>CM077009.1:124974290-126193040 GCA_039090855.1 Macrothele yani | reverse complement strand
GGATTGATAATGGTTGATGATTATGATGAAATATATATACATATATCTGTAGCTCTGGGCAAGAGATCTTGTGGAACAATAGTGCCTCACCAAAGTATGTCCCTAAGTTTAGATATAACTATATAATTTTAATTGAACTTTTTTACTGTTTGTTACAACTTATTTCAAATGGTGTTTCTTGAGAGTTCATATTGGGGCATGAATATAGTCTTGAAAAATTTTACGAGTCCTTGAAAAGTCCTTGATTTTTTTTTGGTGAAAAAAGAGTAGGAACTATGTGAATTCATGATGATGATAATGGCCTTCAGTATGTAAGATGGGGGACAATTTTTTTTTTTTTTTCAGGCAAATGCGTCTTATGTTCGAAAAAATACAGTGTAAATGCAAAATTCGCCAAATTTTATTGGGATTAATCCTAATTCTGTTTTTTTCTGTTGTGGGTCGTACTGTGTATGGTCTTACTGTGAGCTTGTTTTCATATTTACTGTAGTACCATACCTTCTTCAAAACTTGATAAGTTGTTATTCATGATCAAAGTGCAAACATTTTTGTGTGTATATACAAACATAGGAGAGTAACAGGAAAAAACTGATCTTAATTCACTTGTGGGTTGAATTCTTATTACCTCAAATAAGTATTGTTGGAAACTAATGTTTTTTGTTTTGTTTTTTGCAATCTTAAAAAAGAAACTTTCAAATAGAATACTTCTTATTACACAGAATCTTTTAAAGTGGAATATCGTGTTATCTATACAGTCAAAAGTTTGGTTTATCATTATTTGAAAATCTCAGTTATTGAAATCATCATTATTATTCATAAACATAATGCTGTAAAATTGGCTGTCTAAAGCCAAAGTGATCTTTTTTTTTTTTTTTTTTAATTTGAGGTTTAACGACCACCGTGAGCAACTCAATGGGCTATAAGCAGTCGCCCGTCCCTAATTTAGGGCCACTGGTTCCAGGGAAGGGAAGGGAGAGAGCCAGTGCCATAAGACAAACACAACATCCATGCCTCACAGGGATTTGAACCTGGACCCTTCTCGGACGAATGATCAGAAGCCATCGCTTAGACCACTGTGCTACTGGGGCAGCAAAGCCAAAGTGAATGGAGCAAAAAAAAAAAATTTGAATTTTAAAACTGTCAGTTATGTTCTACTACATTTGATTTATTCAAAATTTAATAGAATTGGTTTGTATTCAGAATTTGAAGTACTCTCTGAACGTCCTGATTTGTTATATTTTTTGTGTGAGTACAGAGGAATGAAATTGTATCCTGGTGATTTCTAATTCTGAGTAGGATAGTAATCGGGCATCATGTACTTTTTCTGTAGCACTCTTATCCACTTTAACTGCAACGATGTTACTATTGTAGATGTTCTTTTGCCACTGAGTTTTATTTATGTTATTGTTCATTTTTTTTTACTTATGTATTTTGTAGAAATCATCCTACTAATCAGCAAATCTTCATTATAATGTAGCCACTCCCTAGAGCCTGTTTACTGGATAGCTCACCCAGCTAAATTTTCTTTAATGAACGTTTTCACGATGCACATAGTAGTAAGAGTGGAAAACTTATTCCCATATGCACAGGCACAGATACAAG
The DNA here is from genome assembly GCA_039090855.1 of Macrothele yani. Lineage (NCBI taxonomy): Eukaryota > Metazoa > Arthropoda > Arachnida > Araneae > Macrothelidae > Macrothele > Macrothele yani. Next base: position 126,191,438 of record CM077009.1, on the reverse strand, counting down.
GGTGTAGCCATGAGGGCTATGCCCCCCCTCCCCTGAGCTGTTGAGCTGTAGTTTTTTTAACTATTATTTACACTGCTGGCCACCCTAAATGCAACACCAAGAAGGACACGAGATAGCAAAGCCAGATTTACTGGACACATAACAGATACAAAGATGAAACGATTGAGCTTACAGGCCCGTGCGACTTGCAGAACATGCAGACATCAATAGTTCGTGTGGCCCCCATGGCTGGCAATAGCGGCCGCTACACACCGCGGCATCGGACGAAAGTGGCTTTGGATGTGGGCTTGGGGTATGTCGGTCCAGGCTGGTTCCACACGTTGCCACAGTTCATCAGGCGTAGCCGAGGGTGATGCTTGACGGGCCACTCGGTTGCCGATCAGCGACCAGACGTGTTCGATGGGTGACATATCGGGAGAACAGGCGGGCCAAGGCAGCAGTGACACCTGGTGGGCCGTGAAGAATTGTAGCACGATGCGTGCCACGTGCGGGCGCGTCAGAGATGTAGCGGTGGATGTTGAGTGTACCGGCGATGCGTACTAGAGGGATGCGGGTGTCATATCCATTTGCCCCCAAACCAAAACGCCAGGCGACGGACTGGTATGGCGATGCAAATGCAGGCGTCGTACAGTCTCCTGCAGCGGTGCAGGTACACACGGATCCGGCCATCGTGGTATTGCAGGCAGAAGCGGGATTCGTCGGAGAAGACGATCTCGTGCCGTTCTGTAGTCCAGGTGCGGCGTTCAACGGCCCACTGCCGCCGCGCTCGCTGGTGGTGTAACGTCAATGGTAATTGAAGCAATGGGCGCCGTGCGACAAGTCCCCACTCCTGCAGACGACGTCGAACGATACGTGCTGACACAGGTTGTTGTGCAACACACCCTAATTCCTGCGCTAACGTTCGTGATGTGGCGGCACGAGCCGTCAACGCCCGTCGCACAACATGCCGGTCCTCTCGTTCGGTGGTGTGCCACAGTAGCGGCAATCGCTCACGTCGGTCCGTCCGTCCCTCCTGCGCCCACCGAATCCATACTCGTCTCACTGTGGCCGGATGTCGTCCCACACGGGCGCCGATGTCTCGGTACGATAAACCGCTGTCGCCATAAGCCACTATTTGTCCTCTGTCAAACTCCGAAATGTGCTGGAATGACTGCTATATTCTGCGACGAGGCATCAGAGAGCTTCCCACGCACAGGTCCGGCAGCACAACACACTTCCACTACTTACACCATGCCTTCTGTGCCCCCTTCTTATAGTGCTTCTCGGTGGCGTGCCGGGCGCACATGATTTGCATATGCCCTGCAATGCTAATCATTTGCTTGTCCTCTCGCAGGTGACGCATGCTGTGAATTTCAGGCCAATCGGATGCTTCCTTCTTGGTGTTGCATTTTGGGTGGCCAGCAGTGTAGTTTATATTATGCAGAAAAATTGTTTACAGTTACAGTGATTGTCTGTTTGAAACCCTTGTGCAGATGGTTCGATGGTGTGCATCTTTTTTCCTTTTCTTTTTATCTTTCTCTGTAGATGAAATGTAAAACTCCATTTTGTGATTACAGAAATGGCATTATTATTTAGGAATTTTTGCAAGAGTAGAAAAACTGTCATTTGAAAAGGCATTTTGTCACCTCCGTCTCTCACACGTGCTTTTTGTCCCAGGTGGCAGGTGCAGGAAATTATTCATCTGCTTCGATCAGGGTTTCGTTTTACAGTACAAAGTTTGTCATTGTGATAGCCATTATTAGGGCACTCAGTTAGTTGCCCTCACTCTTCCTCTTCTTTCCCCAGGTTACTTCCGGCATAATTTAATTGGCTTCTAATTCTCCATTCCAGCAGTTCATCACCACCTCCTTGTCTGCTCCCTCCTAACAAATACGAGTAATCTGTTTTGAATTTTGATTTGCTGTATGTGCGCGCTGAACCCCAAATTGAACTAAATGATTTTTTTTTCCTGGAAATATGAAGGTATTTACTCTACTATTTCTCTTGTATGATAAGAAAAATCGGGGAGAGGGCTGTGTTAAGCATATATTGGTTATTTAACATGGCTATGATATGGCACTTAATCTGAAGGAGCGACAAAAAACTCTACATTTTTATTGTAAAATCAACGTTTGAAACTTCAGAAATGAAAGATGTACCAAAAGTTGCCCATTCATCAAAAAATTTGCCTTCAACAGACTTAAATTTGGGAAGTGCAGATGCACTTCCATCGACAGACCACACTTTGCCTGTGCAATTTGAAAGTGAATACGAAAATGATATTGGTCCTTATGCTGGTAATGATAAAAAAAATAAGCGATTTTAGAAGAAACGAGCCTTTGGAAAAACCATTTTGTTCACCGAAAAATTGTTTACCCATTCTCTGAGCACAATAAAAAAGATAAAATTGTGAAAAGGTTTTTAAATCAAAGTCATTTGGAAAAATATCCGTATTCCCCATTAATGAAAGGAGTTTACTGTAAATATTATTCATTGTTTGCTCCAAAAGTTGTAGGTGATAATCAATGCCAAACTCAATCTGGGAGTTTAGTTTCAAAACCTCTGAAAACATTTTTGGAGCTCCTTGGTAATAATGGAATGTTAGAGAATCACCAATACAGAAATTCAGTTCATTAAGCAAAAGAATTTGTAAAGCAATTTAACAAGCCGCAAAACGAAATTCGTAATATGTTATTTACATCTCGGTTAAGACAAGTTAAAGGAAATCACAAAAGGTTGTTTCCAATTATTGACACTATAATTACACTGAGAAGGCAACAGAAACGATGGCAGTTTATTAGATAAATGGCCATCGTTCATTACGCAGTAGTGTAACGAACGAAGGAAATTTTCAAGAAATTTTAAAATTAAGAGTACGGGTGGTGACACAGTTCTGGAAACCATCTCAAAAGTGCCAAGGCTAATGCAGCTTATACAGTATTTAAAAAAAACACACAAAATTCCATTATTGAATGTTGCGGTGAAGAAATTCTGAAAATTATTAAAGGGTTTCTTTCGGAGGCAAAATATTATTCCATATTATTTGATGAAACTACTGACATATCTACCATATCACAACTCAGTATTATACTGAGATATGTTTACAAATCAGGGAAGATTTTATTGGATTTTTCGACTTGCATGAAGTAAATTATGCATCAATTCTCTTTAGAGACTGAACCCAAAACAGACGGTGTATCATTAGGATAAACTGTAATTAAAATTCTGCATCAAAATAATATCGACGTAAAGGCATGCGTTGGTATTTGTACCGACGACTGCGTTGTTACGATGTCTGAGGTAAGAGGAGCAATAATTGAATTTCAAAAATCGGGCCCCGCTTGCTGTGAGAACACCATGTTATAACCATTCACTGAACCTATCTTTGTCCAAATGCATAGAGGTGCAGGGTGTACAAAACTGTTTTGGAGTAATGAAAGAAGTCATTGCTTTTTTTAATGCATCAGCAAAAAGAAGTTTCGTTCTGAAAAGTACCTTGCAATCGAAGTTAAGTAGTCTATGTGACACTCGCTGGGTGGAACGACACAACACTACCCTATACTTCGAAAGTAATATTGTCCTTATTCATGAAAGAAATACGGGATTACGCCATATAATACAAATTTTGAAGATGACAATCCGATTTTTGGCGTAAATGTGACAAGGATGGCAAGTCAGATAATATCCGAAAACTTGAAAATGTTCATCGTCCTGGAGCGGGGCTCGAACCCGCGTCTGCCAGTTGCTTGGACTAGCGAATCCTGTGATGGTTATATTCAAATTGAACGGAAACTTGAAACTCGGTTGTTCTGGGTGGTGTAGTGGTTAGCATACCCGGGCGTTTTCTGGGAGACGCAGGTTCGAGTTCCACTCCAGGACGACGAACATTTTCAAGTTTGCGGATATTATCTGACTTGCCATCCTTGTCACATTTATGCCGAAAATCGGATTGTCATCTTCAAAATTTGTATTGTCCTTATTATTGAAACTTTAAAGAGCATTGCTGCATGGAATGAAACAACTTCTGCAACTAAAGCTGCTCTTTTATTAAATACCTTGTTAACAAGCCAATTTTTAGTGTCACTAAAATGCATAATCCCTATTTCCTGTTCTACTGCTGTACTCAGTAACTTGTTAAAAAAAAAATCTCTAGATCTGTCTTCAGCAGGAGATTGTATTAAAGATCTCTCTGTGCTGACTTTGTTAAGAAAAAAATTGGGTAGGCTGTGTCGGAGCATGGCTGCAAGGTTTTACATGAATACGTCTTGTCAGCACATAGTGTTTATTTAGGTCTAGTAAATGAAAGAAAGGCAAATGCAGTGATCAAATTCAGTAGTCAATTACAAGTTTATTAATCATTGGTCTATGGTAAGAGAAGTAAGATACAAATGGCATACAAGATACATCTATGCTTCTAGCAAATGTCAAGTCGATAGCAATCGGTAGGTAACTCAGACGAAACTCCTGTTGCATGAAAGCAACGAGAGCTCAATTTCACGACACATCAACGCTGAAGTCGCCGGTGATCATGATCGACGTTTCCAAATCAGGCTCCAAGTGTAGGATGATTTTCTTTATACTTTCAGTGTGTTCAAGTAGCGTTTGAAACATGCTCGATGGCAGACAATGAAGCATTCGGATGAATGTAGACAACTCTGAGAAGGAACTTCTACTGACTGTTGACCGTTACATCGACTAGACACATGTTGCCAATCGAAGGCAGCTAGAGTCTGATCTTGTGGCTCACATCAATAGTGAGGACAGGTCAACAATCAGTTGGGCTGCTGAGGTGTTTCTGTATATGGCAACTCCACCGGCAGTACTGATACTCGTTTCTTTAGCAGATGAAGTGAACGGTCTGTTGTGTCGCCTTTCAATAGCTTTGTTTTGGCAATTCTTCATTTCAAATCCAGACACTTGCACAGGCCACGTATCATCCATTCAAGTTTCGCTCACTGCCAAGTAGTCAGTTTGTTTGATGATAGGATCAGTTTCGATGTCTTCAGCATGTGCCACCAAACTCTGCACATTTATAGATGAAACAAGTATGACTATTTTTTGCAGCGAGTTCTCACCATCTTCAAATGTTTCGGTATCAGTGTTCAAGTTCCCGACCTGTTCAGCGATCGTAGACTACTGAATCCACCGACTCGCTTCATCAACGTTGGCCAAATTTTGTCGCAAGCCCAGCATAAATGACCGAACGGATTGCTCACAAACGTGTTCTCAAAATGCTCACCTGCCGATCTTCAGCACTTCTCAAACTGCTCTGATCTCTCGAAATGCACTTCCATTTCGTTGTTTTCATGTTCTCAAACATGGGCAGAATCGTTTTCATGTTCCACGTCCATGGGCTCATGCGTCACTGCCACCTAAGTGCTCGCACTATGCACTGCATCAATTTTCTTTTGTTTCCGATATTTTCTCATGCCTTCTGCCGCAGACATTACAGTGTTTGTCGAAAGCTGATGAGTTGCTCTTCCACATAAACTACGTTCGATGTATTTTTGTTTGGCTTTTCGACGAGTATATGCAAACATTGGGAAATTTTTTTATTTTTTTAACTGTGATCCAAAGTTTCACAACCAACATTGTATTCAATTTCACTTCTAATGTCTTAAATTGACAGATCTCTACATTAGCTTTCGTTTGAGACCAATTTGGACGCCATAGGACTTTCCAGTCCTGAGTTATACTGATTTAAAGTTTGAGTGGTGCAGCGAAAAGTCCCCAAAACCACCCCTCCCTCACTTATCGCGGCGCGTAAACTCAAGGTCACTAACAAGTCTTTCTTTCTTCAGCTATCAAATGCCACTGGGTTGGTTTGGTTTGCGTTAATAATATGGAAATTATTAGACCGAACTCGATGCCCACTTTTTCGTAATGCTCAACTTTCCGTAGTGGTCTGATTTTAAAGACGTATTCACGCCAAAAACGCAGATGCAGAATTCAGTAAAATTTGCTGAAACTTGTCTGATTTGGCTAATGCATTAGAAATAAACATCGAAAAACCTAGGCTCGCAGCAAAACGAGCCACAAGAGCAAACTATCAGTCTAGTACATCAGAGGAGTATGAACAGATGACTCGAGCCCAGAGTCATCACCACAGAACCGACCCTAGTCCTGTGGCAATGTAAATACCAATGTAAATATTTCTTAATATTTCTTAGTGTGAGAGGGCCCATTGAGCAAAGTACTTGATTCCCACACGGAGATGGGTTCCTCAGTGTAAATAAATATGTTTGTATCCATGTTTCTGTTTGAATAAAGGGCAGACGCCCCAAACAGTTCGCGCCAGCAATTATTCTCCCAGTCAGGGGTAGAGAAATTTCTTTTCTAGCCTCTGCCCAAATGGCACGCACACCCGGGTCATGATGGAGAGGTGGGAAGTGCCAACCCACGGGGGTAGCAGCAAGCTGCAGGTCTACGGACTGATTCTGTCCGGATGGGGGAATGTTGGATCCTGGCAGGATTACTCGCAACGCCGTCACTAAAAATCTTTTGAGAGAGTTCTTTTGACCCTGTGGAGTCCGCAATTGGACAGTACAGGTAAATGGTCATCAGCTAGTCCTTACCGGTTAAGTATATATATTCCAATACTTGATGTATTATGGTGTGCAACTTAATTCTCGGCCCATAACCGCAAGTGATCATAGAACGTCGGCAAATGCAAATAGCTGTGTGTGATAATGGCTGATTGCAGCGCCATCCAACAGCTTTCCAGGCAACCATAACCACTCACAGCTATAGTGACAGAAGGGACGAAAGTTGACGGTGAAAGCAATGTCGTTCGAGAAGCAACATTTGAGGCACTGCCTTCTGTTCACGTTTCAGCTAAAAAAAAGTGCTGCGGAAGCCCAGCAAATGATCTGTGCTGCTTTGGGTGAGGCTGCTGTGTCCTACCGTATGTGTAAGAAGTGGTTCCAGCGGTTTAAGCAGGGAAATTTCGATCTCCATGATGCAGAATGTCCAGGACAGCCACAGAAAGTTGATGATGAGAAACTGGAACAGCTGTTGGATGTGGATCCCTGTCGCACACAGTCACAGCTCGCTCAGAAACTCGGAGTAACATGGCAAAGCGCCTGCACAAGCTTGGGCTGATTCACAAGGAGGGCCGTTGAGTGCCCCACCAACTCACAGCTGCGAACAAGTCTAGGCGCTACAATGTTACTGTGTCCTTGCTCTTCAGATTCAAGAAGGATTTCCTCCACAAGATTTTGACCTGTGATGAGAAGTGGATCCTCTACGATAATCCTAAACGGCGCAAATCGTGGGTTTATCCAGGTCAGCCTACCACCAGTACCGCCAAACCGAATACCCATGCCAGGAAGTTCTTGCTGTGTATATGGTGGGATCAGTGCAGTGTCGTACACTATGAGTTGCTCCAACCTGGTGAAACGGTCAATGCTGAGCGTTATTGTCAGCTACTCATTCATGTGAGTGATGCAATGGAGGTGAAAAGGCCATACACTGGCAAGGGCAGAAGGTCGGTCCCGTTGCTTTAGAATAATGCACGTCCTCACCCTGCGAAAATTACTTTAAACACGATCACCGACGTGGGATGGGAGATTTTGTCCCACACGGCGTATTCTCCAGACTTACCCCCATCTGATTATCACCTCTTTCGCTCCCTGCAACATCACCTGAGTGAAACGCACATCACTCAGGTCCACACAAGTATTGATGACTTTATCAACTCGAAACAGCCCTCTTTTTTCCGCAGTGGCATTCGGCAGCTCCCTGACCGATGGCTCAAATGTATCCAACACGACGGGAATTATTTTCCTGATTAGGTATGTATTCGATTTGCTGTCAACGTGTCGTGGCTGAGAATTTAGTTGCACACCTTATAATTATACTTGATTTGAAGACATGTTTCAGTGAAGACACACTAAATTCTTTCAAGTTGCATGTATTATTAGCTGAAAATTTGTTGAAAACTGAGAATGATGAGTTAAATGCATCACTGTCTGAACTGTGGGAAAAACACTCTATGTTACTTGGTCAGTTTAATCCCTTAAATTTGGATATTTGCTTAAAATCTGAAGTAGCCGTGTGGAAAGAAAAGGGGATTCAGGAATTCAGCTGTAGCAAAAATGTTCCGAATACATTACAAGACATTTTTAATTCATGTGATAAAGACATTTATCCAAATTGCCACATTTTATTAAGAATATGATTAAGTTTACCAATAAGTGTAGCCACTGCGGAATGAAGTTTTTCTACCCTCCGCGGATAAAAACCTTGCGAAGGAGCCGTATGAGTGAAGAGAGACTTTTTGGACTCTTTCTATTACACCTTCATCGAAATATGGATGTTAATCCGGAAGAAGTGTTGAATCAATTTGCCACATCATGTCAGTACAGATTGGATTTTGTTATATGAAAAACGTGGAAAGCTAATTTTACACTGTCCTCGTTACCTTGACAAGTTTGTTAACTAATAAAAGATAAGTATTAATTGTAAGGGGTACATTTGTTTCCCACCTAATTTGGAAGAACTCCAGAGGTGTTTGCCTTGTAATCAGTATCAGTATCCTCTCAGAAATTATATTTTCATCTGGAACCATTTTATTTCTGATACTGACATTTAAGCCTTTATTTAGGTTTAATTTGCGATCAATAACTGAATTTATAATTTTTATGCATTTCTCATCATTGATGGAGTTTAAATGGGCTATACAAAATACAATGGAGTTTAGTGCTGAAAACACACATCAAGTGGCTGTCTTTGAGTAAGTCATAATATAAATTTGGCAGATTTTGAATATTTATTTAAACTTTTCTGCTTAAACAAAATTATGTGTAGCATATTTGATGTCCAGGAAATTATGCAAAACCTGAGATACCTGGTTCATATCCCAGCAGTGCCACTACTGAATATTTGCAGTGCTTCAAAAGCACGTTAAGCCATTGGTCAACTGTACATGATACACCAGTTTTTGTCCATCTGTGAGCAGGCCCATAATGAAAGGGAGGTCAAGTGCACTGAACATACGTACTCCCATTCAAACGTGACTGATATATGCCAATGCATTTTATGCATGCTTTTAAGAATTGCACGCCTCAGATATATTTTGCTGCATGCCCTCTTCCTCCGGGTAGAAGTTTTATAAATATAGTTGGGTCTGAAGCTAAATTCATCCCAAAAAATAACAAGGTGTTTTTTGGGGGAATTATTTTTTCATCTGGAACCATTTTATTATAAGGCAAACACCTCTAATATTAATTAGAGGTGTTTGCCTTATAATCAGTATCAGTATCCTCTCAGAAATTATATTTTCATCTGGAACCATTTTATTTCTGATACTGACATTTAAGCCTTTATTTAGGTTTAATTTGCGATCAATAACTGAATTTATAATTTTTATGCATTTCTCATCATTGATGGAGTTTAAATGGGCTATACAAAATACAATGGAGTTTAGTGCTGAAAACACACATCAAGTGGCTGTCTTTGAGTAAGTCATAATATAAATTTGGCAGATTTTGAATATTTATTTAAACTTTTCTGCTTAAACAAAATTATGTGTAGCATATTTGATGTCCAGGAAATTATGCAAAACCTGAGATACCTGGTTCATATCCCAGCAGTGCCACTACTGAATATTTGCAGTGCTTCAAAAAGCACGTTAAGCCATTGGTCAACTGTACATGATACACCAGTTTTTGTCCATCTGTGAGCAGGCCCATAATGAAAGGGAGGTCAAGTGCACTGAACATACGTACTCCCATTCAAACGTGACTGATATATGCCAATGCATTTTATGCATGCTTTTAAGAATTGCACGCCTCAGATATATTTTGCTGCATGCCCTCTTCCTCCGGGTAGAAGTTTTATAAATATAGTTGGGTCTGAAGCTAAATTCATCCCAAAAAATAACAAGGTGTTTTTTGGGGGAATTATTTTTCATCTGGAACCATTTTATTATAAGGCAAACACCTCTAATATTAATTAGAGGTGTTTGCCTTATAATCAGTATCAGTATCCTCTCAGAAATTATATTTTCATCTGGAACCATTTTATTTCTGATACTGACATTTAAGCCTTTATTTAGGTTTAATTTGCGATCAATAACTGAATTTATAATTTTTATGCATTTCTCATCATTGATGGAGTTTAAATGGGCTATACAAAATACAATGGAGTTTAGTGCTGAAAACACACATCAAGTGGCTGTCTTTGAGTAAGTCATAATATAAATTTGGCAGATTTTGAATATTTATTTAAACTTTTCTGCTTAAACAAAATTATGTGTAGCATATTTGATGTCCAGGAAATTATGCAAAACCTGAGATACCTGGTTCATATCCCAGCAGTGCCACTACTGAATATTTGCAGTGCTTCAAAAAGCACGTTAAGCCATTGGTCAACTGTACATGATACACCAGTTTTTGTCCATCTGTGAGCAGGCCCATAATGAAAGGGAGGTCAAGTGCACTGAACATACGTACTCCCATTCAAACGTGACTGATATATGCCAATGCATTTTATGCATGCTTTTAAGAATTGCACGCCTCAGATATATTTTGCTGCATGCCCTCTTCCTCCGGGTAGAAGTTTTATAAATATAGTTGGGTCTGAAGCTAAATTCATCCCAAAAAATAACAAGGTGTTTTTTGGGGGAATTATTTTTTCATCTGGAACCATTTTATTATAAGGCAAACACCTCTAATATTAATTAGAGGTGTTTGCCTTATAATCAGTATCAGTATCCTCTCAGAAATTATATTTTCATCTGGAACCATTTTATTTCTGATACTGACATTTAAGCCTTTATTTAGGTTTAATTTGCGATCAATAACTGAATTTATAATTTTTATGCATTTCTCATCATTGATGGAGTTTAAATGGGCTATACAAAATACAATGAAGTTTAGTGCTGAAAACACACATCAAGTGGCTGTCTTTGAGTAAGTCATAATATAAATTTGGCAGATTTTGAATATTTATTTAAACTTTTCTGCTTAAACAAAATTATGTGTAGCATATTTGATGTCCAGGAAATTATGCAAAACCTGAGATACCTGGTTCATATCCCAGCAGTGCCACTACTGAATATTTGCAGTGCTTCAAAAAGCACGTTAAGCCATTGGTCAACTGTACATGATACACCAGTTTTTGTCCATCTGTGAGCAGGCCCATAATGAAAGGGAGGTCAAGTGCACTGAACATACGTACTCCCATTCAAACGTGACTGATATATGCCAATGCATTTTATGCATGCTTTTAAGAATTGCACGCCTCAGATATATTTTGCTGCATGCCCTCTTCCTCCGGGTAGAAGTTTTATAAATATAGTTGGGTCTGAAGCTAAATTCATCCCAAAAAATAACAAGGTGTTTTTTGGGGGAATTATTTTTTCATCTGGAACCATTTTATTATAAGGCAAACACCTCTAATATTAATTAGAGGTGTTTGCCTTATAATCAGTATCAGTATCCTCTCAGAAATTATATTTTCATCTGGAACCATTTTATTTCTGATACTGACATTTAAGCCTTTATTTAGGTTTAATTTGCGATCAATAACTGAATTTATAATTTTTATGCATTTCTCATCATTGATGGAGTTTAAATGGGCTATACAAAATACAATGAAGTTTAGTGCTGAAAACACACATCAAGTGGCTGTCTTTGAGTAAGTCATAATATAAATTTGGCAGATTTTGAATATTTATTTAAACTTTTCTGCTTAAACAAAATTATGTGTAGCATATTTGATGTCCAGGAAATTATGCAAAACCTGAGATACCTGGTTCATATCCCAGCAGTGCCACTACTGAATATTTGCAGTGCTTCAAAAAGCACGTTAAGCCATTGGTCAACTGTACATGATACACCAGTTTTTGTCCATCTGTGAGCAGGCCCATAATGAAAGGGAGGTCAAGTGCACTGAACATACGTACTCCCATTCAAACGTGACTGATATATGCCAATGCATTTTATGCATGCTTTTAAGAATTGCACGCCTCAGATATATTTTGCTGCATGCCCTCTTCCTCCGGGTAGAAGTTTTATAAATATAGTTGGGTCTGAAGCTAAATTCATCCCAAAAAATAACAAGGTGTTTTTTGGGGGAATTATTTTTTCATCTGGAACCATTTTATTATAAGGCAAACACCTCTAATATTAATTAGAGGTGTTTGCCTTATAATCAGTATCAGTATCCTCTCAGAAATTATATTTTCATCTGGAACCATTTTATTTCTGATACTGACATTTAAGCCTTTATTTAGGTTTAATTTGCGATCAATAACTGAATTTATAATTTTTATGCATTTCTCATCATTGATGGAGTTTAAATGGGCTATACAAAATACAATGAAGTTTAGTGCTGAAAACACACATCAAGTGGCTGTCTTTGAGTAAGTCATAATATAAATTTGGCAGATTTTGAATATTTATTTAAACTTTTCTGCTTAAACAAAATTATGTGTAGCATATTTGATGTCCAGGAAATTATGCAAAACCTGAGATACCTGGTTCATATCCCAGCAGTGCCACTACTGAATATTTGCAGTGCTTCAAAAAGCACGTTAAGCCATTGGTCAACTGTACATGATACACCAGTTTTTGTCCATCTGTGAGCAGGCCCATAATGAAAGGGAGGTCAAGTGCACTGAACATACGTACTCCCATTCAAACGTGACTGATATATGCCAATGCATTTTATGCGTGCTTTTAAGAATTGCACGCCTCAGATATATTTTGCTGCATGCCCTCTTCCTCCGTGTAGAAGTTTTATAAATATAGTTGGGTCTGAAGCTAAATTCATCCCAAAAAATAACAAGGTGTTTTTTGGGGGAATTATTTTTATGGGGCTCGTGCCCCCCCCCCCCCCCACACACATCCTAGATCTGCCCCTGCACATGCACTTTAAATATTAATTATAACTAGCTGAAATCTGCATCAAATATCATTTTATTAGTAAGCACTCATTTTTTTATCAATTATGTACAGAAGATGCAAATGTTTTTGCTCATGTTATGTTACATTAATGCCTACCACACCGCTAAAACTCTTTAATAAGTGTAATAATGTTAAGCAAAACATCTAAACACCTTTTTTTTTTCTCTCTATTGGGAAAGGGGTCATTAAAAGTACCACCCAGCTACAATTTCTTGCCACCCAGCTGTAAAAAAATCTAGGGAGAATACTACTAATGATCCTGTATGTTCATATCCAGACTTTTATCAGCACAATGTTTCACTCATTCTCCATGTGTCTTGTCATTGGCTGAGTTTCAGCACTAAGTAGCCCTTTTTGTTTCACTGCAGCTCCTAAATCTTTGCTCTGTCATCTTCCATTAAAGCTCAGATGATCTGTCTGTTTGCATTTCATTAGCTTGAAATCCATTAACGCATCTTTTGTTTTTTAGCTTGGCTTTATGCTGGAATTTATTTTTCGAAATTCAAAGTAATATCTAATACACCCATCATTCCCTGTTTTGTTTTTTAAAAACTGCTGAGCAGTTGATGCCAATGATGTTCCAGCATACTTTAAGGCATTTCCAAGTATGTACTGATTGAAAGTCTTCCTTTTTAGAAAAAGGGTACGTGTTTCCTGACTGTTTCAGGTAATTAAATGAACTTTTTCTTGGTTCACCCTAATACAGATGTTGCAAACTCTCCAGATTCAGACGGGAGACTCCGGATTTTCAGTCCTTCCTCCGGATGAATGTCAAATTCTCCTGATTTTCACCGAGACTTAGCTGTTACGCTGGTGGAAATTCCGTCAACCACCATGATTTCAAACCGCCTGTGAAATCTTTTCCTTTCTGCGCCAATGCAAGGCGGCATTACAGTTATCAGTTTCATACCTTTCCTCTCCTATCTTCAAAATGAAAGACTCCGTGGTGGCACAGTGGTCTAAGCGCTGGCTTCTGACCAATCATCTGAGATGGGTCGGAAGAAAAAACATGTTTAAAAAAAAAAATTATCCCAGTCCGATTGTCATAAGACGCCTTCAGTAAAGAGCTCATCCACTCTGGCACTAGAATAATTGAATGACAGATGGGAGCTGCCCTACCTTCTTGCAGTTCAGGCTCTCAACCCCTCGCCTCAACAGAGCTGTGTGCATTCTAAGTAATGATAAACAGTTCAGTTGAGTTGTGGCGAATTCACTTAACAAAAAAGAGAGTAGTTACAGTTGGCCTTACCTTGTAACGAAAGGCAATGTTAGTACGTTGCTTTTTGCTGTCTTCACCTTTGCGCACAACCTAAAGAAGAAATGAAAAAAGCAGTTGGCTGCTATTTTATTCGTAAAGAACAGCATGTCAGCCATTTTTTGTTTTCATTATCTTGCGGAATCCTCGTACCTGAAAATGAATTTCAGTAGGAAGAGGAGATGTTGATTTTCACACTGTTTTTTTTTTTCTTTCTTTAGAACTTTTAGTGGACCAATAATTCTACTTCTGGAAAATTGTTCCTACGTCTGGAAAATGTTGATAAAAAAAATAGTGCTCATTTAATTTTATGAGCAGTAAAAATCTCCCGGTTTTCAGATTTTGAAGGTGGCATGTCTGCTAATAATTAATGACTTCATGGTTTCCTCTAATTACTTTCAGTATCATAAAAATTTAACAGGGATTATAGAGGATAAATTTATTAAGGTACCATTACCTTTCAAATTTTCGGTCTATACGCTAGATCATCGTCAGGAGTTCAAGTAGTGAGACGAAGGAACTCCTGACGATGATCTACTGTATATGTACCTTCATAAATTTATCCTCTATAATTCCCATTAAGTTTTTACGTTATTGATTCATCCTTCAGAGTAATAGTAGTAGTTATATGTTTTGACATTGTATGAACTGTTATTTTCAACATTGTATTACAAATACTGTTGCAGAAAGAAATGTGAAATTTGCCATGAAATTTATATCTACCATTCATTTTCAGCTGGTTTCTGATCCCAATAAGAATGTGGAATCGTGCAGAAGAAAAGGATGGTGGTGGTACGTTTTCAGATGGTCCACAGAACTCATGAAGAAAAGCCAAGACATATAGATACTCTTAAGAGGTACAAAAACACAGTGTTGTTTTCTCTACTCTGATACTGTCCTGGAAATAGGATCCTACGGTGATCAATGTGTTTTCCACATTTCAGAGTGGTCAAATAAGTGTGTAAAATATGCCCCCAAAAAATCCACTCTCAAATGACCTCTGCCAAGTCTCTCTTTCCTGGAACTCATGGGTTGCATGAAGTCAAAGATGGAAAGTGTATTGATTTCCGTGGAAGGTCATGCAAGTACCAGTGAAACTATCTTCTATGGAAATTTTCTACAAAAGAAATTCCATAGAGATCACTTCCACTTATCAAAGACCTTAAGGAGTGTGTGAAATATGTTATGGGACATCTGCCTTAAAGAAATGCCATCGGAGAATCTCACTCATCGTAAAAGTACACATACACTGCAGGAATGCAAAATATGTCGCAAGAAACTATCCAAAAATAATTTTTCAGCTCATTTGATGGCTCACACAAATGCAAAACTACATCAGTGTGAAGTGTGCCTGCCATAAGAACTTTTCCAGGAATAGCTCTTTCAACTCATTTGCTCACTCACGCATGTTAAAAAACACAGGAGTGTGAAATGTCCCAAAAGAAATTCTCCAGGAAAAGTAATGTTTCGCAACATTTACTCATCTACACAGGTGAAAACCCACATGAATGTGGAGTATGCCATAAGAGATTCTCCCAAAAACTAATTTTTTACAACATTTGCTCATTCACACAATTGAAAAACCACATGAGTGTGAAATCTGCAACAAGAAATTTTCAAAAAAAAGTTCTCTCTCACTACATGTAATCATTCACACAGGTGAAAAACGGCATGAATGCGAAGTATGCCATAAGAGATTCTCCCAGAAAACTAATTTCTTACAACATTTGCTCATTCACACAGGTGAAAAACCACATGAGTGTGAAATCTGCAACAAGAAATTTTCAAAAAAGTTCTCTCTCACTACATGTAATCATTCACACAGGTGAAAAACCGCATGAGTGCGAAGTATGCCGTAAGAGATTCTCCCAGAAAACTAATTTCTTACAACATTTGCTCATTCACACAGGTGAAAAACCACATGAGTGTGTTATTTGCCACAAGAAATTCATGCTGAAAAGCAGTCTTTCAAAGCATTTTCTCACCCACACTGGTGAAAAACCACATGAGTGTGAAGTTTGCCACAAAAAATTCTCACAGAAAAGCGATCTTTCAAAGCATTTGCTCATTCACACAGGTGAAAAACCACATAAGTGTGATATTTGCTACAAGAAATTCGTGCTGAAAAGCAATCTGTCAAAGCATTTACTCACTCACACTGGTGAGAAGCCACATGAGTGTGAAGTTTGCCACAAGAAATTCTCACTGAAGTACAATGTTTCAAAGCATATGCTCATTCATACTGGTGGAAAAACCCATGAGTGTGAAATTTGCCACAATAAATTCTTGCTGAAAGGCAGTCTTTCAAAGCATTTGCTCGTTCACACAGGTGAAAAACCACATAAGTGTGAAATTTGCCACAAGAAATTCTTGGTGAAAAGCAATCTTTCAAGGCATTTTCTCACTCACACTGGTGAAAATCTACATGAGTGTGAAGTTTGCCATAAGAAATTCTCACTGAAAAGCCGTCTTTCAAAGCATTTACTCACTCACACTTGTAAAAAACATGAGTGTGGAGTTTGCCACAAGAAATTCTCGCAGAAAAGTGATCTTTCAAAGCATTTGCTCATTCACACTGGTGAAAAACCCCATGAGTGTGTTATTTGCCACAAGAAATTCATGCTGAAAAGCAATCTGTCAAAACATTTACTTGCTCACACTGGTGAGAAGCCACATGAGTGTGAAGTTTGCCACAAGAAATTCTCACTGAAGCACAATGTTTCAAAGCATATGCTCATTCATACTGGTGAAAAAACCATTGAGTGTGTTATTTGCCACAAGAAATTCATGCTGAAAAGCAGTCTGTCAAAACATTTACTTGCTCACACTGGTGAGAAGCCACATGAGTGTGAAGTTTGCCACAAGAAATTCTCACTGAAGCACAATGTTTCAAAGCATATGCTCATTCATACTGGTGGAAAAACCATTGAGTGTGTGATTTGCCACAATAAATTCACACTGCAAAGCAATCTTTCAAGGCATTTACTCACTCACACCAGTGAAAAACCCCATGAGTGTGAAGTTTGCGACAAGAAATTCTCAAGAAAAGATGCTCTCTCACAACATTTGCTCTCACACTGATAAGGAACCTTATGAATATGAAGATTGCCACAAGAAATTTTCACAACAAAGCAGTCTTTCAAAACATTTGCTCACTCACACTCGTGAAAAACCCCAGGAGTGTGAAATTTGCCACATGAAGTTCTCACAGAAATGCAGTCTTTCAAATCATTTACTCACAGTGATAAAAAGCCACATGACTGTGAAGTTTGCCACAAGAAATTCTCATGCCTGCAAAAGCCATCTTTCACAACATTTTCTCATTCACATAGGTAAAAAACCACTTAAGTGTAAAATCTGCAAAAAGACATTCTCATGAAAAGATAGTTTTTCGCAACATTTGCTTCTTCATACAGGTGAAAAACTGCATTAGTATGAAGTGTGCCATAAGAAATTCTCAAGAAAAAATTATCTCTCAACACATTTGCTCACTCACATTGGTAAGAAATAGGATGAGTGTAAAGTTTGCTACAAGAAATTCTCATGCAAAGTAATCTTTCACAACATTTGCTCATTTGCAAAACCATACAAATGTGAAATATGCTGAAATTCCCCCAGAAAAGCAATCTTTCAACTCATTTGCTCACTCATACTGGCAAGAAACCACATGAGTGTGAAATATGCCATAAAACATTCTCGTGCAAAAGTAACCTTTCACAATATTTACTCATCCACAAAATTTTAAATTCACATGAGTGTGAAATCTGCCATAAGACATTTTCACAAAAAAGTAATGTTTTACAACATTTGTACAGGTGAAAACCCACTCGAGCATGAAACATACCACAAGAAATTCTTAAGGAAAAGCAATGTTGCAACAAATTTGTTAATTTACACTGGTGTAAAGCTACGTCAGTGTAAAATCTGCCGCAAAGAAATTTTTACTCAGAAGTCAACTTCACAACATTTTTTTTTGTTCATCCTGGTGAAATGTGATATAATACATTCTCACAAAAACATAATCTTTCAAGATCTTTGTGCCATTCACACAGGTGAAAAGCTACACAAATGCAAAAAGGAAATTTACTTTTAAAAAGTGATCTTTCATACTGTTTGTTTAATCATACTAAAAGAAAATCATAAATGCAAGATGTGCCATGAGAAATTCTCAGAGTGAAGCAATTTTTGAACTTCAGCAAATTTAATGAAAGGAATTCTCTTAGGGAAGATGATCTTCCAAGATGCTTGCTCATTTGTGTGTATGAAATCACAATGTTAAGTACTTACTATGTGTCACAAGAAATTATCATGAAAATTGTTTGGCTCCATTTTGTTCCTGCTGTGTGTAAAACACAATTTTGGATCTCCCAGAAGAAATTTTAATGAACAGTGTTTTGGTTCATTTGTATACAAGCGAGAGATCTTTTTAGTTTGAAACATATTGGAAGTTGAGTTCACTGAGAACTTTCATTTCTAGCATTTTTTCACTAACACAAATTTGCTACCGTATGAATTTAAGATATGCTGCGAAAAATTCTCATAACAAGCACAGTCTCATGGTACCAGTCATTCTTATGTAGATGAGAAACCATATGTGAATGTGAGTGAGAAATGTATTTAAAAGTTCTTCCTTAAAGATTCACTAGCTGACACTTTTTTTGTTTATTGTTGAGCAGGAGCTTGTGTGTGTATAGTGCACTACAAGAAATTTTCGAGAGAAATGGGTCTTGTTTAGACATACTGTGGTTATTCACTTTATAAATGCAAATTAGGCCCAAAGAATATGTAGTTTTAAAATAGCTCTTGGAGAGTATTTGTTTGTGCTTACTGATTAAACTGTTCATAAAAAATAGTGTTCCCCTGTAAAATCTAAAGAAAAATTATAAATGGAAAAGAAATATGCTGTAAATGAATAACCATATTTATTTATCTGTGTGTGTGTGTGTGTGTGTGTGTGTGTGTGTGTGTGTGTGTGTGTGTGTGTGTGTGTGTGTGTGTGTATTTTAGGATGTGCAACTGTTCAAAACAATTTTCTGTACCTTTGATGTAAATAACTGAATGTGTAGAAGATGTAATCAAGTAAGAAATTCTGGAGTATCTATGTATAAGTCAGTTTGTAAAGCTGTTAGTGTGCATCTGGTGGACTAAAAAGATATTTTTTGCTTGAGAGAAGAATACTGGCGTTTGTACAGAGAATGAGTACCGTATTTTCCAGCACATAATCCGCGGATTATCTGTTCCTAAAAGTTTGAATTGTAGCCACTGCGGTTTATACAATGGTGCGGATAATTCACAGCTTACCCCCCCCCCCCCATAAACTTCAAAACTGAAGCTGTTTTTCTCTTCATACCGTGCCACATAATGAGAGAAATCTGTATCACATCAAAGCTTTAAGAATGTCGTGTTCGACGATAATGTGCAGTGTCACTATGCCCTCCCCCATGGTTTTGACAAAAATGTCTGTGTGTGTAGACATTTCCTCTCTGCGGATTGCTGCTTTGTAAAAGTTAGGGGGGGGGGACATTGCCTACAGCAAAGCGTGCTAACCATGAATAGGGGAGGGCCAGGGGTAATGGAATATCATCAATTCCCGCCTCCTGAACTACCAGCGACTCAGATCCCATTTGTACTTTGTATGATTTGGTTTTTTGTCCTTTTTATTTTTACTAGAAAACCAAACAGAAAAGGAGAAGGAAGGATTTATTTGATTTGCCATGGCTCAAGAAGATGCAAGGTACATTCTCTTCCTGAAAGATTCTCTATTATGATGATGTGAGGCCTTTGCTAAACAGCGCCTTTTCCATTCCACAGAACATCGAATTGCTGCATGCTGCTCTGACCAGTGACCTGCATAACGCGAGGTTCCAACCCCACTGCCACATGTTTATTTTTGCTCTACTTCAAAGAGAATACCTCTGGCACTTTTGCTACAGCTCCAAGACTTGAAGGGGAGAACTTTGACACCATCGCAAATTATTTACAGTCTGGAATCCAGTGTTTCATGTGTTTCAGTTGTTGAAGTAATTTAAGCATTACTGAAAATTACAACATAACTGTCACAGAAATTTAAAATATGTATCACAACTGAAAGTTGCAGGTTATTGTAACAGTAACTTTTTAATTTTCGAAAAATTTCAGATTTTTCGTATTTTTTTTAATTCATTAAATGGAAAGAAAGTATATATATGCATATATTATGGCTACTACATTTTAACAAAGTTTTGGATTACACAACTGTATTTTAACTTTTACTATGAATTTTGTCTGCAGATTATACGCCGACTTTTCTGTCATGCTGAATTTTACCGTCTGCAGATTATATGCCAAAAAATATGGTATTATTGTTAGTGCTATCTGTGGCAGTATTTCTAAGAAATGTATTGATCTGCTATACTCTTCTGGAAAAGGATTGAAGAGAATCACCGAGTGTAAAGTTGTTCATCGTGTAAACGATTTTGTTTCGCAAAGGAACAAGAATTTTTGTGAATCTGATGTTTGTGAAACCACCCAAATTTAAGAACAGTAATTTAATGTTGGAAAAATTAATGTTTGATATGATAGCCTATGTTGTTCAAAATATTGCGTAGCCATGAAAAAACTTTCCAGCTTTATCCAAATTTGTAGTTCACTAAATTGCTCTTATATATTAATAAGGCATGGAAAAAAACACGCAATAAAATTGTTAAGTTTCATGCTAACATGTATGTGCATGTTCTTCATTGTCATGAACTTTCTGCATACTATCTCCTCTGCCGCTGTATGTCCTGTTCGTCATACTTAAATGAAATATAAAAACTTGCAAAATCAAAATGCTTACCTGTTCTAATGTTGTTCATTGTCCATTGAATAAAAAATTTGTTTTTGGTGGGTGATGAGCATAATGAACCTGGCTGGTCAACTAAAGTCACTTTAAACCCATTAAAAAATCGCAAAGTCTGTCGAAAACATATCTCATTATAACAAATTTATCGAAGTGAGAAGTATTTGTATGAATACTGTATATTATGACCAATGGAAATCTTTACGATAATGAAGCAGGAAAAACTCAATGGAAAACAGTTGGTCAAGTAAAATTACAATACACCAAACTATACATAATATCTAAAGTATTTTATCTGATATTGTCAAAGTATTGCTCACGTTGTTTGCTCTGTGAGGCACGTGCTCCCGGCCCCGAGAGGTCTCGTACGTTACAGACTTTTGGTTAGTTATAAAAAATTTGCAGAAATAAAACAGTTAGGTTATATATTTTCAGTTCCACATTCATTCACTTGCACATTCAAACGTTTAAAATTTACTATTAATTAAAAGATTTTATACTCGTCGGGTCAGGAGATGTCTCACACGTGGTTCATTGGTTCATTGTTGTGGCGAGCACTTTCTGCGGTACGTTTACCGCCGTCTTCGGGCCGTTATTTTCACACGAGGGTTCTTCGCGTGTGTGGTTTTTTGGAGTTGCCTGTCGGGAATCGATGGGAAGGTTTGCTGCCTGTATGTGTTAGGTGATTTGTTTCTAATGTGTCGCCATCTACTGGATGAGTTGGTAGGTATCAGTCGTAAGTATATTGTGTGTCTCTGTGTGTTAGGTGATTTGTTTCTAATGTGTCGCCACCTATTGTATGAGTTGGTAGGTATCAGTCGTAAGTATAACTTTTTTTTGGTGTAAATATTTTTGGGCTATTATTATTTGTTCATAGAAACGGGTGCATGTTTTGTTTTGTTTTTCTTCTTTGTTTATTGGTGTAATTTTTTGTAATGTTCTTTTTTTTTTTTTTTATGGATTTTTTCTTTTTTTATAAGCGATTTCCAGGCTGTGTCTGTGTGGTGGAAAAAACAAAAACAAAAAAACAAAAACAAAAAAACATACACCCGTTTCTATGAACAAATAATAATAGCCCAAAAATATTTACACCAAAAGAAAGTTATACTTACGACTGATACCTACCAACTCATCCAATAGGTGGCGACACATTAGAAACAAATCACCTAACACACAGAGACACACAATATACTTACGACTGATACCTACCAACTCATCCAGTAGATGGCGACACATTAGAAACAAATCACCTAACACATACAGGCAGCAAACCTTCCCATCGATTCCCGACAGGCAACTCCAAAAAACCACACACGCGAAGAACCCTCATGTGGAAATAATGGCCCGAAGACGGCGGTAAATGTACAGCAGAAAGCGCTCGCCACAACAATGAACCAATGAACTACGTGTGAGACGTCTCCTGACCTGATGAGTATATAACCCTTTTCTACTAAAATCTTTTAATTATAGTAAATTTTAAACGTTTGAATGTGCAAGTGAATGAATGTGGAACTGAAAATATATAACCTAACTGTTTTATTTCTGCAAATTTTTTATAACTAACCAAAAGTCCGTAACGTACGAGACCTCTCGGGGCCAGGAGCACGTGCCTCACAGAGCAAACAATGTGAGCAATACTTTGACAATATCAGGTAAAATACCTTAGATATTATGTATAGTTTAATTAAAATCATGTTTATAACATAAGGCAACATATAAGGTAGTCTCATGAATTGCATTTTACAATACACCAGTTGAAAATGGCAAAGTCTGTGAAAAAACGTATCTCATTGTAATAAAGTTCTCAAAATGGAAAGTTTTAGCAATGAATACTGTGTGCATCATTACCAATGGAAATGTCAACTGTAATGAAGTATAAAATGTATGAATGTTAAAATGACTGGAAGTTACCACACTAATGAAGTATAAAAACATAGATGTTAAAACAAATGAAATGGCCTACCAAAACGAATACTGTTAGATATTTTACACCAAAATAGATATCCAAACGAGGGCATAGAAACAGCAGAAATTTCATGAAATTTGGTATATCATCGAAAACCTCCTATGCATTTTGGTGAGATAATTTGTTCGCCATCCTCAGTGAGCACATAAAGTCGAGCCCACTGTCTTTCTCATCGTCTCTTACATCCTGCCTCACCCATCTGGGCAGTTGTCACCGCGCATGTGCATACCTTTGACGTCGCTGTTCTTTGTGGTTGCCATCACTGAACAGTTGTTTTGTTGTAAAAGAGTATGTTGAGGTATTATTCAGGGTTGTTTTGTTGTAAAGAGTATGTTGAGGTATCATTCTTGGTGTGGTACTTCCCTGTTGGTCGTCTTCCCTAATCAAAATTTTCCACGGAATTGGAAGATCAATACCACTGCTAATATTACAATAATTATTTTTCATTTTTTCAATACGATTGATTCAGCATATATGATAGTTTTTTTTTTTGGTAGGTTGTCTAGTAAATCTTTATATCTTGGAAGAGGGAAACGTTTTATTCTCAATACAAAACCGTATTAGGGCAGTTTTTTTCTTCCTTTTTTTTCCAATTTGATTGCTGTTGTAACCTATTCTTCAAGCGATTCTTCGTACTTCCAATATATGTAGTTTTTTTAGATTTATCTCCAAGGTCATATATCAGTATACTGTATAATCCTGCACTATCCAGTAACCTTGTTTTGTCTCTATCTTTAATGATCAGGCTCTTGTAATCCTTGATAGTAATACCTATATCAAGTTGTTTATGACATTCTTTTTTATGACTTTCATTACATCCTTAACATAGGGAAATTTGCCACAGCATTTCCTTTTATTCTTGACCTTCTGTGTGTGCGTGTGTGTGTTTGGGGGGGGGGGGGGGGTGTTTATATTCGTACACTAATTTCTTTACAACAGAAAGGTGATATCCAAACATTTTGGCTGTTTCCTCAATCCATTTAAGTTCATTTTCTTTATACCTGTTGTTACTGGTATGTGAAAACACTCTGTAAACAAAAGATCTAAGCACAGAAATTTTATACGCCCATGGATGATATGATTCCGACGGAACGAGAATTAGGATGTACTTGGGTTTTCGATAAACACAAAATTCTAGATATGGTTTTGATTTTATCAACAAGACATCCAAAAAGGGAAGTGTATTTGTTTCAATTTCCATTGTGAAATTAATGCTTTCAAAATGACTCAAAAATTCTTCTCAGAGTTTCTAGTTCTTTAATATCTGAATTCCATAGTATGAATGTGTCATCAATATATCTATTGTAAAACAGTATTTTTTCTTGGTATTTTTTTATTGCTTCCTCGATTCTTTGCAATATCACTTTAGCAAATAAAGCAGACAGCAGAGATCCCATCAGTGTGCCATACTGTTGTCTGAAAATACTGTTATCAAATTTGAAATAGTTGTTATATATATATATGTTAAAATTTCAATAAGTTCCTGTACCTCAATTTTCTGGAAATTTGGGCAACTTTGCAGTTTTTGTCCTATAAGTTGTGTATTGCCTCAAGTACTGGTGCGTTTAGAAATAACGAGACAACGTCAAGGCTGGCCATTACTGTTAAATTGTCAATCATATAGACTTGACTTTATTCAAAAACTCCATTGCACTGGTAATTGAAAATTGGCTCTTCATAAATATAGGTGCTAATAGATTAGTTTTTTTGCTAATTATTTTTTTTTATGAAGAACCAATTTTCAATTACCAGTGCAACAGAGTTTTTGAATAAAGTCAAGTCTATACGTATTGACAATTTAACAGTAATGACCAGCCGTAACGTCATCTCATTATTCCCAAACACACCAGTACTTGAGGCAAATGCAACTTATGGAAGAAAAACTGCGAAGTTGCCCAAATTTCCAATGGAAATTGAAATAAATAACACACTTCCCTTTTTGGATGTCTTGTTGATAAAATCACAACCATGTGTAGAATTTTGTGTTTATCGAAAACCCACGTACATCCCAATTCTCGTTCCGTCAGAATCATATCATCCATGGGTGTATAAAATTTCTGTGCTTAGATCTTTTGTTTACAGAGCATTAACACATACCAGTAACAACAGCAGGGCCCGCAGCGCTCCTGTTTATCCTATTTTTTTGACATTCTCATTTTTTTCCTGTTTTTTCCTATTTTTTGCACTGCACTTGATTTTTTTCCTACACTTCTATCTTTGCCGCCATTTTCGGCACGCCAAAACCAGTTGGAAGGAAAACATTTCGTTGTTTCAGCGCTGGAAGGGAGGGACATCACGTGTGCCATAGGCTGAAGACTACCCTATCAGCAGCTTCGTTATGCATCATAGTGTTCCTCAGTCCTCATGAATATTGACAAGGGATGAGAGTGCACTGCTTTTATATGCAATTTTCTTCTTTGTGTGTTGCATGCTTAGTTCATTTCTAGCACTGTGTTCTGGATGGAGTAACATGTGCCATCTACAATCAACAGAGATTGTATTTTAAGCCGATGCTCATTGTTGCGTTGAACATTTTAACCAGAAGATAAACGTAAGTATCTTTTTTTATGCATACTTATTTTAATCAAGATTTATTTTTCATTATTTTAAATGAAACACTGGAAATTGTTTTAAAGTAAAATTTTCTCGCGAATGAATCTGATTTTCAGGGGTGTTTTTGTGCTTTGTGCTCCGGGGGTTTCCCAGAAATTTTCAATAAGACAACTGCTCAGAAATTCCTAGTATTCGGAAGCTGAATCTCTTAAGGCCGATTGAGTCTCTATAAAATTTCTTGATATTATCCAAACACCCAAATTAGATACGGAGTCTACGTGTCACGTGTGTCCCGAAAATATAGAGAAAACGGGAATTGGTTCCTGAAAATCCCAGAATTGTAAACTAAAAATCTGAGTTTTTTTCTGCTTTTAAAAAATTTTGAAATATTTTCTAGCTTGTTTTTCCCATTGTACATTAATCTCGCAATTTTTGAAAATATCCTGCACAAAATGTTTTTAAATTGATAAAATTCATATAAGATCACGAGTAAGCTTTAACATGTTTAGTAATTTAATAACTTGATAAATAAAGGTTGGTTTTTCTATAGTTTTTAGAAAAATATCCTCGTGGGAGCCGATTTTAGTAAAAATTTCCGCATTAATTTCAGGAAATCGGATGTGATCTGATCACGTTATTGCAACTATTTACCATTTTTTAATCTTTTTTTTTTTCCCTACTTTTTAGGATTTTTTCGTGAATAGTGTTTCATTAAACCTGCGGGAATATTTTCCGAAGGATTGCTTCGAAAAATAGAACGTGCAAAGATTGAAATCTTTTTCCATCCTGCACATGAACAATTATTAATTTTGAAAGTGCTTTATTAAAATTTTCACTACACTGGTAAATAAAGTAGATCTTTCATGAAAGAAATACGGGATTACCCCATATAATACAAATTTTGAAGATGACAATCCGATTTTTGGCGTAAATGTGACAAGGATGGTAAGTCAGATAATATGCGAAAACTTGAAAATTTTCATCGTCCTGGAGCGGGACGGAAACTTGAAACTTGGTCGTTCTGGGTGGTGTAGTGGTTAGCATACCTAGGCGTTTTCTGGGAGACGCGGGTTCGGGTCCCGCTCCAGGACGATGAAAAATTTTCAAGTTTTCGCATATTATCTGACTTACCATCCTTGTCACATTTACGCCAAAAATCGGATTGTCATCTTCAAAAGTAGATCTTTATTTTTTAATATTTCAAAATTGATTGCAAGGAAAATTATATTTTGTAATTAAAGATTTCTGTTATGATAAAATGCTGATTTTGCCAAAATTAAATTGGGTGGATTACCATAAGTTTCGGCATATAAACTATGGCCCTCAAGTTTAGGTCGGTTAATTATTTTAGGAAAATTTTCTGAAAAAAAAAACCCCATAGAAATAATGTTATGGACATCAGAAAATATGAAAATAGTAAAAAAATTAGTGTATTTACGGAGAAATAAAAAAATTTACCATAAAATTAAGGCATGAGCACAGGCGCATTGCAGAGCTCTTGTCGTGTCTGTGAAGGCCGGGGTCGTCGCCGTCAGGCGCTCGCAACGGACTGGTAGAAAAAAAGAATCGTACCATAAGAATAACCCATGACTGCGGCAGAATTATAAAGCTTTTGCCGTGTCTGTGGCAGGTGGTATTGCTTAGGCCTAGCGATTACGTATAGTCAAAACATTCATGGAACAAAGAAAAGTCAATAAATTCGTATTCAGAAATTCTTGAAGAATCGCTAAAAATTATTCAGTGTACTTTTATAGGGACTCTAAAGAACTCCTGAATATGAATTTAATTAGTTTTGTTTAAAAAAATGTTTTAAAACATGCATAGCATGTAATTATGGGTGGTTGTAAGGCCCTAAATTTTGGCCTCGGGATTTTCATGGAGTATATTAAGGTCTCCACACTTTTTAAATAGTTAGTAAATTACAGATTGTTGACCTGAACCAAAGTGTTTGGGAGGTCAATGTTATATAGAAAGGTATTTCAGGAACTGTTTTAAATGTTTTTGAAATATTACGTTGTAAGAGACTAGATTTTCTTCTTAACATTTGTTCATTTAATGTTTACGATTGTAGATAAGAATTTAACAATTTTTGTACTTATCAATCATAAATTAGAATTTTGAAATTTGTATTAACCTTTGATTGCAGCCATGCACTAATTGCTAAGCTTTATGTAATCTCTTCAAACAATATAATTTTTAACACTTTGCTGACCGGTCACGAGTATACTCGTGTTTCCATTTACATTTGTTTATGCAGTTTTTAAGTCTGAAATGATTAGGAATATAGGTCTTTAAAGCAGCGTTCTGTATCATAGCCTTATTTAATGCAAAAAAAAAAATGAAATGCAAACATTTCCTGCAAGGAGTAGCTTTAGAATGGATAGCTGATTATGCAACTGAATGCGGCACAGAACCTGGCAGTTCTAGTATCTTTCTAAGAGCTCCGTATAAAGATTTTCCTTTGAGGCTTTCAGGAAAATTGCAAGACCATATTTTAGAAAAAACAGTTACTAGCGGGGAAAAAGACCCCACTACTGTATGTAGAGTATGCTCTTCCAGAGGAAAGCGCAGCAAAACTCGATATGTTAATTGTTTGTAAAACTTGTTGTGTACCATTGCACGTAGGTAAATGCTATACAGTATACCATACCTGAAAAAAATATTAAATATATGTAGTAAGGCTGCACGGGATAGTTTTGGCTTGAAATAGCCGGTCAGCAATGTGTTAAGAAACATTTCTTGTTTTTAACTCACGTGGTGAGTGTAGTTATTAATATTAAATTCTTATTTATTATACAAGGGAACTAAATTTTTATTTTATGTTTGCAGGCTTTTGTATATCAACATGCCAGGTGGCCGTACAAAATTTCAAGAAAGATGGCTTGAAACTCTAGATGGCAATGGCGATCTCATTGGGAATTGGTGCACAAAAGGCAAAATAGAAACTGATGTGTATTGTACATTGTGCAAATGCATTATTTCAATATCTAATAGTGGTATATCCCAGATATTACAACATGCTACCAGACAAAAGCACATCAAAACTTCAAAGTTATTGAAAGGACAGAGAACTTTAATATCACCAGTGTTTCAAATGAATCAAGTAGCTCATGTAATAGAAGTTTATCTGTTGCATTTAGCACTGATCAGATCATGACTCGGGCAGAAGCTTTATGGGCAATGAAAGTTGCTGTTTCAGACTTTTCATTTGAATCCTGTAAAGATATTGTTCCCCTTTTTAAAGTGATGTTTGAAAGACATCCAATAGCCAATGCAATGCAGGTAGGGGACAGGAAAGTGTTGTATGTCCTATTGCATGGGTTAGGACCCTATTTTCACTCTGATACAGTTTCAGATTTAAAATCTACTATTGATGATGGAGGATTTTTTAGTTTGTCATTTGATGAAACAACTAGTGTCCAGATTAAAAAGCAGTTGGATTTACATGTCAGATATTGGAGTCCTAAAAACAGCAAACTTGTTTCTGCTTATCTCACTTTGCTTTTCTTTGGGCATGCTGATGGCAAACTAGTATGTAGAGGTGTTTTGAGTGTAATGCAGGCAGATAATCTGCCTATAAATAAAATTTTAATGCTCAACATGGATGGGCCAAATGTCATTTTATTGGTTGCAAAAAAATTAAATGAACTTACAAGGATCAGAAAAATTAGTTGACATAGATACTTGTAGTTTACATGAAGTGCACAATTGCTTTTCTAAAGCATTAGATGCCCTTCCATTAAATGTGGATGAATTTGCTACAGACCTTTTCTCTTTCTGTAAACAAAGTGCTGCACGGAGAGAAGATCTTCAAAACTTGCAAAAATTGCTTGAATATGATGAAAAGTTTCTCGTGAGGCATGTTAACTCTTGATGGTTAATTTTGAGACCTGTGGTTAACCGTATATTAACTGTTTATAAGGCATTGGAGGAATGCTTCCTGAAATTCATTCCTAAACAGAAAAGTGCTTGGAGTACTCTGCAGCATAACTCACGTTATAAGTGCATCGTCACCACTCTTAACGACCCAGAAACCATTGTTTACCTGGAGTTTATAGCTGCCATTATACCTCACTTACAGTCGTATCTAACATAATTCCAAACAGAAGGCCCACTTATCCATCTCTTATATTCAGAAATGAATAACTCTGCTGCACACTATTTTACTTAAATTTATGAAAGAGGAATGTGACAGTATTCAAGATAGGAGAACATTTGCAAACATTGATATCAATAATTTTGAAAATTACAAAAAGTTAAGTGCTATAGATGTTGGGGTTGGCACCAAAACAGCTCTTTCAACTTTGAAAGAAAATAAATCTAAAGAAGCAAGAATGGCACTTTGCTCATATTTGATTAAGTTTGCTAAATCATTAAAGAACTGCCTGCCATTGACTAATCCATTACTGAAAGAAAATAAATATAAAGAAGCAAGATTGACACTTTGCTCATGTTTGATTAACTTGGCTAAATCATTAAAGAACTGCCTGTCATTGACTAATCCATTACTGAAAATAAATCTAAAGAAGCAAGAATGGCACTTTGCTCATGTTTGATTAAGTTGACTAAATCATTAAAGAACTGCCTGCCATTGACTAATCTATTACTGAAATAAAATAAATCAAAAAGCAAGAATGGTACTTTGCTCATGTTTGATTAAGTTGGCTAAATCATTAAAGAACTGCCTGCCATTGACTAATCCATTACTGAAAGAAAATAAATCTAAAGAAGCAAGAATGGCACTTTGCTCATGTTTGATTAAGTTGGCTAAATCATTAAAGAACTGCCTGCCATTGACTATTCCATTACGGAAAGAAAATAAATCAAAAAGCTAGAATGGCAGTTTGCTCATGTTTGATTAAGTTGGCTAAATCATTAAAGAACTGCCTGCCATTGACTAATCCATTACTGAAAGAAAATAAATCTACAGAAGCAAGAATGGCACTTCGCTCATGTTTGATTAAGTTGGCTAAATCATTAAAGAACTGCCTGCCTTTGAATAATCCATTACTGAAAGAAAATACATGTACAGAAGCAAAAATGGCACTTTGCTCATGTTTGATTAAGTTGGCTAAATCATTAAAGAACTGCCTGCCATTGACTAATCCATTACGGAAAGAAAATAAATCAAAAAGCAAGAATGGCAGTTTGCTCATGTTTGATTAAGTTGGCTAAATCATTAAAGAACTGCCTGCCATTGAATAATCCATTACTGAAAGAAAATACATGTACAGAAACAAGAATGACACTTTGCTCATGTTTGATTAAGTTGGCTAAATCATTAAAGAACTGCCTGCCATTGACTAATCCATTACGGAAAGAAAATAAATCAAAAAGCAAGAATGGCAGTTTGCTCATGTTTGATTAAGTTGGCTAAATCATTAAAGAACTGCCTGCCATTGACTAATCCATTACTGAAAGAAAATAAATCTACAGAAGCAAGAATGGCACTTTGCTCATGTTTGATTAAGTTGGCTAAATCATTAAAGAACTGCCTGCCATTGACTAATCCATTAATGAAAGAAAATAAATCTACAGAAGCAAGAATGGCACTTTGCTCATATTTGATTAAGTTGGCTAAATCATTAAAAAACTGCCTGCCATTGACTAATCCATTACTGAAAGAAAATAAATCTAAAGAAGCAAGAATGGCACTTTGCTCATGTTTGATTAAGTTGGCTAAATCATTAAAGAACTGCCTGCCATTGACTAATCCATTACTGAAAGATTTGGAGGTACTTCATCCCTTCATGAGGGAAATAACAAAATAATGATGCCATACAGTGTCTATGCATGAATTTAAAGCCTCTTAATATGGGAAGTGAGGTGATAGATAGGGTTATGCTAGAATGGCAAGCATACAGACTAGATCTGAGCATACAAAAATTATGTGAAGACTTCAGGTCTGAAAGTCAATGCATTACTACATTTTGGAAAAATGTTTTTGACCTCAAAGAGTTATTTAGTGGAAAACTAAAATATCCAAACCTTACAAGATTTGTAAAAAATTGCCTAAACTCTTTCACATAGAAATGCAGACATAGCACGAGGATTCTCTCTGAATAATAATATTTTAACAAAAACTCGATTGGGTCTTACAGAATCCACTATAATTGGCATCAGACATGTCAAAGATGCAGTCAGGAGGCATGGTGACATATTTTCAGTTCCTATAACTGGGAAACTCTTATACAGTGTAGTCAAAAGATATTCAGTTTATTCTGCAAAGAAAGAAACAGTAACAAAAGCTGCTGAGGAGGAAACTAAGAAAAGAAAGCATGAGGAAGAAGAGCAGCAGAAAGTAGAAGAAATTAAAAAATGTAAACTAGAAAATGAGGAAAAATTAAAGAAAGCTAAAGATAGGGTCAAGTATTTACAAGATGAATTTACTTCAGCAAACAAATGTGTTGCTGAAAGTAATGAAAGGTTATGCGACATGTTACAAAAGAAAGAAAATATGACTGTGAGAATTGTGTCAACATTAATTGAGGCTAGTACAGGTGAAATTGAAAGAATTACCAAAGAACTATCTAGTGCTCAAGAAAAGTTAAATAATTTGCAACAATCTAGTTAAAAATGTATATTTAACCCTTTCAGGACAGCTGCCACAGATGTGTTTTCTGTTATGTAATGAAGTAGTAGTTAAGTTTAAGATATTAACATATATGTTAATACCTTGTACTTTCTGGAAATCCATTCTAATCCAACTATTGCTTCATTATTACTTTATTATGTGGTAAAAGAAAATTCACGGCTGTCCTGAAAGCAGTAAGATCTGCTAATAATTTTTTTATAATATTTTACTTTGACTTATTTTTTTTATCTAAAGGAGATAATGAATTTGAATGTAAGTATATTGAATAAAATTATTTTGTTTTTACTAATGATTGACATTTTTAATTAAATGCTGGATTTTTTTTTTTTTTTTTGATGAATGCATACAAAACTTTGGCCATCTGCATTTCTGTTTTTCCTTTTTTTTTTTAGCATTTGTATTCCTATTTTTTAAAGCAATTGTATCCTATTGTATCCTATTTTCTCCTATTTTTTTATTTTCCACTCCTATTTTCCCTGCTACTTTTTGGAAAAAACTGGCTTTGGGGCCTGCAACAGGTATAAAGAAAAATAACTTAAATGGATTGAGGAAATGGCCAAAACGTTTGGATATCATCTTTCCGTTGTAAAGAAATTATTGTACGAATATAAACACCCCACACAGAAGGTCAAGAATAAAAGGAAATTTTGTGGCAAATTTCCCTATGTTAAAGATGTAATGAAAGTCGTCAAAAAAGAATGTCATAAACGACTTGATATAGGTATTACTATCAAGGATTACAAGAGCCTGATCATTAAAGAACGAGAAAAAACAAGGTTACTGGATAGCGCAGGAGTATACAGTATACTGATGTATGACCCTGGAGATAAATCTAAAAAAACTACATATATTGGAAGTACGAAGAATCGCTTGAAGAATAGGTTACAACAGCAACCAAATTGGGAAAAAAGGAAGAAAAAAAAACTGCCTTAATACAGTTTTGTATTGAGAATAAAACGTTTCCCTCTTCCAAGATATAAAGATTATTACTAGACAACCTACCGAAAAAGCTATCGGATATGCTGAATCAATCGTTATTGAAAAACGAAAAATAATAATTGTAATATTAGCAGTGGTATTGATCTTCCAATTCCATGGAAAATTTTGATTAGGGAAGACGACCAACAGGGAAGTACCACACCAAGAATGCATCATTACCCTGAATAATACCTCAACATACTCTTTTACAACAAAAAAAAAAAACTGTTCAGTGATGGCAACCACAAAAAACAGTGATGTCAAAGGTATGCACATGCGCGGTGAAAACGGCCCAGATGGGTGTGGCAGGATGTTAGAGACGATGAGAAAGACAGTTGCTCGACTTTGTGTGCTCCCTGAGGATGGTGAACAAATTATCTCACCGAAATGCATAGTAGGTTTTCGACGATATACTGAATTCCGTGAGATTTCTGCTGTTTCTATGCCCTCATTTGGATATCTTTTTTGGTGTAAAATATCTTGTTGTATTCGTTTTGGTAGGCTAGGCCATTTCATTTGTTTTAACATCTGTGTTTTTATACTTCATTAATGTGGTAACTTCCAGTCATTTTACATTCGTACATTTTATACTTCATTATAGTTGAGATTTCCATTGGTCATGATGCACACAGTATTCATTGCTGAAACTTTCCATTTTGAGAACTTTATTACAATGAGATACGTTTTTTTAACCGACTTTGCCATTTTCAACTGGTGTATTGTAATTTTACTTGACCAACTGTCATCCATCGCGTTTTTCATGCTTCATTATCGTAAAGATTTCCATTGGTCATCATGTACAGTATTCATACAAATATTTCTCACTTCAAGAACTTTGTTACAATGAGATATGTTTTCAACAGACTTTGTCATTTTTTAACGGGCATAGCGTAAAGTGGTGAGTGAAGACCAACGGCATAACATAAGCAGCTCTTCCAGAGTCTTCGCTGTTCTGATTTGAAGACCTTCCACATGATTGCATGCTAGCATTTCCATGACAACATGAATGAGCGTATGGAAGGGAATGGACCATTGCTTTGTGCAACGGTTCGCTCAGAAAAGAGAAGATTTCGACCACCTCAGTCACTCGCATGCTTCCGCCTGTAACAGTACGTGTTTCGTGAGAGTTGTTTCAGTTTTTGTGAAGTGTCAACGAACTAAAATCAGTGATATTATATCTTAAATTCGTGACTTTGTTGGATTTGAACTGTTTTGATAAATTTTGTGAAAGCTTCCCTGAACATCTACTGTCAGAACTTAAAAAAACTATGCTTCAAATTTTGATACAGCTCGACTAAAAAATGAACTGAAGGTGTTTTATTCCTTTTATTAATACAAAAACAAATCAGTAAGATACATTACATGTTACATAAAGTTGAATAAATTGGACATAGTGTTTAGTTAGGTGTACAAATTAGCTGACTTAATATTAAAGTTCCCATCAACAACTGCAACTGCCAAAAGAAGTTTTTCTGCATTAAAAAGAATCAAGATATATCTTAGAGCTACACAAAGACATGTACGTTCGAGCAACTTGGCTGATTTGTCAATAGAGAAAAACATTCTTTTGAAATATGAAAAAGTACTCGGAAGAAACTTTTTATGAAAACGTAACACTCAAGTTCACACAAAAGGAAAGAAGAATGGAGTTCATGTACAAATAAATTGTATTCAAATCCTAATCTCAATTATTTGGTATTATGTTAGCAATTGCATGTACCTAAAATAATTTACTTCTCTTACTTAACAATTAAAAATTAAACTTTGCAATTAAAAAAAAAAAACAATACCGTCAGACGGGTGAGATAGCTCAGGTCTAGGACCTAAGATGCGCCACTGACACCTACACAACACCACACGAACTCTCATATGTAAGTATAGAAATGTAGTGAACCCCCGAGTATCTCAGCCACGAACTGCCACTGGCGACCACAGATCTGCCATGTATAAGAGGGTGATTTTTTCAAGTGATTTATTTTAGTTTTGGATAAAATAATTACATGTTGCTATTGCTTTTAATTCTTCCTTGTAGCATGTCCATTGCATTCACTGTGGGGAAACTTTAAGATATAAGCGAACGTCATCCATTTGCAAAATATCACAAAAGCATCCAAGTGGATCACAGTATCGATAAAAGGAAAGTGTGCGAAGCAACTTCCAAAACTCGACCAGTTCTTCTTGTCGCAGAGTCAATTAAGCTCAAGTGCAGTTTCTGATTAAAATAAGGATTTGTTTAGCACATTAATTGTTCAAAGTTTAGAAGCAGACACTTTACAAAAACCAAGCTCTTCGGAAACAAGTGAAAGTAAAATGGGTGAGTGTGAAATTCCAACACCTGGTGAAAATTATCATGTGCGGACTGCTTCCTGTGACATCAGACCATTGGTCATAAAAGTGTTCACTGCCAACCCGTTGCTGCAAAATACCTGACAGACATAAGGCAATACGATACTCATGTTCTTGATACCAAGGCAAAATCCTTCATTATTGAAAGGTGTACCTGCCGGTGTAAGAGCCCGTTTCCAGGGCACGGTGTTAATCCTGATTGATAACCTTGCATTATGTACTTCTTTTCTAAAAAAAAAAAAAAATGTATAAAATGTTAAAACTACAGGGCTTTTTAGGTAACTCCTTACTTTTCCAGACACTCTCCTTGCGCACACAGTCCTTGCAAAGCACATACTTCCTCGTGTTCAAAAAATAACTGTTTCTACGAGCGCTGAAGAAATCTTCTTGTGTGTGTGTGTATGGTGGTGGTGGTGGTGGTGGTGGTGGGTGCACGTTGTGCTAGTTACGCTACTGAATATAATGTTTAATAGTACATTCAGCAGTACCAATATACATACTGTATTTACTACTTAGTAATAGCATCAGTGAGTGTACTATGTATATGCTCACTTAATATGTGTCAGTAAAACTCCAGTTGTGTGCCAAGATCACTTTCATCTGGCAGATCAGAGAACACTTTAGTGAAATGTATACACTGTGGACACACACAGTATATTCCACGGTGTACCAAGTTTTTTGGCATGATGCCTCTAAAGTTTGTTCACAGGTTAACTCAAAGAGATCTAAAACTGTTGGTGTTGGGTAACATTTCAGAGTTTCTACCATTCATTTTCTGTAATTTTATAAAAACGACTTGCATTGTACAGAACTCTTTTTCCAGGAAATACCTGAAAGCTTATAATTCTTCATATTTTACATAAATTGGAAGTTTTCGACAAATTCCCATCATTCCCATCTCTCTGTAAGTATAGCATACGGTGAGTAACTGCCAGCAGCATGTTGTGGGAATGGTATACTCAACATTGACTTTTGGCTGCAACCACGAGTTTATGTTCTGTTAGCTGTCTAATTTTTACTCTTCTTAGAAATTGCTCTGAGATATTCTGTTTTGGTTTTTGCATTACAAGTGTTTCCTTTTCTGAGAGAACAGGAATGTTGGGTTGTCAGCATGAGATTCTGGGTACTTTCAGGTTCATTTCTTCTGGAGTGAGTGATTGTTCACTCATAGAAGTCTTTAAATAATGTTGCTGTGTGTTAATTAAAATAAAACGTGGAAACTGTGGTTACTTTGTTTACATTGTCTCCACGTATTTGGAAGATTTTCACCAAGTCTTTAAATAACGTTTTTGAAGGATAAGATTCCTCTTTTCTTTAATAAAACTAAGCCAGGTATGTTCAGTCAACAAAACTGCTGGGAAAAGCTCAAAAACTGGTAAACTGAGACACTCACTAGAGCAAATAGACCCAAACATGTTTTACATGTTGTTAAAAAACTTTATATCCTGATATTAAGATCTATTATAATATTTTTATAACATCTTTTGGTAAATCACCTGTCGAAAGGGAATTTGGGGTCAGCTCACAATCAAAACATTTGAAACTTTCTAGTATGTTCTCTCCCAGGTAAATTCTGCTTTAATTTCTGAAATTTTCACCTCAGCAAGACCAGGATTCAATTTCCTTGTTGAGTTTGCTCAGTTTCTCACACAGAGTTGTTTACATTGTACACATTTAATACAATTTCCTTGCATTCACTTAGGTGTAATACCTGAAGAAATGTTAAATTCACTGGATTTGATAGAAATGATAGCTTTTAACAAGTTTCCTGATAACTTGCCGTTGGTGCGTATGGTGAATTGTTTCCGAAGAATGCTCATTTCTGCCCCCCCCCAGGTAAATTATGCTTGAATTTATCATCTGTGTCAACGATTACATAAAATGTTGTCTATGTGAAACTTTATTGGATGAAATTGTGAGAATTAGTTCAACATGTTATTGAAATTAGATTTCTCGACAAGTTTCTGTGATGTGCAGTTTGGGATTTTCACATGTTTGTCTCTTAAGCCTACGGGGAATGCTTTTTAAAACTGTTTGACTCTTCAGAGATGTGTTTAGGAGAATTTTTTTCAGGCAGTATTCCAAACAGGATTTTCAGAGAAAAGAAATCGTTTCTAGGGTAAATTTTCATTGCTGGGAAGAATGCCCCTGTTCCCAGTGAAACTCTTAATTTTCTAGAATGTACTACTGTTCATACTGAAATAATTTCATGAAGAATACTTGTTTAATCCCACACCCACCCACCAAGTTAAATTCAGCCTCTCAAGACATTAAAAAATTTCTGTAAATCTACATTGGTTATTTTTAAGAACTTGTTCAAAGTCATTATCGAAATATTTTATTAACAAATTTTTCAGAAGTTCATATAGTGCACTGGAATAGTCGCATTTTTGTGTCTAAACTTCTGAGAAATGCCCTATTAAACAGTTTTATTTAAAAACTGTTTCTAATCTTCGGACATGAATATGTTTAGAAGGAGTGTTTTAAACAAAAACGTTCAGTCACTGCAGTATAAGTCAAAATGTACAGGTTGCATCCCAGAAATTTTAGAGTCTTTCTAAGTAAATTTCAAGTATAATTTCTATCCAAATTTTTCAAAGTGCTCGCCATTAAAACAGAGATTTAAAAAATTAACAATGCCGTATGTAAAAGAATGTGACTACATTTCGGTAGCGAAAAGAAACAGATTAATTTCTCGTATAATTCAATACAAACCTATTTTGTACATAAAATCATAGATGTACATGTCCCATAGATGTACATGTACTTTTTCATAGATGTACATGTCCCATGAGATATCTATGAAAAAGATAGTCATGTTGTTGTTCTGCACCTTAATTTGCTGCTGTTTCATCACACGCACTTGATACAACCACGCCAATTGTTGAGGATCCAACCCTGTCGCCAGACGCCAGTGCAAGTTCGGATGTAAACACACGTGACACATGAAATAAGCCCCACCCATAGGTGTCGTCACTGAAACTAAACATTGCCCTCCTGTTGACTGAGATTTCCGCAGTCCCCTATCAAAGTAAGGTTTGCCTATGAGCTTCCGGATCTGTAAAATATGTGTATGTTTCTTCACAGCCAACATTTTCTCCCTTTTTTCAGCCCTCTGAAGAGGTGCTGTCACTTCTGTTTCCACTCTCACCCACATCACGGAGTTCTTTCACTGATTTACAAAGACTTTATCTGGCTTATTGATCTCAGCTTTCTATGAAAAAAAAAAAAATGATGATACACTAAGAACTGTCCGCAGTTCATTTTTCCACTGTGCTGCCTTTTTCCTTTCCGACGCACCACTTGAATAGGAACACTTCATTTTTTACGGTCAATCACGAGAGAAAACGAGAAAGTAGTTGCTCCCTAAGCAGCTCTCAGTGGACTAGGCCGACACCCTCCCTCTAATCTCTAAATGATCATGATCATATGTAGAGGATTTTAGGAAGGGCACTAGTGTCTGACCCCAGGTCTTAAACAACCCTTAGAAATAGGAAGCTAGGAGATTTGGGCTAGAGTGCCCAATAGGAAAGTGACACGGAAGCGAAGTAGAAAGGGGGAGGAAGACGCCCTTATTTATTACCGGGGGCCAGTACCCGGGCTCTAATCTCTAAAATTGTTCCCTGCTTAATTGTACTGTCGAGGTCACATCACTGGATCACTGTTTTATTAGGGGTTAAATGATGGGTGGTCAAACAGGTCAGAGGCTCAGAGCAGGTCACTCCTGACTGAGAGAGAAAAGTTCGTGGAAAACGTTCGCAGTTCCCTCCGTTCGTAAGGCTCTCGCACCCCATTCTTTTCCCTGGGTTTGCTCAATATAGAACTGTTTTATTAAATGCGAACGCACTTGAGTCTTGGCACAGTGCGAGACATGATCTCTTGCAACACTAGAGCCCTTATAAATCCTATCTTTCAATTAATAAATTTTAAAGCGCCCTGACTGTTCTGCGTTGTGTACTACTTAATTTTTAACCTACAAAACTTCGAAACAAAACAAAAAATAGGAATAAACAAACTTTGCCACCACTTTGGCGTCCTTGTTTGGGTCGGGTCTCTGGGCCTACCCGATAAGACGTCACTGCATTTCAGTACCGAAGAACATTCTGGGAGACCAACTCAAGTGACAATTCCAGAAAATGCAGATGACATTCATTCCATGATCCTGGTTGATCGCACAATATCCACAAACAAGATAGTAGAAACCCTGGCGATATCCCGAGAACCAGTAGGCTATGTTCATGATATTTTAGGCATGAGAAAGGTCTTAGCCAAATGGGTATATAATGTCTCAACGCTAACCATAAGAATGATCGAGTGATAAAAAAAATGATGATCATATGTAGAGGATTTTAGGAAGGGAGTGTCAGACCCCAGGTCTTAAACAACCCTTAGAAATAGGAAGCGAGGAGATTTGGGCTAGAGTGCCCGATAGGAAAGTGACACGGAAGCGAATTAGAAAGCGGGAGGAAGACCCCTTATTTATTACCGGGGGGGGAGCAGTACCCGGGGTCCGACAGCTTAACGTGCCCATCCGACGCACGGCGGATATTTAGTGGATCGAGCTTTCGCACCTGCCTGGGATCGAACCTGAGGTCCTTTCCGTGGCAGTCACGAACGTTGCCCACTAGGCGACGTTCGTGACTGACGAATGATCAAGTGATTGAATCACAAGCCATTTTAGACAAATTTCGACGGAATCCTGTGTTATTTTTGAACCGTCTCGTAGCTATGGATGAAACGTGGATCCATATATATGATCCAGAGACCAAAGAATGGAGACACGTGATTTCCCACGTCCAAAGAAGTTTGTGACACAGATGTCATCAAG
Organism: Macrothele yani; assembly: GCA_039090855.1. NCBI lineage: Eukaryota > Metazoa > Arthropoda > Arachnida > Araneae > Macrothelidae > Macrothele > Macrothele yani. The sequence continues at coordinate 126,151,207 of CM077009.1, read as the reverse complement.
CAGGTTGTTGGCGTCTGTCTTCTGGAACAAAGATGTAATTTTACTTGTACATTATCTGGAAAAGGGTGGTTGGTGGATTTTAATGGCGCAACGGCCATGTTTGGCCAAAGAGCGCCAGGAAAAGGGTGCAGTCATCAGGGCAAAGTACTACGTTGCACTTCTCGACAAACTGAAGCAACAACTGGTCTCCAAACATCGTGGCAAGCTTTCTAAAGGGATCTTGTGTCTTCATAACAATGCCTTTCCATTACGGAGCAAAAATTGGCCGGTCTTCACTTTGAAATTTTGAAACACCCGGCCTTCGGACTGCTACTTCTTTCCTAACCTGAAAAAATACACCTCAAGGGGGGAAAATTCAAGCATTGAGGAGACCACAGCAGCTGCAGACGAGTGGTTTGCTGAACAACCCAAAGAGTAGTGTATTCTTTCATTTGTGCTACATGGAAGGTATCTCTACTCCGTGGCACAACCTAAAGAATTCTTTTTTTTTTTTTTTTTTTTTTTTCTTTTTTATGAGTCAAAAAAGTTAGAACAGCTAAGTCATGATTGTGCGGAGCTCAGGGGAGAATACGTAGAGTATTTTTTTTTTTAATCCCGTTGCTTGTTTTCTTTACAAAGCTAAACACTTATTAGCACCACACAGGAAGTTAGAATAGATGGAGGTAAGGGCCAGCCGTTCTCCATCTATTCTAACCTCCTGGAGTAAGAGGCAACTCTGGAAACAAAAATCTCCCGTTAATGTCACTTGCAAGGGGTGCGGGTTCGAATCCCGGTGAGGTATGGATGTTGTGTTTGTGTTACGGCACTGTCTCTCTCCCTTCCCTGGAACCAGTGACCCTAAATTAGAGACGGACGACTGCTTATAGCCCATTGAGTTGCTCACGGTGGTCGTTAAACCTCCAATTAAAGAAAATGTCACTTGCCCACTAGATGGCGCGACCAACATGTGGGCCAATGACTTGACCCAACTTATGCTTTCTTATGGGAGGAAGGGTCAGAAGTATTCGCCATTTAAGAATGCTGTTTGCTTGGAAATGAAAACACAAAACCTGAAATGCTTCGTAAACATGAACTTTTGTGCCTACCAGGTGGGATGTTGTCACTTATAGCAATATATCATCGCCATCGTCAACCATTATCAATCCACTGCTGGATGAAGGTCTCCCCAAATTTCTTCCACAATTGTCTATCTTGGGCCTGTCTCCTCCATGTCACTCTAGCATACTTTCGAATTTCATCCATCCATCTCTCATGGGGTCTTTTTCTGGGTCTTTTCCTGTCCCTCGGAATCCAGTCAAAAATTTCAGTTGCCCATCAGTGGTCCGTTCTTCTGGCAACATGTCCAGCCCATTGCCATTTCAATGATTTTACTCTGGTCATGTCCACTCCTGTCATTTTCCTTATCCACAAGTTCCTCTTCTTATCTTTTGTGGTTACACCAAGTATTCATCTCGATGTCTCTTTGAGTTGTTTGCAGTCTTTGTATGTCTTTTTTAGTTAAGGTCCATGTCTCTGCTCCATACGTAAGCACTGGCAGGATGCATTGATTAAACACTTTTCTTTTGAGACATAATGGCATACTGCTCTTAAAAATTGTGCTGTTTTTTCCAAAAGCTCTCCATCGAAGTTTTATACGCCGATTAATTTCTTCATCAATGTGACCCTCACTTGATATTTGCTGCCCAAGCTTTTCTCTATCAATCAATAAATCTTCATTTCTTGTAAAAGCTTTGTACATCATTTTTGGCTTCTGAAAGTTCATTTTTAATCCCACTTCTATACTCTTGTCAGCAAGTTCTTGGATCATGCTCTGAAGCGGTAGTTGCAAAGATGACTACGTCATCAGCAAAACGAAGGTGAGTTACGTAATCTCCATTAATCTTTATCCCTTTGTTTTCCCAGTTCACTGAAAGACATTTTGCAATGTGGTGTTAAAGAGCTTGGGAGATGTGGTATCACCTTGTTTCACTCCTTTCCAATTCTTATTTGTGCTGCATCCTCAAGTATCGGAACCTTCGCACTTGCATTTTCATAGATGTTATTAATAATGCTAATGTATGCATCTTCAATACCGCAGGACTTTAAAGCCGTTGTTAATGCTGATGGTTTCACTTAATCTTGAAGGCCTTTTAATAGTCAATTAAAGCCATGCATAATGGGAGTTCATACTCTCTTGTTCTTTCAATTAGTTGTCTCAGTACATGGATATGATTTATAGTGCTGTAGCCACTCCTGAATACAGCTTGTTCCCTTAGTTGGGCCATGTCTAGTGTTACCTTCAAGCGATGTGAAAGAACCTTAGTGAAGATTTTATAGACCACTAATAGTAAGTAGGCTAATGGGTCTGTAGTTCCTGAGATCCTCAACGTCACCGTTTTTATGGAGCAGGATCATTGTACCATTGTTCCAATCCTCAGGAACCTTCCCTTCATTAAGACATATGGTGAAAACTTGGGCGAATGTAGTTTCAATTTCTCCACTTGCTTCTTGTATAATGTCCACGGTGATTCCATTTTCTCCTGGAGCTCTTCTCTGTTTCATGTTTATAATTGCATGTGCAACTTCTGCAGGGAGGATTGGAGGGACTTTGGCACTGGTACCTGTCGTAATGTCTGGAATAGATGTATCATCCCTTTAGTATATTTTGAATAGAAATATTTCACCCTTGCCAAAATTTCGCTTTTATTTCTTGTTACAGTACCATCTCTTATCTCAACCATAATCTGTTTTCTTCCCTTACTGAGATGTCCTTTTGTTCTCTTCAGGCTCTGGTTGTTTTCAATTGCTTTCCTCACTAGTTCACAATTGAATTTCCTTTTCTTCAGTTATACTTTTTCGCACTGTCTTGCATAGCTCTATATATTCCACGTTGGAAGTTACATCTTTATTTGTCCTCATCTCCCTTCTCTTTTGCATCAACATTTTTGTTTTGCCTGAAATTTTTTTCATACATAACTTGTTCTTAGTACCACCTATTTTTGTTGCTGTTCCCATAAGTACCTTGGTGAGTTCTCTGTTAACTTCAGAAATATCCACTTCTTCCGATATTAGGCCTTCTAAAGCAGATAATCTGTTCCTCAGGTCCAACTTGAAAGTATTATGGTGTTTTTTAAGGTTGGTTATGTCAATACATTTTGGTTGTCTTATGAGCTTGCCACGTTCGAGTTTAGTGTTGAGGTGCATCTTACATCTCACCAATCTATGATCACTACCTGTGTTGAACTTGTTCAGCACACTGCAGTCTTCGATGATGAATTTTTTGTAACATATGATAAAATCAATTTCACTTGTCCCATTCAGATACCTCCATGTCCATTTCGTGTGCGGTTTTTTCTTGAAAAAGGAGTTCATGATGAAAAACCTTTCTGCTTCTGCAAATTCTACGAGAGTATTTCCACGTTGATTTCTGTTCCTGTAACCGAATTTATCAACCGAAGTTTCATTCTGTTGCTGTTGCCCTACTTTTGCATTGAAATCACCCATAATGATCTTCAAGTGTTGTTTGCCTTTGTTATTTAGATTCCGAATTTCCTCGTAAAATTCTTCGATTTCTTCTTCAGGGTGACTTGTTTGTGGCAGGTGCATAAACTTAAATAATATGGGCCTGGTATCTTCTCAAGAGTTGGATAACTACTCGTGCAGCTCTGTCAGAGGAACTTTCAACTTCTACAACTTTATCCTTGAGTTTCTTGCTTATTATAAATCCAACACCACTAGTTCTGCCAGTATCTGTACCATGATAGTAGAAGAGATGTCCACTTTTCAGTTCAATGAGATCTTCTCCTTTTCTCCTTACCTCACTTAGCCCGACGATGTCCCACATGATCCTTTGTAGTTCCTCTTCCAATTCAAGAAGCCTTGAATCAAAAGATGGGAGTGTTCGTTGTAAGTAGCCAAGGTCAGCATCAAATGGCAGCCTAGTCCGATCCTCCGGGGATTCTTAGCACCCTCTGCCTTCATGTCGCACTGGCTGCTGACTTGGCCAGGTACATTCCAGCTGCCGGAGACTGAGGGCCAAGTTTGAAATTGTGTAAGCATCTTTGAGCGGGATTGGCCATAACTCGCCATGCTTGCTAAGTGGGTTTGCGAGTGTGGAATAGCATTTCCTCTAATCCTGACGGTATAGTTATACCGCCACTGGTGGTTGTCAGAGCCCCTTTAGTGGGAACAGGATGCACCACAAGAAGGCGGGGTTGACATTTGTCAAGGAGAGGTGATATGTTGCTCATCATCTGACCTTGCATCCCTATAGCAATATATACACATATTTATGTTTGATAATTGTATTGATGCATAATTTTGGTGGTGCTTAAACCAATTAGCCAAAAGATCAAGGCGAAAACCGTGTTTATAGTTTAATGTAAATAAAATAAAGTGCATGCTGACATTAATTGGGTAACTTATATGTTTGTATGTAGGGGAAGATTAATTGCGAGGTTAATGGTGGGCATGAGGAATCGCGAAGAACGTAAGCGGCTCCGAAGAGAAAAAGAGATAGAGATAAGCTGGGGCCTTCTCTAGGCCAGACCTCGTGAAGGGAAGGATTTCGAACGAATGCCGACCCTTGTTGTTGGCAGGAAGGAATTCAACTGAATGCCGACACTTGTGGTTTTGGAAGGATTTCGAACGAATGCTGACACTCTGGAATGCTCAGTATGATGTAAACACAAGCATTCCCAAGACATTAAACCGGGCAATAAAAATACTTGAGTAGGCGAGATGATGGGTTTAGAGTAAGATCTGCAGACATTTCGCTTAAAAAGGGTCTCAGTAAACAGCCTTTTGCCATAAATTTCGCACGTGTGCAAATATCTGGCGCACCTAAAACAGAGTGAGAGAAAAGGCGAGCAGTCTCGATCTGAGAGCGAGGAGTAAAGGGTCCCACCTGGGGAGAAGCTGAGTGGCTTGTGGCTCAGTGTCAGCTGGATTCGAATAGCTGAGTGGTCTTTATGCTGGCGAGGTATTGGGGAGACCTCGAATATCGGTTCGAAACCGGAAAGGTTCTACAGTTTGCGCCCCAATGAAACGAGATCACACTTAACTATAGAAAGGAGGGGACTAGCGTACCTCTCTGCGAAAAATTAAAGAAAGTATTGCCTCTCTGCAGCAAAGTACAGATTGAGAAATAATATTCTGCATACCAGTGTAGATTTGATTGCTGGACACCCAAAACTGAACGTGCCAAGGATAACGATGAAACGAAAGTAAAACCAGGGACCCAGTGGACAGAAGAATGAATAGTGCACTACAGCAGGAACGGCAATCTGCCTGTCAAAGAAGAAAGAAAGGGGCCCCTTTTCTCTCCCCCCTCCATCAGCAAAGAAGAGACGACTGTCTTGCTGGGAGTGAAGTTCGGAAATCCGCAGAATGCACGTATCTTAGTGAAATAGCCACCTACGTGCGCGTGTGTTTCTTCAAGTCACCATCATTGTGTCTTCTGCTGTAGTATTTTGTGCGCGTGAGTGTTCAGTGCAAGAGCAACAGTGAATTAGTGCCGCCTCATTTCAGCTTATATTCTATTTAATTTTTCTTTTTATATAAAACTTGGCAAATTTTTGTAGTGTATTATTTTAAAGATTCATTTTTTTTTCTTTGTGAATAATCACTAGAATGATCGGATATTTATAGGTAGAGGTTGTTTTATTTAGGAAATAGGATAATTTGTTCAACAATTTTTATTCTTGGCATTTATATTCAAAAATTTTAAAACACTAGTAACAAGTTCTTTTTCTCAAAAATAATTTGAGAAGGCAGAGTACATAATATAGTTCTTTTTATTTGATGGCTCAATGAGTCTTAGAAGAACCATAGAATTAATCTTTTTATCCAGCAATCTACAGCCCAAGGGAGAGGACCTACGTTTTAAAGGAAGCTACCTAATTTCTAAGTTTACCCTAAGTGTAATGATATTCCAAATGGAAAAGTCTAATATTCTGTGCCGTCCAAGTGGTCTAAGCAATGGCTGCTGATAATTCGTCTGAAAGGGGTCCGGGTTCAAATCCCGGTGATGCATGGATGTTGTGTTTGTCTTATGGCCCTGGCTCTCTTCGTTCCCTGGAACCAGTAGCCCTAAATTAGTGACGGGCAACTGCTTATAGCCCATTGAGTTGCTCATGGTGGTCGTTAAACCTCCAATGAAAAAAAATAATAATATTCTGTTTAAAATATTTATAGAATATATTTTAAAAAGTGGTATTTAAAGTTTGGGAAGGCTTTAGGTTTTTCTTAGTCTTTTTAAAGAGAGAAGAGACTTATTTTTTTTTTTAATAAAAATAAATTCTATTTGGGCAGATCTCTTCCTTAAAAAAAATTCCCCAAAACTATCCTAATACTTATGTAGCAGATGAATGGGGGATGGGTGCAAAGTTTTAACACTAAATCCCCATATAAAAAAAAAATTACACTCTTCTCTTGCATTGATTTTCAAAGGAATTCACTAAACCTCTTGGAAAACTTCAAAATAGACCACAAGACTTAAGGGGTGCGATTCTGACATCCTCACCCCACATTTGCTTGTGATGAGCTGTGTGACAGAGATTACAGAAACATTCGGTTAATTTATATAGTAAGTGAACTGCAAATTCATTGTTTTTTTCATTTGGTGTTTAACTACCACCATGAGCTACAAGCAGTTGTCGATCACTGATTTGGGCCCAGTTGTTCCAGGGAGAGCACTAGTGTAGTGTAAACCAAGCAGACGATCCATGACACACCCGGGATTCAGAGCGGGATCTATCTTGAGTGAATGATTGGAAGCCAGCTCATCATACCTCTAGGACACACAAGTGGTCTCATGTTTTTAAATAGCCAGTCAATGTTTTCAGAAATTGTTGAATCAAAAAGCACTACTTCTGCTTTTCCCCCACGGTTAATTTTACTGAAGATCCTCTAGTTGATTTTGATTTATTTCATATTCAATATCAGAAGCATCGATAGACTAAAAACACTGGGCTGCTGAACAGGGTTTAATTTATTTCACTATATTGTACCTAACCCACTCCCCTGTTTCCATAATGAAAAAAAACCCCAACAGAATTTTAAAATTTATAATTGTCACTTAATTTGATTGCATTTTAAATTAAAATAAATTAATTTCATTTGCAACCAATGTAACCTTGTGATCTTCAGTTTTAGGATTAATTTTAGTACAGTAATATATTATTTAAATGTTGACCTTTTCCCCATTTTTAGTGGGTGTTTGAGAATGCAGAGATGTTACCTAATTGCTATGTCATAGTGAGGAGTACTGAGCAATGCTGTAGCACTGATACAGTGGAGTTATGAGCAATTAGGGGCAATAAAGAAAGAAATAGAGAAACCCACCACACATAGCACACCAGAAAACATCACAAGGAAAGAAAATGAAAAAAAAAAAACAGATTCAGCATATGAGACCAAAATGCCTGAGTATCCAATTGATTATGTCCACCGGGCACTTACAGTGCTGCCACCTCTTGCAAAGAAACTATGGCTAAAAAAGTATAAAAATATATAAACCACATTACACACGCAATGATCTGTAGGCATTTCCTAAAGCAAATGGTGGTTCCATATGCATCCTGTGGTAACATATAATGGCCAAATGTAAATTTGCCTTTGATATGTTTTGTCTTCTTTCTTTATTTTTTGTGATTGATCACTGATTTAAAATATTAATCATATTATTCAAAATTTAGTCAAGAGGTTTACAAATTTTGCTTTTTTTTTTTAACTTAAACAAAAAACTTTCTTGGAGATTATTTAGGGGCTCACTTGTCGGCCCTGCAACCCCTGCATTATGGGGGGGGGGGCTCACAGCTAAAAGGGCCTCTAGTCTCAACACAAAAGTTTGCAAAACTTTTTAGTACTTTATTTGAAATTGCTTACAGAAATAGCAAAGAATTTTTGACTGCAATTTTGAATGAAGTATTAAACAGAAAAACAATTTGGTAGTTTTTTTTGTTTTTTTTTAGTAAATTCTTGAGATAATTTTTGCAGTTTTAGTGTTTTTAAAAACTGGATAACACACATGAAAGCCGCAACTCTAGAGGAAGTGACTCCCCATTTTACAACCACGGCAATAGTTCCTATACATGTATATCAACAAGAGAATGTGAAAGAAATATTAGTTCAAGGAATGAAATTTTTACACCACTGAGAATAAAGTGCTTTTACCGAGAATAAGGTATATTACAATTGTTTGCACATAACCCACATCCTTCAAAATATAATGCAAACGAAAAGGTGTTCTTCGTGAGGACAAAGAAACAGACAGCCTATGTCTTTATTTCTTTACAATAATTAAGGGGGGGGAATTCTATGAACATTGTGGCTTTATTGTATAAGTGTTTTTTTTTTTTTTTGTTTTTTTTTTTTATGTTCAACAGTAAATAATTCAAACAGTTCTACTTTTTTTGTGGCACAACTCTTTAATAGTAACTCGTGTATGAATCAGAAAAGTCCATTATTAGTATGATACACTCCCAATGTTTGGTGTTGGTGAAATTTCAGCATCAATAACATTTTTACTACTTTTTCTGTTCTTTGGGAAGGGGGAGGGGCATTAACAACCGCTAGGAGCAATTCTAGGTGCTATACAAAGCTGCTCGTCCTTAATTCACAGCCAAAGAAGGGAGAGAACCAGTGCCCTAAGAGAGATACACCACTAGTACCCCATCTGATATTCAAAACTGATCTCATGAGCAGTCAAAAGTCAGTGCATAGACCACTGCACCATAAATAATACAAGTCACTTCGAAAAGTAAACAGTTGTCAGAATGATGCATGTTAACTCAATGCCAGGGAGTCCGAAGACACTGTCACGTGGCAGCAGTGGCACATTTAGGGTGTAGGGAATGTGTGTGCTATGGGAGCCAATGTTAGGGAAGGGGTGCAAAGAAGCCAAAAGAAATAGTGTGTGTTTGCTGTTTGTTGAAGAAAATTAATTTTGAGAAAACTTGATAAGAAATGAATTTGGGAAACCCAAAGTTATAATAAAAAAGAAAAGCAATGGCTGTTGGCAGCAGAGCAATGGCATGAGTGGAGTACACAGAGACACCACGCTAGACCGACCAACTAGCACTGCGTCTCTGTGTACTCTTCGAGCGACACGTGGCGGCGGTTATGGTTAGAATTATTTGCAACACAAATAATGCTAACCATTTCAGTTTCCATTGCTAGCTCTGAGAGATCATTCAGCAAGTTAAATCAGATTCTTTCCTACTTAAGAGTATTTATGGGCCAAGACAGGCTGCATGATCTTTCCCTATTAAGTGTGGAGAGAGAAGTGGAAAAAGCCAACTTTGAGGACATCATAGACAAGTTTGCAGCGATGAAGACAAGAAAAAGAGTTCTGCAATTTGTTTGTACATCATGGAAAAAATAAAATGCTTTGAAAAATGAAGTTTTTTTTTTATTTTCTCTAGAGTCAAAATAGTATTTAACAAAGAAAGTAGAAAAGAAAAGGTGGAATGATATGCATGTAGGGGAAAAGCGCAAATTCCATGCTTGCCCCTAGGTGCTGTTTAAGCTAGATCTACCACACTGCGACAGTTGCATGTTTTGTGGGTGTGATCATGAAGTATTTCAAGGAAGTCGGCCATAGTTCTCTAAAGAATAAAAGTTGATGGTATTATTAATTTGATGTGTGTTTCACACAAAATTATAGCAATTATTTCAATTACAGTGTTACATTTGTGTTTTACACAATAGTGTCCAATAATTTTGGTTTTATGAAAAATAGCTGTAGGTTCTAAAGAACTTGAATTATTAAAATGCCAAGAAAACCTACTTAATATGAAATTTAACAATTTCAGTAATTGAAAGTCAATAGATTTTTGCAAATGGGCTTTGAAAGTATTTTATTGAGGATTCATCCGCTCTTCCTGATATGATACAGCAATGTCCCTGCTCAAAATTATGTGGGAAGTCCACTGATGGTAAATCCAACATTTACGCCCCACCAGACATTCAAGCCTGGACCCATTTTGAACGAATGATTTGAACAACATGTGTGTGTGTAATAAAGTAAAGTATAAGCGAGCTAAAAAAATTATTTTTTGCTTCAAATCCAATTCATTTCCATCAGCTATTTATATTAATTGAAAAGCATTCATGGGAAACCCATGACCAGAAAATGCACCCTGGCTGTCTAATATTAATTTCCTGCAAGCTTGTGATTGATAACAAAGTAGTATAAGGTGATCTAAAGAAATTTGTTGTGTCAAATCCACAATAATTTTGCATTAACTATATATATATATATATTAATTTAAAAACATTCATAGAAGCCAGTGCTTGTTACCACTTGCTCACCAGGCTGGCCCCAAACTTTAAACTGAGAACTAAATTTTTCCAGACATAAAAGAAAATTACAGAACTGCATAAACCATTGCTATTTCCTTGCAATTAATTTCTTTTATCTTTAGTTGATTTTGATCTATTACAAATTCAAAATTCTTTAGAAAAATCATCAATGCTAAATCCATTTCAAAGCTGCCTGCCTGCCAAAATACCAGAGTAAACTTGCTTTGCTTTTGAGAGTATGATACTTCCTGCTGCTCGTACTTCCGAACAAAGAATCTCTCTTTCCCTCTCTGAGCAGCCAATCACAGGCTTGCTTTGAATATGTATAAGGTAGCTGTGGTGCATTTTGTTGGACATGCATCACTGATAGACAACCAAAATTCGAGAGTGAAAACCAAGGGACAGGAAAAGACCCAGAAGACCACATGGGAGATGTGTGGATGAAATTCAAAGGCGTGCCTGGATGACAATGTGAGAAATTTGTAGAGACCTTCATCCAGCAGTGAATTGGTAATTGTTCACAATAATGTGATATATGCCTGTGTGTGCATAGGCATAGTTTTGTAAATCTAAGGGCATGCTTCACAAAAAAAAAGTTATGCACTTTCTTTAAAGCGAGTGAAAGAAGTTCATTATTATGGTTGTGAGTAAATCTGAATATATTACAAGGAAAAGATGTTCTTTTTGGGGGTGAGTGGGTTAATGACCATCATTAGCGACTCATTGGGATATAAAAACAGTTGCCCATCCCTTATTTGAAGCCATTCCTTCCAGGGAAGGAGAAGCCTTTACCATATGACAAAACATACTATCCAGTCCCCAAACTAGGACACTTTTAGGGTGAATGATTAGAACGCCTCATACCACTTAGTATTTTCCTTCACATTTTTCTTAATAACTGATATTTCCTTCCTATTTTTCTTAATGATGTTTCATTTCACAAAAGATCTGAAAAATATTTGTTCTACTCTGTGTGTGTGAATTCCACATAAAATTATAACTGACATATTACATAATTTCTTCATACCAAAATGATATATTCAACATACACCATTTCAAAAGTGTGTGTTGAATATGTGAATTTTGATTTTCGTGATCTATGGCTGATATTAACTGATAGAAACGTCTTGTTTAGTATGTCATAATTACAATATACAAATTGTTACCAAATGCTAACTTTACCCTAATTTCTGTGCAGGCATGTTTAAGCAAACTAGCATGAGCATGCCTGTAACAGTGATGTATTGAGGCATCTTCTCGGGAGTGCTTAGCCCTCGAAAATCTATGAACGCCTCCCCACCCCCACCCCCCCCGTAGGTTTTTTGGCGACTTCCCCTTATATTTAGTCTAATTGTTTTCGTTTACAGCTGAATAATTGAGAAATTAATTTTTTAAAGATTAAGAAAATGAGGGAAAATACTATAATAAAAAAAAAAACACATGGGCTTCAATCTGAAATTTCTATCATCCTTCAATAAAACACTTAAACAATCCTCACTGGAGGGGCGACTTTTCATGCACTGACAACTCGGTCTACTTCCGCATTAAAAACCCAATCCCACAGAGTAGATACAGTATGTGCTGCAATACATCATATTTTGGAAGCTGGCATTCATTTTCATTTCAGTCTTCTGGATGGAGACTTTCCATGTATACGGTTAATCCTCTGTGTATATAGCTAACATGACGTTAGTGCTTCCAATACAACAAAATATTTGCTACTTAATTTTTAACAATAGCAAATTATTAGAAATTGTTCCCATAAAAAATTGTTTTCTCTAGCAGTGGTTGGTTTACACTCTGTAACAAAAAAAAAAAAAAAAATCGACGCATCTCAAACTGGCATCCAAACAGTTTTTTTTTACTACTATGTGCTAATCTAAATGGGCTGAAACCAAACAGCAAGGGAATAGTTTACTCCATACGTTTTCAGGTAACACTGTAGTGATTCCTTAATAATCAGAAACAGGCTTGTAGTAAGGCAAAGACATTTTTACCACTCCTGACGTTTTAGGGGGAGGGATTTTCTCCAACATAGCGTTATCTCACTAGCATCTTCAATATTTTGCACCTCTCCATGGTGAAATTCGTGGTGCATTACTGAATTAAAGCAAAGGTATAACATTTTTAATCACTTGTATATGTAGATTGCTTGGAATTTGACATTTTTATATTTTCAATCACTTGTAAGTGATGTACAATGCTTTTACTAGAAATGAAGATTTATCGATTGATGGGGATAAGCTGGAGATAAACAATACCTACATTTATCTTGGACAGCCGATATCAAGTGAGGGTCACATTGATGAAGAAATTAATCGGCGTATGAAACTTGGAAAGCTTTTGGGAGAAACAGTACAATTTTCAAGAGCAATATGCCATTATGTCTTAAAAGAAAAGTGTTTGATCAATGCATCCTTCCAGTGCTTACGTATGGTGCAGAGACGTGGACCTTAACTAAAAGAGACATACAAAGGCTGCAGACAACTCAAAGCAGCACGGAGAGGTGCATGCTTGGTGTAAACAGGAGAGATAAGAAGAGGAACTCGTGGATCCTAAAAATGACAGAAGACATCATGATCAGAGTTAAATCCCTGAAATGGCAATGGGCTGGACATACTGCCAGAAGGACAGACCATCGATGGACAGCCGAAATTTTAGACTGCATTCCAAGGGACAGGAAAAGACCCAGAAGAAGACCACATGTGAGATGGGTGGATGAAATTCGGAAGTATGCAGGAGTAACATGGAGGAGACTGGCACAAAAGAGACGGTTGTGAAAGAAACTTGGGGAGACCTTCGTCCAGCAGTGGATTATAATGGTTGATAATAATGATGACATGTAGATTACTTGGAATTTGCATTTGCCGCCCCGGTGGCGCAGTGGTCTAAGGCGCTGGCCTATGATCATTCGTCCGTAAGGGGTCCGAGTTCGAATCCCGGTCAGGCATGGATGTTGTGTTTGTCTTACGGCACTGGCTCTCTCCCTTCCTTGGAACCAGTGACCCTAAATTAGGGACGGGCGACTGCTTATAGCCCATTGAGTTGCTCACGGTGGTCGTTAAAACTCCAATCAAAAAAAAAATTTGCATTTACGATATACGAGCGTAAGAAAATGTCTATACTCTATTTAAAATTTTTATATACATTAATGTAAATACAAATAACAAAATTGTGATTATGCCGTATTTTTCCGTGTATAAGACCCCCTACTTTTTCAAACCGAAAATTAAGAAACCCGTATTTTTATTACAAAAAAGGACACATTTGATATTTTTTAGAAATTAAGTAATATCAATGAAGTGCATTTAGAAATTAGGTAATATCACAGACAAAGTCTGGTAATAAATAAAAAAAGAAGTTTGGAAATTTATATTATTTAGAAATTAGGTAATATTTTTAAGATACTATGAAATTAAACATCACTTTCGGGAAGCTTAACAAAAATAGCTGCGACTCAGTGCGCCGGTGACTCAGTACATTTGTAAGTCGTAGTGGGGAGAAGGGATAAGAGGTACCGGCAGTTTCGCCGCAGTAACTGCAGGGTTCTTTCAACCGGTTACCCCCCTCCCGTGTATAAGAAGACCCCCAATTTTTGGTCTAAAATTTTGGAAAAAAATATCGTCTTACACACGGAAAACCACGTTATGTATGTTATCAGTCAACAAGTTTCAGTTCCCTCCAAATTTGTAATTGCTCCCACGGAAAAAAACTCTTAATGCAATACTGGCCTGTAGTCTGTGAGACTGTGCCTGTGTATGTATATATATATATATATATATATATATATATATATATATATATATATCATCATCATCATCATTGTCAACCATCATCAATCCACTGCTGGACGAAGGTCTCCCCAAGTTTCCTCCACAACGGTCTGTCTTGTGCCAGTCTCCTCCATGTCACCCCTGCATACTTTCGAATTTCATCCACCCATCTCCCATGTGGTCTTCTTCTGGGTCTTTTCCTGTCCCTTGGAATCCAATCTAAAATTTCAGCTGTCCATCGATGGTCTGTTCTTCTGGCAGTATGTCCAGCCCATTGCCATTTCAGGGATTTAACTCTGATCATGATGTCTTCCACTCTTGTCATTTTTCGGATCCACGTGTTTCTCTTCTTATCTCTCCTGGTTACACCAAGCATGCACCTCTCCATGCTTCTTTGAGTTGTCTGCAGCCTTTGTATGTCTCTTTTAGCTAAGGTCCACGTCTCTGCACCATACGTAAGCACTGGAAGGATGCATTGATCAAACACTTTTCTTTTAAGACATAATGGCATATTGCTCTTGAAAATTATGCTGTTTCTTCCAAAAGCTCTCCAGGCAAGTTTTGTACGCCGATTAATTTCTTCACCAATGTGACCCTCACTTGATATCTGCTGTCCAAGATAAATGTATGTGTCTGTTATCTCCAGCTTTTTTCCATCAATCGATAAATCTTCATTTCTTGTAAAAGCATTGTACATCACTTTTGTCTTCTGAAAGTTCATTTTTAACCCCACTTCTTTACTCTTGTCAGCAAGTTCCTGGATCATACTCTGTAGCTCTGATGGGGTAGTTGCAAAAATGACTACGTCATCAGCAAAACGAAGGTGGGTTAGATAATCTCCATTAATCTTTATCCCCTTGTTTTCCCAGCTCAGTGACTGAAAAACACCCTCCAATGTGGCATTAAAGAGCTTCGGAGATATGGTGTCACCTTGTCTCACTCCCTTCCCAATTTTTACGTGTGTTGTATTTTCAAACAGCCTAATCTTTGCACTTGCATTTTCATAGATGTTATTAATAATATTAATGTATGCATCTT
The DNA here is from genome assembly GCA_039090855.1 of Macrothele yani. Lineage (NCBI taxonomy): Eukaryota > Metazoa > Arthropoda > Arachnida > Araneae > Macrothelidae > Macrothele > Macrothele yani. The sequence continues at coordinate 126,136,112 of CM077009.1, read as the reverse complement.
CAATACCGCAGGTTTTCAGAGCCATTTTAACTGCTGATGGTTTCACCGAATCAAAGGCTTTTTCATAATCGATAAAAGCCATGCACAATGGAAGTTCATATTCCCTCGCTCTTTCAATTAGTTCTCTCAGCACGTGGATATGATCTATTGTGCTGTAGCCACTATTGAATCCAGCTTGTTCTCTCGGTTGAGCCATGTCCAGTGTTACCTTCAAGCGGTGTGAAAGAACTTTAGTGAAGATTTTATAAACTACTGATAGGAGGCTGATAGGTCTGTAGTTTCCGAGATCCTCAATGTCACCTTTCTTATGTAGCAGGATCATTGTAGCGGTGTTCCAATCCTCAGGAATTTTTCCTTCATTAAGGCATCGAGTGAAAATTTGGGCGAGTACTGTTTCGATTTCTCCACTTCTTGTATGATGTCTACAGTAATTCCATCTTCTCCTGAAGCTTTTCCCCGCTTCATGTTCTTGATTGCATGTGCAACTTCTGCTGGAAGGACTGGAGGAACTCTGGTACTGGTATCTTTCATGATGTCTGGAGTGCATGTATCATCCCTTTCATATAATTTGGAGTAGAAATCTTTCACTCTTGTCAAAATTTCGCCTCTATTTCTTGTTACAGAACCATCTTCTTTTCTCAGTGCCATAATCTGTTTTCTTCCCTTACTGAGATGTCCCTTTGCTATCTTTAGGCTTTGGTTGTTTTCAATTGCTTTCCTCACTAGTTCACAGTTGAATTTTCTTACGTCTTCAGTGATACTTTTTCTTACTGTCTTGCATAGCTCTATATATTCCACTTTGGAAGTCACATCTTCTTTAGTTGTTCTCATCTCTCTTCTTTTTTGCATCAACATTTTCGTTTTTCCTGATAATTTATTTACATGCAACTTGTTCTTAGACCCAGCTAATTTTGTTGCTGTTTCCATAAGAGCTTTGGTTACTTTTCTGTTAACTTCAGAGATGTCCACTTCTTCTGATGTTAGGCCTTCTAAAGCAGAGAACCTGTTCTTCAGTTCCAACTTGAAGGTATTATGGTGTTTTTAAGGTTGGTTATGTCAATAGATTTTGTTTGTCTTATGAGCTTGCCACGTTCAAGTTTAGTGTTGAGGTGCATCTTACATCTCACCAATCTATGGTCACTACCTGTGTTGAACTTGTTTAGCACACTGCAGTCTTCTATGACGAATTTTTTGTTACACATAATAAAATCAATTTCACTTGTCGTCCCATTTGGATGTCTCCATGTCCATTTCCTGTGTGGCTTTTTCTTGAAGAAGGAGTTCAAGATGAAAAACCCTTCTGCCTCTGCAAACTCAACGAGAGTATTTCCACGCTGGTTTCTGTTGCCGTGACCGAATTTACCTACTGAAGTTTCATTCTGTTGCCGTTGCCCTATTTTTGCATTGAAATCTCCCATAATTATTTTCAAGTGCTGCTTACCTTTATTATTTAGATGACAAATTTCCTCATAAAATTCTTCAATTTCTTCTTCAGGATGACTTGTGGTGGGTGCATAAGTTTGAATAATCTGAGCCTGGTATCTTTTCGAGAGTTGGATAACAAGTCGTGCAGCTCTGTCAGAGGAACTTTCAACTTCTACAACTTTATCTTTCAGTTTCTTGTTTATTATAAATCCAACACCACTAGTTCTGCCAGTATCTGTCCCACGATAGTAGAAGAGATGTCCACTTTTCAGTTCGATGAGATCTTCTCCTTTTCTTCTTACCTCACTTAGCCCCACGATGTCCCACTTGATCCTTTGTAGTTCCTCTTCCAATTCAAGAAGCCTTGAATCAGAAGATAGGGAGCGTCCATTGTACGTAGCCAAGGTCAGCATCAGATGGCAGCCTAGTCCGGTCCTCCGGGGATTCTTAGCACCCTCTGCCTTCATGTCGCACTGGCCGCTGCCTTGGCCAGGTACATTCCAGCTGCCGGAGACTGAGGGCCAAGATTTAAGTTGTGGAGTCATTTTGGAGGGGTTTGGCCATAACTCACCACGCTGGCCAAGCGGGTTGGTGAGTGTGGGATAGAATTTCCTCTAATCCCGATGGTATAGTTATACCGCTATTGGCGGTCGTCAGAGCCCCTTTAGTGGGAACAGGATGCACCACGAGAAGGCGGGGTTGACATTTGTCAAGGAGAGGCTGTGATGTTACGCATCACCTGACCTTACATCCCATATATATATATATATATATATATATATATGCATAATGGAATAAAGTGTGCTAAAAAAGTTATTTTTCGCTTCAAATCCAACTTTTCATCATCTATTTATATTAATTGAAAACCATTCATGGGAAGCCCATGTTCAGAAAATGCGCCATGGCTAACTCATACGGATTCCCCTCAAGCGTGCGATTTATAACAAAGTAGCGTAAGGTGATCTAAAGAATTATGTTTTGATTCAAATCTAACTGTTTTACATTGGCTATATACACTAAAGTGCCAGAAAAACTGGTACAGACGAGCTTATGCAAAATACATAGCAATGCCACCTATGCGCGTACTCAGTTGCATCCGCCAGTGCGCATATAAAGCGATAGACATCCTTTCCAGCTGTCAGAGCTGTTTTCGGCATGAGAATGACAAGTAATAACGATTTAAGCGATTTTCAACGTGGTGTCATAGTTGGCGCTGGTGAGATGGGCCATAGTATTTCTGAGGTAGAAACGAAGTTCAGATTTTCACGGACGGCCATTGCAAGGGTGTACCTTGACTACAAGAATTCCGGCAAAACCTCCAACCTGCGATACCAGTGTGGCCGTAAAAAGACATTGGGTGAACGTGACCATCGTCGGCTGTCAAGAATCGTTTCACGCGATAGGCGTGTAACACTCTCGCAGGTATCGTCGGAATTCAATGCTGGAGCCTCAACAAGCATCAGCGTCCGGACTGTGCAACGTACCCTGCACGATATGGGCTTTGGGAGTCGACGCCCAACTCGAGTCCCCTTGATGGGTGCACGGCACAGAGCTATGCGCCTCGTTTGGGCACTGTAACACCGCCACTGGACACCTGAAGACTGGAAACAAGTAGCCTGGTCTGACGAGTCACGTTTCCAACTGGATCGGGCAGATGGAAGTATTCGTGTGTGACGCAAACCCCATGAAGCTATGGATCCCGCCTGTCAACAGGGAACTGTACCGGCTGGTGGGGGGTCCGTAATGGTATGGAGTGTGTTTAGCTGGACTTCACTGGGACCCCTGGTACGTCTACAAACGTCTGTGACCGGCCAACGCTATGTGTGCATGCTTTCTGACGAGGTACACTCCGTTCATGTCCTGCATTCATGCTGATGGGTTGGGCCTGTTCCAACAGGACAATGCACCTCCACACAAGTGTCGGGACGCCCCATTATGGTTAGAGGAGCATTCATCCGAGTTTGGGGTGTTGCCATTTCCACAAAAGTCCCCAGATCTGAACGTGATGGAACACATTTGAGATGCCATGCAACGCGCTATCGAACACAGGAATCTGAGACCTCGGAATACACCCCAATTGTGGAACGCTCTGCGGGAAGTATGGTGTGCATTGCCTACAGCTACAGCATATTTCCAGAAGCTAGTGGAGTCCATGCCCCGTCGTATTTCTGTAGTCTTGCGCTCCCGAGACCTACCGTGTATTAGGCTGGTGTACCAGTTTTTCTGGCACTTGATCTTCACATGACAGCCTTTCTTTCAACTTTTATAATGCCTGCATACGTTGTTGCACCGTGATCAGAAAATTATATTAAAATGCCTTCATTTTAACTGTCAGTGCAGTGGTTAGGACAGTTATTCGCACAAAATAACATAATGAAAACATCCATGCCTTTGAATAAAAATATGCTTTAAAGGTTTTTTCCAATCAGTTTAATATTGAATGATTATGCTAAATTGTTTGAAAAATAAAGGTAAGGGATTTACATACATTTCTCGTACAAAATACATAAATATAATTCTTCCATTTATTATTATTAAAAAGATCTGTTTTGAATAGTTCTGAAGACTTGAACCATTTCGTCTTGCTGAAACATCTTGAATTGTACACAACTGTGCCATCAGCACAGATTTTTTGTTATCTAATGAAATATGGACTTTTTCCGGCTTTCCAAGACCTTTCACTAAGGAATGACTTGTGCTAAAAGTACCAAGAGAATTTTCTTCTAATGTTTATAGATTTATGTTGTAGTTCACATCAAATTTTTGGAAAGAGATCAGAAGAAATTTGGAGCTTGTATTGCATAGCATAGTGATCAGTTTATCAAAAAATGAAATACTGAAAATTAGTTTCTTGATGGAAAGCATAATGTTGAAGTGTCTGATATGATCAGGAAAGAAAAGCCGCCCTGGTGGCGCAGTGGTCTAAGGCGCTGGCCTCTGATCATTCGTCCGTAAGGGGTCCGGGTTCGAATCCCGGTGAGGCATGGATGTTGTGTTTGTCTTACGGCACTGGCTCTCTCCCTTCCCTGGAACCAGTGACCCTAAATTAGGGACGGGCGACTGCTTATAGCCTATTGAGTTGCTCACGGTGGTCGTTTAACAAACAAACAAACAGGAAAGAAAAATCGATTGTTTTGTTATGAATTGGCAAAAGGTAAAACTAATGTCAAACAGAAGGCGTCACTCTTTCCACGTTTTTTTTGTGTGTATGGTGTGTAAAACTAATGTATTGACTTTGCTTACTTGAGTTGAACAATCATTGAAATTAGTGACTCATTTTCTGTAAGATGCTAGAAGGTTAACTAATCAGCATGCTAACAGTAAGGTGCACACACACACACACACACAATTATTGGTGTATAGTGTTTTATTAAGTAATCAGCATGCTAACAGTAAGGCACACACACACAATTATTGGTGTATAGTGTTTTATTAACTAATAAAGTTATTGTTAGTTAATAAAACACTATACACCAATAATTGGTGTATAGTTTTATTAATAATAATTGACGCTCCAGAAAACCCAACCTGTTGCCAAGCATGCTAACAGTAAGGCACACACACACAATTATTGGTGTATAGTGTTTTATTAACTAATAATAAAGTTATTATTAGTTAATAAAACACTATACACCAATAATTGGTGTACAGTTTTTATTAACAATAATTGTGTGCGTGTGCCTTACTGTTTTATTACCTAACAGTAAGGCACACACACACAATTATTGGTGTATAGTGTTTTATTAACTAATCAGTATGCTGACAGTAAGGCGCGCACACACACACACACACAATTATTTGTGTACAGTGTTTTATTACAGATGCATCAAAGATGACCTGTACTTTTGTAGTGTGCATGTGGCTTTGGAGACAATATAAAATGAAAGTTCAAATTTTTAGGTATTTTATAGCTTTCTGTCAATGAAATCTGAATGTAACTGCTGAATTTTGTTATTTGGTTATTGTGCAGTTGCAAAATACTTTCATCCCCAAATAATAGTGCATAGGGTTATACTGTGTTATAAATGTACTGTACCTATGTAGCATATGTTGACCATCACTAATCTGTCATCTTGAGACCTGAGGGTGCCAAGTCAGGAATTTTTCTGATTTGCTGATGGTTAGGTTAAAACCCTCTAAATGAACACCTCTATCTCACACTGAGTATTTATAGTCTATCTACTGTACTGCACAATAAAGAAAAAAACATTAAATGAAAAGCAAGTGAAATTTTAATGAACTAAATAGTAAACAGTACAAGTTGGAAGTACCATAGTAGTCTCCACAGTACTGCTTATTTACTTACATGGCAGATCATACCCGTGCCACATAAATAAAGTAAAGTAGAAGTGATGGCAGGGGATTTTCAAGTGTGGACTCTTCTCTATTATGCTTCTTAACTGTTTTTAAATCATGTGTCAAAGGTTAAATTGTTTCATACGTTTTGTTCTTTCTTGAATTATGTATCATGCAACATGTAAATGTTCATTCTTGTTCAGTTATGAAACTGCTTTGCTCCAGACTTTTTATCAGTGGTGTACCTCTCAATTCATAGTAATCTATCAATTGAGGTTCTTTCTGTTACTTTTTTGTTTTCATCAGTCTTAATTTTTGGTGGACTTACAAACATCTGCACAATTTTGGATTCAATATAATAATAATGGGCACATCATCATCTACTGTCATCCACTCATCAATATTTTCTTTATCCAAACTCAGTGCAATATCTGCAGTAGCAGGATTAATTTCATCTTTAGCATAGGAAGAAGCAGTTCACATACAATCACCTTTTTCTTTGAAACTTAAAATCCTGTGAAGTCATTGGGGCTTTCTTCATCAGGTGCAGGGATCGCAGCGTTCCTACTTTTTCCTACTATTTCGAAACCTGTCCTTATTTTCCTACATTTTCGCAAAGCAAAAGACAATTTTTTTTTTTTTTTTTTTTTTTTTTTTTTACGACCTGTTTCGCCGTCTTGGTTCGTTGAAATTTTTTGTACGTGATTGCTCTGGCCGCCGCGCTATCAGGTTACGCGTACGTCGTCAGCAATAGCCTCTGATCGTTCGTCCGAACGGGGTCCGGGTTCGAATCCCGGTGAGGCATGGATGTTGTGTTTGTCTTACGGCACTGGCTCTCTCCCTTCCCTGGAGCCAGTGACCCTAAATTAGGGACGGGCGACTGCTTATAGCCCATTGAGTTGCTCACGGTGGTCGTTAAACCTCCAATCACAAAAAAAAAAAAAAAACGTCGTCAGCAAAACGCCGATGACGCAGTGTTTCTGCTGGGAGAACTCGGAGCCATCGGGCGAACTCCGGGAGCTGAACTGCTGAAGCCAATCACTGACAGTTTGTTGAGGGAGGAGTCTCAATCGAAACTAAAACGTTGGCTTTTTTTTTTTTTTTTTTTTGATTGGAGGTTTAACGACCACCGTGAGCAACTCAATGGGCTATAAGCAGTCGCCCGTCCCTAATTTAGGGTCACTGGTTCCAGGGAAGGGAGAGAGCCAGTGCCGTAAGACAAACACAACATCCATGCCTCACCGGGATTCGAACCCGGACCCCTTCGGACGAATGAAACGTTGGCTTGTGGTGTGTGTTCTGGAAAGTTTTATGCTTTGTTTTCTCAACCTGTAGGTTCGTGCATTTTGGATTGATCGATGACGAACTGTTTGTAATCTGAAGTTCATGGAATTAAAGAAGGTAAATACCTTTCTTTATGAACAATTTGGATTTTATTGATTGCGTTATAAAATGAGAGAGTATAGCCCGTTGAGTTGCTCACGGTGGTCATTAAACCTCCAATCAAAAAAAAAAAAAATGAGAGTAATTAAAGTTTTTGTGTGTGAAAGTTGTCATTTCATGAAAGTGGTATATATTCTGTTAAGTGCCACCCCGGTGGCGCAGTGGTCTAAGGCGTTGGCCTCTGATCATTCGTCCGTAAGGGGTCCGGGTTCGAATCCCGGTCAGGCATGGATGTTGTGTTTGTCTTACGGCACCGGCTCTCTCCCTTCCCTGGAACCAGTGACCCTAAATTAGGGACGGGCGACTGCTTATAGCCCATTGAGTTGCTCACGGCGGTCGTTAAACCTCCAAACAAACAAATATTCTGTTAAGTACTGTCGGAAACATCGATATTTTATCGTGGATGTTGATAGGTAAATGAAAGATTTCGCCGCCCCGGTGGCGCAGTGTAAGCGATGGCCTCAGATCATTCGTCCGAACGGGGTCCGGGTTCGAATCCCGGTGAGGCATGGATGTTGTGTTTGTCTTACGGCACTGGCTCTATCCCTTCCCTGGAACCAGTGACCCTAAATTAGGGACGGGCAACTGCTTATAGCCCATTGAGTTGCTCACGGTGGTCGTTAAAAATCCAATAAAAAAAAATGAAAGATTTCATTTGCTTCGTTCTTAAAACGGAACAGACCAAACCTTTCTCTCTTTGAGAAAGAATTCCCCTCCCCTACTTGTTGAAAAACGTGTGCCTATAATGATTAAGATGTTTTATAATCAAAATGTACCGTAATACCGGATAGATAATCCGCGGCGTATATGAGTTCAAAATTAAATTTTCGGCCCGCGCGGCGTATATGAGTTCAAAATTAAATTTTCGGCCCGCGCGGCTTATATAGCATAGCAGCGAATACGTTTTTTTGTTTTTTTGTTTTTGTTTGGCGGAGCGAAATTATGTAACAGAAAACGTTTTGGCATGTTCCAAGAGCAACCAAAGTACAGAAATGAAAAAACCAACCGACACAGACGAATAAATAACATCAACTTCTTATTCTCAGAAATGAGAAGAGCAGCGTAAAAAGAACCAATAGGCGTGCGCCATTCGGTGTAGCGCGCGAAGCGACCCTGTTATACTTCATAGTGGACGAAGCGACCCTGCTAATCGAATCATTTTACTTATATATTTTATTTACACTGGCGGAAAGTGAAAAAAGAACAAGAAGGAATTGGCGGACGATCATGAAATTTACATATGTTAATGGGGTCGAGTTTACGTATAGGTGTGATGTTAATTTCGGGACCAACCGGTGAGCGCTTACGTCACAGCACGGCATAATATGCAAATTATCGTCGGTGGTATTTAAGGAGTACGGCGAAGTGAATGTAATCGGTCGTCGGCGTACGGACACGTGCGAAGATCTTGAAGAAGCTGCAATGCCTGGACATGGAAGACGTGTACGATTTCAGCAGTTATCGGACTTTGAGCGAGGCCGGGTGGTCGTATTGCGGAGCAAATCGGACGGGAAGTATCGGTGGTGGTACGATGGTGGCCTAGATGGTCCGAGGAACATTCCCACACGAGAAGACGTGGAACCGGGAATCACAGACGGACTGATGAGCGGACCGATCGACGCATAAGAAGAGCGGCGTTGTCAAGCAGAGCATCCACTGCGACGCAAATCCGAGCTGCCGTTGCACCTGAAGTGACTGTGCGAACAATCCGCAACCGTCTACTGGATGCAGGACTACGTGCACGTGTGCCTCTGGCATGTGTACCTCTGACTCCAGCCCACCGTCAGGAACGGCTGCAGTGGTGTCGCCAACGTCTGCACTGGAGAACGCCATGGAGATCTGTCGTGTTCAGCGATGGAAGCAGATTCTGCTTGGGAGCCTCCGATTGCCGTATGCGTGTTCGCAGACGCACAGGGGAGCGTCTCCACCTTTCTTGCATCCACCAGCGACACACAGGGCCTACACCTGGTCTCCTGGTGTGAGGAGCAATCAGCTATCACTCCCGTACACAACTAGTGTTTGTACCGGGTACGTTAAACAGCACCTCCTACATCAACAACATCATTCAGCCCGTTGTTGTGCCATTTGTAAGGTCGGTCCATCGTGGTGTTTTCCAGCAAGATAACGCATGCCCACACACGGCACGTGCAACACAACATGCACTTCAGGGTGTGAGACAACTTCCATGGCCTGCACGTTCACCGGATTTGTCCCCCATTGAGCACGTGTGGGATTTTATGGGACAACGAACTTATCCGGTATCCACGGCCAGCCATGACCATCCACGATTTGCGCGTCCATGTTGAGGATGCTTGGAACTCAATACCCCAAACTTACATCCAACATCTGTACGACAGACTCCATGTCAGAATTGCACAGTGTGACGCAGTTCATGGCGGTTCAACCTCATACTAACCATGTTACATGGAAATGTTATTTTTCAGTTTACCAGCAAATACAGCTGTATTTTGCCATAATGTTTTGATCACGTTATCCTCTGTTTTCCGTTATTATGCTGTATAAATTTCGTTGGTATCAGACGTCTCCTTCTTGGTGTTCTTTTTTCACTTTCCGCCAGTGTATAACAAGGTCGCTTCGCGCACGATTTTCCACAGGGTTGCTTCCCGCACGTAGTCCGCCATTCGTCAGTCGCATCAGAGATCCACGGGGGGCATTGCGTGAGCGAGACTCGCGTAATCTATTATGTGGGTCTCGATCGCGTCTCCCCTTTCAGTCACAATCTCGTTGGCAACCTACTGAGTTAGTTACTCCTCTTTCCCTGACTAAGGATAAAAATGAAAAAAAATAAATTAAAAAATTCCGAATTTTCATTGAATAGAGCTGAATTTTTGCCAGATGCCATAACTTGGTCTTATAAGATTACCCTGCAAATTTCGCTTGAATCCAATGGAAACTTTTCAAATTACGCACTTTTCTTTTTTATTATTAAGACCTTCAGAGAAAGAAAGATCAGCTTCACGGGAAAGCGCAGATAGCCGAGAACTACGGGCTTGCAACATTCATTTCCCTCCCCTTTTTACTCTGAGCCCCATTTGCCACCTGCGTATTGGGTCTTCGCTTAACTGATGATAAAAATGTGAAAAACTAATGTTCCGAATTTTCATTTAAAACAGCTGGGGTTTTTTTTTTATAGATTCCCTGGCTTGGTCAAACAAAGTTACCCTGAAAATTTCGCCTGAATCCGGTGAAAACTTTTTAATTACACACACACACACACACACACACACACACACACACACACAAATCGGACATTTAGAGAAAGAGGCGTTAATAAAAAAAATTGCATTTCTAACTCAAAAAGTTTTAAAGTTATCAAGGTGAAATTTTCAGGGCCACTTTGTTTTAAATAATGATGATATCTGTAAACAGTTCTGTACAATTAACTGAAAATTCGCGAAAAAGATAATCCGTAATTTTGTTTCCCAGTATGTAAAGATATCACGCTGCATGCACTGGGCAACTCTGGTGTTATCCTTAAGATTGAATCTTGTTTAATTACTTATCTGAGGTCATTCATCTACTACGGACATTGCAACGTGCTTCCAACAGCTGCAAGCTGGTCGAGTGACGGAACTGAAAGAAAAACATCACGAAAGAATGCCAGCATGTAAAGCGCGATTTCCTTCTTTCTTTCCTTCTGGATTTTTTTTTTTTTTTTTCTTGCCGGATATTAACAGTCGGAGAAAAATAATTATGCCAACCCTTGAATTGTTTAACAATACGCAACAATTATGAAATAAAATGCAGTTAACAAAAATTTTATCATATCTACATCAAGGTTGGTCATTTTGTCACGAGTTTTCGCAAAACTTCCGGGATGGCCGGTGCAGGGTATAAATTCCGGAGCAACTCAGGACAAACCGGAGCTCTTGGCAACTGTGGCTTTTATCCTTAAGATTGAATCTTGTTTAATTGCTATTTTTGTTTATTATTTGAAACATCAGGTACTATATCTTTATCTACGTAATGTTGTCAAAACTCCGCTGTGGTACTGCCCCACCATACTGTGAAGGTGCGGCGTATACGGAGGTGCAGCGTTTCTGGTGATTTTTTTCATTCCGCCCCTTTTTTAATCGCTGCGGCGTACCCCAGTGCGACTTATTTACCCGAAATTATGGTATACCTGCCAACTACTACGGAATACCTGTAGTTTCTACAGATTTAGCTGTTTGACTAGGAAACTATGCAGTTCACTGTCAAAACTACGGATTCTACGAATTTTCATTTTGTTTATTTTATTATTATTATTATTTATTTATTTATATATACACTGACGAAAAAAAAACCCAACACCACGAAAAAATAGTTGTAGAGGAATGAAATAGCGGCAATACATTTGTATAGGTAATATATTTAATCGATTAAGGTTTCAAGATCACAGCTTATTGTAAGCGCGAGAAGAGCCATTTTAAATGTGAAATGCTGGTACATTAATAACCGGTGTAACCGCCAGAATGTTGAATGCAAGCACGCAAACGTTCATGCATTGTGTCGTACAGGTGTTGGATGTCAGTTTGTGGGATGGAGTTCCATGCCTGTTGCACTTGGTCGGTCAATACAGGGACGGTTAATGCTGGTTGGGGGTGACGCTGGAGTTGTCTAATGATGTCCCATACGTGCTCGATTGGTGAAAGATATGGTGATCTATCAGGCCACGGCAACATGTCGACACTCTGTAGAGCATATTGGGTTACAGCAGCGGTATGCGGGCGAGCGTTATCCTCGGCCGCAGAGGTTGGTTGCAGGCGCTCACCTGGCCTCCTTCTAACCAACACACGGCCATCACTGGCACCCAGGCAGAACCGGCTTTCATCAGAAAACACAACTGATCTCCACTCCGTCCTCCAATGAGCTCTAGCTTGACACCACTGACGTCGCAAACGGCAGTGGTTTGGAGTAAGTGGAATGCACGCTACAGGGCGTCTGGCTCGGCACGGTCCTTCAAGTAACCGATTTGTAACAGTTTGTTGTGTCACTGTGGTGGCAACTGCAGCTCGAAATGCTGCCGCAGACGCGGTACGATGCGTCACGGCCATACGCCGTACACGGTGGTCTTCCCTCTCAGTAGTGCCACGTGGCCGGTCGGAACCCGATCTTCTTGAGGCAGTACCTTCCCTTGACCACCACTGCCAACAATCATGCACAGTGGCTACATTCCTGCCAAGTTGTTCTGCAATATTGCGGAAAGAAAATCCGCCTTCTCGTAGCCCTATTACACGACCTCGTTCAAACTCCGTGAGCTGTTGATAATGGCTTCTTCGTCTTCTTAAAGGCATTCTTGACTAACATCAACACACCACGTCGAATCTCAACGATAACTAACGCTCACGAACGTTACAGCGCGTATTTACAGCAAACCAGCTTTGCATGTTCCGAGGGGCGCCACTAGCGCCACACGAATGCGCCGAGTGCGAAATTTGCATAGACGTCATCTTACAGATGTACTCTCATCGCCTACCAACTGTTGAACGGTACGTGCTGACACAGGTCGTTGCGCAACACACCCTAATTCTTGCGCTGACGTTCGGGATGTGGCGGTGCGAACCGTCAATGCCCGCCGCACAACATGCCGGTCCTCGGCGGCAATCGCTCACGTCGGTCCGTCCATCCCTCCTGCACCCACCAAATCCATATTCGCCTCACTGTGACTGGATGTCGTCCCATACGGGCGCCGATGTCTCGGTACGATAAACCACTGTCGCGATAAGCCACTATTCGTCCTCTGTCGAACTCCGAAACGTGCTGGAATAACTGCCGTATTCTTCGACGAGGCATCAGAAAGCTTCCCACGCACAGGTCTGGCAGCACAACACACTTCCACTACTTACACCCCGCCTTCTGTGCGCCCTTCTTATAGTGCTTCTCGGTGGCGTGCCGGGCGCACATGATTTACATATGCCCTGCAATGCTAATCGTTTGCATGTTCTCTCGCGGGCGACGCATGCTGTTAATTTCATGCCAATCGGATGCTTCCTTCTTGGTGTTGCATTTTAGGTGGCCAGCAGTGTACATATATATCTATATATTTGCTATTACGAAATAACACACGAAATATCGTCTGGGGACGGTATTTCCTGTTTAAAAACTTTGGAAAATGGTAGTCAAACGGAGTAAAAATTTTTGCCCTAATCGTCTTTTTTTCTCTCCTGGTGTGTTGTGTCCAGTATTCTTGTTAAATGTAATTTTAAATCAGTGTTAAACTGAAGAGAATTGGAGGGAGAGGGTCGTTTTCCGTCTGGTGAAGGTATTTCGTGTTTCAAAACTTCCGAAAACGGTAGTTAAACGGAGTAAACGTTTTTGCTATAATCGTAATTTTATTCTCCCGATGTTGCCTTTGTTTCAAAGGCAACATCTTGTCTTGTTAAATGTTATTTTATTGCATAAATGTTAGTATTTCATCTTGAAACTGTAGGAAACAATTTGCGAAAACTGAAGTTGGATGCCGCAACAACTTCCTCGTGATCTTCTTTCGCGAAATCGAAGAATTCCGCCTTTTTCATTATTAATTTGGTCATTTGAGAGATTGATGCACAAGTAAACAGAAATTTTTGGGGAGTTGGTGGCGACGAGGGCAGGGTGTTCGTCGGGGGACGAAATTCATTTTCACGAAACTTTCGAAAACGAAAGGTCGACGGAGTTCAGATTTGTTATTTGTTCCGTAATCGTAATTTCTTTCTTCTCGCGATGTTGCCTCTGTCCAGTATGATTGTTAAATAAAGTTTTACTGTATAAATATTTGCATTTCAGCATGAAAATAGGGGGAAATTTTTCTAAACCGGAAGTCGGACAGAGCAAATATTTCTCCCGTACCCCCCAAGCGCGCAATGCTCCCGCTCTCCTGCGTTGTTAAATATCCCCGATCCCACAAGTTTTTGCATTCATTTCAAGCTTCCTAGCATTACTTTTTGAAAAAAGATCGTGCTTACCGTATATACTCGTGTATAGCTCAACCCCCGATTTTTATCTGAATATTTGCAGTTTTTGTATAGCCCGTGTATTAAGTCCTCCCCCCCCCCGATTTTTATGTGAATATCTGCAGGTTTTGTATGCCTACCTATCTTGTGTATAAATTAAAAAACAAAAAAACGTTTTCTTTTCCGAGGATGCGCCCGTATGCGGATATGTAAACACTGCTGGCCACCCAAAATGCAACACCAAGAAGGACACGAGATAGCAAAGCCAGATTTACTGGACACATAGCAACAGATACAAAGATGAAACGATTGAGCTTACAGGCCCGTGCAACTTGCGGAACACGCAGACATCAATAGTTCGTGTGTCCTCCATGGCTGGCAATAGCGGCCGCTACACACCGCGGCATCGAACGAAAGAGGCTTTGGATGTGGGCTTGGGGTATGTCGGTCCAGGCTGCTTCCACACGTTGCCACAGTTCATCAGGCGTAGCCGCGGGTGGTGCTTGCCGGGCCACTCTGTTGCCTATCAGCGACCAGACGTGTTCGAAGGGCACGTCTGGTCGCTGATCGGCAACCGAGAAGACAATGTCGTGCCATTCCGTAGTCCAAGAGCGGCGTTCAACGGCCCACTGCCGCCGCACTCGCCGGTGGTTTAACATCAATGGTAATCGGAGCAATGGGCGCCGTGCGACAAGTTCCCGTCCTGCAGAAGATGTCGAACGGTACGTGCTGACACAGGTTGTTGCGCAACACACCCTAATTCCTGCGCTAACGTTCGTGATGTGGCGGTGCGAGCAGTCAATGCCCGCCGCACAACATGCCGGTCCTCTCGGTAGGTGGTGTGCCGCGGCTGCGGCAATCGCTCACGTCGGTCCGTCCATCCCTCCTGCACCCACCAATTCCATATTCGCCTCTCTGTGGCTGGATGTCTTCCCACACGGGCGCCGATGTCTCGGTACGATAAACCGCTGTCGCGATAAGCCACTATTCGTCCTCTGTCGAACTCCGAAACGTGCTGGAATGACTGTCGTATTCTGCGACGAGGCATCAGGAAGTTTCCCACGCACAGGTCCGGCAGCACAACACACTTCCACTACTTACACCCCGCCTTCTGTGCGCCCTTCTTATAGTGCTTCTCTGTGTCGTGCCGGGCGCTCATGATTTGCATATGTTCTGCAATGCTAATCGTTTGCATGTGCTCTCGCGGGCAACGCATGCTGTGAATTTCAGGCCAATTGGATGCTTCCTTATCGGTGTTGCATTTTGGGTGGCCAGCAGTGTATTTACTGTTGTAGCTGGCTCTCACAATGTTACTTGCGGCAGTTTCCCGCAAATTGTGGGTGGAATTGAGGCACAATTCCGGGAAGATGATAGGGCTCACCACCCTGGTTAGAGGGTTTTCAGGGGAAGGTTGCGCACCTTAACAATATACAAATCCACTTTTACACATAGTCCCCCCCCGTTTCTCCCACATTTTGCTAGCGAGTTTTCTGTAGTTACTTAATTCATTTAGAGGAAAGCATTTGCTCCCGCAGCAAAGGAATCATGATGCATTTACCAAACATCGTAAGTGACATCGTTATTTAAAAAGGAAAAAAAAGCTTCCTGAAACATATTTGAAAAGCGTAAATACATAAAGTATATGCATGCCGTAAAAAATAAATGTGTAACTTTTGAAGTTTTCAATGGATTTCTTCAAAATTTAAAACGAATCTTTATTTTGATGTATTTTGGACACTGTAAAATTTGCACACAACTATGTATTTAAAAAATTGAAGAAAATTTGTTGTATGATATTTTCTCCCACTACCCTGTGCAGCGTAGCAGCTGTCGGTCGACTGCTGAGCTGGACAATTGTGTTATTGACAGAGAGGTCGTTTATCTACTCCCGAGTTTCATCTCCCCCCCCCCTCTCCACCGTGTTTGTGACAATCAGTTACTTTAGTGACAAAACCAAACATCACGCCATTCAGTAAAGATCCCAGCAAAAACACAAGTGCTGGGAAACTGCTGGCCACCAGCTGGCAGTGATGGGTCACTGCTGGCTGAAATCTGCCGCTCACGGCCCGGTAGTGGTCCGTTGGTGGCAGCGCTATCAGTTGGCGAGCCATTGATGGCCCTGCAGCATCGCCGTGAATTGTGGGCCTCCAAGCAAGTGCCACTAGTGGCCCGTTGCTGGCAACCAATGCAACCCCCAACAGCAGGTGGAAGCATCGGGACTGCGCATGCGCGGAAGCAACACTTGCTGTGTCTCTCATGGTACCAGTTAGTTGAAGACGACGCTATCGCCATCGTGTTATTTTAGTGGATGTTAAGAAAAAATCCATATGTGGAGAGGCGAATTAATTTCCTAATGAAATTTTACGTCGACGAAGATATCAGATTAATAAGCCGTGAAATACTAGATTACAGCCATGAAATACACCCACTCCATTCCCATGAATAACAATTCATGGAATGGAGTGGATAAATAACAAGAAAAAATTTGAAACCGCTTGAAACACATATCCTGGAAAAATATTAAAATAGCGTTTGTTGGGAAAAAAAAAGAATTATACGCGTACAAAATTTATTAATTATTTGAAAGAAAAAAAAAGCAACGGTATGTGGTGTACTCATCCATGGGTTGAATACACAAGACTGGGAGGAATTCGCTTCTAAAAATAACGAGAAGTAAAATAAAATATCTTTTACTCTTTAAAACAAATGTAGCTTCGGACAACGGAAAGGAAAGACACAACGTTAAAAATGTAACAGAATGTGACATGAACCCGGGTAAATATATATTTATTCAACAATCTTTTTCAAGACGGCAAGGACAGTACAAAACTTTGGAATGCGACTCTAAGTATGTACACGCCTTGAAAATGAGTGAAGTCCCCTTAAGGTAAAAAAAAACAAACTATTATTACGTTGAAAAAATTAATTTATCAATTATATAAAACTGACTTTTATGAAAAATACCTCGCAATATTATAAAATGAAAGAGGGAAGCATTCGATTACAATATGTATACCAAACAGATAGCTTCCAGCACGTACCTGAGCGTCGTGAATTAGTCCGATCAGTAGAGAGCGCGGCTTCCACGTAAACGGCACAGGATCGAATCTAGTCAAATGCAAACGTCGTTTTTCCGGTCTGTCGAGAAAAGTTCCCCAGCGCAGTGCGTTAATTCACAAGCTTCGTAAGGGTAGGAAAAAAAGTTGTAGCTTTAGGAAACTGCGGTTATCCTTGCTTTTTTTTTCTTTATTATTGCTACTACTGGGAAATTGGCGGACAAGATTCGGCAAGCCACCAGTTACGTCACGTGGTTGCTGGCTGCCACTAACGGCCCACTAGCGGACCACATTAGGCTAGCCATCATTTCTGGCAAGTACTTGCAGGGCCACTGAAGGGCCACTTGTGGCAGCTACTGCCTGTGATGGACCACTGATGGCCCTGTTGTGGCATATGACAACTGATGGGGTGCCAACTGTTGGCCAGCTGTTGGCCTGAACTGCTGGCCCTTCTGTTGGCCGCCCGGACATTTTATTGACGGTTCGGCAGCGGCAACATAGTGCTGGGCCATTGCTGGCAGTGCTGGCTGCCAGCAATGGCCCACTGTTGGCCCAGCAATACTTTTTTGCTGGGATGCAATCCTTTTTGTTGGCTCTTAGTCTTCAGAAAAGGTTACTGTTTGTTTAATATTTAGAGCTAGGGCACACTCAATTTAATAACAAACGTAAGTAGGTTTTTAAACTAATGCCGTTTTTTACTATCAGTGGCAATGTTATTCTGAGTGATCGGCCAAGTTTAAACACTTTCGTTTTCGGGATGCATTGATCAAGTTACAGCTGTTCTGTAGATTGTCACGCCTCTCTCTTCACCACCGCTAAGCAGGGTCAGCGGTCTTCTTTTGCAATAGTCTGTTCTTTTCCCTCTTCATCCCCTCGTCGAAAATTGAGCACGGTCGTAGATCACGTCACGGTGCAAATGAAACTACTGAGTGACGCGTTCACCTCTTTCCTCTGGGTGATTTAACAGCGGAGCAGTCAACGACATATCTAAAACGGACTTTGAAACATCCTTGCGAAATGAGTTTTTCTATTGGTGAATAAAGAAAACTCGTACATATAAAATCAAGAAAATTCTTAGCAATAATTTTCTTCTGTAGCAGTAACACCCGGAAAATAACTAAATATACAACTGCAAATGAACTGATGGCGCAAATATAACTAAATATACAACTGCAAATGAACTGATGGCGTATGCTCATTTCCATAAGGCATCAAAATTTTGGTTTTCAACCTATCAGAAATATTTTTCGTGTATAGTTCGACCCCTAATTTCGACCTAAATGTTTCATTAAAAAAGTCGACCTATACACGAGTATATACCGTACGTTACCGGTTTGTCCGTCTGTCCAACCTTCCACCTGTCCGTGGACACTATATCTTTACAACTATTAGGCCGATTCAAAAAATTATTAATTTTATTAATGCAATTTAGTTGTTACAGAGTTCATGCGTAATCACTATATTAAATTAATTAAGTTTCACATCTTGACAGTCAATATCTTCTGCAACAACTGGGATGCAGAGGGGAAAGGCCTGACGAGCCCTTGACTCCCCGATTTTGGAAGCTTGAAATCTGCAAATGATGATCCTTTATATATAATGTATGACTACAAAACTTGTGGTTTTGAGATAAAATAAAAATACCAACGTTTGCCACAATCAAAGGTTTATTATATATCGACTATAGTTTCGCAGAGCTATTGGCTCGGCATCATCAGGACGAATAATTTCGTCCTGGTGATGCCGAGCCAATAGCTCTGCGAAACTATAGTCGATAAATAATAAACCTTTGATGATCCTTTATCTCGTTTTTTTCACTATGCACAATTTCGGCGCTAGAGTATGTAAATACAGATGATATCGAATTCAAAACATACTTGTATTTTATTTCATATATTTGCTTCTAAACATCCGATTGAAAAAATGCTTTTACCATTTGATTCAATTTATGTCGACTATTTTAGGTATAGTAACTTGTTGAGGTTACACATAGATTTTCCTCTAGGGGCGTAAGAGTGAATTAGGTTTTTGATTTTGTTTTTTAATACACTGCCGGACAATTGCTAAGGACGGATGACAATAGCAACTATAGCAACCATAAAATGGAAGGCAGGAAAATGTGGAAATTTGCATAAGTGCGGGATACAGTAAGACGTGTTGTGCGTATGCAAAATTTTGGATTGCCGAACTTGTTCGTGACGTCATAGTGCTGATAAGAGATATAAAGAATTTGACGCGTATTGACCGTTGTTGTTCAAACGCAAAGTTGAAAGGGAAAGAATCAATTGACGAACTCGCAATTTTCAGTATATCTTCCCGACATCACCTAGATGATTTTACGCGTGGCCGTATTATTGGCAAGATTGAAGAAGGGCGAAACATAACAGATGTTGCCAGGGAGTTCGACGTCAGCAACAGTGTTGTTTCAAGGCTTTGGAAATCATTTCAAACAAATGGAGAGTGTAGCAAACGTCACGGGGGAGGTCGTGTTCACAGTACGACACCTGCAGAAGATCGGTACATAGTGCTATCAACAAAAAGACACCGGCGCAGCACAGCTAGTGAGGTAGCAAATCAGTTTATGGCTGCTACTGGCAAGCGGATCTCCCGAAAAACTGTCGCCAGACGTTTGCACGAAGGAGGACTATACGCCCGCCGTCCTGTTGTGTGCATCCCATTGTCCAGACGTCACCGTACCGCCCGTTTGAAATGGTGCCATCAACATCGCAATTGGACTGATAACGACTGGTCTGCTGTCCTCTTCTCAGATGAGAGTAGATACAATCTATCGTCTGATTGTCGACGACAACTGATCTGGCGTGATAGTGGTACTGCACATTGTCCAGCAAACACAGGAAAGGGACCGATATCCGACATGTAGTGTCATGGTATGGGCTGGCATCATGATCAATGGCCGTACGTCCCCCTATGTGCTTCAAACTGGGACTATGACTGGCCAACGATACATTAATGATGTTCTGCTACCTCATGTTCGCATGTTCCGTGGTGCTGTCGGTGATAGATTCATTTTCATGGACGACAACGCAACATGTCATCGAACAGTCGCTGTCCAGGAGTGTCTTGAGAGCGAGGATGCCGCCCCGGTGGCGCAGTGGTCTAAGGCGCTAGCCTCTGATCGTTCGTCCGTAAGGGGTCCGGGTTCGAATCCCGGTCAGGCATGGATGTTGTGTTTGTCTTACGGCACTGGCTCTCTCCCTTCCCTGGAGCCAGTGACCCTAAATTAGGGACGCACGACTGCTTATAGCCAATTGAGTTGCTCACGGTGGTCGTTAAACCTCCAATCAAAAAAAAAAAGCGAGGATATTCAACGCCTCGTATGGCCAGCACGTTCACCAGATCTGAATCCCATTGAAACTGTGTGGGATGTTTTGGGGAGGAGTCTTGCTGGTCGCCAATGCCCTCCAATAAACAAGGACACCCTCATCCGTGCACTGACAGAGGAATGGGATAAATTACCCCAACAACTGCTTGATAATGTTGTGCAAAGCATGACACGACGTGTGGAATCTTGAATCGCCCTCCATGGTGGCCATATCCCGTATTGGCATCTTACGCCGGAACGCCTGCGGACGGTAATTGCATTTTTTTCACGTTTACGTATTCTGCACAAAATGGCCTTTTTGTCGCTTGAAGACGTTCCAAAGCCTTCTGGATTTCAGAGCACAATAAATTGTCTTTCTTGTAATGTCCTGGCATTCTGACATTATTTTATTTCACTTGGCATCCAACCACACTTACTTTTTTATGTGCTATATAGCCGTTTAGGATCCGTCCTTAGCAATTGTCCAGCAGTGTATAAACTAAAACCGCAAGAATGATTGCTGAAAATTGTACGTATTCATTGAAATAAAATCTAGAAAACAAAGTGCTTTTCTTTTTTGTATTTTTTTTAAAAGATGCTGGCAAAATTCTGGGTCTATGCATTTCAGTTTCATATAAAGTTTCTCCAAAGAATTAATTTTTTTTTCAGCTGAGGTCAGAGGCCCTTCCCACAATGCGGGAGTTGCGGAGCCTATCAATATGCCACTGCTTCAACTGTAGGTTGAAGCATTTATGCTCGGGCTTTTAGTTAACATACTTTTACCCACTTCGGTAAAGCATGTCTGATTTCAATTAAATTTTATATTACATTATTGGTGCATGTATGCTTAATGAAGTAGTAACAGAAATATATAACATATGATACAGAAGAAGACCACATGGGAGATGGGTGGATTAAATTCGAAAGTATGCAGGGGTGACATGGAGGAGACTGGCACAAACTTGGGGAGACCTTCGTCCAGCAGTGGATTGATAATGGTTGACAATGATGATGATGATGATGACTTATTACTGTCTACCTTCAGCCATTATTTGCAACTTGTCCTTCTGTCTGCTAAAACCTCCCCACCCCAAAAGCAAGGTGTTTTCTGTGGCTTTCTTCTGGCATGTTGAAAAGCATTTCACAGTCGAGTGTAAAATTACACTAAACCCTCAGCGCATTCATTCATTGGCTGGAACTTTTGCAGTGTAGTTCAGAATCCAGATATATTTTAAATGTTCCGGAATTTACTATTGCTGTGCAATAATTTTCTTATGTTCTTTACATGTTTAAAAAATGATATTTAATATTTGTTTGTGGTATTACGGACAGTTGATTACATATCCTTTGTTTCTTCCTCTTTTTAGTGAAATGCCACGTGGAAAGACAACGTTTCAGACATCTAGGTTGAACACTGATGATTTCAACAAAGATAAAACTGTATCCTGGTGCACACAAGGGAATAATGCATATGAAGCATACTGCTTGTTGTGTAAGACATTGTTTTCCATAGCAAATTCTGGAAGGCATCAGATAATGTCATTCATCGAAACAGAAACATTCAGAAGAGAAATGCAGTTAAAGGAACACGTTAGTTACTGGACACACATAAGCAGGCAAGTGCTGCATCTAGTTTGTGTTTGCAGTTCAGCCTGGACCAACAGATTACCAAGGCTGAAGCCATTTGGTGTTTAGAAGTAGCAAGGTCAAACTTTTCATTTGCTTCTTGCACAGACAGATGTTACAGGTGTCTTCCAGATGATGTTTCCCAATGTCATATTGCTTGGAAAATGTGTCTTAATGAAAGGAAAGTTTCCTACATAATTCCCCATGATCTTGCCACATACTTTGATCAAGAGTTAACAAGTGAAATAATAAAATGTACTGATAATAAAGGTATGTACTGCATCGCCTTTGATGAAACAACAACCATTCAGGTGAAAAAACAATTTGATGTCTTTGTTAAATTTTGGGCCTTAGAAAACAGGGTCAAAACTGCATATTTATCAAGTGAATTTTTAGGCCATGCAGATGCAGGGACTATTAAGCATTGCCTGTTGACAGTACTATGAAACAAAAAACTGCCTTTAGATAAGTTACTAATGCTCTCAATGGATGGGCTAAATGTGAACAAAGCACTGCAAAGGAAGGTGAATGAAGAGTTGAAGCTGCATGGGGCTGAAGAACTTGTTAGTATTGGCACTTGTCCATTACATACTGCTCATAATGTCTTTTCTCAAGGTTTGTGTTAGATCTAAATGTAGATGAATTTGCAAGTGACGTATTTTCTTTCTTTAAAACAGGTGCAGCACGGCGAGAGGATTTAAAATCTGTTCAGCAATTCTTTGATGTTGAACAGCACTTCCTTCTTCATCATGTTAACTAACGCTGGTTGACATTAGAACCTGTGGTCCACAGAATTGTGGAGCAGTTTGATGTACTAGAAAAGTACTTCAAATTGATTGAAAAGAAAGGGTCTAAGGATGTTCTAAATTTCTCCCGATGTAGGAGAATTCGAAGTTGTCTCCAGGATTCAACAACGTTGGTGCATCTCAGTTTTATTTTATCTCTGATGCCAATCTATGTTGAATTTCTTGCTCTTTCCAAACAGAAGGGCCATTAGTTCATGTATTGTACAGCAAAGCCAGTGATCTATTGTTAGGTATTTTAAGAAAATTTGTGAAAGATGATGTTATTGCAAACAAGGAGGGCGCAGAGTTACAGCACATAGATGTCACAAAACGAGAAAATGTACTTCCCTTAAGGAAGATGGATTTTGGAATAGGAACTAAGAAGCTGTTGCATACTCTTTCAGAAAATCAAGTTCAAAAAATGCCGCACAATTTCCGACAGTGTTTCTCCAAAATGGCAGAATATCTACAAAAAAAATTGCCACTTGACTGTCAGATTCTAAAAGATCTGCGAGTTCTGAATCCATCAATGAAGAACAGTGCAAATACAGAGCACGCCATTAGTAGGCTGTGTGCAACTTTAAAACCTTTGAAACTGACAAACAGTGAAACTGATCCCATTGTGCAAAAATGTAGAAAGTACAAATTAGAGAAGATCGATGATAATTTTATCAAATCTGAAGAGATTATCAGTGGTGTGCCAATGCAAAATGTGAAATACCAGCAAGCTGACATATACTGAGGGCAAATTTTTTCAGATCGTGGATACTGATACCGGGAAACCAAAGTACGGAAATTTAGTTAAACTTATTGCAACTTGTCTTACCTTTTCCATGGGAATTCTGATGTAGGGCGTGGCTTTTCCATGAATAAGGCTTTACTAACCAAAGATCGATGTCAGTTAAATGAAAAAAACATTGTGGGTGTAAGAATTGTGAAGGAAAAAATCAGAAGTGGGAATTACATTTCTAATATTCCAATCACTCAGCTAATGTTGAAATTTGTTAGAGATGCTCATGCATCTTATCAGGTTGATTTAGAATATCAGAAAAAATGTGTGGAGCAAGCCAAGGAAGCAAAAGGAGCAGAAGAAATTGAAATTAAAGAAAAAAATGTGCAGTTAAAAAGAAAGATTTGTAGGTGGAAATTAAATATTTAACTATAAAAGTTCAGCTTAAGGTTGAAGTCCAGCTTGGGCAAAAATTGCTTGATGAAGGAACTAAAAGGCTCAAGAAGGCAATAATTGCTATGAATATGAAATAGGCATGTATTGCAAATTCAATTATTGAAGCTGGTACAAAGAAATTAAGAGAAAATATGGAGCTTATGGACAAAACTCAGCAGGAGCTAAAAGATATTGAGACTGAACTTAGATCAGTAAACCAAAAAACATAAGTAAATTTTCAAAAATTAAAGATCATATTGGGTCTAAGCAAAAGTTCTGTTGTGTTTCTGATGGACACTAATGTGTGTTTACGGCATGTAAACCAAGCT
This sequence comes from Macrothele yani, assembly GCA_039090855.1. NCBI lineage: Eukaryota > Metazoa > Arthropoda > Arachnida > Araneae > Macrothelidae > Macrothele > Macrothele yani. The sequence continues at coordinate 126,111,730 of CM077009.1, read as the reverse complement.
TGTGCACATTTATGCAAATCAGTTCGAGATAAGGTTGTGGTTTATGTTGGTTAGGCATTCAGTTTAACTATTCAGTGTAAAGTGGACCTTTGTATTCAATATGTCTGTGGATAAAGTGCATTTTAGACAGTTTACCTTCAGGAGCTCCAGAGAGGAAACAATTCAACGATCGCAAGTCAAACTTATATGAAGTGTATGTAGAAAACACTGTTACAGTTCATACATGTCAAACTGTCTACCAGATTCCGTTCTGGAAACTTCAGTTTAGAGGATGAATCACTATTTGGATGGCCCAATGTTGTCAGTGAATTATGAACCATCATTCAATATTATCCTTACCAGACCTCTGAAAAACGCCAAAATTGGTGAGAAACTTGTAATTCACAGGCAAATGGCTTACAGCACATTCATTAGCTTATTATTATTATTATTATTATTATTATTATTATTATTATTATTGTTATTATTATTATTTGTAGCACTTGGTTACCAAAATATTTGTCCTAAAAGAACTTGTGTGATCAGGTTAGAACGAGTGTATCATACCCGCCATCTTGCAGAGTCCTTTTCGGAGTAAGAGGTTATTGGTTATTAAAAGTGGGTTCTGTACAATGATGTGCAATCAAAAAAGAATATTGTGAAGCAGAACAAACTCCAATTCCTACTCCAAAGCTCAGCTTGAGGTTATGCTTTGTTAGTGGTGGGATTGTAATGGAATTGTCTAAGGCGAGCTTCTGAGATCCAACAGAAAAACTGTTAACAGAAACAACTCTAAAAACTCAGCCCAATACCTGCTTTCGTAAAGCATCCATCTTTGGTAAACAAAAGGGACTTCATGTTCAACTAGAACATCAGCACATCGGGGCAAAATGTAAGGTATGACATTTTTTTTAATAAAATCTTATTAAGTGTTATAAATATGTTTAAGTTTCTGTTTTCAAATATCAGTGACAATATGTTACATTTTTGGATATTGATGATAGCATGTTAAGATATTTGTTTCACATAGCATAACTGCAATAGATTGAGACTGCTAAACTTTTAAATAAAAGTGCAACCGCTTATTATTGATGAATCATTGATATTACTTTTCAGAGGGAGATACTTCAGAAAAGGAGGATTTCAAATATTTTTACTCTTCAAAAACTCTAGAGTGGACATTTCTCAAAAGGAATTGGCTAATATTTATGCATAGCATACTAAATAGTGAGAAATATACTTTCTGATAGTTGGTTTGCGCTAGTATGCATTAATTTGCTCTTTTCGGTACATTTTGAAAATTCTTACTTTTTACCTACTTTTTTTTTGTGGAATTCCTACTTTTTTTTGAAAGATGGCTACACTCCCTGCTGGACCGGTCGGTCTGATACCGTACCGGGGAGCGAGTTGTGTGTGATTTGGCTGAGCTATACTGTGCTGCTTTAGCAGAACTGACGATCTAAAGCGCGAGAGGAGGATTCATCCCACTCTCGCGATTTTTCTTCTGAGACTTATTCTCCTCTACGTTGCCTCAAATTAGAGCAGTGTCACGGACTTTGTATAAAAAAGGCCCTTCTTAGGGCGAAGTCCTATGTCAGCCTACTCAAGTCGTTTGTATTAGATTGCGGTGACGTCGACGTCGTGCCGGTTCGACTAGTATTAGGACTCTGATCCGACACTAGGCCAAAACCCAAGCGCCCGGATTTCTGAGTTTTGGCTCGAGTGGGAGAACCCCAGGGTGCCCACTCAGCACTTAGAAAAGTTTGCCTCTGTTCTCTCACACAGATGCCTCCTGCAAAGGAGAAGAAATAGTCCAAGAAGGACTAGGGTGACCAAAGAGGTGGTCGTCCCGAAAAAAAAGTTGCCAGACCAACAGGCAGCCAATGAAAGTGGAGCTCCTTCCCCAGGTCCATCTCGAGTGGAAAGGGGTCACCCACCGGCCCTTCAAAGATCCCTTTGAATGTCAACCGGGACCCCATGCCCAGTGGAATTGAGATTCCTAATGAGTTTGTCGACAGGTCAGTGAGTTGGTGACGGATGTGGAGGGCATCCTGCAGGATACCTCTAAACCCATGCACCAAGGCGCTGTAAACAACATTAGGGGATTGCTGGCACAAATCACTGATCCCTGTGCCCAACAGAGCGTCAAGGTTGCCAGTCTTGAAGCGAGACTGCAATCAGATGAAGCAGTAAGGGAGGGCGTAGAAGCTCTCCCCCAGAGGACACTTTGTATGCCGCAGCAGCTAGGAAGGGGGAAAAGGTAGTGCCAGAGCCGGCGCTCGCCCCACGAAAGAAGAAACTGGTGGTAGACAAGAGGCACGTCCTTTTGGTCTATCCCACCGATGACTTGCAGTCCTCGGACGACACTAAGAAGGCCGTCCAATCCGCAGTAAACCCGTCTAAACTGCAGATTGGCGTCAAAGGTGTCAGGAAAGTGCGAAAGGGAGGGGTGACGGTTGAGTGCTCGAAGAACGAGGACATCGCCAAGTTGGTAGAAGAGCTGCGGAGCAATCCTCTGACCAGGGATAGCACCCACTCTAAAACCCCTCAAAAGCGACTCCCGCGTCTAATTGTGTATGGCGTCGACGGGGAGGTTTCGCCTGAGGTTTTTGAGGCCGGGGTAATACAGCAAAACCCCGACCTCAAAGGGAGCATCTCGGCGAAATTCGCCGTCACGGCCAAAGGGGGTAAGGCCCACTGGGTGGTGGAGGCAGAACCACTGGCCTACAAAATGCTTCTCCAGCGAGGAAGACTGAACTTGGGTTGGTCAGTCCTGCGCTTGAAGGAGTTTGTTCGGGAAGTCCGTTGCAATGGCTTCGGCCACTTCAAGAGTGATTGCAAGGAAGTAGAGGACAAGTGTGGGAAGTGCGGTGAGTAAGGTCACCGCCACAAAGAATGCACTGCTGCTCCAAAATGCAATAACTGTGCTTCCGCTAATACGCGGTTTAAAATGAAGCTAGACACAGCCCATTCTAGCTTCAGCAAGACTTGTCCCTCTCTTATTAAAGAGCTGGAGTAGCAGAGAAGCCGGACTAATTATAGCTGGCCGGCTAAGGACAAGCATTGGAATAGGAATACTCTAACTCAATGCTCACCATGCGAGAGCCGCAACAGGACAGATCCCAGGACTTCCAGTGATGTCGCTGCGAAAATCCTGCTCTTGCAGGAACCTTACCACTCCCAGGGTAGGATGGCGGCGTTTCCCAACTCCTCACGGACGTACTACTCTCGGTGCGAAAAACCAATGGTAGCCACAGTCGTTCTTGATCCAGATCTGGGAGCTCTGGAGTTCGAATGCACATCCAATGTGGTGGCATTGGGCATAGAGAGGGGAAAAGAAAAATCTTGCTAATTAACGCATACTTTTCACCATCCGGTGTTCTCTCCGACGTGCTAAACTCCATCTCTCGGCTGCTGGATTCCCACTCGGAGCACGAGACTATCATTGCAGGCAATTTTAATGCTAAAAGCCCCCCACTGGGGAGACCAGGATGAAGATGGGCGAGGTAGTGAACTTCTTCAGATCTGACGATCTGTAACGATCCAGACAGCGTCCCCACGTTCCAAGGTGTTCCTGGGACGTCATGGATCGACCTCACCCTCACGAGGACATCGGTCCTCAACTTCCTCCAGAACTGGCAGGTTCTGGACAATGTGAGTTGCAGCGACCACCTTGCAATATCCTTCACGATAGGGATTGAGAGAACTGGGAAAAAGCCCAAGTCGAGGTTCAACGCCCGGAACCTCAGATGGTCGTACCTCCAGGGCCAACTATCTGATCTGCTTAGAGACAGAAGTGCAGCAGATCTAGACGAGGTAGATGACCTAAATGAATATTTCGGTCATCTAACCAACGAGATAGTAGCGGCTTGTGAAGATTGCAGGAAAGCGGGGGATAGGGCAAGACCCCTGCTTCCCTGGTGGTCGGAAAATCTGAGCCTTCTGCGAGGGAAGGCCAGACGCAGCAGACGAAGAATGCAAAGAGAGAGATTTGACCCGGACAGGAAGGAACCCCTGAAAAGGGAATACAATCTCTCCAACGCTACATACTGCAAAGCAATGATAGCATCAAAGAGAGAATACTGGAGACAGTTATGCGAAACCACCCCTGTCGGGAATCACATTGGGATACCGTACAAGGTGGCAAAGGGCTCCCTTAGTGGCCCACTGTTACTGGCCTCCGTCAGAACAGAGAGTGGCACCAACACCGCCACTCTGCAAGACACAGTGGAGGTGCTCTTAAACCATCACTTCCCGGTCGATGAGGAGTCGGGGGACTCCCCGATCAAAGATCGATCAGAGAATGCTGTAGAGAACCACCAGACACGGACGACGATCCGCCGTTAACGGAGGCAGAGATAGGTGCCGCAATCAACAGCTTGAACAAAGGCAAGGCACCAGGCATAGATGTGTTGGACCTCTCGGTCATCAAAGACGTGTTTCTAGCCAGCCCGGGGTACTTCGTTGCCCTGTTGAATAAAAGCCTAGAACGGGGCTGTTTCCCATCAATGTGGAAGACTGCGCTGCTCGTCCACTTCAGCAATGAAAATAAGAGCCGAGCAGATCCCTCAGCCTATAGGCCTATTTGCCTGTTAACAGCATGGAGTAAGGTGCTGGAAAAAGGTCCTTGTGACCCGAGCATCCCATTACCTAGTCGGCCTAGGTAAGCTCTCCAGCCGCCAAATCGGTTTCATGCCAGAGAGGTGTACCGGCCAAGTGCTGGTCAGCCTTACTAAGCATGTAAAGCTAAATCATGCACAGGGAAAGCACACCTGCATCGTGTCAATGGACGTCTGGTGGCCACTGGTGTTAGACCGTCTGAAAAGACTTGGAATCTCCAGGAATCTGTTCCTGTTAATAAGCGATTTTCTCTCGTATAGAAGGGTAGAGTTTGAGGTCGGTGATAAGACCTACAGCAGGGAGTACACAAAAGGGTGCCCGCAGGGCTCTTGCTGGGGCCCCTTGTGGTGGAATATGGTGTTAGACACGGCACTTGCGCTTCCGCTGGAAGACGGGGTGCAGCTGAGGGCCTAAGCAGATGACCTCATACTTGTGGTATCCGCATCTAGTAGGCACGTGATTGAGCGGAAGGTACACACCACTCTCTCACAGCTCGATAATTGGAGCAAGGAGTATAAGCTCTGCTTCGCTCAAGAAAATACGACACTATTGCTCTTAACCAAGAAGGAGGAACTGATCACTCCCCCGAAGTTTTGCTTCAATGGGCACATTATTAAAGCGGTGAGGGCCACCCCGGTGGCGCAGTGGTCTAAGCGATGGCCTCTGATCATTCGTCTGAAAGGGGTCCGGGTTCGAATCCCGGTGAGGCATGGATGTTGTGTTTGTCTTACGGCACTGGCTCTCTCGCTTCCCTGGAACCAGTGGCCCTAAATTAGGGACGGGCGACTGCTTATAGCCTATTGAGTTGCTCACGGTGGTCGTTAAACCTTCAATCAAAAAAAGCGGTGAGGGAGATGCGGTACCTAGGAGTCATCCTACATGCCAGGCTATCGGGACTCCCTCACCTTCTTTTCTTGAAGGATAGATGTACCAGCATCCTTAATAAGATCAATGGGATGCGGATGACTGGGCCAGCTAAAAAGGTACTCTATAAACGTGGGGTAGAGCGCATGCTAACATATGCATGTTCCGCCTGGTGGTCGGACACGGTTAGAATGCGAAATGGCATAAATCAAATTTAGCGCAGAGCGCTACTGGGCATCACGAGGTGTTTCCGCACGACCTCCACGTCAGCGCTGGCTGGGTGTGAACCGGCGGATTTGGTAGTAGCGAGGGAAGCGGCAATGCCCTCCGCTACGGAGATGACGTATCTCTCTTCGGACACCAGTACCGGTTTTCCGAGGTGGAAGTACTGAGAATGGACTGGGCTTGCCACCCAGCCAATGAGCTATGTCTGACCTGGAACAAAACTCTCCCCACGGGACAGGGGAAGGAACTGTTCTCGGACGGTTCCAAGACAGGTGGTTGTGTTGGCGTGGGGTTCTGTGAGTTCTCGGATGGCAACGAGACACACGCGGAACCAGTGAAACTATCGCCCAACTCCTCTGTCTTTCAAGCAGAGTTGTTGGCGATCAGGGAGACACTGCGATGGGGAGGGGGCGGGGGTTCTGCATCAGCGGCGAAGGGGCTTGTAGCATCTTCTCAGACAGCCAAGCGGCACTGAAAGCGCTTGGTCAGTTCGGGAGTAAGACTCCCCTTGTCAGAGAGATAAAAGCGCTACTAAAGACTACGGGAAATATGGTGGTTACCTTCCACTGGATCTGAAGCCATGTCGGTACAGTTGGAAATGAACTGGCAGACCAGCTAGCGAAGGAAGCTGCTGGAAAAGAGGGCATAGATTTTCAGACGCGGACGCCCTTGCAAAGCGTGCAGACACAACTGAAAAAAGCCCCATTAGTGGAGTGGCAACAGAGATGGAATGAAAGGGATACGGGCAGAAGAACACGCCGTATTTCCCCCGAGTCTCGATCAGGCGCATTGAGATTAAACTTCTGTACATATTTTCTTCGCAATTAATGTATTCTCAAGGATGAAAATTTGCACATCGATAAAACTTTAAGTTATAGCATGAGATACTTAATACTTGCTAAAACATAACCATAATTAAGCAATCCAACATTTATTTCTTTACTGGCGTCATCAATGTACAGGTCGCGCTTTCTATTAACTGGTCTGAACATTACTCAATGAAAAATGATTGATTTTTAATATAATTATGGTTATGTTGTAGCGAGTATTAAGTATCCCGTGCTATAACTTAAAGTTAGCTTTATCGATGTGCAAATATTCATCCTTGGGAATACATAAATTGCGAAGCAAATATGTAAACAAATTTTACCATTGGAAACGTAAGGCTGAGATTTTAGGTGGAATCAGCTTAAACACACGTGAGAGCTACTTAGAACCACCAAAATGCAGCGCCCCATCTAGAGGCAAATTTATTCGCAAGGGCGGTCATGGAGCTACGTGAAATGGTCCAGTCATATAGTAGAAAAATGGTCTTGGCCAGTGCTTAGACCACTGCGCCACCGCGGAGGCATGGCTCGTCTTCAATTTTGGTGGAATTATTATTATTATTTTTTTTTTTTTGGCAACATTGCTGTCCGCGTCAATTTTTTCTGAATCTAATAGTAATAGGTTTAGTACTTATTTGCGACATTGTTACACCGTCGGAAAATGGAATTATTCTGATGTATGTAGCGTACTTCAAGTACGACGTAAGTTAAATTTTCTTCCTGTTCAGTGTTTAAATTTATTTCTACATTTGGTTTTTGTAAATGGCTTTTGAACAATGCTGGGCCAATTTAAATATCGCGATTAGATCAATTGAAGAGTTTTGCTTGCTTCTTTGGTACTAGCTTTGCTCGGGATTTAGATTTTTATGTATATATATATTGAAAGAATATGGAAGAACATTTATGATTGTGCATGAAAGAATAAAGCCGATTTCACTAATTCAGTCATCACAAATTATTATAAGGCGTTGGCCTCTGATCATTCGTCGGAAGGGGTCCGGGTTCGAATCCCGGTGAGGCATGGATGTTGTGTTTGTCTTACGGCACTGGCTCTCTCCCTTCCCTGGAACCAGTGACTCTAAATTAGGGACGGGCGACTGCTTATAGCCCATTGAGTTGCTCACGGTGGTCGTTAAACCTCAAAAAAAAAAAAAAAATTATTTATTCATAGTGTGATTATTTCAGTACTTGGTCGCACACAACAATTTCGGTTTCTCCATCTTCAGCGGCGACAATGTATAATTTTGTTGGATCCTTTGCTCTTCAGATTCCAATATAAAGCATTCCTCTGTCAAATCCAAACCCGTAAGTTTAAGCGATTGTCCCTGCGATTTATTAATTGCGATTGCAAATGCAAGCGGAACAAGGGAATTGTAATCGTTTAAATGAAAATGGCAAATCAGTTGGAATTAATGGAATCCTTGGAATGAAGACTCCCTCGCCTTTCAAATGGTCCAGTTAGAATCGTCTCAATGACTTGTATAAGCACTTAATGCCTTCACCGTCAGTCTTGATCGGTCACAAAGTTTTTGTGGGTCCAAATTTCTTAACAGCATGATGGGAGATCCAACTTTCAGCAGTAATTTGTGTGGCAGAATTCCGCTTGGATTTAAAGAATTCAAAAATTCTACCGGATATCGTTTTCCGATTGCTTGATTCGTGATAGCTTTTGGTGTTTTGTGTAGATCCGTGTTTGATTAAAAATTGGTCTCTTCCTTTTGGGCATTGCTGTCACAAATATTTGTCGAGTTAAAGCAATGAAATGTGCAGAATGTGTGGAATCAAACAGACCAAATACGTTATCTAGCAAACATTCAATTTTTACTCTTGTGTTGATTTGGCTCAGCAATATTACTTGACCGAAAAATTCCAGAAACTAATGCTTGACCTAGAAATTCCACCATTAATAAGCTGTGATTTCATGATGACAGAGTTCGACATTCAAGAGTTATTTAACACGCGTTGAGGATTGAGGATCCGTAACGTTAGAACACTTTTCCAATTATAAAAATATCTTGACTGAACAAAATCCGTTAACAGTACTTGTCATTAATCACAGGTGATATAAAACAAGCTATACATTTATAGCTTTATAGCCCTTCCTAAGACAGTTGTTTTTAAGCTTTAAATAAATATTAATATATAAAGGATGTTTCCTGTTGTAAGATGGGGTGAAATTTTTAATTGAAGCAGATCAAAAATGCATCTAATAGATGCTGGCTTTTTGTAAGGAAATACAGTAAAAACTTATATAGTAAGAACTTATCAATGTTAACTGAACATTATATGCTATTTATTTCCATTTCAAAAAGATCTCGCGATAAATAAACATTCTGTGTAAAACATTTGTTGTTTGACAATTTTTCCTGTAGTCCAGTTTTTTTCATGTAAACATTAACTTTTGCTTTGATTTTTTGTGTTAGTGACTTTTTCTCTGGCGCACTTGTTATTCCATTCACAGCGTGTTTTAGACTGTCCTTTTTGACGGTAATTTTGAAAACTCGTACCGAAGCTGTTTCTACAAAATAATGCGACATCTGGCATTTCAAATCGGAACTATTTAAATTATCGACAATGTGCTGTTGGGGCCACATCTGTTTTTAGATGCAGTTTCCCTCACTTTGTCATCTCAAGATTTCAGTTTTTATTGTAGGTTAGAGTGTTTAGATAGATGGATATTTTGCAAAATGTATAATATAATCGGCACTAAACTCAGAAAGTTAGTTAAATTAAAAAAGTAAAAATAATTAAAGCGTACAAATTAATATTCGAATTGTGCTAAATTAAATTAATGTAAAAATTCAACTCACTGTGATATTAAGATTTCAATTCGAATTTTGTAGATCGGATAAATAGAACTTGAGTCATTGATAGTCCAATGTTTTTAAATTAGCATGTGATCACTTTAGCATTAGATCGCTTGCTATTATATAGCACACAATCACTTTGACATCTCGAGAGCACACAATAATTGATCGATTCGTGATTGCGCAACAATGCAGACGTTGTTGTGACGTCAAGCGTTCCACACAAATCTGACTGTTTATATTATTAATGTGGTGTCTAATCACCTCAAAACTTAACTCATAACTTGGAAAGGGAACGATGTAGAAGCTGAAAAGAGTTGCGTTGACCTAGAAATTCCAGCATTAATAAGCTATGCAAAATTCATGATACCAGAGTTCGGCATTCGAGAGTTTCTGCTGCTTCAGACAAACAACACAAGAATTATCTGTTTTATAGTTAAAATTTCTACACTGCAAAGCATAGACACATCACCCCCTGAAAAATGTAAAAAATGAAATCTTAGAAATAAAAGGAAAAGATCTAAGCACTGGCTTCTGACCATTCGTTCGAGATGAGTCGGAATTCTAATCCCGATGAGGCATAGTATTGTGTTTGTCGCCCCCCTTTCCTGGAATTAATGGCCCTAAATTAGGGACAGGCAACTAACTGCTTATATCCCATATAGTTGCTCATGGTGGTGGTTAAACCACAAACCAAATAAAAAACAGTAACCCTTTTAATTCACCAATTTTGGATTTTTTTGAAAATCAGAAATCTGATAAATATTTGTCTACCCCAAAGTATCTATTTTGAAGGAAAAATTTTGTTTCCTCACGAATCAGAACCTGTCTATTTAGCAGAATAAATAGAGATAATTGTTTATCATCAGGGAAGAATTGTTTGATGGTATGAATTAACACCTCAGAGCTAGTGGCGTACCGAAAAATCTCTACTCCCCACAAAAAATTCTTCAAGACACTTTTACGAAAATCTGTTAGCGCCCAATTAGTTAAATTTTTTAATTCCATATTAGTAACTATGTTATAGGCAGTTGCAAGGCTACCGTACATTTTGTGGTTGCCCTGTGTTAACTTTATATAATAGAAATATTAATAAAACAACAAATAATTGTTGGAACCTTAGATTCCAATGAGAACAAAACAAGGGCTAACCTTCCGAAAGGGGCCCAAAAGTGGTTTCTGAAGCGACGATAGATGGCGACACGTTATCGCTAAATCGTGAAGCATAGCGTAACGTTGTGAAATGGGCAAAGGAAGTGAATAATATGGACTTTAGGTGGCCCTTAAAAGGGCCTTTATGAATGTACATTCTGGCATATGTGTAAAATATTTGTTACGACGGAAGAGGGAGTTTTCCTCGTGAATCTTAAACTGCCTACCTAGCAGAATAAAAGCCAGAAAAGCTTTATCTGCCAGGGAAGAACTGCCTGATCGCACAAATCAGGACTTCAAAGCAATGTTCTGAGGAAATTCGGCAATTCCGTCGGAATAAGTATTCCATAATATGGTCTGCCAAGTACATTTTGTGGTTGCCCTGTGTTAACTTTTGCTTAAGGGGATGCCAATTGCTCTCTACTCCTTGTGTATGAGCCCCTGTGATGGGATCAATGAAGTTGAGGGAGTGGTTGACTGTGAAATGTGCGTAGCCAGAGGTTTGGAGATTGTGATATGCAGCCCACTGGTCCGTCATAATTGTTGTTCCTGGCTCTACGTGTTTCATGATAAAGGGCAGCAATGTGTCCGCCGATCTGTTGTTATCAGGGCGGATTTCGACCCTGAAACACTTGGTATCTCGTTCAAAGATACCAAGAATCCAGGTGCCCTCGACAAGACGACCGCAGTTGTACTTCCTTTTCCCCACTTTGGCTTCATCCACTTCGACGATGATTCCAGCACCACCAAGCCTTCCTTCGTCACATTGCGAGGCTACCATAAACTCTGAGACTAGTTGCCTGCAATACGAAAACCAGTCGCTAACTGTCTCAGTGGATGTGGTAACATTACCATGTGAGGCTTCCTCAATCGCCTCATCGTAAGACAATCCTTTGGCGAAACAATACGTCAGAATCATCACTATATCCATAGGAATGTGAGCATCAAAAAACCACGAACCAAGTGTACGGGAAGAGTACTCGTCATTCCCTGAAGCGTGCTTCTTCCAACACCTGAATTGTCCTTAACGATGAGACGCATCGACATGTAGAGCCATGAGATGGCTCTTTCTCCAGTTCCACATATCACAGGAGTAGAACAGATCGAAAAAAAGAACTTACTTAACACAGGAGCAGAGACGGCAAACAAAGTGACGTAAGTAGCTGTAATGCATTTTACGCGAAAGCGCGAGAAGAGAGAAGGAGAGGAGAAATGCAACCATGGCGCCATCTATCAAAGCGGGCCACTTTCGGAAGGTTTACCAAAACAAGTACATTACAACTGAATTGGCAGTAATGTGTGAAATGGACCTTGATGGCAAAATATTAAAATACTGGACTATGAACCTCATATAAACAAGACTAAAGAAAGTTTTTATATTTAGAAAAACAGTTCTGTTAATGGAACCCTCAAAATTATAAATAGCATTTTCAACAACTTAATAAAAAAATAGTAGACTTACAAAACACATAAGGAAAATATTTTAATTTAATAAATGGCAACTGCAAGAGGAACCTGACAAAATTTTAATTATTTCTGTGTAAACGAAACTTTTGATACAGTACTTATACATTGGGAACCAGTGTTGACAAAAGCTAGAGGCCACAAGCGTCGGTAAAAACAAAAGAACTCAGATGTGAAATATAATTGAAAGTTCTTAAAGTTAAAATTGAATTAAGAATATATTAATCCGAGTAAATCCTTGAGGAAAGTGTTATAATTGCTGTAAATAACAGTTGTTTTTTTTTAATCTATCTGCTAATAATTTGGAAACTATCCGTGTATGTCTACATTCTGCTACTATGGTTATAGGCATTTTAATAATTAAAATTCTTTAGAGCGTACAGCTATTTTTCCTAAGACCAAAATTATTGGGCTTTAGTGGGTATAACACAAATCTGCACATTGTAATTGAAATAATTGCCCTAGTTTTTTTACCAATAGAAAATACTACAAAACAGTTATGCTGCCGAAGTTGAACATGTACAACTTTTATTCTTTAAGAGAACATCTTTGAAATGCCTCAGGATCACATATACAAAACATGTAACTTCTGTGACAGTCTGACTTTTTCTGATTTATACAAAAATACAGAACATAAGTAAGCAAATAAATAAGTAACAATTAAGAATTGTGATGCAAAACTACTCAAATTATTTACTTTTGAATATAAAAAACACACTTGCCATAATGTTTTGCTCATAGTAATTTTTTTCTCTTGACCCTGTTATAAAAACAACACAGTTTTTTTATAAAAACAGCAACACAGTTCTCTGTTTATCCTCGTGAAGAACACCTATATGTATTCACCATAGCGCAGTGGTCTAAGCGATGGATGACATCTGATCATTTGTCAGAAAGGGGTACGGGTTCGAATCCCGGTGAGGCATGGATGTTGTGTTTGTCTTACGGCACTGGTTCTCTCCCTTCCCTGGAACCATTGACCCTAAATTAGGGACAGGCGACTGCTTATAGCCCATTGAGTTGCTCACAGTGGTTGTTAAACCTCCAATAAAAAAAAAAAACGCCTTGTCCTCATTGGTAAAACATTTTCGTTCACTGAACTAATATTTCTTTCACGTTCTGTTGTTAATATACATGCATAGGAATATTGCTATGGATGTGAAAAGGGGCCCCAGGTCCTCTGAAATAACTGCTTTACTGTTGTCTAGTTTTTATAAATTTAAACCTTGGAAAAAACAACAAACAAAAATTCCTTTTAATACTTCCTTCAAATCTGCCGTAAAAAAATTCTGTCTATTTCTTCATTCATGTGTAGTTTCCACAAAAGATTCTGTAAAATGTTTTGCTAAGGCCAGAGGCCCTCTTAGCTGTGAGCCCCCCAGCAATGGAGGAGGGGGGGTTCTGGGGCTATCAGTAAGACCCTGCTCAGAGCAAAGTTCCCTCAAAAATCAGAACCTATCTATCTAGCAGAATAAACCAAGATTATTGATTGCCTGCTAGGGAAGAATGGTGAAAAAATGAGTCAGACCAATGTTCATCCTAGGACTAAAAAAGGTCAGGGTACTTGTTACGTAAAAAAGGGCAGCATACACTTTCAAAAAGAGCATTAGAGTATACACCAACCTTACAAAAACAATACCGTACAAGCAGTGTTAATTCACCAGAAAAGTTCAACTGTAATTTGCTGTGGATATTAATATGTATATATACATATTTTTATCAGTAAGTACTAGTTTAATTTGAGAAAATATTCTTTCTACTTCAGCATTTTGAATTGCTAAGGTGCATGCAATGTTTAAAAAGTTTCTGTATTGGTGGTAATGTTCTTCCCTCAGCTCTGTCTGATTTTGACGGAACTTGACATATTTTCGGAATAGAAAAATTACTGCTCTCAATATCAGTTTGAGATAAATTGTACTCATCCCATGCTAAAATTGTACTCATCCCATGCTAATAGTAAATCATCTTCATCTAGGTTGATGTACTCAGCCAGCTCCATTACTTCACTAATGCTGTAGGAGGCCTGTTATTTTGGGAAGAATTTCTTGAAAAAAACGGAAGCACTTTGTGATTTTCTCCGCCGCCGCCGCCAGAGGTCGCTTTTACCAAGGACAACATTGCCTTCCAGTTACGCAGATGGTACGTTTAGTATTGTACTTCATTAGGTTGTGATACTCGCAGAAGTGCATTTCTCATTTATTTTTGTTATTTTTATTTAAAAGAAATGAGGCATTGCTGTGTGCTATTTTGTAAATCCTCACAAGCAAGTTCAGAGCATGTAAGTTTTTTCGAATTTCCAAGCAAAGACGCAAAACTATGACAAAGATGGGTGAATGCTATTTCCAAACGAGGTGACCATGGTTCACTTCGGAAACCTACTGCCTTTTCAGTGGTATGTAATAAGTATTTTACTGATGAAGATTTTATTAAAAGTACTGGTAAAAGAAAATGCCTGTTACCTTCAAAGATACCAATAGTATTTGATAATTATCCTGCACACAAAATTATGAAACACGAATGTAAGAGGAAGCCACCCAAGAATCGCTCAGTTATTGTTCAGGACCTTTCCTGTTTTCTGCCCGCCACTGTTTGACTTACAAATAAGAACGCTTTCAAGTAGTTCCCGATTCTGAAAGTAGAACACAGAGCCCTCTGCAGCAGAGGCACAGTGATCATGTGCTTCTCTATGCGTACCACCTATTCGCAGTGATCAGGTTCTTTTGACCGTTTAGTAATTTGTAAACAAATAAAAATCTGCACTTTGGTATTATGTGTGGTCGTTTGGGAGGGAATGTTCTTTTAACCGTTTGTCTGCACTAAATTTAAAAATAAAACTCATTGGGGCAAGGAGCATGTTGGATTCGTACCTATGTGAATTTTGTGGCGAAAAAGATTAAAAAGTAATGACGATCCATTTTTAGAAATTATGAAAGATATCGTAGCGTATTGGCTCCCAGAATGATATTTGTACCTAATTTGTAGCTGTTTTAATTTGTTTTCTTATACTGTACAATTTTTTTATATATTTCTTAAACATTCTGCATTTTTTTAAAAAGTGAATAGGTAGGTTTTTGCTATTTATAGTGTCATTTTATACACCAATGAAAAAACATTCCCATAACATTTATTGTGGACTATTTTCTTTCGTGTCGGGTGTGATCAGGTTTCATGTAAACAAAGCGGAACGATACGCTCAAGATCGAGAACTGCTTGAAAGCGTTCTTATTTGGAAGTCAAATAGTGTCATTTTATGTAGCAATGAAGAAAAGCAAACAGTGGTGGGCAGATAACAGGAAAGGTCCATTGTTCCTCCCCTTAAAAGCGCTGCCTGCAAGAAGTCACAGGTTCCGTTAGTGATAATGAATCACAATCTTATATGTAACACACGTGAAGATAATGTAAATATGACAAACCTTCCTACTGTTACAAAATCAACTGCCTGTGCCAACATGACATATGAACAATGTCCACATGTTGTAAGCACAGCTTCACCAAAAACCTCTTGCTGCATAAGTAAAAAGTTGCATGTTAAGAGCATTAGAAAATTCATAATTCAAATTTATAAATATAAAAATGCCATTAGAAAGTTACAAATGAAGAATACCGAATTGACCAAATTGTTAAACCCCAAAAGAAAGTTATCTCCTCAAGAAATTAAATTAAAGCAAAGTGTAGAGAATAAAATATCAGCTGAAATGTTATTAAAACAAATCAATCATTTTGGACAGAAAAAAAAATGCATTCAGTAATGATTCCTTGAAGCTTTACATTCTGTGTCAAAAATACTTACCTAAAGCCTATGATTTTGTCCCTAACATGCATACATGAGATTCTTCTGCGGATTCGCGGAATTCCGTTTTTTTTTTTGTCACCATTTGGGTCATACTCGAGATCGATGCAAAACTAAAGAGAAATGGGGGGGGTATTAGTTGGGGATGCCGCTTTTTCAGCAGGGTATGGTTTTTGATCTTACAAAAACTGAAGCTTAACAAAGTGAAGATTTCCCCATAATTGTAATTTCTTTTGTTCGCGATGTTCCCCTGTCCAGTATTGTTGTTAAATATAATTTTATTCCAGATTAAAAAATTGCAGGAAAATTTTCTGAAAACGGAAGTCAGACGGCACAAACATTTCCAGTAATCTCCAGGCAGGAGTGTTTCTTCAGAAGAATTCCACCATTTCCATCATAATTTCTGTGGTTCTCGAGATAGATGCATAGCCGAACAGAAATTTTTTTAGGAACTGGTGGTGATGGTGGGGTCGTTTTCTATCTGAAGATGGAATTCCAGCTTTCAAAACCTTCGCAAATGGAAGTTAGACAGAGTTCACTGTCTTCACGAAGATTTGTCCCGTAACCGTAATTTTTTTCTCTCGCAATGTTCCTTCTACCCATTATTGTTGTTAAATACCATTTTAGTCCATAATATTTGTACTTCAGCTTGAAAATGGTGTAAAAATTTCTGAAAACGGAAGTCAGAAGGGGCGAATATTTGGCCCGTGATCATATCCAACCGGGCAATGTTTCTCTGTCCCCGTGTTCTTTTTGTAAATGTCAGTAATGTTACAGTTGATGTGCTCCATATTAATAGTTACATAAATAAACTTCAGTGAAGAATTCTGTCTTGCTCATATGGCTTCGTTATATTCATACTTTCTCGCGGCGTGTTCAGCTTTTTCCTTTCATCATCAGTCTCATGTATGAATATGGGAATTTTCAGCCTGCCACATAAGAATTCCCACAAAAAATAACTTGGATCCTCCACTGGTGAAATTGGAGTTACTTCTCTCATTCAATCTCGGCTGTTACATGAATTTAAGAACCTTCAACATGAAGAAGAAATACTGGGATCTCTGATTATAGATGATATATATTAAAATTCTATAGATAGCAGATCATCGATGTATTTAATGTGTCCTGAAATGTGCAACTTTGTTGATCATATCGGAATGCTAGATTTCGGTAGAGGACTGATAAATAATGCCATCAATGTTATTTATTAGTCACATAACATTATTCATCACTTTCGCAAGAAAAAATAAAACAATTCTGGTGATTATAGAGAAATTTTATGCGATTTAATTCTGTATGACAGCACACCCACCTGCCACCAGCAGTGGCTAATCGTTGTTGTTGTCCTCGGTAAAAGCATCATCTGGTAGGCTTTCTGGCATAAATGATTCCTGGTTTTGAAGGCCAAAATAGCAGGCTTTTTCACCAGCGTGATCCCCGTAGGCTACGGCAATGCCACGAAGGCTTAGAGTGGTTTCTGACCCTACTTTTCTAAGATACCAAGATTTGTAATAATAGATTGGTTTTAACTGCCTGGAAATAGTTTAATTCAAATGATCAATAAATGCATGTGCATCTCTTTCAAATGGACCATTAAAGGTAGGCTGGTGCTTTTGAGGTCAGGTAGGATGGGATTTTGTAAATTAAAGGACAAGTAGGGTGGGATTTTCTTTAATTAAATGGCAGGCAGAGTGCAGCACCCTTCTAAAATCAGCTAGGATGAACCCTGGGTCAGACAGTTTAACTAAGGTCATGAACAGACTCAAGTACTTGTCATGTCATTTGTCTGGAAACAAATGGATCCCCCTTCCCAAGCCCAGCCAAGTGACTATCACCAGCTTGCATCTGAAGAAGCTCCTCACTGGTCAGCATTTTTTGGACAAGGATGAAATCAAAGGCAGGGGCGGATCCAGGATTTTTGTGGTGGTGGTGGTGGGGGTCGCAAGTATTTTGAATAACTGGGGTCCATTCTGATATTTTCCCACAAAATTAAAAAGTGTTCTTAGTATGTCTATAAATTCTTCCAATTACCACATTTTTCCATGTATAACACGACCCCTACTTTTTCAAATCGAAAATTTAAAAATCAGTATTTTTATTACAAAAAAAAACACCTTTGATATTTTTTAGAAATTAGGTAATATCACAAAGTCCATGGTAATATATAAAAAAATTCGAAAAATTTATATTATTTAGAAATTAAATAATATTTTTTAATATACAAACTATAAAGTTATGCATCACTTTCTTCAGCACTATTAGTTCCAGACATATCGTTTTTTCTACCTCAACTGCATCACCACTGTCGTCTGAGTCACTGTCTATATATATATATATATATATGATCATCCTCAGTTCCATCCATGGTATTGCTGATTCCACATTTCTTAAAGGATTTCACAACCACCTCTTGCTTGACTCCATTCCATGAGTTTAGGACCCATTTGCAGACCTCACTCTCCTTGTCGTTTTGCAGACCTCACTCTCCTTTTCACTCTCTTGTCGGTGTCAAGTTATTACCTGCTTTTTGCATCCATTTATTCCATTCTTCTTTCATCAAGGCTTCGAAGGACTTGTTGATGGAAACATCTACAAGCCCTTTGTAGTGGGGAGAAGGGGGTAAGAGGTACTGGCAGTTTTGCCGCAGTAACCGCTGGGTTCTCTCAGCCGGTTAAGACGACCCCTGATTTTTGGTCTAAAAATTTTGGAAAAAAATATCACCTTATACACGGGAAAATACAGTAATTAAGGAAAGTAATATACTTTTAAGTAATACTTTCACAAAAAAAAATCTAGTTTGTTATTACAACCTAACAAATCGAAACTTTTCCGTGGTTCCTGAGGGGGTGCGCACCCCCTATGTGGATTCGCCCCTTATCAAATGAGCCATGCAGAAATGGTTGTCTTCACTGGCGGCCACTTAATATGACAAGGGGATACAGAAACTGATGCCTCATTGTGAGAATTCCTAAGGTATGGTGTATGAGATAAAAATAATTTTTTTTTGCAAATGCACTCTCATTTTAACTGTAGTAGCCAAACGGTACTTACCTTTGGCATATTTAGAGGAGGGGGCTTCCTCCTCCCAAAGCGTTTCATTAAAAAGTTTTTGGTTAAAGTGCGACTTACTTTAACAAAAAAAAAAAAAAGACTTCACGCATCAACTTAATTAAAAAAAAATGCTTTAATTTCTTCAATTTTTCATTAACTTTAATTTTGTTTTGGTTGATTTCAAAAACTTCCATTTTCCATCCCCCTCCCCCTTCTGAATTTTTTTTTTTATACACCCCTGGTATTTACTTTCTGAGTATGCCTCATATATTGTGAAAAATTGTAGAAACACTTCACTTTGACACTACTTTACAAGTACTGTTGCATAAAAATAAAATGTGAAATGATGCCACAATATTCATACCTAACATTTATTTTCAGCTGTTGTCTGTTTCCAATAAGAAATGTGAAACCGTACTGTAGAAAAGGCATGTTGTGCCAAGATGGTCCACAAAACTCGTGAAGAAAACCTGAGACATGTTATTTATTTATGCAAATATTGGTGAGAGATTCAAAAACAAAGTGTTTTGCTTTCTGTAATATTTCTCTGGAAATATGATCTTGTGCTGAATACGATATTTTCAACACTGTGGATTTCAAAGAAAGGTATGTAATATGTCCCGAAACATTCGCTCTCCAAAAACTTCTAAGTCTCTGATTCCCAGAACTCGTAAGTTGCACGAATGTGAAAAATGCCTCAAGAAGTTTCCAAAAGTCTATCTTTCAAGGCATTTGCTCACTCACACAGGCGAAAGATCGCATGAATGCGAAATATGCTATAAGAAATTCTCACAGCAGAGTAATCTTTCAAAGCATTTGCTCACTCACACAGGTGAAAAACCTCATGAATGTGAAATATGCAGTAAGGAATTCTCACAGAAAAGCAGTCTTTCAAAGCATTTGCTCACTCACACGGGTGAAAAGCCACATGAATGCGAGATATGTTGTAAGAAATTCTCACAGAAAAGTAGCCTTTTGACTCACATGCTCACTCACACAGGTGAAAAGCCTCACAAATGTGAAATATGCCATGAGAAATTCTCAATAAAAAGTAGTCTTTCAAATCATTTGCTCACTCACACAAAGAAAATACACCCACAATACTATACATCCAAATTTATTAGTAAGTTATCTGATATGTTCTTTGAAACCCAAAGAAATGTAAAGTCTGGCACAAGAAATTCTCAATAAAAAGTTTTTAAGACATTTCCTGACTCCCGCACACAAGTGAAGAACTAAACAAATGTACAATATGTCATAACTAACACAAAAATTCTTTCAATTCTGCTTACTTGTATAGGTAAAAAAAAAAACAACCAATATCAAACATGCCGTAAAAAATTTTCTCCGAAAAGTACTCTATTGATCAGCTCACCAGCAATATTTAAAAAAAAAAAAAAACTTTGAGTGAAAAAAGCTAGTTAGTTGAGATATTTTCATGGAAAAAACCATCTTTCTCAACACTTGTACTTGCAAAAAAAAAAAATTGGGGGTTATGCTATTAAAAGTAATTAAATGCTAAAAATTCTAAACGGAAGATAATCTTGCCAGGGTTGGGGTTTTGGATGTCCGAAACTGGTTTTGGACAGCACCTGTGGTTCTTACCATCTAAAACTGTCCAAAAGTGTCTAAACCCTAGAGCTGTCAAAATATGAAAAATATCACGTTAAAATGAGTAGATTTTCCTAGAACTATACTAACAGACTAAAAAAAACTACTAACAAACTAACAAAATAAAGTTTTTGTACTAAAAAAATTTTGCATGTAAAATTATGTACAGTAATGATAATAAATATGTGATTATCATGTGTGTGTGTAAAAAAGTATTACTGTACCAGTATTTCACTGAAATATAAATATTTCATTACATTTCAAGAGACAGACTTCTTTATTTTGATTTGGGGAAACTGGTTTTGTGGTGCCTAAAACCTGAAGAAGAAAGAAGTGTTTTTGTTTTAGTAAAAAAAATCTGAATTAAATTTTAAACTGAAAATGCACAAAGGTGGTAGACCATCAGATAGTGTGTGGCAATATTTTCTTAAGGTACAGAATGAGCGAAAATCTGGAAGTAATAGTAAATATGCCAAATGTAAATACTGTGGAAATATTCAACTTGGAAAAGCATACAGATTTAAAAAACACATTTTATCTTGCAAAGCTGAAAAGGTATGTAATGATAGAACTGTAAGTAATGCAGAAACTGGAGATCGGGATTCATCTAATCTTGAATTCCTAGAAGTAAATGAAAGTGGATTTGTGGTGCCACCAAAAAAGATGAAAACTCAGCAGTGTTTTTAGATTCCCATATTTTAAAAACAAGTGACAGAACTGCAGAAAATTTTAATATATATGGTTGCCAAATTTTTTTATGCCAACAATATTGCCTTCACTGCAGTAGAACATCAAACCTTCAAAGAATTAGTTTCAGCTCTGCGTCCAGGATATAGACCGCCAAGTCGTAAAGCATTAGCAAGGGAACTTTTAGATATAGTGTCAGCAGAAGTCACAAATAGAACCAAGCCACTTATCAAAGGGAAACAGGTCACCCTGATTGAAGATGGATGGAGTAATATACACAATGATACACTTATTACAACTTGTATTCAGTGTGAGGGGAAATCTTATTTTTTGGATTCACTGTAAGCAGGTACACATACAAAAAATGCACAATATCACAAAGATGTTTTACAATCGGCTATTGCAAAGGCAAAGAAAGAATATAATTGTGATGTTAAAGGCTGTGGTCACTGATAATGCCTGAGTTATGGAGAAAGCAAAGGAACTCCTGTGTGAAGAAGATTATAGCTTGGTGGTATATGGATGCAGTGCCCATTATTTAAACCTGCTGGTACAGGATATAACACCAGTTTAAGTGCTAAACAACATTGTGAAGGTTCAAAAGTTTTTCCGCAACCACCATGTACCTAGTGCATTGCTTAATGAAATTCCTAATTCACTGAAGACGCCCCAGTTACCGGGAGATACAAGGTGGAAGAGTCAAATGACTTGCATTGAAACTTTTCTGCACAACAGAGCAGCATACCAAAGAAATAGTTGAGGAACATAAAGATCACATAGACAGAGACATAGTCACTCTCATAAATGATTATAATTTATATAAACAGGCTAAAGGTGCATTGCAACAACTGAAGCCAGTTACTGATTCACTGGACTGTTTACAAAGAGATAATGCTACCATTCATGAAGCCTGCCATACATGGCTCATGTTGTTGTCCCGCATTCAAGAAGTTACAAAACGAATGGATCAAGCCATGAGACCTTTCTACTTCCTGAATCCAAAATACAAAGAAGGTCTGTCTAACATTCAAAAAGAAAGTGCACGTTCATGGCTAGTTAACTGGTATCCCAACAGCATTTTCCTTTTGATTGCATATGAAGCTGAAGCTGTGCCATTTCCTTCTACTTACTTCATTGTATCTGGAAGAAGTATCAGTCCTGTCACATGGTGGACAGCAGTAGGAAAAACACTAGAACTAGAAGGATTTGCAAAAGGTTGTCTACAACATATTCCTTTCCGACTTTCGTTCCCTGCAAGTTCCGCATCGATTGAAAGAATGTTTTCAAACTTGGGAGTAATACATTCAAAACTTAGAAATCGTCTTGGCACAAACACAGCATCTTAACTGGTTATGTGTTATCGGATATTAAGAGGACCAATTGCATTGGATTATTAATGTTTCTCTTGTACTTTGCACTAATATCTTTCTGTAGTGTTGGTGACTGTTTCCTCTCCCCCCTTTTCATGTGTTAGTTTCATATTACTATTCACTTTTTGTAGTATAACAAATGTACATTTAAAAAAAATTAAACCCAATATTGAGCTTAATGCAAATTGTATTTCTTTAAATGTAACATAGTGTGTCATCAATGGCTGTATATAAGTAAAATTTAACAAAAACGTCATACTAAAATTGTATTAAAATGTTGAACTTATTAATCTAAAAACAATTAATATAACTGTATATGTATATAAAGTTTTCAATTTCAAAATTTTTACATATGGTTATTTATATTATTGTGTATTTTTTACATATTTTATAATTTTTTTACATATGGTTGTCTGGCAGAGGTTTTGGACAGTTTTGGGCAGTACGGTAAATACCGTGGTTTTTACCATCATGTCCAAAACCTTGCCAACCCTGAATCTTGCATGTTGTTGTTTTTTTGTCATAATTTGCATTTATCCAAAACCTGTACACATATGCTACAAGATCACACAAACATTTTCTTTGGCTCCATTTTGTCACTACTATGAAAAAAAAAAAAATTGAATGAAGTAAAAGGTTTTAAGAAAACAGCTGCTAATGGCATTTCAGATGCATGTAAAAACTTTTGTTTAAAATCAAATCTGATTTTACTTTATTTGAAATGCCAGAAAATAGTACTAACAGCTGACGTGTGCACAATCTGTAGTACCATTTAGTTGTGTTTTATGGCATTTTAATTAAAATAAAATCAGATTTGATTTGAACTCAAAGTTCTTCCTATTTCTGGAAGTGCCAAAAGAAATCTTGGCTAACAATTTTTTCAATTCATTTGCATAGAAATTAGTTGCCCTGTTTGTTTGAAACATGCCACAAGTAGAGTTTACTAAGACTTGTCTTTTGTATTATATCTGTACCAACACAAGTTTGTTTTAATTAACATATATCTCAAAGGAAATTATCATAATGATATACATATTAATCTCATCTGTTATAGTGTTTTCAATGAGAAATCGTGACTGAGAAATTGTATCTTAAAATAAAATGCTCTAACAAAAATGTCCCGACTAATGCATTTTTTTTTTTTTTTTTTTTTTTGCTGTTGATTAGTACTGGTGAGTTATAAAACATGCTGCAAAAATTTTTCTGAAAATGTTTGTAGTCATTTGGCTATCGTACATAGTGGTTATTGGCTAAACAAATGCAAATTGTGCTTCAGGGAATTTAAGTATGAAACTAGATGCTGTAGAATGTTTGCTTGTATTTAATGGTCTGTGAGTCATTCCTCAGGTAAAAACTGTTCCACTAAGAACTCTAAATAAAAAGGTAAATTTTTCAAATGCAAAGGAAATGTGCTAAATAATGCATGTCCAGATTTGTTTTCATATTTCCATATCTGTGTTTCATATTTTTGGAATTATTCCTATTAAACATTCTCCTGGGTTTTTTTTTCTAAATCTTTGTGTAGAGCCAAAATATGTTTTTATGAAAACGAAAAAGTGTGATGCTTAAACATTGTATTGTTAGAGTTAAGAGTGTGATCCTGGGGTGTGCAGTAGCAAACAAGAGTGCCTTGGAGCCCTTTAAAGAGATCCACAGGTGGCACTGCATGTCAGATTTTTGGCATTCTTCTGGTTCTAAAACAGCAGGTAAGGGGTATGATGGCACATGGAAAAAGTAATTGGATACAAATTGCTGTTGTTTGAAGCAATCCAATTAAGTGTTGTGCCACGAGTTGCTCATACATGAAATTCTTCTGCAGATTCGCGGAATTCCGTTTTTTTTTTTTTTTTGGTCATCAATTGGGGTCATTCTCGAGATCAATGCAGAACTGAAAAGAAATGGGGGTGGGGTTTAGGGAGGGGAAAAGTTCGTCGAAATGCATAATTATGCGTCTAGTACTCATTGTAGAGTGTGTTTACGCATCGAAATTTTACCAACGCGTAAAAATATGCATTGGGAATTTTTCTCAACGCGTAAAAGTACGTGTTGGGAATTTTTTAGGTGCGTAAAAATATGCATCAAGAATTTTTCTCAGCGTGTAAAAATACGCATCGGGAATTTTTCTCGGCATGTAAAACTGCATCGAAGAATTTTACCAATTCGTACAAATACGCATCGGGACGTTACTTCGGCTTTCAGAAACAGAAGTAAATGAAATAAAGATATTTTCTGTATTCGTAATTTCTTTTTCCTGTGATGTTGCCTCTGTCCAGTATTATTGTTATGTATCATTTTATTCCATAAAGATTTGTATTTCAGTTTGGAAACGGAGGAAAAATTTTCGAAAACGGAAATTCGACGGCGGAACAATTTTGCTGTAATTTTTAGGCATGAGAGTGCGATGGCTTCGAGGAATTTCTCCTTTTCCATCATAATTTGGGTTATCCTCAAGATCGATGCATAACTGAACAGAAATTTGGGGGCAATTAGTAGTGGTGAAGGTTGTTTTCTGCCTGACACTTTCTGAACTTTCGAAAGAGGAAGTTTCGTCTTTCAAAACTTTCGAAAACAGAAGTTAGACGCAGTGAAGATTTCTCCCATAATTGTAATCTTATTTTTCACGTGATGTTTCCTCTGCCTAGTATTGTTGTTAAATATCATTTTATATTTCTTAAATATTTGTATTTCAACTTGAAAATGGAGGGAAAACTTCCGAAAACGGAAATCGGATGTAGCAAAGAATTCCCTTGTAACTGTCATTTTTTTCTTCACAACGATGATCAGAAAATGTATCTTGTATTCTTAAATGTTCCCCCTCCCCCAAAGTTTTGCATTCAGCTTGATAAAGGGGAGGGGGATCCAAAAATGAAAGTGACAAAGCTGAAAATTTTGTAAAAATTGATGCATGGTGTTCAAAAGTATTTATATTTTCAAAGTTGCGCTATTCATCTTTTATTTAAAATAGTGAAAGCTATCATGCATTCATGATGGATAAATGCATTAAAAAAATGACAACAAAATGAGAAGGGAAATTAAGATATCAGCAAAATGAAAATTTAAGCACTGGATGCTGTGCAGCTGCAGAAAAACAAATGTGGCTGTGGAACTTGCCGAGAAGTTTATTAGATATTTTTAGATGCCTATAAGAACCTCAAAAGTGCAGTGTTTTCACTTCTTGAACACATTGCTGTTCCATGTGGTCATTACAAAACATGATAAATTTAATGTTATTGTTTTAAAATATGAATATTATATTTATTTCCAAAACAAGAAACAAAATGGATCCAAATTCTAAATACATTGAGCAGAAGTGAAATAATTTTTATATCAAAAAATCTGGATTGATTTTTCATAATTGCCTAGCATTTTCGTATTTTATTTCATCTGTTAATTTTTCTAAAATACTCTCAACTTTTGAAAATTGCTCCCTAAATTTTTCCAAAGGAGTAAAAATACTCCTTTAAAAATTTTTTTTTGGCAAACTCTGGGGAGGGATCGTTTTCTGCCTGGGGATGGTATTTCATCTTTCAAAACTTTTGAAAGATGGAAGTTAAACGAAGTGCCGATTTTTCCCGTAATCGTAAATTTTTTTCTCACAATGTTGCCTGTTCCAAATATTGTTATTAAATATCATTTTATTGCATAAATGTTTGTATTTTAGTATGGAACTGTGGGTAACGATTTCCAAAAACGGAAGTTAAGGCGGCGCAAAGATTTCCCTGTGGTCTTCAGGCAAAGATTGTTCCGTGGATGCGAAGAATTCCGCCATTTCCGTAATCATTTTGGGCAATCTCGACATCAATGCACAACTGAACAGAAATTGGGGTGGGGGAGAGGGATTCGTTTTTCATTTGACGATGGCATTCTGTCTTACGAAACTTTCGAAAATGGAAGTTAGATGCAGCGAAGATTTCTCCGCAATGTTCCTTCTGCCCAGTATTGTTCTTAAATATCCTTTATTTCACAAATACAGCATTTCAACCTAAAAATGGAGGAAAAAGTTTCTGGAAACGGAAGTCAGTCTGAGCGAAGATTTCTCCCGAAATCACATTTTTTTTTTCTCTTCCCGCGATGTTCTCACTATCCTGTGTTAAGTGTTTCTTTCCCCCATAAATGTCTGCACTTAAGCTTGATAAGGGAGGAGAAATTTTCCAAAAACGGAAGTGACAGAGTTTAAAAATTTGTTAGAATTGATGCATGGTGTTCAAAAGTATTCATATTCTGAAAGTCACACCATTTATCTAAAGTATCGAAAGCTTTGACATGTGTTCATGGTCTTCAGGCTGAAAGTTCTTTCAGCATGATGGATAAATTGTCACCCGAGGGAATAATATTAAAGGGGAGGAGGAAAGAAAAATGGTGAAGAAATAGGAAAGGAATTATATCAACTGAAAGAAAAACGAAGCAAAGATTGCTGTGCAGCTGCAGAGTCAACAAAAGACAAATATGCCCATGGGACTTGCTGAGAAGAAAGCAGGGGAAAATTGAGCTGATGTTCTAGCAAGTAAAAAGAGAGAGAGAGAGAGATTTGTTTGAAGTAGTGTCTTTTAAAATCACTTCATTTTGTTTTGAATTCAGTAATTTTATATTTTGAATACAGTGAACAATTCCATCTTGCTCGTGCTACTTTATATTCACACTTTCTTGTCGCATGTTCTGATTTTTTTTTTTTTTTTCCCCGATTAAAAAGTTTAGCTTTTTGTTCCTTGGTCAGCCTCATGTATGGTTGCTTTTTTTTTTTTTGTCTGTTTTTCTGACTGGAACCAGTGCGTAAATAAGTGAAGAGAATAAGTTTGTTTTAAACTGGAAATATACTTTGCCAAGTAATTACTTTTTTTCAGATTTCTGCACGTATTATACAGTTGCATTTGAAAACCATGAAATGAAGATAATTTGTGCCTTACACTTGTATTTCCAAACATTTTGAGATCTCTTCATGCAATATAAGCTTTTTACCCTCCATGCTTCTTTTGTAAACGTTATGCATGACACATAGCCATTGTTTTGTTGTTGTTTTAAATGGGGAACCTCTATGCTGTCCGTATTGATCATACATGAGATTCTTCCGTAGATTCGTAGAATTCCGTTTTTTTTTTTTTTTTTTTTTTTTGTCATTTGGGCTATACTCGAGATCGATGCAAAACTAAAGAGATTGGGGGTGGGTGGGTCGTTTTCCGTCTGGGGACGGTATTTCGTGTATCGGAACTTTCAGAAATGGAAGTTAAACGGAGTGGAACATTTTGCCGTAATCGTAATTTTTTCTTGCGATGTTGAATCTGCCTGATATTGTTGTTAAACATCATTTTATTGCATAAATGTTAGTATTTTAGCTTGAAACTGCAAGCAACAATTTGGGAGATCGAAAGTTTGACGGTGAAAAAATTTCCCTGTAGTCTTCAGGCACGAGATTCTTTCGCGAATTCGGGGAATTCCAGCATCATTTGTTATTCTCGAGATCGGTGAACAGCTGAAGATAATTGGGGGGGGGGGCTTTTTCGTCGGAGGGCAGATTTCCATCTTAATGAAAGATCGACGGAGTAAAGATTTTTTCCGTAATCGTAATTTTGTTTTCCTGGCGATGTTCCTTATGCTCAGTATTGTTATTAAATATAATTTTATTCTATAAATATTTGTATTTCAACTTGAAAAGGGGGTTCCAAAAAATGGAAGTAGCACGGAGCGAAGATTTCTCCCGTAACTACAATTTTTTTTTTCCTCGCGCTGTTTCTACTCTCCTGTGTTGTTGTTAAACGTTTTTCTCCCCATAAGTGTTTGCATTTAAGTTTGATAAGGGAGAGAAAAATTTCCAAAAACGGAATTTACGAAGTTGGAAAATTTGTAAGAATTGGTGTTTTGTGTTTCAATCAAATTTGTATTATTCGTATTCTCAAAGTTACACTATTTATTTAAAATAGTTAAAGCTTTGATATCATGCACTCATGGGCCTCAGGCTGAAAATTCTTTCTGTGTGACGGTTAAGATTATTTTCATCAGAAGGCATAAAAAAAGGAGAGACAATAAAGAAATAGGGAAAGAAAGATATCAACAGAAAGAAAAATTAAACAATGGATGCTGTGCAGCTGCAGAGTCAACAAAAGGCAAACGGAAAGTATTCCACATTCTTGTCACATGTTCAGATTTTTCACCAAGTTAAAAAGTTTAGCTTTTTTCTTTGTCGGTCTCATGTGTGATTGACTGAATAGTTTAAATTAGTTAGTATATTAATATGTTCAAAATTGTGTGTTAGTACTCTTAAAACTCCATATTGATAAAAAAACTGCAATTGCATGTTCAAATTAATAAGTGAAATTTGTATGCAGATTGCATACCTTTTTTTTTTTTTTCATAACAGTACACCCAACCTAGATGGGCATGCAATGCTCCTTCCACTTCCATTTCTAAAAAATAGAAGTGTTATTTTTATATGCCTCCTGATATCCTGAACAACTACAGCAAATATTTTGTGATTAAAATGCAGTTTTTGCAAAATTTGACACTTTGGTTCATGGCTGAGATTTCCATATGTAAAGTTTTTGTGCGGAAAATTTCTGTGAATGAAATTATCCTAGTAAAGTAAGATTCTTATGATCTTCATTGATGAACGCGCCTTATATCCCTTGAAGTTGCTCCCTGTGGTTGCTCAACTCAGAAACAACAAACCAAAAATTCCCTGAATGGTAAACATTTGCACCCATTCCCAGATTTAAATCAAGGATGAGGCATGGATGATGTATTTGTGTGATGGTGCTGGTTCTGTGCTTTTCATGGAATTAGTAGTCTCACATTAGGAATGTGTGACTGCTTGTAACTTTTAAGAGTTACTCATAATGGTTCTCAAATGCCTGAAAAAAAAAAATTGCATTATTAGAGAGAAGCTCGTGCTTTTAACCACTCGACCAACGGAGCAACCCACAGGCTTTTGCTCTGTTGTTGGCTCATTCCATTTTACAGATATGATTTCAAACTCAGTTTTCACTTGTGTATCACAATGACTATCAGGAAGATGGCTGTTATGTTTTAAACTGCGAACCTCATGACAATAAAAGTCACAAATGTAGCAACCCATGGTTTGTATCTTCCTTGAAAAATCCTTGAAAAGACAAAGTTCACTTTCAAGTCCTTGAAAGTACTTGAAAAAGTTTGACTCTGTAAATAGTACTTGATTTTCTTTTTTTAATAGACTGATATGAAACAGCATGTGTAAAATAATTGTTTGTGCTAAAAAGTTGTGTAGATTTCTGTATAGTTCTGATAAAAACACCAAGCTGATAAAATAGTGCAGAACTTGTGTTCAACCCAGGGGAGTATGTGGATAGCTGGTGCCTTGTCTATGACATCACTACATAGTAAAGCATCGGCCATGTGAGTAAAATAAGTGGAATGGTGTATTCGCAAATTGTGTTGGGCTTCTGTTTACTGGGATTAGGGATGTGTTCATGCTGGAGGGTGAATACGAAAATAATGTGCCCTTTCAAAATATTCTACAAAATAAAATGATTTTGAAAAACATCAAAACAAAGTGGCAATTCGAGGTTAATAAACTAAACTAACAGGGAGGAGGTGATAACAGGCAGGTCGTTGAAGGTGTGCCCATCCCAGCTAAGTTTGAACTTGCTAAAATACCTACCTACTGACCAGGGTTTAAGCTGGCTCAAAAAATGCTGAAATGAGGGAAAAAAGTTGTAGCAAAATGCTAAAGAAAGTTAGCCACTTTTGTCATTCGAAAAATTGTAATATCAAATGAATTGTTTGCTCCAACAGTGCCTTGAACAGCAGTGTAAAACTAATTAGCTTGGAAGATACTAACATATTTAAAAGAAAACTGTATTGGGCAGTGTAATTTGATATACAGCTCCTAACAGGATAAGGATTTTTTTCTAAAATCTTGATTAAATAAGCATAAAATCCAAATCTGAAATTTGATTTTGTGAGTTACAACATTGTCTTTGCATGAATGATTTGATTAATGACCAGTATGAATTGAATAAGTAAAATGCCAATACTGTTACTATTAATAAAAATTTAATTGGTGTCAAGAGACGCACCAAAAACCTGTGTTACAGCAATATAAGCTGCTTTCGTGATTGAACTTACTCTGTACCCCATCTACCCGTATTTTAGGTTAAAATTTATTAAAAAACGACTAGTATATAAGTGTAAATTATATACTAGTCGGCAATGTTCAGTTGGGTTACAGTCGGGGAAGTTTGGGGCCTAGGCGATGTTCAGTTGGGTTACAGTCGGTTAGGTTTGTGGCCTAGGCAATGTTCAGTTGGGTTACAGTCAGGGAAGTTTGGGGCCTAGGCAATGTTCAGTTGGGTTAGTCAGGGAAGTTTGGGACCTAGCCAATGTTCAGTTGGATTACAGTCAGGGAAGTTTGTGGCCTAGGCGATGTTCAGTTGGGTTACAGTCGGTTAGGTTTGTGGCCTAGGCAGTGTTCAGTTGGGTTACAGTCAGGGAAGTTTGTGGCCTAGGCAATGTCCAGTTGGGTTACAGTCAGGAAAGTTTGTGGCCTAGGCAATGTTCAGTTGAGTTGGGTTACAGTCAGGGGAAGTTTGTGGCCTAGGCAATGTTCAGTCAGGTTACAGTCAAGAAAGTTTGGGGCCTAGGCAATGTTCAGTTGGGTTATAGTCAGGGAAGTTTGGGGCTTTGCAATGTTTAGTTGGGTTACAGTCAGGGAAATTTGGTGCCTAGGCAATGGGGCAAATTCATTGTCGTGTTCCTTCAACCACTCAGTAATTATATTGCCCCAAGGCTTGAAAAATACCCGAATGTCCGAGATACTTGGGGCATGTAAATTATTGGCCTGGGCAGATAAATAAAAAATCTAGTTGTCTGATCTGGGTAACTAAATTAAAAAGTTTGGAATATAGAATTTCTTACTATAAAAAAAAAAAAGATGGTCATCGCATGCCGTGTTTCATTTCATTGCTAATTACCAGAAGTGGCATTATTGTGACAGTGCTAAGGACAAAAGAATATCACTTCTTTAATTATATTATGCTCTAGGTCCAGGAATTGAAACCATATGTATAGTCAGACTTTTTTTGCTTGGTACTTGATGATAATGGAATTGCCTATTTTTGGGGATACAAGCATTTTGAGTGCGACATGTCGAA
The DNA here is from genome assembly GCA_039090855.1 of Macrothele yani. NCBI lineage: Eukaryota > Metazoa > Arthropoda > Arachnida > Araneae > Macrothelidae > Macrothele > Macrothele yani. The sequence continues at coordinate 126,080,164 of CM077009.1, read as the reverse complement.
GGAGGTGATTTCCAATGATCAGATACAACAGGTGAGAACTTCCCTAGTCACTTGTTCCCTGCAGGATTAAGATTTTAAAACCCATTACCATTGCAGTCCCACCCACTCCATTGTTGTCTTACATTGCTTGCTTGGGAGAGAGATCTCACTGTTCCCTTAAGAAGGATCATCTAAAAAGGCAAAGAAGCCCTCCTTCCCTCTTTCAGATCAAACAATGTTTACTGCCATGCTTTCCACAAGAATTCCGCTCTAGGGTGAGATTACTGTGGAACCCTTCGCCTGCTCCCATCTTGCTACAAATAACATGTGTTTGGACCCTGGAAGTGCTTGCTGCACCCCCAAAATCAGGCGATTTTATTATCGTCAAGTGCCAAATAAAAAAAAATCCGACTATAGTTTTGCTCCAAAAGTTGTTTATAGTCAGCGACTGGATACATGCCTCAGGTGGAACTGGCCTCCGATATTTAGTGACGAAGGGCAAAAACTTCAACAAGAGGAACAGGACACAATTACTAAATTTCTCAAATACCAGAGTCCATCATACCATTTCGTACCAATTTCAGCATAGGCATCTTAAAACTTGAGATACACATATTTGTGCACTGAACATTTTGAATAGGGACCCTTCTAACAAAAATGCAAGACATGTAAAAAAATGTTTTTTTTTTTTTTTTTTTTTTTTTTTTTTGACTTAAAAAAAAAATGCAGTTTCTGATTTCTTATCTTAAAAGATAAATTTTCCTGGGCATCCAGAGTTTTACTTCCTGGGCAAGGAAATAATTTCTGAACATACCCAGCTGGGCTTGTAAGTTTTCAGATATTTTTCAAGCTCTGATCATGAATACCTTCGTTGGTTTCTCTGACTGTGGAACCCCAGGCGAAGCAAGGTTCAACCTGTTTCCACATGGTGCATGTTGGAATAGGTCAAAGTGCACTGCTGTTGTACTGGTGGGCGAGCTGGATGACTGTCACACATCATTGCTGAGATATCAACTGTGACACCCGATGCTTATTTCTAGGATCAACCGTGTGTGGCTGACCAATGTGAGCCCTTCTGCTAGATGCCTGTCAGCCCTTGAAAAACTGCGGAAATTTCTACTAGCCAGTGTGGCTAGAGGAATAAAAATTTTACTAGCCAAATAACAAAATTACTGGCCATGCAAAGTTAAAAAATAATAATAATTCAATTACTTCTCTACTTAAGTTTCTATGAAATTAAATGGGTGAATGTTTTCTTTTTCTTTCTAATGAGAGACCCCTCCCCCCATTAACTTCATTAAAGCAGATGCAGAGCAGTTACTGCATAGGATCATTAGATTTTAACTGCAAATATTGCACATGCTTTTGTTCCAAAATGATTGGTTTTTTGACAATTTATTTTCAGTGCCGTAATATCATTACTCTTAAGTACTATCTTACTTTACACATGCATAATTTATTTTCGAGAGGCCATTAAAGTTAGATGTCTAACTTCTTTAATAATATTTAAAACAAAGGAACAAAGGCTAGGATATATATACATAAAGTAGCACTAATAATGTTGATACAGTTTACCACTGATATGTACTGTTTCTGATCTTCCTATCAGAGGTATCTGCCCACCACAATTGAATAGCATTTTGAGGATCAAAATCTTCAATTGAAGGGCCATTGCATTTAGTTATCATTAAGCCATTTAAAGTGTCACTATTCAGACATGCCCAATTACTCGTTTTCATGAAGTTCATTGCTGAAAAGCCACGCTCACAAAGAGCAGTACTACATGGCATTAGATGTAGCAGCTCATCTTAAAAACTTTGCCATAACAGTTTGTTTCATTTTTGTTCATCATGTATGCACCTAAACAGAGATTCAAAGATAATTATTTTACCTGTATATGACCTTATACTTTGTGCAAGGTATACCATGACAAAGATACATATACCATGGCAAAGGTTACTTTAGTAACCTTGACTCTTTGGTCGCGCCAGGCTGAACCGTCAGCAGATTACCGTATTTTTCCATGTATAAGACGACCCCTTTTTCAAACCCAAAATTAAGAAATCAATATTTTTATTACAAAAAAGGACATATTTGATATTTTTTAGAAATTAGGTAATATCAGAGACAAAGTCTATGGTAATATATAAAAAAATCGAAATTTATATTATTTAGAAATTAGGTAATATTTTTAAGATACAAACTATAAAATTATGCATCATTTTTTTCTTAGCACTATTAGTTCCAGACATATCACTTTTTTCAACCTCAAAACTGCATCACCACTGTCGTCTGAGTTACTGTCTATATATATATTAGATCATCCTCACTTCCATCCATGGCATTGCTGATTCCACATTTCTTGAAGGACTTCACAACCACCTCTAGCTTGATTCCATTTCATGATTATAAATATTGAATGGGAATTATACAGAATAAATTTTTAAGGTACTTTACCTCTCATATTTTTGATCCAGACACTAGATCATCATCAGGAGCTCTTGCGTCTTACTACTTCCACATGTCTGGCAACCAAGCCTGATGGATTTTCCATCCAGCATGGTCGTTGATGTTGCCACCTTGTGTTTTGTAAATTTCCAGGGATTCCTCTAATTTCCGGATAGTTGCGTGGGATTGATGTTTGATCACTTGTAAGGAGTCACAGTCCATTTTGTGGCCAGTTTGTTGTATGTGCCTGTCTAATCCTGTTTTATTTGAAATGTTCCTTATTGCTGCTTATTAATTCTGGTGGTTAACCTTCGTCCTGTTTCTTCTATGTATGGAAAACCACATGAACACTTGATTTTATAAATGATGACTCCTGGAGTAAAATTTCATGAGTTTAGGACCCAGTTGCAGACCTCAGTAATGGTTGTTTTTTTCATTCTCCCTGTCTGTGTCAAGCTATTACCTGCTTTTTGCATACATTTATTCCATTCTTCTTTCATCAGGGCTTTGAAGGGAGAGTGGATAAGAGGTACTGGCAGTTTCGGCGCAGTAACTGCAGGGTTCTCTCAACTGGTTAACCCCCGTGCATAAGACGACCTCCAATTTTTGGTCAAAAAATTTTGGAAAAAAATATTGTCTTATACACGGAAAAATATGGTAAGTTTTTCTGGAAGCCCACCTTCACTTCCATTCATTTTCAAAGCAGCTGCAGGAACACTGGGGGAGAAAACTGAACTCTATATTCATTCATAAGTGGGAGGAAAAGTCTGACAAAATAGTTGCTCACTTGGGGAAAAACTTCTACTGGCCATCATTGGCCACTATATTAAAAAATTTACTAGCCACTACAAAATATCTGGTCGCCATTTGACCACTGGCTACTGACATTCGCAAGGGCTGATGCCTGCGCATGGTTAATCCAGTCCTACTACACCCTTGATACATTAGTGGGAGCAGCCAACAAGTGTGGCTGTTTTCAAGTACTGGCACCTGCTCTCTGAGCCCCAAATATCTGGCAGTGGTCAAATTGGCTTAAGTGGCCACGTTTCCCCATTTCCGACAAACATTTACTGATTATGTGCAGAGGATAGGCGTGCAAGATTTATAGTAGCCTCGCATAATATCACATTGTATTTCATTATCACTTGGAATATGTAAAACGGAAGGTGTTCCTAATATAAAGAAAGCTAACTTTGTATGTATTCCTCTTTAGAAGTCACATTTTTATTTACTTTCATCTTCTCTTTTTTTCATCAGCATTTTTTTTTTTTCTGATATTTTCTTCATGCGGCTGTTGTTCTTAGTACCACCTATTTTTGTTTCTGTTTTGATAAGGGCCTTGATACTTTTTCTGTTAACTTTAGACATGTCTACCTTCTTCTATTGTTATACCTTATCAGCAGTTGCCCTAGCTTTTTTTAAGTTTTTGCCTAGCCATTCGCCAAATTCAATTTTTTTTTTATTTGCCAAATGCAATCCGAAGATGCCATTTTTTTTCACTCTCCATTAGAAATATAAAAACAAAGTGTTAAAATATTATAAACAGTAGATTATGTTTTTTTGACAATTGAGCAACAAAAACATTATTAAAAAGGTAATATATTTAAAAAAGGTGATCACCAATGTTTTTGCCAAAACTTTTTATCCATTGCCGAAACGATTTTTTTTTTCCAAAAATTGCGAAGAATGTGATCGGCGGCACTAACCCTGCCTTCTGGTACAGCGAATTGGTTCTTCAGTTCTAGTTTAGAAGTTTTATTATGTTTTTTAAGATTTGCAATGTCAATATATTTCATTTGCTTTTTATGACTTGCATCTTTCAAGTTTTGTGTCAAGGTGCATCATTCATCTCACCATTCTATGGTCACTTCCTGTGTTTAATCTGTCTTTGATGGCAAATTTCTTGTTGAACATAATGAAATCAATTTCACTGTCTTCCCATTTGGGTGCCTCCATGCCCATTTTCTATTGTTTTTTTCTTGAAAAAGGATTTCATGATAAAAAATCCTTTCTGCCTCTGCAACCTTTTCTAAAAGAGCATTTCCATGTTGGTTTCTGTTTCAGTCCCAAATTTACTTATCCTAGTTTCATTCTGTTGCCCTATTTTTGCATTGAAATTGCCCATAATGATCAAGTGCTGCCTACCTTTGCCTTTATATACATACATACATACATACATACACTAAGCTGTTCTCTGAGATTCAGAGGTTAGTTCCACAAAGAAATACAAACTACCAGATAATTTTTACTTACTTTTGCTGTATCAAACTTCTCCATTTACAGCGATCTTTACATACAACTCGGGTTTCACTCACATCCGTCACATGCCGTACACAAGATCTTCTATACTTCATACTCATAATCTTTTTCTCGTGCAGACACTCCTGAATCTGATTCTCCCATGACTTCCTTGGCCTTCCTCTACCTTTCCTTTCTGCCACTTGGGCTAAAAAGATTTTCTTAGTAAGCATCTCATCAGTCATTCTTTCAACATGGCCAAACCACCGAAGCATATTAGTCTCCACCTTGCTAACAACATTTTGGCTCACATTACATAATTGCAACACATCTTCATTTTCTTCCTCAATATATGGTATCGTTTTGGGAGTTGGATAATGAGGCATGCAGGTCTGTGTTAGGAAATTTCAACTTCTAGAACATTTTCCTACAGTTTTTTTTTTTTTTTTTTGTTAATTATAAATTCAACACTACTAGTCTTACCAGTATCTGTTCCATGGTAGTACACAGTGTGGCAATTAAATAATGAAATGAAACAAAATTAAATAAAAAAAAAAGTGGAAAAGTAGGAAAACTTATGTGAATACATTTTAGATATTTCAGCTAGATAATGCTTACCTTTGCATTTCTATCTTGCTTGACTTTACATTTCCTGCACGTGGTCCGGTTGTTGCTGATGTTATCGTTCCAATCGTCCATTTCAGGTATAGCTGTTCTTGGCTCTTATTCTCGTTTAATGCAGGTTTGCTTCACTAAACTTCGATTAGGTTCCGTTAATACCAACTTTTATCGTTTTTCTTTGCTCGAAATAACGGAACCTAATCGAAGTTTAGTGAAGCAAACCTGCATTAAATGAGAATAAGCGCCAAGAACAGCTATACCTGAAATGGACGATTGGAACGATAACATCAGCGACAACCGGACCACGTGCAGGAAATGTAAAGTCAAGCAAGATAGAAATGCAAAGGTAAGCATTATCTAGCTGAAATATCTAATATGATGAACGTATGCACGTTTAAAGGACAGTAGTTTTCTGATGATATCAGAATTAAAACTACGAAGATTTTATAGTGAATACATTTTATTCAAAGCACATTCTCTCTGCCTTTATAAAAAAAAAGTGGCACGATCAGCCAACTATACAAAGGACTTGCAGAGGTCATCCTTTGATATGGCGTAAAGAGCTGATGTCACAGTTATTTGTATGTCTTCAGTTTCTTGGAAAACGTTTTCGTCTTAAAGGCAGCTTTAATTTAGGAAATAGAAAGTAATTACATGGTGATAAACCTGGAGAATAGAGGGAATGGTTGAATACACACTTGTTTTCTTGCCAGCAATTGCTGTATACTGACTGCTCTGTGTGTGTGCAATTTTTTTTTTTTTTTAAATTAAAGGTTTAATGACCACCTTAAGCAACTCAATAGGCTATAAACAGTCTCCCGTCCCTAATTTAGGATCACTGGTTCCAGGGAAGGGAGAGAGAGCCAGAGCCGTAAGACACACACAACATCCATGCCTCACCGGGATTCGAATCCGGACCCTTCATGGACGAATGATCATAAGCCAGCGCTTAGACCACTGCGGCACTGTGTGTGGGTGCATTATGATAAAGAAGAAATTATTGCCAGTTTTTGTACTCGGGCATAACATGAACAATCCACTTCCACAATCATTCCAAAATGGATGTGTAAACATTGCTAGTGAGAGTTGTACCTTCAGAAATGAATTTGTGATGCAGATTTCCCTTGCTGTTGTAAAACCACACAAGCATTGTCTGGATTTTGGACTTTTGTAACCTGATGTTCTTTCCTTTGAGTGACTATGGGGATTTCCACTAAGCACTTTGATGCTTTATTTCAGAATCATAATGAAAACGCCATTTCTCGTCACCTGCCACAGTGCTTTGGAGGAAATCTTGCATCGTTTCTGCAGACTCCAGGATGACTTATACGTACTCCACGCATGCATGTTTCTGGTCATCTGACAAAGTGTGCTGAACAAAACGAGCACAAACTTTTTGCCCCCCTCCAAAAAAATTCTGCTGTAAAATTTGACGAATCAATTCCCTCATGTTCCAGCATCCTCAAGGTCATACAGTGATCACTTTTTATCCTTTTGCAAGCTTTCTCAATGAGTTCAGGCATGTGCACTGACATTGGCTGCCTGGGCCTTTCATCATTTTCCAGATCTCCCCACCCATCCTTGAAAGGTGCATATCATTGGAACATTTGTGCACATGATTGGCAATCAGCCCCATGCACACCGTGCAACAATTCAGTTGTTGCAGATGCAGTTTTACTGATTTTTAAACTGAACTGGATATTTGCTTTGCTCCATGACGGAGCAGTGATAGTGTTCTTTCACTGTACTTCTTGACCCGTACATAAAAAAAACCCATGCCTTCCTGACCCATGCATTAAAAAAAAAAAAACATGCCTTCCTGAACCATACATTAAAATAAGAAAAAAAAATGTGCCTTCCTGAATCGTGCATTTTTAAAAAAAACATACCTTTCTAACCCGTGTTTTTAAAAAACCTGCCTTCCTGACCCTTGTGTTTTAAATGAGATCCTCTCCTTTTCTTTTTTTTCTTTTAACTTCCCATCGCACTTGATCACCTGGAGTTTCTCTTCCATTTGAAAGAGCTGGAAGAAACTTATCTAACACATTAAGCTCAGAATCAGATAGCAGCTTAGTCCTGTCCTGTAATTCTAGGAACCTCTGCCTTCATCTTGCACTAGCCATTCATTGTCATTTCCAGAGACAGGCCTGCCCTGATTTGTGCTGTAAATTCATTTAGGGAGAGTCTGTATAACTCATCTCATTAGCCAGGTGGGTTAGTGAGTATGAGCTAACATTTCTTATTATTCCAGTGTTAAACACTATTTGTAGAGGGCAGCACCATGAGAAGACAGTGTTGACATCTAAGAAAGACTGTATGTTTTTCATACCTAGACCTTGCATATATTTCTATACATCATCGAAATGTGATGTCACAAGATGGTGCTGGGCGTAAACAAAGGTCTGTTCCTCCACGATTCCCATAACGTTTCAACATGATTGGTGAAATGTGCTCATATTTTGCAATTTTTTCATTTTTTTTTCTGACAATTTGAAGCTAATTCAACATGGTGAAAATGCTGTGAAGTCCTCACATCCAGTCATTTTATTATAAACTGCACAGCGAGCAAATACATGGTCAAATTCAGGTTTCTATGAATAAGATATATAGCATCGAGATACTGTCTGCTTTTTATGCTTATGTTTCATTAATTATTTTATCTTACTTCTTTCAGTTTTATATCATATTTGAACTGACCACCCAAAGAGCTAACAACTTTAAGTCTGGAACTTTCGTGTTTGTAGTAAAGATGGCTGAAATGCCGTGGCAGGCTGTAGTTTCGTAGCAGCATCTGTTGAATCATGCTGGCGAGAAACCTCACCAATGTACAGTATGCCAGAAGACATTTTTATAGAAAGGTAGTCTGTTACAGCATCTATTGATTCACACTGGTGAGTAACCTCACCAGTGCACTGATTGGATTTAACCTTACAGTATTTAAATTCATGACGATTTAATTCTAACGCATTTTTGGTAAATGAATTTTATCTTACTGTATTTTACTTTGCAAAAATTGTAGTCATATATTGCTTCCCAATCACACACACATCACATAGTTTTCCACACTGGTGAGAAACTTCACCAATGTACAATATGTAACAAATCATTTACACAAAAAAGTCATCTATCAGTTCATCTATGAATTCACACTACTAAGAAACCTCGTCAATGTGACCTTTGCAACAAGTCATTTACATGTAAAGGAAATTTGACAAGTCATCTGCCAATTCCTGTCCATTTACATGCTTTCATTGCAAAGTATACATTTTATGGGTGCTCTTCAACTGTGTCAATATATTTTAACACTTAGTGAAATTTATATTTTTGTATAGGGTACGTAAAATCTCCCAGAGGCATCGCATGTTATAAAAACTTTGCATGCGTTTTACCTGTAAATCGGTACGAAATTTAATATAACAGCCTCAAGGTAAAACCTAATGTTCTGAAAACAAAAACAAACCAAGGGGGATCCAAATTCATATTTTACAAACCATGAAAAATATGCTTGTTCACAAGAATACCAGACAGTCCATAATTACTTTCTCATTTTAATCAACAGGGCATGTTTCCGTTTGTTTCTTGGAAATCTATAAAATGAACACTGATTTTTGACAGTCTGGTGATTACAGTATGCTGCATAACATTAAACCATATATAATATATTCAGTTTCACCTTAAAAACTCAATTTTATAAGACTATCAACAGTCACAACAATAAAACTAACGTTAGAAAAGTACTAAAGGAATATTATGTAAATAATTAAATTTGAGTAATTTTATTTAGTTATATCAAATTGAAAATGTGTGTATATAGATTGAAAAATATGTAATTACTTGACTTGACATTTTTCTGATTTTAGAGGCCAGGGGCTAGTCCGGCAAATATTAGCCTTCATCCCTTTTTCAAATATTAGCCTTTTCCCCTTTTCCAAATATTGGCCTTTTCCCATTTTTCAAATATTAGCCTTTTTCCCTCTTTCAAATATTAGCCTTTTTCCCTTTTTCAAATATTAGCCTTTTTCTCTTTTTCAAATATCAGCCTTTTGCCATTTTTTAAATATTAGCCTTTTTCCCTTTTTCAAATATTAGCCTTTTTCCCTTTTTTCATGTAAACAACATGTGTTTATGCCCTGTCGCGCTATTCCATGACGTCATGACTTTGACAACATGTTATTTCCGAAGTTTTAGTTCTTTCTGTTCTTCCAGTGAGTAGTCACCACTGCCTGTCTGAAAGTTCTTGTGTTATTTCTTTAAAAGTTGATACTTTGCAGGTAATGCTTAAGTTTATAAAGGATCTCAGTGTGAATAGGTGGCATCAACCATTCGCAATCCACTGCTGATGAAAGGCCTCCCCAAATCTCTTCCACAATTGTGGAGCCATTCTCTTTCATGTCACTTTGGCATACTTTGATATTTCATCTAGTCATTTCCCCCAAGGTCTTCTCCCTGTTCTTTGATACCCAGTCTGATATTTCCATTTCTTTTAAGGGGCAGAGGCAAGTTTAAACATTACAGCACTCTGGGCCAGGAAAAATTAAACACCCATGAGTAAACATATTTCATTATAAAATATTACTGCCTGTTTGAATTTCATATTTAAATTATATTTGGATGTTTTATTCCCAAAATTCAGCATATTCTCATAAAAATAATTATTTAGCACATGCATTATTTAAAACTAGGCAATATTAGCACATGTGTTATTAATCTTAAGCACATGAACATTTAAAACTAGGCAATGGAATTTAATTTTTAGCATATGTATTTATAAAAATTATATAAACATTTAAAAAATTTTTAATACTTAGCAAATTTATTGTTTAAAACTAGGCAATTGAATAAAAATTTTAAATATCCTTTTCTCTCAAGTTTAATTTGTGCGATTTTAAAACTTTCACAGTCAATTTTTATAGTGGTTCAGTTCCTTATGATTATTATTCAATAAATACACTCATGGGTGGCACAACAATTTAATAATCTATCATAACATCAATTAACAAACTAAGCAAATGACTTATCAGCCTAACTGTAAAAAACATAATTACATGCCCTAACTTAATGATAGATCTGCTTCAACCGTTGCCTAGAACTCTCTGATGCTGTCCATCCATTGCAAAGCATGCCAACAATCCTTGTGCGCTACATGCAGTTATATCAGGTGACGTTATATAAACAAATGCATATGTCTAAGACTTGTCGATAAAAATTGTAGCTCACAGTGTGTCTTAGTGAAACAACCATGTGATGCAATCAAAAATAGGGGGAAATCAAACTGGACTTTGATATGTATGCCTTTTTTGGGACACGGGGGAATGTGTGTATTTCCACTGCATGCCATCTTTTAATAACAGAATCATATTGAAAAGCTCATGTTTCATCTTCAGCAACAACTGTTCAGTCACTCTTCTCATTTATTTGCCTTAGGAGGTCAGTGCAAATTCTCTCCTCCATCGCATTTGTACATCGGAGAAATTCCTGGAAACCATTTTGAGATAAACATTTTTCATTCCCGAGTTTTGCATCACAATCAGTTAGTTTGTTGGTGTTTAATGCTTCTGAAGTCATTGTAACAGTTAAGATGAATTGATCAATCTTTACTGTTTCTCACATTTTCATTTGTCCTTGATGCCCAATGTAGTCAAGGGCAGCTATCAAACTGCTTTGTTTTGCTTACTGAAAACCAAATACGCTATTCAGACACATGCTCTTATATACGATTTCATCCCATGAACTTCTTTTAACATTTTGAACACTGGGTTCTTTTTAAGTTTAAACAAAAATTTTACATTAATTCTTTGATTGATACATTTTCGTGGCGAAGAGATGGGAAGAAACACTACTCATTAAAACATTTCACATCTGCTCACACTGTGTCTTTCGAGAAGAGGTCATAATTACACCAATAGATGGCAGAGCAAATCATTAATTGTTCATTGATCTGGACCCCATAGTATAGCAAGTTTCGTTTAATAGTTGAGCTTTGCACATTATGTAAAAAATGGAACAAGCTTTTCTTTTATAACAGTTTAAAATATTTTTTATAGAAACAAATGTAAATTTTGCTGAGAAACTTATTCCAAACATTTATTTGTCATTAGGTTTGTGATTCCATTGAAAAGAATGAAGTCATACCTACAAGGCTGGAAGAAAGAGTATGTGAATCTACAGAATTTTTTCAAATGGTGTATATGGATGCTTGTTAGAGATCTCACAAGGTGCTGCTATCTTCCATAATAATTTGAAATGAAATTATGCACATTATAGGAAAACTTTCCAAAATGTCAGAAGATTCAGGAAGTCAGTCAAGTGTGATTCAAAACTTTCACTTCGATGAAAAATCTGCTAAGACATTATCTGTTGACACTCATGGGTTGCGTGAATGTAATGCATTGAATCAAAAATTTTCAAAATCTGGGTACCCTCATAAAGGTCAAAAACCACATAAAGACGAAGAGTGCCGTATGAAATCCTCACAGCAAAATCATCGTTCAGGTCACTTGCTCACTCATGCAGGGGATAAAGCTCATGAATGTGAAATATGCTGTAAGAAATTCTCCAAGAAAAATCATCTTTCCCGTCATAAGCTCACTCATACAGGTGAAAAACGTCACCAGTGTAGGATGTGCCACCAGAAATTCTCGCGGAAAAGTCATCTTTCGGATCATTTGCTGACTCATACAGGTGAAAAACCTCACATGTGTGAAGTGTGCCATAAGAAATTCGCACAGAAAAATAATCTTTTCCGTCATTTACTCACTCATACAGGCGAAAAACACCATGAGTGTAAAATGTGCCATCAGAAATTTTCCCGGAAAACTCATCTTTCCAGTCATTTGCGAACTCATACAGGTGAAAAATCTGCTGAATGTGATATATGCCATAAAAAATTCTCTCAGAGAAGTCATCTTTTATATCATGTTCTCACTCATACAGGTGAAAAACCTCAAGAGTGTGAAATCTGCCATAAGAAATTCTCCCAGAAAAGTAATCTTTCAATTCATATGCAGATTCATGCTGGTGAAAAACTTCACACTTGTGGAATGTGCTGTATGAAATTCTCACAGAAAAGTCAACTTTCCACACATTTGTTCACTCACACAGGTCAAAAACCTCACGAGTGCGAAATATGCCACAAGAAATTCTCACGGAAAGGTAATCTTTCAACTCATTTGCTGACTCATGCAGGTGAAAAACCTCACAAGTGTGAAATATGCAATAAGAAATTCTCGCAGAAAATTCAGCTTTCAGAACATTTTTCCTCGCACACCGGTGAAAAACCACATGAGTGCGAAACCTGCCGTAAGAAATTTGTAAGGAAAACATGTCTCTCCCGTCATTTGCTGACTCATACAGGTGAAAAACCTTACGAGTGTGAAATATGCCATAAGAAATTCTCGTGGAAAAGTAATCTCTCAAGTCATTTACTGACTCATTCTGGTGAGAAACCTTATGAGTGTGAAACGTGCCATAAGAAGTTCTCACAGCAAAAGAATCTGTGTAATCATTTGTTGTTGCATGCAGGTGAAAACCCTGGAGAGTGAAATGTAACAAATTCTGGCAGAAAAAGAGATTTGAACACTCGTGCAGTTAAAAAATGACATGAGTGTCAGAAGTTCTTGCACAAAGGTATTTGCCAACAGATGTGCTAACTGTGTAGCTGAATGTCCTCACACTAGTGTGAAATGTGCTCCAACACCAAACAAAAGTCCTCGCTCTTTCCATGTTAATATTAAGTGAGTCATGCAAAAATTATTATCGGTCGCCACCGGGAATCAAACCCAGTCTTCCAGTTACACTCCGGACATGCTACCACTGCACCACAGCAGCCTCAAATTCTCCAGACTCACATGAAATTAACTGCCAAACCACATGGCAGGTTGCTTTGAAGCAACATGAAGCTTCGCACAATGCTGGGGATTCACCAAAGATAGAAAGCAGCAACTGAACAAATAACAAGAAGGCGAATAAGTAATTAATTCATACACTCAATGTGGATCATCACTCTTTCCACATTAATAAGTGAGTCACGGAAAAATCATCATTGGCCGCCACCGGGAATCGAACCCAGTGTCTTCCAGTTACGCGTCGGACATGCTACCATTGCACCACATCGCCCATGAATTCTCCAGACTCTCATGAGATTAACTGCCAAACCACATGGCAGGTTGCTTTGAAGCAACATGGAGCTCCGCACAATGCTGGGGATTTACTAAAGATGGAAAGCAGCAACTGAACAAATAACTAGGAAGCGAATAACAAATTAATTCATGCACTCGACGTGGATCATCACTCTTTCCACATTAATAAGTGAGTCACGTAAAAATTCTCATCGGTCGCCACCAAAAATCGAGCCCAGTGTCTTCCAGTTACGCCCCGGACATGCTACCACTGCACCACAGCGGCCTTGAATTCTCCAGACTCACATGAAAGTAATTGTCAAATCACATGGCAGGTTGCTTCATGGAGCCCTGCACAATTCTGGGGATTCACCAAAGATGGAAAACAGCAACTGAACAAATAAGTAAATAATTGAAATGTGCAATAAAGGAAATTATTGCATAAAACTCATCTTTAAAGACATTCCCTCATAAATACATGTAATGTTTTAGAAGACTAAACCCATTTATTTTCACAATTCTGAGTTAGCCAGTGCCTCCATTTTGGCATTGGACTTTGGTTAGGTACAGAAATAAGCACTTCGAAGAGCAGCGGAAAGTTTGGTTTGTTTTTGCTGGCAATCGTAGACAACAGCCATAGCTGTGCTCCTGGGGAATGGCAGCTGCAATATTATAACTAGCAAAAGGTAACTGAACTATCTTACTTTTTGAATGAATTGGACTTTGGGTAATTAACGCCCTAAATTATTTCGCCGCAAATCTTGAAAGATTTCGTAAAAGTGAGAGGTACAAGTTTTAAAGTATGTAATTTCACTGCAAATGGTGAAAAAATTCATCTGTGAAATGCATTTTAAAGGTTTTTACTGTGAAACTGACCTCCAAGTACGACGACGTGAACAATGCTGCTGCAGCAGTGGCGTACCCAGAAATTAATTTTGGAGGATGCATATCGTCATCACAATGTCAATACCACCAATGCCAAATTTTGTAGTTTGAATTATCGCTATTTAAAAATTTGATTTCGTCAAAGAAACACTTTTGCAATTACATCAGACTGTTCAAGCACTATACATAATATTTACATCAAGTTGTATTATGCATCAATGAATAAAATTTTATGTGATGTAAAGTCAACAATCGAAAAATCCTCACATGCTTGGTTTTATCACTGCAGCTACGATATCGTTCCTTTCTAAAGTGATGAAAAAAATGCATGAGAACAGCCACTGTTATTTCTCTCAAATACTATTAATTACAAAGTAACATTCATTCTACGTTTTTGTTTTCCTGCTATGGTATGTACTCAAGATAAAAGGCTTACCCCCTCCTCCCCCACCATTCATTAGACTGACACTCTGACCACTACAACACCAGTTTGCTCTCTTCTTTCTTTGGTGGCATACAAGTGGGAAATGCGCACGGGAGTACGTGTTAGGCGTTAGCAATAGGCATATGTGACCTCGTCTGACCGTTCCAAATAAGGAAGTAACTAACGGCAATTTAAGGAAGACCAGAATGGCGACACTAGCAAAATAATGTCACCGACAATTTTTTTCAATTTTTAATACTAGATGAAATTATTTTGGGGGTGCATGTGGCCTTTTGCACCCCTCCTGCGTATGCCATTGTGCGGCAGGCCTAACACAACGCTGCGGCAACTGGGTGAATCTTCGCTCAGCTGAAACGAAGGTCTCGCTCCAGTGGCCATTTTTCTGGTGAAAGAGTACAAGAGCAATGGGGAACATTCTTGCCAGGAAAGCATTCCAATTTGTAGTGCTACCTGACAGAAAATAGTTCGTCATTTCTGTCACAATTTTTCAAAGCACCTGATGACATCTGGGAATACAATATTTCAGAATATTACTCTTAATTTAGGGAAAAAACTTTCCAGAAGAGGATCTGTGAACACACACACACACACACACACACACTAATGAAAGTGAAACAGCACAGTTCCAGGACTTTTGCAAAAGTTTAAACCACAATATTCATGCATGTTTGTTTTTTAAGGTAGTGCACCAGGAATATCTATTGGTGTTCATTTTGCTGATATTCTAGACACTAGTTTTTTTCCTTCACAAATTGAATTGCTAAATGGCTACGCAGATAAAGAACTAAAAAAAATGTGCACAATATTTAATTTGCATTAAGACAGGGCTCTGGCAGAATGGAAGCAGCTTCGAAACATGATGTCTGACCATTTCCGGCCATCAGTAACTCTACAAGAACTGCTTGAGAAACTGAAAACAAGCAGGTTTGAGCATATGGAAGTAATGACTCAAATCGTTGAAATACTGCTGACCAATTATGCCAAGTAACACAGAAGTTGAGAGAATATGGAGCAGTATGGGCAACATTCTCGATGACAAAGCAATGCTCAGGAGAAACACAACTTTAGAAAATAGGCTGTATGTAAAGCAAGCCAAAGTATTACTTGAAAATTTTGATCCATCCGCTACTGTTAATTTATGGTGGATAGATTCTGGTCGTGGATGTAGACCAGAATCTAATTACGAATGATTAAATTGTTTTTCAATAAAAGTTGCTTGTCTAAAAAACTTGATTGTTTTTTTAGGAAGAACATGTTACCTTTTTGTGCATTTGCTAGATTATATAGTGTTTAACCTAATGGAAAATACTTTTAAGATCATATTTATGCATTTAATTACTTTGGGTAATAGACAGTGTGCCCTTGTAAATACAGGGTGTCCCACTAACTACCGAACTCTGCATTTCTTTAATAATATTAACACCTATGAAGATATTGCAATAAAATTTGAAGTGGACTTACCTCATTTCGTGCGAAATGTGATGGCATCACAACATATGCTGGAAGTGGCCGCCAGTACGTCCGCCGCCAGTACGTCCGCCACCACTACCTAAATTTCTTTGGTGATGTTTGCTTTCAAGGAATCTATGGTTTGCAGTTTCTTTTGGTAAACTCTACCTTTTAGATATCCCCATAAGAAGTAATCAGGAGGCATCAGATCGGGCGAGCGCGGTGGCCATATACCCTTTAAAATGACGCGGTCGTCGAAAAAGGACTGATGGGCCGTGGGTAGCCTAGTGGGCAACGTTCGTGACTGCCATGGAAAGGACCTCAGGTTCGATCCCAGGCAGGTATGAACGCTCGATCTACTAAATATACGCAGTGCGTCGGATAGGCACGTTAAGCAGTCGGACCCCTTGTACCGGCCCCCGGTAATAAATAAAGGCGTCTTGTCTTCCTCCCCCTTTCTACTTCGCTTCTGTGTCACTTTTCTATCGGGTACTCTAGCCGAAATCTCCTAGCTTCCTATTTCTAAGGGTTGTTTGAGACCTGGAGTCAGACACTAGTGCCCTTCCTAAAATCCTCTACATCTGAACTGATCTGAAAAGGACTGAGCCGCCCCGGTGGCGCAGTGGTCTAAGCGATGGCCTCTGATCATTCGTCCGAACGGGGTCCGGGTTCGAATACCGGTGAGGCATGGATGTTGTGTTTGTCTTACGGCACTGGCTCTATCCCATCCCTGGAACCAGTGACCCTAAATTAGGGACGGGCCACTGCTTATAGCTCATTAAGTTGCCCACGGTGGTCGTTAAACCTCCAATCAAAAAAAAAAAAAAAAAAAAAGGACTGAATTTCGGACATACTGGTGCGTGATGTCACTCCATCGTGCTGGTAATATCCAATGGAGAGTTCTTCTTTGCCCAATTTACAAAGATGTTGAAGATTTCCATATATGCAGCTATTGTGATGATTGTATTGAAGAAGATGAGACCAATTATGCGGTGCAGGGTCATCCCACACCAATTTTCTGTGAATGAAGAGGTGGTTCATGTATCGCGTTGAGATTTTCACTGGCCCAAATACAAGAATTTTGAGAATTGACGTATCTGGACAGGTGACACCACGCCTCGTATGAGAACCACATGTAGTCCAGAATGCCCTGTTTCAATGTAGTCCAGTGCTGGGCTCAATGCTGTCAGGATGCAAATGGTGATCACTTCCAGCACATGTTGTGATGTCATCACGTTTCGCACGAAATGAGGAAAGTCCACTTCAAATTTTGTTGCAATATCTTCATTGGTGTTAATATTATTGAGGAAATGCCAGATTCGGTCGCAAGTGGGACACCTTGTAGTAAGTCATTATTTATATAATATATCTAAATATATTAAAGGTACAGTGCAGTGATACAGTGTGTATACAGCATGAAATAGCCCAAAGCAAAGTGGCCATCAGATTTTGATCATCTACTGGCCACTGACCAGTTGAAAAAATCATCAGTTTTAAACTGTACTTGGTTGGCCACAATATTTAAATATCATCATATATTTAAATTTACATCAGGTGGATCCGATGTTGCTCCACATGAATCAAGGGATCCAAACACTCCCACAAGAACATTCCCCAGATCATAAACGTTACCCCCGCCATCTTGAAGAGTAGTGATGATGCCAGATGAACCCATGCTTTCACACTGCTGTCTCCATATCCTCATCCTTTCATCTGCATGGTATAGTTAGATCAAACGGAGGTCATCGCTGTTTCCACGTTTATAAGTGAGTCACGGAAAAATTCTCATTTGCTGCCACCGGGAAATGAACCTAGGTTCTTCCAGTTACGTGCCAGATATGCTTCCACTGCACCACAGCGGCCTCTAATTCCTCCAGACACACACACACACTAACTGCCAGGCCAATTTGGCAAGTTGCTTCTTGGAGCCCTGCACAACGCTGGGGATTCACCAAAGATGGTAAGCAGCAACTGAACAAATAATTAGAAGGCGAAGGAAATATTAATACAGACATTTGACATGGACCAAGAACATCATAAATTGGCTTGGCAGTTAGTGTGTGTGAGTCTGGAAGAATTTGAGGCCGCTGTGGTGCAGTGGAAGCATATCTGGCGCCTAACTGGATGACCCTGGGTTCGTTTTCCGGTGGCGGCCAATGAGAATTTTTCCGTGACTCACTTACAAACGTAGAAAAACGATGACCTCTGTTTGATGTTCCTGGTCCACGTCAAATGTCTGTATTAATGGTATAGTTAGCATGATTTGTTGGACAACATTACCTGTTTCCACTCATTTACTATCCAATTCTTTTGTTCCTGAGTAAACTGGAGGCATTTCTTCTTGTTCGCTGCAGATAGCAATGGCTTATGGATAGGCCTGCTTCTGCATCCCTGCGACGTAATGTGCAGCGAACTGTGCATGTTGAGAGTCTATTGGATTTAGTCTCAGATTCAGATTATCTGTAATTTGATGAAGCGCATTTGTTGGACTGATGAAGTCTGTCTACTCTCCGCTTATCTCAAGCATCCAGTAGCTCTTGATAGCTGTATGCGTGCTGAGACCCAGTTTTTTGACTGGTGGTGTAATCTCTCTAAACTTTTACAACTGCTGCCCTCAAACACTTCACAACTGCTGCTGTTTTGCTAATGCTTACATAAATGCTTCAAGCATCCACAATCATTCTGCATCCAAACTCCATCAGATTGTGTCTGTTACCCTTTATTTCTTGTGCAGTGCAGTTCGTTGGTCTGCATGCCTTCAGCATTCCCTTTTTACACCGATTCAGCCATCTTGCATCTGCAGAATAGCTACTTTGAATAAAAAGATCTGGTGGTCATACTAATTTGGCCTCTCAGTGTATATACACTATCTTACCAACAAGTAATTGGACACCTGTGATAGCAAAGGAAAACAAAGTTTATTCACTTTCAATAGTTGGTGGAGCCTCCACGAGCGGCGATTACAGCTGCAACCCTCCGGGGCATACTCTCAACCAGGCGTTGTACGACGGCTAGCGGTATTTTCTTCAACTCTGCTTGGAGAAGACAGGTCAGTTCCTTCACCGATTTCGGACGGTGGGGGCACCCCTTAAGTTACCGCTCCAACTCGTCCCAGAGGTGCTCAATAGGGTTAAGGTCCGGGCTCTGCGCAGCCCAGTCCATTCCATTAACCCCATTGTCACCATACCAAGCCATGGTGGGCCGCCCCGGTGGCGCAGTGGTCTAAGCGATGGCCTCTGATCATTCGTCCGAATGGGGTCCGGGTTCGAATTCCGGTGAGGCATGGATGTTGTGTTTGTCTTATGGCACTGGCTCTCTCCCTTTCCTGGAACCAGTGACCCTAAATTAGGGACGGGCGACTGCTTATAGCCCATTGAGTTGCTCACGGTGGTCGTTAAAAATCCAATCAATCGAGCCATGGTGGACCTCGCAACATCACAGGTGGCATTGTCATCCTGAAAGTAACATGGGTCCACCCCGTATAACTGCCACAACGTAGGAAATGCATTGTCATCCAAAATGGTGCAGTAGGTCTTGGCGTTGAGTCCACCAGGAATTGCGACCAAGGGTCCCATGCCATACCAGGAGAAACTCCCCCATAGCATAATTCCACCGCCGCCGAACTTCACAGTTGGCACAATACATTCCGGCAGGAGGCGTTCTCCAGGCGGACGCCAAACCCAGACCCTACCATCCGAACGGTAGAGGGTGAACCTTGATTTGTCGCTCCAGAGAACCTGTTTCCACTGTTCAACGGTCCACTGTCGACGTTCTGTGCACCACGTTAGCCGAGCAGCGCTATTGGACTTGGTGATCAAAGGCTTGTGTGCGGCAGTACATCCATGATAACCGAGCAGATGGGCTTCCTTACAGATGGGCTTCCTTACAGATGGGCTTCCTTACAGATGGTATTCATCGAAAGAACACTCCCGGATGCCTGTTGAAACTCCTTATGGATGTAGCCCATCGATTTGGTGCAGTTCTTCCGAACTTCTCTGGCCAGCACCCGTCGGTCTCTAACTCCCAGTTTTGTGGGTCTGCCGGGTCAGGGCACTTTCCGACAGTCACCTCTCATCTTCCACTTGCCAATGACGTAGGCCACTGTCGATTTTGGGTACTTCAACTCGCTGGATATGTCACATATAGATTGGCCATTTCTGTGATACCCGACGATTGCACCTTTCTCGAAATCAGAGAGCTCCAAACAGCGTGGCATCTTGCATGCGACTGATTGCGTTGTTGTTTCCCACACGATATTTAACGGCAACGGCCGTGGCGTGTATCAAGACCGCCGATATTGTCGATTGCAGGGGTGTCCAATTACTTGGTGGTAGATAGTGTGTATATAAAATTTTGTGTTACCACACGTATTATACAGGGTGACCCTCTCGCTACCGAACCCGGCATTTCTTTAATAATATTAACACCAATGAAGATATTGCAACGAAATTTGAAGTGGACCTCATTTCGTGCGAAATGTGATGGCATCACAACATGTGCTGGAAGTGGCCACCATTTGCATCCAGACAGCATTGAACCCAGCGCTAGCGCTGTCCGCCAGCCAGCCGGACTGCTATTGGACGTCAATTCTGAAAATTCCCGTATTTGAGCCAGTGAAAATCCCAACACAATACATGAAGAACCTCTTCATTCAGAAAATTTATGTTTGGTGTGGGATGATCCGCCGCCGCATAATTGGTCTCATCTTCTTTGATATAACCATCACAACAGCTGCATATATGGAAATCTTAAACACCTTTGTAAATCAATTGGACGCTGAAGAACTCTTCATTGGATATTACCAGCATGATGGAGCAACATCACACACCAGTATGGCCGAAATTCAGTCCTTTTTCGGCGACTGCATCATTTCGAAGGATCTATGGCCACCGCGCTCGCCCGATCTGACGCCTCCTGATTACTTTTTATGGGGATATCTAAAAGGGAGAGTTTACCAAAAGAGACCACGAACCATAGATGCCTTGAAAGCAAACGTCACCAAAGAAATTCAGGGAGTGACGGCATATGTACTGGCAAGGACTTTCCACAATATGGTGCACCGGGTTCAATGCTTTCTCGACGCAAATGGTGGCTACTTTCAGCATATGTTGTGATGTCATCACATTTTGCACAAAATGAGGTTAAGTCCACTTTAAATTTCGTTGCAATATCTTCATTGGTGTTAATATCATTAACGAAATGCCGGGTTCGGTAGCGAGTGGGACGTCCTGTATAATGCATGTAGTAATACACACACACACATATATGTGTATAATACAGTGGGTAAAAACTGTATTTGCCCACCAAGTGTTTTCACAGTGATGTCATAACAAGATAAAACATAGCTAAAAACTGTTTTATTGCAAAGATGAATATGAATGTAAATTTTTTACGTTTGTTGAATTCTTTAGAAAAAGCGTACTGAGCAACTACTAAAAAATCGCTTCGGAAAAAAGTATTTGCACCTTACAGGGATGTCACTATGTCACCTCTTAAATTTGCATTAACTGATCCGCAGCAATATTATAAGTACTGTAAACGTCAAGTGGTTGCTACAGTTGTTTGTGTGAATTTCAGACCAGCTGCAGTGATCAGCTCGAGTTGTAGTTCAACATGACACGTAAGAAGTCCGAGTTACCCAAATGTATAAGGGAAAAAATTTGTTTTTTGCGCACAGAAAGGATAAGTTATCGAAAAATTGATGTAATTTTAAATTTGAACTTTTCAACAGTCAGATATGTGGTGAAAAAGCACGACAAAACTGGCAGCACAGATAACAAGAGCAGAACCGGTCGCTCAAAGATTCTTACTTCCAAGGAGCACTGTCATGTTGTGAAAGAAGTGAGGAAAAAACCATTTACTAGTGCTTGAACTCTAGCTGTACAACTTTGCGACACTGTCAGGTAAGACTCTTTGTGCTCAAACGATAAGAAATGTGCTGCATCGTGCACAGTTACACAGCAGAACAGCAAGAGAAAAAAACTTTTATTAGTGAAAGAAATAGACAGAAACATTTGGATTTTGCTAAAGCTCACGTCAGTAAACCAATTAAATTCTAGAAGAATGTTATTTTTTCTGACGAAACAAAGATCAATCTGTTTGGCTCTGATTATAAAAAATTGGTGTGGCACAGACCAAACACTGAATTCCAGCAACAAAATCTCAAAGCAACTGTGAAGCATAGTGGAGGGCAGCATATAATGATATGGGGCTGCATAGGTTACAATGGAGTGGGTAAAATTGTGCTTATTGAGGTTATTGTGAATGCAAAGAAATATAATGAACCAAAACACACTGCACATATCACAAAAGAGTTATTGTGTAATGTTCGCGAGAGGCCTGATACCCCTCCGTAGTCTCCAGATATTAACCCTATTGAGAATTTGTGGTATTTATTGGATTTATTTTTAAGGAAAAGAAAAATTTTGGGGGAAATGATATAAAACAAGCAGTAACTGAAGAATGGCAGAATATTGCACGAGAAACAACTAAAAAATTAGTAGAGTCTATGCCAAGAAGGCTTCAAGCCATTATCAATGCAAAAGGTATGCATACTAAATATTAGATAATTATTTTAGACTTTATTTACCACCTAGTGATGGTATCACTCGTGTGCAAATCCTTTTTTGCCATTCAGAAAATGCCTTTTTCACCTATGTCTCGTCCCGTATTTTTTCAAAATTCTCAACAGAGTATTTCTTTTGTTTCATTAGCCCATTTGCTCACTGTACACTAACTTTTTAATACATTCATTAATATAATGCATGTAATAATTTACCTTTTAAATGGATGTCATTTTCAATTTGACTTTCATGCTTCATATATTTCCTGAGTTTTTTTTTATTTTTTGTTTGCTCCTGTTTTTTTTTTTTTTTTTTGTTTTGTTGTTGTTGTTGTTGACCTTCACAATCACTCTGGTGAGAGTTTGGAAAGATCGGGGTCAAGGTGGATTTTCGCCTAGGATTTCAAAATCTTTTGATAGCTGAGCCTACCACTGAGGATTTGATGCAACCCTGATGAAAGTGTTAAATTTTCTGCAAGCTATTGTGGATAGTAGATTCTAATTCTTACTAGCCAAATAAAAAAAGATAGTGGCCACCAAGTGTTGGGAAACAGGGGGGGGTGACAAGAACAAGTACCGTCCATAACCCAAAGGAAATTTTGTGCTGTCACATCCTCAAGCAAATGTCACTTTCGCTGCCACCTTCTGGAAATAACTATCGGTTACCATGGCTTTTCAGATGTTTTTAAGAAAGAAAAACATGCCCTATGGTATACCATGATGTTCATCTGTCAGTACACTTGTCAACATAGGCAGTTATTGGTTGAAAATGGGTAGTTAATCGGAAAAATGCCACTCTCTCACAGCAAATGATAAAATATGCAGCGATTTTGCTACTGCTACAATTACATTTTTGAAAAGTGGCTGGCTATACTACTTTTTTTTAAAAAAAGCGAGTTTTCGTACTTTTCAGCTACTTTTTCACGTTTAGATTTTAATCAAAAGTGCAAATTCTGAGGATGATATTTACATCTACACTATTGCTTATGATATTTAGAGTTAAAAACCAAGGTAAATGACACAAGTAATTTCACAAATCTATTTCAAAAATTCTGAAGACTGATTTGAAAAAAAAAATTTGCATTCAATAGCTCAAGGCTAAAAAATATAATTCCATGCATTTCCTGCTGTTTATTATGCACAAATATTTTTATATTTGTACATGTACACATCTTGACACATTCAGTGGTGCATATTTAAAGCTGGACAGACTAGCTGAGAAGTCCAGGGAATTCAATTAAAAGCCATGTATCATTCTAGTATATCTAATGATTCATTTTCTTTGACTAAAAGAATCGAATCTCGCAGTGAAGGGGAACAATCTTCAATAAAACCACTTGTGGCATACCCTGTGGGCAGCGGTCTAAGTGCTGATTCTGACCATTCGTCTGAGATGAGTCCAGGTTTGAATCCCAGAGAGCCACCCTGGTGGCACAATGGTCTAGGCGCTAGCTTCTGATCATTCTTTCGTGATAGGGTTCGAATCCCACTGAGGCATGGATGTTGTGTTTGTCTTACTGCACTGGCTCTTTCCCTTCCCTGGAACCAGTGACCTTGAAATAGAGGGAGGCAACTGCTTAAATAGCCAATTGACTTGCTCGTGGTGCTTGTTAAACCCCCAAACAAAATGAAATCTCAGTGAGCCATGGATGTGTTTGTCTTATGGCATTTGCTACCTCCCTTTCCTGGATTAACCAGTGGCCCTATATTAGGAATGGGTGACTGCTTATAGCCCATTGAGTTGCTCATTGTGGTTGCTAATACTGCAACTAACCAACAAAAAAAAAAAAAAAGAAGAAATGGCTACCGTGATGATTACCTTGTACTTTCTGTCTTCGCTGGCTAATTAAGAATTTTCAGTTAACAATTTGGGGAGCTTTCACGGTGTAAGTTAAGTCAAATACATTATTGTAGATGACAGATCACACTCAGACCACGTGTTACAGTTAATTGCACTTTAGGAAGTCTGGAAATGTCATGTAATTTGGAGAATGCAATTTTTAACCAATTTTTTTAAATGTAGCACAATTTGTAGCATAATTTCCCCCTACAAACTACTTTATTTTGTAGCGTTCTATTGCTAAAACTACTTTTTCCTATTTGTAGCAATGCTGCATGCCATGCTACTCTAAAAATAGTGTGCTACTTCCAATCACTGAAAATATGCATACTGAAAATGAGCTGTTTATTGGGATAATGAATCTAACTGTGCTACATCATGTAGGTGACAGCTGTTTTTTCTGCAAAGACTTCCATGGTGCAAAAGTGAGGATGGAAGAGTGAAAATTTTGCTTCCACCATCAAAACTGAAAAATAAAAAATTGTGGGGTGACTGATTTACTTGGTTCCATGGCATTTGCATTTGGGAACGTGCACAGAAGTGGAGAAAAAATTTTGATTTTATGTACGTTTGCATTCTCCATAAAATTTATTGCTACATCTGTAACATAATCTACTCGCCACGTTCTGATGTTCATGTTTAAAATTTTACCCTACACTGCAAAATATCTGATCATCAATTGGTGACTGACATCCGCAAGAACTGATTTGAAGCCTCTGTTGATTGTAACACATTTAACGTAATCAAGTTCTTTCTGGGACCCTCTTCTGTAGGGCAAATGTTTGGTAGATGTACATATAAACGGCACGATTTTGTGTTGGATGGAATAGATCTTGCTTGAGGTGGTAAACTTACAGCAAATGGTTTGTGATATACAGTAGTGATACATGAATCTCCACACCATGTAATAGTTCTGAGGAAACCTGACCAGGGTTACGTGTGAAACAATTATTAGACATTAAGTTATCAGCAGGGGCGGCGGAAAGTGAAGTTCGTTGACCACGCCCAAAATTTCGAATCGTGGTGAACCCCATCCCTTCCCGCTTCCCGGAACAAACAGAAGAAAATCAATGTCTAAGGAGCTTTGTTGGGGATTAGGACCACCCGACCACTTACTTACCTAGAGGAACTTTGTATGGCACATCACACCAATCGCACATATGCCAAATAAAAAAAATGAAAATAAAAATCTTGGGTGGAATTATTGACCGGGCCTAGGCCCTGGCGGTTCCGCCGCCACTGGTTGTCAGTAACTACATTTATAAGCATTGTTTTCTTTATATCAAAATCAAAAGTGCATTAAAGCAATATCTGCAATTCATCATCTTACCCATGTTGCACTTGGCAAATTATTATAGTTGTGTTATAAGTGGGTTGTCCCCACTGCACTTAAGAGAATACAACTTCGGATAACTGTTGTCTATCATTAAGTGTGTAAACGATACAAATGTTAGCTTTTCTGCAGAGCATGCTCAACATATTTTCAAGTAAGTTTTAAAAATGGAAGTACACGTGAAATGTTATATCCTGTACCAGAAATGTATATTTAAGTACTGAAATAAAGTAAAATGTGTGTGTGCTCAAAACAAATGCACCAACAAACAACAAGGAGAACCAAAAATGTTGGTTGGTCATTGATGGTTTGCCAGCAAGCCTTTTTTATCATTTTTTCAGTGTTTACATTTTTGTTCTTTGAATTCTTGAATCTGTTTTGGTGTTTGGTCTGGTGGCCTAGGGAGTATGACCAACCGACATTTTTAGTTCTCCTTGGCATTTGTTGGTACTAGAAAGGCCACTCACGCAGGTTGATGCTGTCTTGATGATGGCAACCTGTTTTTTTTTTTTTTTTTTTTTCGGTTTTCAATTTTGCACTTTCACTTTCAATTTATTTCTGCATTTTTTATGAAATTTTGATCTTTTACAATTCACTGTATATACAGGGTGCATAGGAAAGTCCCTTTAGCCTGGAATAACTTGTGAACGGAGAGATGTACAGTTATGCAAGTGAGATAATGGTATTGTAAAGCGACTGTCCGATCGAATGCAACGGGTAGCAGCGCCCCTAGTGTTGAAATGCGGAAGTTAGCCATTGCAAATCGAAAACAAAAAGAGATAGAGCAAAATTTCCAATTACAAAGTTGTAGAACATCAATTAATTAGTACAAAACAACATTTGTTTCACACGGATAAGATAAATTGTCGCCTGAATACCCTAAAATGTCCGAAATCGATGCACGGCCTTTTGTGTGAACGTTTGAAGGGAACAGGCACAGGTATGATCAAATACACACAATTTATTGCATAAATGCGTACTTATGTCAATACGGTTTAATGACGTCATACAAAACAAAAACAAAAAAGGCAAACTGACACACAGTGATAAAAGGTTAATGTTGAGTATGTTCGAAGAGTTCGCCATTGCCCACGATACACATCAGTATTCATGAAAGTAACTCTGCATGTACATTCCTCAGCATGGAAGGTGTCACACTATTGCAAGCATCTGTAACACGACGACGTAGATCCAGTAGACTTGTAGGCGCTGTTGCATACACCTGATTTTTGGGAGTGAGTGAAGCTCGCCATTCTCACACAGTGTACGTAGACCTAAACTTCTGATCAGGGTATATCCTGCTACTGGTTTTTATATCGTAGGTACGGTACAACGTCACAATCTGCATTTGCATACGGCTACATTCGCGAAATATTAATATGCAGATTTGAATCGCCGTGTGCCGCCCCGGTGGCGCAGTGGTCTAAGGCACTGGCCTCTGATCATTCGTCCGCAAGGGGTCCGGGTTCAAATCCCGGTCAGGCATGGATGTTGTGTTTGTCTTACGGCACTGGCTCTCTCCCTTCCCTGGAACCAGTGACCCTAAATTAGGGACGGACGACTGCTTATAGCCCATTGAGTTGCTCACGGTGGTCGTTAAACCTCCAATACAAAAAAAAAAAAAAAAAAAAAAAAGGAATCGCCGTGCATCGATTTCGGACATTTTAGGGTATTCAGGCGACAGTTTATCTTATCTGTGTGAAACAAATATCGTGTTTTGCTAATTAATTGATACTCTACAACTTTGTAATTGGAAATTTTGCTCTATCTCTTTTCGTTTTCAATTTGCAATGGTTAACTTCCGTATTTCGCCACTAGGAGCGCTGCTATCGGTTGCATTTGATTGGGCGTAGTCACTTTACTATACCGTCATCTCACTTGCATAACTGTACCTCTCTCCATTCGCAAGTTATTTCAGGCTAAAGGGACTTTCCTATGCACCTTGTATATATATATATATTTATTTATTTAAAAGTAGTAGTGTAAATGTCTTTTAAAGATTTCCTGGATTTAAAATTGATAAGATATCCATTAAATATAAGGAAAATCATATGGTTTATTGTTTTTTTCCCACTTATTTATTCACAATTTCAAGAAATCTAAACAGGAAAAAATTATATTTATCAAATAGAATCTATGCTACAAGTACATACTAATTACTAATGTCATGAAATATATCAAAAAGAAACACGTCTCAGGTAGGTGCTTGTTGTTCAGTATCGCAAAGATACTTCAGTTCTACAATCACAATGTACAGTTTAGTTTGCTGCATGATTTGCAATTGCTTTTAATTGTATCTGTCTTTGAGTTAAGTTCAGTTTACTTAGAAACACAGAGCGGATGAGTATTCACAATTCGTATAATGCAGACCGTTTATGACATCGCTTTTAATTAAGTAATATTAGCTGATATTGCACAGTAAATGATGAAATTAAATTCATTGTTTTTTTAAACAATAAATTGTAAAAGAACATATAAATCCCATATGCTGTATTATGGCCATGAACGTACCTTATATCACCAAAAGACTGATGACACGATGCTTTGTCCTATTGAAAGACTGCACTGAGAGCTGGGTAAACTTCATGCGGATATGGATGGAGATGGTCAGCTAACAGATCCCTGTAATGTCCACCGTTCTGTGTTTGTGG
Organism: Macrothele yani; assembly: GCA_039090855.1. Taxonomy (NCBI): domain Eukaryota; kingdom Metazoa; phylum Arthropoda; class Arachnida; order Araneae; family Macrothelidae; genus Macrothele; species Macrothele yani. Next base: position 126,051,596 of record CM077009.1, on the reverse strand, counting down.
GATGATAAACAACGGGCCTAGGGTTTGCCAGGAAAAAAGCTCCCCCAGACCAGAGCACCACCTCCATTGGCCTGTTGAACATAAACTTTGCAACCACGTGTCAGGGCTTCGTGATGTATATGCCATATGCAAACCTGGCCATCAGCACAGTGCAGCAGAAAATGGGACTCATTACTCCAGATGACCTTCCATCTGTCTAGGGTCCTTGCAAAGCATTGTGTGCGATGCCTGCGCGTCATCGTGGTCCCTGGCTGTGGAACCCTCAGCGAATCTAGGTACCGCATGTGGAAGTAGGTCAAACGGTACTGTCGTCACTCTGATCGGTGAGCTGACTGGCTGTTTCACATCTCTGTTGAGATACCAGTCACTGCTGCTCTGGTGGTGCAGTGGTCTAAGCTATGGCTTCTGATTATTTGTTCGAGATGGGCCCAGGTTCAAATTCTGTTAGCCATGGATGTTAGCCGCCCCGGTGGCGCAGTGGTCTAAGGCACTGGCCTCTGATCATTCGTCCGAAAAGGGTCCAGGTTTGAATCCCGGTGAGGCATGGATGTTGTGTTTGTCTTACGGCACTGGCTCTCTCCCTTCCCTGGAACCAATGGTCCTAAATTAGGGACGGGCGACTGCTTATAGCCCATTGAGTTGCTCACGGTGGTCGTTAAACCTCCAATCAAAAAAAAAAAAAAAAAGCCATGGATGTTATGTTTGTCTTACGGCCCTGGCTCTCTCCTTCCCTGCAACCAGTGGCCCTAAATTAGAAACGGGCAACTGCTTATAGCCCACTGAGTTGTTCACAGTAGTCGTTAAACCTCCAATAAAAAAAAATACTAGTCGCAACACCTGACGCTGACCTTGAGGATCAGTTGCCAAGGATCAACTGTTTCTGAAATATCGGCACTTTTCCTCTGGGCCCCAACTATCTGGCAGCTGTCAGATTGGCTTAAGTCGCTCGCTGTCTTTCCCAATTAAATAAAATCTCTTATCAATATGAAATGTCAATATTAACTCTCAAAACTATTTGTCCTAGCACTTGTTCAATGCACTTTAAGTGCATTGATATCATATTTTTATAATTATCTCCAAATTATAGGGGGAGCGGGGGTCTAGGAAATAAAAGGAAGTAATATTCAAACTAGTGAACTTTTTAATGGGGTTTATCTAGGTAATGTTTCAATTTTCTGCAAATTTTCAGAGAGAACTCTCCCTCGTCAGGCAGTCATCAATCTGATTCAACCCTCATACTTTTGCCTATATAGAAGATATATGGATGGTATCTTATTCATTATAGACAGCAGAGATAAAGATATACCAGAAAAATTGAATGTATTAGTCTAGGAAGCCACAAAACAAAGATAAGTTTAATTTACAGAAGGAAGTAATATGACACATTTTTGCATAGCACTCCTACCCTTCCTCAGAACTACAGCTATAGTAGGTGTTGCCATTTATGAAATAAATTCCAACCTTTCAACTTATTTAATGTTTTATCTCTTCTTAAACATATAAAACGAGCGAAATCTCTTCTCCTATTTCCAGTCCTTCTGGCAATTTTCTCTTGAAAAAGTGATGTTGATGTGTCAGAACTTTTACAGTGTCCCAAAGCATTTTATGTCCTGTATTTTGAACATGTATGTCCAAACCTGTTTTGCTTGTTATATTTTTAATTGCAGCTTTATGTTCTGCCAGTTTGATTTTAAGCTGTCTGCTTATTTCTTCCACATGGCTGAGACCACACTCAACATTTTATGTTGTAGACCACACCTTCCTGTAAAAAGATGCTTTCTTGTTTTTGCTTTAATTTCGGGAGGTACTTCTGGAGCTAGTTTGACTAGAAACTTCTCTCTAATCCTCTGAAGTTTTTCAAACAGTCTTTTATGGTAAAATAATTTTTCTAGTTAACTGAAACTTAGATTTTAACTTCTAATTCTTTTCTTTTTTACTAAAACTTTTGTTGACTAGTAGAGAAGGGTAATTATTATCATTCAATACTTATTTCAGTTCCTCCTTTTGAGCATTTTTTAACAATTCTGATGAATTTAGAACCTTAATTTTTTCCAAAAATTCAGTGGCCCAGTTTGTTTTTATGTAATTTGGATGATTTGACTGGTAGTCTAACATTTTATTATTGTTGGTAGGTTTCTTGTACGTCCAAAAGTTATACTTTTGTCATTGATCCTCGTGCTGGATTTCTTCATAATTAATTGTGAACTTTGGGGTAAACGGTTGAACTGCTGTAATTTGCGTAATATTAAATTTATCCCCACTATCTTCCAGATCATTTTTATTTGCACCATATATTTAGCTTATTCTCTCTATATATCTCTTCTTGGCTAAGTCTCAAATCTTTCCAGCACTTCTGCTGTCAGTAGTTTTGAAAGCTTTGCTTTTATACCTCATCCTGTAGGATTGGTGACTTTCCATTTCATTAGTTTAAAATGCATTAGCACACCTGTTTTAGAGCATTCTCTTATACTGGTATTTCTTTATACTTTAGAGTTTTGCATAACACCATTTTTTTTTATTTTTTTGCTTTTTGTAATTTTTGTTTTTATTTATTGTCATTGTATGTTAATGTCTGTATTGCCGCCCCAGTGGCACAGGCTTATGACCATTCGTCCGAGAAAGAGTCCGGGTTCGAATCCCGGTGAGGCTTGGATGTTGTGTTTGTCTTACGGCACTGGCTCTCTCCCTTCCCTGGAACCAGTGGCCCTCAATTAGGTATGGGTGACTGCGTATAGCCCACTGAATTGCTCACAGTGGTCATTAAACCTGCAATAAAAAAAAATGTTTGTATTTCTCAGCATTATTTTAAGATTTGGAAATATGCATAGATTTTAAGTCTGCCCTTTAAAAGTAACAGGAATTGTTTTTCAGATTTGTGTTAGGTTTAATAATTATTCACATAACTGAAAGAACTTGTTTCTTGTATGGTATTCTTCGTATTAATTGTAGCAGTTATATGAAAACTGACTATTAAATAACAAGATTAGACTTACCAATTCCTTTTGTGATGAACTTTGTTGGAATGAAAGGTAATGTCCTTCAAAATTCCTTTCTGCAGCGACACACGAAGTTCTGCATTGTTTCCAGTTGTGGAAACAGTTCAAGTTATTTTCCTGTAGGCTATTTGGAATTGTCATCCTGTACTTCTTCACTTCATACACCGATCAGCCAAAACGTTAAAACCACCTACTTAATATGATGTATGTCCTCCTCTTGTTGCCAAAAGAGCTCTCGGACATTGAGGCATAGATTCAGCGAGATGTTGGTAGATGTCTCTTGATATCTGGTACTGTGACTGCAACAGAAATCCTACAGTTCCCGTAAATTTCGTGGTTGGGGTGATGCTGCTCGTACTCGTTTCTCCAACTCAAAGCGCAAATGCTCGAAATGATTCATGCCATGCTCATTTGGGGACCCTGACATTAATTGGAATTCCTCTTCATGTTCTTGGAACCATTCCTGGACCTTCTTTGTAGTGTGGCATGGAGCATTGTCTCTGCCAGGGAATACAATCGCCATAAAGGGATGTATTTGGAATTGTCATCCTGTACTTCATTGTCTCTGCCAGGGAATACAAGCGCCATAAAGGGATGTATTTCGAATTGTCATCCTGTACTTCTGCACTTGATACACCGATCAGCGAAAACGTTAAAACCACCTACTTAATATGTTGTATGTCCTCTTGCTGCCAAAAGAGCTCTCGGACATTGAGGCATAGATTCGACGAGATGTTGGTAGATGTCTCTTGATATCTGGTACTGTGACTGCAACAGAAATCCCACAGTTCCCGTAAATTTCGTGGTTGGGGTGATGCTGCTCGTACTCATTTCTCCAACTCAAAGCGCAAATGCTCGAAAGAATTCATGCCCTGCTCATTTGGGGACCCTGACATTAATTGGAATTCCCCTTCATGTCTTTGGAACCATTCCTGGACCTTCTTTGTAGTGTGGCATGGCGCATTGTCTCTGCCATTGAATACAATCGCCATAAAGGGATATGTACTTGGAATTGTCATCCTGTACTTCATGTCTCTGCCAGGGAATACAATCGCCATAAAGGGATGTATTTGGAATTGTCATCTTGTACTTCTGCACTTGATACACCGATCAGCCAAAACGTTAAAACCACCTACTTAATATATTGTATGTCCCCCTCTTGCTGCCAAAAGTGCTCTCGGACATTGAGGCATAGATTCAACGAGATGTTGGTAGATGTCTCTTGATATCTGGTACTGTGACTGCAACAGAAATCCCACAGTTCCCGTAAATTTCGTGGTTGGGGTGATGCTGCTCGTACTCGTTTCTCCAACTCAAAGCGCAAATGCTCGAAATGATTCATGCCATGCTCATTTGGGGACCCTGACATTAATTGGAATTCCTCTTCATGTTCTTGGAACCATTCCTGGACCTTCTTTGTAGTGTGGCATGGAGCATTGTCTCTGCCAGGGAATAAAATCGCCATAAAGGGATGTACTTGGTTAGCCATGATGATCAGATGCATCACAGCTGTCAGGGGTTCGCACCACAGGGATAATGGGCCCGAGTAGTGTTCCTCAAGAAAATATTGCCCAGACCATCACACTTCCTCCAGCAGCATGGATCCGTTCCACATTGCATAGAGGTGCGATGGCTTCCTTGGGTAAACATCACACTGAAGGTCGTCCGTGAACATGGTGTAACAGAAAACGGCCGGGATTTGTGTGATCATGAGACCCTCTTCCAGTCATTTTTATGGTCCAACGTCAATGATTACTTTTCCACTGCAAGGGTTGACGACGATAAACGGTTGTGTGAGCATAGTCACAATGATGGGTCTGCGGTTGCAGATGCCCGTATCCAGAAGTGTATGATAAATTGTGTTCAGACACATTGGGCCCTTCATGACAATTGAAATTATGTCAGCTGCAGTAGCCCTCCTGTTTCTGCAGACAAGATGACATCCTGTGTTGCCCTCTGGCATCAAATGCGTGACCTGTCCATGCCTTGTCATCAGCTCGAAGTTTCGGACCATCTACGATAGGTGTACTAACTATTGTATAGCATGAGCAGCTTACCAGCGTCGCTGTTTTGGAGATGCACTTACCAAGGTCTCTTGCCAGAATGATCTGGCCTTTGTCCAAATCAGATCAATCCTTTGGTTTTCCCACGTTGAGCTGAAATGAAGTACTGACAGAGACAGCTCTGACCCAGGTATAATTATATGTATCATTTGTGACCTTGGAAAGTTACGCTGGCTGGCTGTACGTGCTATGCTTTCTTGCATGCAACAGAGGTGGTTTTGGCTGTTTGGTGTATATCATACAGTAATGCGAGCCTTTGAAGAGTAATTTCTTATGCCTTGGTTAAAGAAAATGGTTTCAAGTGGGGCAAGATTTGGTAAATAAGCCAGGTGTTCAAGAATGACAATTTATTTCGCAAATAACTCATTAAGGGAGAGAGAGAGAGTGCTATGTGTGGATTCACAGTGTCGTGGTACAGAAATCACACTTCAGGAAACAAATTTGGTCTCGTTTGGTGAATTCTTTGTCTTTAACATTCGACGACCTGTAGGTAAAAGGCCTAGTTAGCAACATGTCGCAGTGGAACAAACTTGTCCTTTACAGTAAGAAAGTCTACAGGATTTTTAAATTTTACATGCATGCTATTTTGGAACACGGGAATCTAGATGTTTCCATTGCATGCTGTGGATCATATTGGAAAACCCATGTTTCATCTCCACTGGTGACACTCTTAATTCTAGTTTGTTCGCTGCAGGAGATTGATGCAAATTTCTCTTCGTTATATTTGTACATCGGCGAGGTTCCTTCACTCCCAAGTTTTTTTTTTTTTTGGCTCAATCTATCGTACAGTTTATTGAACTTTAATGCTTCGGAAGCCATTCTAACAGTAAAATGACCAAGCCATTCTCGATGTGTTGGCCATCGAGGATAGCTTTCAAACAGCATCATTTCTTTTCATCGCTAAATGAAGTCGCAAAATTCAAACACCCATACAAGTCTTGTCATGACTTCACCCTATAAACTTCTTTTACCATTTCGTATATTTCTGATGATTATATATAATTTTAGACTACACACTTGTGATGTTGAGTTAGAATAAATTATCAACATTTATTCACAAATGTTTTATTTACATTGATGCCGAGCTAAACGCTCTGCGAAACTATAGTCGATGTTAATAAAACCTTTAATTTTGAATAAATGTTGATTTTTATTCTTAATTTCTGATGGTTTCTTTCAAGGTTGTACCAAAAATTTCATGTTTTCTGTTCAAAATAAGTCATCCATTTTTTCTGAAATGACGAGGACACAGCGTTTTAATGCATTTCACATCTGTGCATGCTCTATGTCTTTTAAGGAGATTCTGTTATAGAATAGGGATCGTAAATGACCCAGTAGAAATTGCAGGCGAATCTGTGATCGTTTGTTGACTGGCCCCAGCAGTGTAGCAAGTCTTGTTTAATTGTTGAACCTTGCATGTTATGAAAAATTGCACAAACGTACTCTTAACTGTGTCTCAGACATTTTTGTAAAAGTGAATGTGTGTGTTCTGCAGAGAAATTCATTCCAAATATTTTATTCTTACCAGGTTTCTGATTCTGTTGAAAACTGTGATGTCATACCATATAATATTTCTTTGAAATGAAATCATGTTCATTACAGGATAAGTTTCCGAAATGTCAGATCATTCAAAAAGTCAGTCAAGTGTAATCCAAAACTTTCACCATGAAAAAAATCTGCTGAGATATGTTGTGTTTGTCTTACGGCACTGACTCTCTCCCTTCCCTGGAACCAGTGACCCTAAATTAGGGACGGGCGACTGCTTATAGCCCATTGAGTTGCTCACGGTGGTCGTTAAATCTCCAATCAAAAAGAAAAAACAATCAAAAAAAAAAAAAAAAAGCGGGCCGCCCAGGTGCAGTGGTCAAAGCCATGGCCTATGACCATTCATCCGCAATGGGTACGGGTTTGAATCCTGTTGAGGCATGGATGTTGTATTTGTCTTACGGTACTGGCTCTCTCCCTTGCCTGGAACCAGTGGCCCTAAATTAGGGACGGGCGACTGCTTATAGCTCTTTGAGTTATTCATGGTACTCGTTAAACTTTCAACAGCAACAAAAAAACAAAAAAAGATTCGGCTTGCCGCACTATATAGCTATTTCAGTTAGCAATGGATCTTCGCTGCAGCTATCTGCAATACTACTAGCTATTGCTTTGTTTCTTGTCAGGGTGCCGCACTTTATAACTTTTGAAAGGTGAACCAATTATTTTTTATTGTTGGGGTACGCGACCCTCCGAACAGAGGCCTACTTCTTCTTTAACATTCAGCGTATTTCGAGTCTCATATGAGCCATTAGGTAGGGACATAATTATCATCCTAACGACCACCGATCGGGGAAATTTTCCTAGCAACCACGAAGGTGGCAAATTTTCCTTACGACCACGGATTGGGAAAATTTTCTACCACCAATAAATAATACGATTAGGGAAATTTTCTTAGCGACTACCGACCGACATAATTTTCTGACCACGGGTAGGGGAGAATTTCTAACGGCCACCAATCGATGTGATTTTCTAACGACCACTGGTCGGAGAAATTATTCTAACGGACACCGATCGATGAAATTTTATAACCACCACCAATCGGGGAATATTTTCTAACGACCACCGATCGGGGAAATTTTCCTGACCGCGAAATTGAATTATTGTGCAACCTTTACAATTCAACACCTGACAGAGCTAATTCATACAGGCTTCACAATATCATCTGTATTTTTCAAAGACTAAAGATCTAGTAAATGCGTGTCCTAGAATATTATGATAAGACTATATAATTTTGTACGGTGCTATCTGATTAAAATATCTTTAATTTTATTGGTTTCCCTATTTTCCTCCATATTTTGACCAGATATTTACTAAGACAACGATATATTAAAAAAATATCTGCTTTTACCTCTTTTTTATTTTTGGTAGTCTCATTTAATGTTAATGAAACGCAAATTAGCATATTTTTCTTAGATTACGTACTTCGTGATTTTTTGAAACTAATACAGTTTCAAAACTACATACAGGAATAAATATTGTTACGTACATGTATTTCTTGATCTTTATATAAAATTTTTGTAACAAAATGTGCATGTAAGAATAAAATGTGTGTGTAATATTTGTTCACGTCTTGTGGCTCTCAAATATCTAAAGTTTATTGTATGTGGAGTTTTTACGATGAGCAAGTTTGACCACCCCTGCATTATTGAAAATAATTCTTTTGGGATTGAAACAAAGTAGGATAGCAAAATGAAGGCACTGGGTTACTGAGAATTGTGAAAATGAGTGCATTTTTCTTCTGAAAGATTACCCACATCTGTGCGATTTTCACATTTGTAAGGAAATGTCTGTAAAGATGAATTTCGAGCAATAATTTCTTTAAGCACATTTCACACCAGTATGATAGTTCAGCTAACAATCATACTAGTGTTCATCTGTACAGTGAGCAAATCTGTTGGCATATAATCTTTATGTAAAAAATTTTTACGGCACATTTTACACTCTTGTGCTTTTGCAACAGTATGAGCCATAAAAGTATGTTTCTATAAGAATTTGTCACATTTCACACTCTAGAGGTTTTTCATCTGCATGAGACAACAAATGATTTAAAAGATAACTTTTCTGTGAGAATTTCTTATGGCACATTTCACACTCGTGAGGTTTTTCACCTGAGTGAGTCAGCAAATGACGGGAAAGACTTCTTTTCTAGAGAATTTCTGATGACATACTTCATGAGATTTTTCACCTGTATATATATATGAACAAATGCACTGAAAGATGACTTGGGAAGAATTTTCTATGGCACATTTCACATTCATGAGATGTTTCACCTATACGAGTCAGCAAATCATGGAAGAGATGACGTTTCCAAGAGAATTTCTGATGACACACTTTACACTCATGAGATTTTATACCTGCACGAGCCAGCAATTGATCTGAAAGATGACTCTTCCGTGAGAATTCATGGCGCATTTCCACTGTACAATGAGGAGTAGCGTTGTCGTCCATGAAGAGGAACTCAGGACCCACAACACCTCTAAACAGACGCACGTGAGGTAGGAGAACCTCGGTACAATAGCGGACACCAGTGACTGAACCTCCTTGGAAGATATAGAGGTCAGTACGGCTACTAAACATGATACCGCCCCAAACGAGAACTCCGCCACCTCCAAACCGGTCCCTTTCGATGATGTTGGAAGTGTGATTGCATGTTCCCTGCTCTCTCCAGATGTGTATACGTTCAGATTCGCTCGTCACACTAAATCGGCTCTCATCCGTAAAGAGAACTCGACCCCATTGCTGATGTGTCCAGTTCTTGTATTCCTGGCACCACAGAAACCGCCATCTCCGACGAGCAGGCGTTAATGGCACACACCGTACTGGTCGTTGTGCAAATAGACCACCTTTGTGCAGCCTCCTGACCACGGTAAAACGCAATAACGGACGTCCAGTTGTCTGTTGCATGTGCCTTTGCGATTTCTCCTGCTGTCTACCATCTGTCTCTTCTCGCCTGTAGGACGATATACCTGTCGTCCGCCGCCGTGGTTGCTTGTGGACAACCACTGCTAAACTCTCGGACAGCTGTTCCTGTCATTTGAAATGCTCTCCAAGCTCGTGAAACGATGCTGTGAGCAATACCGAACTCCTCGGCCACACTAGTCACACTTCGACCTTCTTCCAACTTCTCAATGACGCGACCTCGGGTAAAATCATCCAGATGTCGTCTACTGGATTGCCTGTTTGACATATCACACGGTGGCAGCAATTCGACGTCGTTCAAACTGATGTACATCGTGCAATAGCTTTCACCGAATTGCTGAGCGTACACCGCCCGTGTGCTTTATACCCTTCTGACACCCCCCCTTACGTCATGCTGCATATATGCGCATGCCCTACCATACCGGACCCTAGTCCAACTCCTGAGTAGTCTTTCGATCCGTTCTGTCTGCTCGTTCTGCTAATTTCTCCTCTTCGTCCTTAATTTTTGCACACCAGTGTATATCCTTAAATTTTGGTTCGGAAAAAAAAGGCTTCTGTTTCAGTATTTAGAAATCAGTAACAGTACAAAACCTTGAAAGTTCACGAAAGCTTAACAATTTCCGATTCGATAGCAAAGTTAATCCGTCATGCATTCGGAGTATTTTAAACAGAATAACAAGGATTTACGTAAAAACTTGAAAATAATACATAAGAGTGAGCAAGAAAATGTATCGATATAAATTCGACTAATAACGTAGTAAAATATGCAGATTTACGATACCTGAAACGAAGTGATTACCACAGATCCTGTCGGCCTGGGTGACCATGCCTTCCGATTTACTGCTATTTTCCACATAAGCAGGCGTTTTTCTGTCGTTGGAAAGCGATAAAAAGAATTTCCACTGCCTTACTCGTACTTTGAGAAGCACCCATACGCCACATAACTTTTAACCATTTCTAAAACTTCAGACAATTGAGTTACAGAAGGTCCAGAAATCGCTTCCCATGCTAATCCTATGGGAACCTTAGCAGCCGAACTTTCTCTGAACCACCCGGAAGTAACTGTGACGTCAAATATGACGTCGGTGCAAAGGCTCTATATGGCAAGTGAGCGGGCTAGGTCATCACCCCCTAGTAGGGGGTGATGGCTAGGTATGTTAATGGCTTTGCTACACGCTAGTGTGTTTCTTCCAGGGTTGTCAGGCCTACTGATTTATCAGTAGATCTACTGTTTTTTTCACACATTTAGTGATTTAGTGCCTTATTTTGAAAAACACGCCTTATTTCTACTGATTTTTCCATGTTTCATTAAATTCTAATTTTTCGGAACGCTTTTAGCGATAATGTTGAGGAATTTATATGAAACATAACGAGTTTTACATAATGTCTTTTAATTTTTTGAAAAAAAAATGTTTAACAGGATCTAATAATCTGTTTGAAATGGTTGATAAACTTGGGTTTTATATTTGTGTACAAACGGATAATTGCCATAATTGATATTGATAGGCTACAATGCTCTCTTTTCATGAATGCGAAATATCCATAACTGCTACGATCCCTGATATAGAGGTAGGTAAACCTGTTTTGTTTTAACAAACACCGTGAACAACTCGATGGGCTGTAAGCAGTCGGCCACCCCTAATGTAGGGCTACTGGTTCCAGGAAAGAGAGAGAGAGAGAGAACCAGTGCCATTAAGAAAAAACACAACACCTATATATGCATCACAGAGAGTCGAACCTGGATCCATCTAGGATGGATGGTCAAAAGCTAGCGCTTAGACCACTTCTTGATAGGTACTGGTGGCTAATTTGTGTTAACACGTGGTTGGTTGGTGTTAGTGGTTCATACAATTTTTTGTAGTTTATTGTTATTTTATTGAATTGTCAACAGTAGTTTGTTTTCCTCTTACATTTTAACAGGGTAACTTAACCAAAAGTTTTTATTTTCTGATAATGCAAAAAATGCATTATGCAACATTTGGATGTTGTTACCCCTGTCAGTGTCCTGGGAAAGAAGTTTCCATGAGTTGCTGCTTTAGCTTCTTTCTTTCCCAGTGTGATTACCCCAACTGTGATTCAAACAGTGGACAATGAATGGAAAATGCTTCGAAATACTGATCTTGAAATGCAATGCACTCTGATGTACGTGTGCATCATTTTTGGTCATGTGCGAAATAATAACACATTCGTGACAGAAGCATTGTCGAAATTTTTGGCATGTTTGTTATTCTTCCTTCATTCAAGGGCTGTAGTAGAAAGGATTTTTTGTTTTTTTATGATAAACACCATGAAGACAAATCAGAGAAACAGACTTTCTTTAAAAACCGCATGTTGATTGCTGCATGCAAAGGTTATTCTTTCAAGTTCTTCATAGCATAGCTTTGACGGATGAAATGGTTTGGCAGAAAAAATGAAAACCAGCATTTATGATAGCAATAGTGTTGATAATAAGATTAGAACAACTCTTGTGTTCAAATTCTGACTGTGTATTCTACAGTTCAGTAGACCAAAGGCCTTTACAGTTGACCCATTTCATTATACAGTAGATCATAGCAGAAAAGCTAAGGATTGCCTTTTAAGAAAAGAAATTAAATGGAAAATACAATTATGTGATCAGAACTACTTTAAATCATTGCGATAGCGGTGCATTGTGTATTGTAGCGAAACAAAAATCTGCTGATTTTTAAACTAATCTACTGATTTTTTGGGATGAAATCTACTGATTTTTGAGAATTTTACCTGGCAACACTGTCTTGCAGTTTGAATTTGGCTTGAACTTAGCTCTTAGTCTGTGGTTTTTAGGTAAGGGTTTAGGTGTTATGGTTAACTTACTAGGAGGTGAGTGCTAAAATTTTCCTTTAGAGTTTTTAAATTGCATTTGCACATCTAATTTTCTGTATTGAAGCATTGAGTGCAATACGAATAACACTCGTCACCTTCACGGTATTCAGAATAATAATAGAAAATTGTGTTCACACTAACTTCGTGAGCGGGAAGCTTTGTCCTTTGATATGTAAATCAAAGGTATTACTTGTACTTCTAGATATTTCAATAGATGAATTTTCTGTGTTTCCGCAATTAATAGTGTGCCATTTCCTTTTGAAAAATATGAATTATCTGGAAAGCAAAACGTAACTTTTGAATTTTTAACATAGTAATCGGACACCTCCGAACTGCATATATTTTACTTTTTCTTACGTAACATAATCACGTCAGAAAACTTGAAAATTACATCGCCCTGGACGGGAATCGAACCCGTATCTCCTGATTTTGGACTTTTTGACCGATGGGGACCCATTGAACCCATATCTCCTGATTTTGGACTTTTTGACCTATATGCAGTATACATATTTATTTTACATGTATTTGTATTAAAACAGCTGAAACAAAGTAAATATACATTATCATTGTCAACCATTATCAGTCCACTGCTGGATGAAGGTCTCCCCAAGTTTCCTCCACAATTGTCTTTCTTGAGCTGTCTCCTCCATGTTACTTGGCATGCTTAAAATGTATTATATATATTTATTTTTAATTACTAGATTTACATATATAAAAGTAACTATATATCATCGTCAACCATTATCAATCCACTGCTGGACGAAGGTCTCCCCAAGTTTCCTCCACAACGGTCTGTCTTGTGCCAGTCTCCTCCATGTCACTCCCGCATACTTTCGAATTTCATCCACCCATCTCCCACATGGTCGTCTGAGCCTTTTCCTGTCCCTTGGAATCCAATCTAAAATTTCGGCTGTCCATCGATGGCCTGTCCTTCTGGCAGTATGTCCAGCCCATTGCCATTTCAGGGATTTAACTCTGATCATGATGTCTTCCACTCTTGTCATTTTTCTGATCCACAAGTTCCTCTTCTTATCTCTCCTGGTTACACCAAGCATGCACCTCTCCATGCTGCTTTGAGTTGTCTGCAGCCTTTGTATGTCTCTTTTAGTTAAGGTCCACGTCTCTGCACCATACGTAAGCACTGGAAGGATGCATTGATCAAACACTTTTCTTTTAAGACATAATGGCATATTGCTCTTGAAAATTATGCTGTTTCTTCCAAAAGCTCTCCAGGCAAGTTTTGTATGCCGATTAATTTCTTCATCAATGTGACCCTCACTTGATATCTGCTGTCCAAGATAAATGTACGTGTCTGTTATCTCCAGCTTTTCTCCATCAATCGATAAATTTTCATTTCTAGTAAGAGCATTGAACATCACTTTTGTCTTCTGAAAGTTCATTTTTAATCCCACTTCTTTACTCTTGTCAGCAAGTTCCTGGATCATACTCTGATGGGGTAGTTGCAAAAATGACTACGTCATCAGCAAAACGAAGATGGGTTAGATAATCTCCATTAATCTTTATCCCTTTGTTTTCCCAGTTCAGTGATTGAAAGACATTTTCCAATGTGGCATTAAAGAGCTTCAGAGATATGGTGTCACCTTGTCTCACTTTTTTTCCAATTTTTATGTGTGTTATATTTTCAAACAGCCGAATCTTTGCACTTGCATTTTCATAGATGTTATTAATAACATTAATGTATGCATCTTCAATACCGCAGGATTTCAGAGCCATTGTAACTGCTGATGGTTTCACCGAATCAAAGGCTTTTTCATAATCGATAAAAGCCATGCACAATGGAAGTTCATATTCCCTCGTTCTTTCAATTAGTTCTCTCAATACGTGGATGTGATCTATTGTGCTGTAGCCACTCCTGAATCCAGCTTGTTCTCTCGGTTGAGCCATGTCCAGTGTTACCTTCAAATGGTGTGAAAGAACTTTAGTGAAGATTTTATAAACCACTGATAAGTCAGTAGTTCCTGAGATCCTCAATGTCACCATTTTTATATAGCAGGATCATTGTAGCGTTGTTCCAATCCTCAGGAATCTTCCCTTCATTAAGGCATCGAGTGAAAATTTGGGTGAGTACTGTTTCGATTTCTCCACTTGCTTCTTGTATGATGTCTACAATAATTCCATCTTCTCCTGTAGCTTTTCCCCGCTTCATGTTCTTAATTGCATGTGCAACTTCTGCTGGGAGGACTGGAAGAACTCTGGTACTGGTACCTTTCACAATGTCTGGAGAACATGTATCATCTTTTTCATATAATTTGGAGTAGAAATCTTTCACTCTTGTCAAAATTTCGCCTCTATTTCTTGTTACTGAACCATCTTCTTTTCTCAGTGCCATAATCTGTTTTCTTCCCTTGCTGAGATGTGCCTTTGCTATCTTTAGGCTCTGGTTGTTTTCAATTGCTTTCCTCACTAGTTCACAGTTGAATTTCCTTACGTCTTCAGTGATACTTTTTCGTATTGTCTTGCATAGCTCTATATATTCCACTTTGGAAGTCACATCTTCTTTAGTTGTCCTGATCTCTCTTCTTTTTTGCATCAACATTTTGGTTTTTTCCTGATAATTTGTTCACATGCAACTTGTTCTTAGACCCAGCTAATTTTGTTGCTGTTTCCATAAGAGCTTTGGTTACTTTTCTGTTAACTTCAGAAATATCCACTTCTTCTGATGTTAGGCCTTCTAACGCAGAGAATCTGTTCTTCAGTTCCAACTTGAAGGTATGATGACGTTTTTTAAGGTTGGTTATGTCAATACATTTTGTTTGTTTTATGAGCTTGCCACGTTCGAGTTTAGTGATGAGGTGCATCGTACATCTCACCAATCTATATTCACTACTTGTGTTGAACTTGTTTAGCACACTGCAGTCTTCTATGACGAATTTTTTGTATATATATAAATATATAGTACAGAGGCATATTTAGAGGTGTCCTTAACCCCACTCTCAAAAGTGTCACTTTTTTAGTTAAAATGCGATTTACATTAGAAAAAAAAAACCTTAGTCCAATAAAAAAATAAAAAATGCATCAACTTTCATTGGAAGAAATAATTTTTCTTTAAGTTTAATTTTGTTGTGGTGGATTTCAAAAACCTATTTTTTTGTACCCTCCCCCTCCCTAATCTATACACTCCTGATATAGTAACTGCTTCAAACATTTCAAGAATAAACTTTCCTCAGCTGAAGCAGGCTTGAAATTTTTATCTATTACAATACATTGAACACACTCGTGATCCTGAATCACGATTCCCTGACTATGAGGTATGATTAGTCTACTTATTATATTTTGAAGAATAGCATTTATCTTAATACACTTTTTTGCACAATAAACTGTAATACAAATATTAAGAAGAAGAAAAATTCTTCAATGATGCGACAATCCTGTGTGGGGCCAGGTTTTATTTTGCAAAAAGTTATTTGGGTAAAAAGAAAAATTTGACAAATGTACTTTATCCTTTTTTGTTTCAGCATCTTCACTACACATTACATTCATGCATTATTCCTTCAAATTTCATTTCGTTTCATCTGGCTCAGGGATGTTATTTAGAAGGGAACCAAGGCCCTGTGGCCCTCTAATTTTTTTTTTTTAATTTTTGTTAAAATGTGACATTAGAAAAAATGCTTTGATTTAATAAAAAATGTATCAACTTATATTTGAAGATGCTTTAATTTTCTCCTAAATTTTGTTTGGGAGCTGGCTCCTAGATCTGAAACATTTGTCCAGCCATGATCATGATGTGGTTGGGCCCAAGTGACCACATAGTACTTGCACATTTGCTTTCTAGACTTCTCAATCTTCTGCAGTACTCTCCAGTCAGTTCTTGTTTTGCTCAATATATTTGCAATTGCAGTCCATGTAACTCTTGGTCTTCCCTCTATCTGACAAAAGTCTAGGGAACCTATTGCTTTGTATTCTAGCCCAATGCCCGACTCACTGCAGTCTCCCTACCTTCATTGCTTCAGTTATGTCCGTTTTTCTGTATAGTTTTTCATTGTGTCATCTTTGCTCCTCTGTTTCAGTGTGTCAAACGTGACCATAAATTTCCCTCGGGAACTCTTGGACACCTTGAGTTGTCATAGATCTTGTTTTTGGATGTACCATGTCTTGCGTCGTTACAAAACCACACACAGGTAGTACCTATGTTGTATATAGCTGTGTATTGGTGTTATGTGATATACTTCATGTCCAAATCTCATTTAATCCAAAACAATGTAAACCCTTATTTTCTGTTGTTCGGGTATCCAAGAACATGGTGATGGCACCAAGGTATTTAAATGCTCTCCCTGTTGAACTTATGTTCCATAGTTTCTGCTATTGAAAATATTTAATTACCGAAGCAAGGCTAGAGTGGACTTATAATTTGAGAAAGCATGTGTGTCTTTTATTTGATTTGTAGTCTGCAATAAGTTCTCAATAAACGAAAGATTTATGAAGACTGGAGCACATTGTAACAATGATTCTTCTACATAAAAGGAGCCTGAAAGATCTTGGGAAGATTTTGTTAACAAGAGGCTCAGAAAACATGAGCCCATGGTTCATATGCTCCTTGAAAAGTCAAAGTCCTTGAAAGTACTTGAAAATAATACTTGAAAAAATATTATGTTTTAAGTAATTATATCAAAGAGCATGTGTAAAATAACCGTTTGTAGTAAAAAGTTGTATTGGAGATTTCTGTGTAGTTCCGATAAAATCGAAAAGCTCAGAACTTGCATTCAACTCAGAGGCCCACATGGACAGCTGGTACCCTGGCTATGACATCACTATAGAGTAAAATAGAATGATGTATTTGCGAATCATGATATGTACTTGGCTTAGTGACGTGTTTAGAGGGTAAATGCAAAAATAATGTACTCTTTCAAAATATTCCACAAAATAAAATGATTTCAAAAAACACTAAATCAGAGGGGCAATTTAAAGTAAATAAAATAGAAACCAACAGGGGGCCAGGGTGTAACAGGCAGGTGATTGAAGGTCCCAGCTAAGTTTAATGATTTGAACTTATTAAAATACCTACCTACTGATTGACCAACAGCACACACACATATAATAATTTGGTTTTAAAAAGTCCTTGAATTTATTTTTCTTGTAAGAGTATGAACCTTGGAGCCTCTTCTTAACAAAATCTTGACTAAGGTAGTCATGTGACTTTCAGGAAACACTGGACATGGCACAACTGGCCATGTCTAAGTGAATCTCTGACACTGCTAGTGATTTCCAGAATAAGCTGGATTTAGGAGCAGCTAGAGCACTATGAAATCATATCAATGTACTGAGAGAATTGATTGAAAGTATGAATGAACACCCATTACGTATGACTTTTTATTGAAAAGATTTTTGAATCCATTAAACCATCAGTAATGTTTTTGAACTCCTGTGGTATTGAAGATGCATGCATTAATATTATTAATAACATCTATTAAAATGTAAGTGAAAGATTCAACTGTTCAGAGACACAGCAACTGCTAAGATACTGAATAATTCAATAATACTGTCATTTGCAGGACCAGTTCATGTGGGCACTGCAACTTGTCATGTTGCAAAACTAAGCAAAAAAAAAATGGCAAGGTGATTGAAAGGCAGTTTTGTGAAAAGTTTAATAGAAAACTTGTACTAAGTTGCAATAAATTTAAAATATGAGTCATTGCACAGAATTTCAACAAAATTTGTTTTTTAGTTGTTTTTTTATTGTTTTCATGTTTTATACATATATTGAAACCTATATATGTGAAGAGCTAAAAACAATTTCTGTTATTCATTTTATTTAGAAAAAAAAAAAGGACTGCATGTGTTGTTTAGTTTTAAAAAGTGCAAATACTTACTAAATCTATTGTTTCATTACTTAACAATAAAGGTATTTGAAAATTCACGCAGATTAGACATCTGCATATCGTATATATCTTCTTCTCAGCCCTTCTCAGACCACTGCTAAACAAAGGCCACCTCCAGTTCCTTCCATTTTCCCCTGTTCTTGGTCACGGTTGACCAATTTTTCCCCACAAATTTTGTCAGTTCATCGCTCCACCTTCTTTTCGGGCGTCTTCTGCCTTGTTTCCCTATTTTCAGAATCCAGTTCATTAGTATGGTGGTCCATCGCTCATCCTCTCGTCTGGATAGATGTTGGCCCACTTCCATTTTAGTTGCTTGTGCTAAAGAATGATGTCTGTGATTCGAGTTTGGCTTCTTATCCAGGTGTCTCGTTTCTTATCTTTTAATGTGATGCCTAGTATCAGCCTCTCCATTTTTCTTTGAGTTGTTGCAAGTTTATTTGTCGGTGCTTTTGTCAGATTCCAAGTTTCACAGCTATAATATACACTGGTTAAATGTCTTCCGTTTTAAACAAAGTGGAACATCACTGTTTTGAAAAATGCTTTTTAATTTTCCAAATGCACTCCAGGCAAGTTGAACTCTTCTATGTATTTCCCTTAAGAGTAAACCTAAGTATGTGTATGAGGAAACTGTTTCTAAGAAACAGTTTTCTAGAATTATGTTTTTCAGTACTTCAAAATTATTAAACATGATTTTAGTTTTTCCTCTATATCTAGACCAACTTTTTTGTATTCATGATACAAATCTTCTATCATTACATGTAGGTCTTCTGGGGTGTTTGCAAAAATATCATCTGCATATTGTAAATGTGTTAAGTTTTTGTTAATTTTACACCAAGGTTTGTCAAGTTTACATTATTAAATATTTCTTGAACCGCAGTGAAGATTTTGAGTGATAGTCTCCTTGTCGGACACCTTTTTCAATTGGTTTTCTACTGCTTCATGTGTGAAGTTGGATTGCTGCTGTTGTATATCACTTGGAAAAGGTCTATTTTTTTTTCTACAAAAACCCTGATTCTGAAGTGCCTTGATTATTGCATTGGTTTTGATGGAATCAAATGCTTTTTCATAATCAACAAAGGCCAAACAGAGAGCCAATTGGTTTTCTGCTGCTTTTTCTATTATTTGTTCATTGCATGAATATGATAAATTGTGCTTAAAGCTCCTATGGAATCTTGCTTGTTCTAATGGCTGAAATGAGTCCAAAAGAGGGGTTAATCTGTTTATTACTTTTGTTAATTTTATACAGATTAGAGAGGTTTATAGTTCTTGACCTGTTCTTTGTCACCTTTTTTAAATAATAGTATCAGAGTGGCAGTTTTCTGGTATCTTTCCCTCTTCTAGACAGATTTATTAAGTTTGTGATGTGGTGGATTATGCTGTTTCCTCCTCATTTTTATTAATTCTATGTGTATTAGATCTTCACTAGGACATTTTTCATTTGTTTTAATGCCTGTTTAATTTCATCTGAAGTGAATGGGAGATAAATTCCACATCTGAAGAAGAAATGTTTGTATTTTATTTGTCTAGTGGAGAATCACTATAGAGTTCTCTATAAAATTCTTCCAATCTTTGCAAAATTTGTTCTTGATTCCTTATAATTCCATTCGAATTTTTTTTTTTTTTTTTTGCAGATATTTGACTATTACCAATTGACAAATGTTTTTTTAGTATTTTCAAATTTTTATTGTTTTCAGTTTTCTTTTATTTTTTTAGTGTTATAAGATCATTTCATTTCTAATCTTTTTTGTTATTGTTTTGCACAGTTTTTCATATTCTATTTTAGAGGTTTAGTTTTTGTCCTGTTTCATATTTCTTCTCTTTTATAGCAGTTTTAAGGTTTCCTGTGAATGCTTTTGATCTTTCTGCCTGTTGTTGCTTTTGAATTCATTGGCTGTTGAAGTCATTGTTTTCATTAGATTTTTGCATGCTATATTTGTCTTCTTCAAAAATGTTTATTGAATCTAGTTTTGAGTTTTTCTTCATAATCTTTTTTCCTGTTTTCAATAGGTTTTAAGTTGAAACATTTTGATTATTTTCTTGTTTAACCATTTTATTCTTTCCAGTTTGGGGTTTCTTTTATTGGTTCTTACCAGCCGGTGGTGACAGTTTATACTTGGTTTAGTACTGAGGTATCCTGGGCTATTTCTTTACTATTACACAATATAATCTATTTCATTTTTTATTTCTCCATTCAGACTTCATGTCTGCTTTCTTAAAAATGTGTTCATAATAAAAAGCTTATTATTGATAGAGAATTCTGCAAGAACTATTCCCGAGTTGCTGCTTTTACCGTATATATGTATTGTCCAATTGTCTGTCTGGTGGGAGGGTAACCTACTTTGACATTAAAATCAGTCATTACTATCGTAAAGTTTTGATTGCTATTTCGTTTTTCGTCTAAAGTGTGTTGCAGTGAATCGTAAAATGCTCCAGTATCTTCATCAGTGTACAATGCGGTGGGGCCATATACTTGGATGATCCTGATCTTAAGTTTAGAGTTTATTTTAAGTGTAATTTCTATTATTCTTTCATCTGTGTAATTAAATTCTTCAATAAGATGTGAAGTTGTTTTCTTAATTAGAAATCCTACTCCATGTTGTCCTTTAGTTTTCTCATAATAGTATAAGTAGTCTCTATTTTTTTTTGTTTTATTAAATGTTCATCCTGCCTACGTACTTCACTTAAACTGATGATGTCCCATTTGATATGTTTTAGTTCTTGCCGTAAGATTGTACGGTCTTCTTCATCTTTAAGTGTTCGACAATTGAATGTTCCAATATATAGGAAAAGAGGATTGCCCTGATTATTTCTTTGGTCTCTTCTAGTATTGGATATCATTTGGGAGAGGTTCTCCACTGCGTCATGCTCTGGTCTCCTAAAATGGTTTTGATCAGAGTAGTCATATTGTTGGGGAGATTTAGTCTCATCAGGTGTTTGGCAATGTGCTTTACGGCCTTTCTTTCTTCTTCTTGGCATATATATTGGAGGGGTTGTGGCCTAATCCCCCACACTGGCCACAAAACGTCTTGGTAAATGCATTTTATAGCTTTTAGCCAACTCTGCTCAGTATCAACTTAGCCATGGCGCATTTCGACACCTTGTTTTCTGAGGAGGCCACGTGGAGGCGTGATAGATACTAAGACTTCCGGGGTATGGCCGACTGGACTTCACCAAAATACTGGCATTGCCATGTATATTAGTTCAATCAGGGTTTTTGACCATGTTCTGGGTAGTCAGTCCACCATGGAAATCCTTCCCAGGCTTAACTGTGCTCAACATGTTAAAAGTATGACTTAAACATATCAAATGAGTGAAGTTTTAACCATACAAGTATGACTGATTAGACATCTGCATATTGTATATATAGCATCATATGAAGTAAGTTTATAGTTTGTCTTAAAAAATTCGTCTGAGTGATGCAATGATATCAGATATACTATTAAAATTGCCAGTTTGGGGATTTTTTTTTCTCTCCTTAAAGAGAAAGAGATAGTAAGTAATACAGTGTTTTTCGTGTTATTGTTTCCCAAGCTGTTACCAAAAACAAATGTAATTTCTTCCCTTCTTAATGCAAGGTCTTAAATATTGAATATTTTCAAAAAAGAGCAATTATACTTTCATCTAATAATACTGCAAGATAAAAAGAGTTGAAATGGATTAAAACTCTGGCTAGTGACTTCAGCTATGAGGAGAGATTGATCGATGATCTTTACAAATTCAGAATAACCAAAATAAACTGAGGCTGAATACGACTGATGCATAATAGCGAAATATCTATATCAGATTACGTGAACATTTAAATAACTGGAATAAAGGTGAAATTCGAACTTCACTTATACAATATTGGTATAATAATGAAGCCATACCCGACTGGGAGAATATAAATCTAGTTACTTCCCACAACACACATAAAAAGATTCTGACAGCAGAAGCCATCCATCATAATAGAGAAAACCAAGGCATATAATTGCAATTTAAATGTCCCGATCGAATTATCACAAACATGGTTGAACATGATAAAACAGGAAAAACAACGAATAATCCAAATGAGAAGATCTAGTCGACAAAGGAAACGGTTTAAAAAACAGGATGACACTAGATGGTGCCAGCGATGTTCTACGTGATGAGCATGATGATGACGCAGACGATGGAGATGGCAGCACCGTTGACTTAGGTAATAGTTAACACGCAAGGAACAGTACAGCACGGGATCTCCTTGAAAATGGCCACGAATAAGTGTGCTGAAACTGGAACTTCGACTACGCAGTTTGTTGTTAATTGAATGTATACCGGGCGCAACTAGTCAAAAGGAGACTGCAAACCAATGAGGTAACAATGGTATTATTTTAACCCTATCATTCATCTTTTATTAAGAAATAAGTTGTGTTTATTTCATATTTTAAATAAATGAGCCATTCACCCTCAATATGATACCACCTGAATGAATAAGAGTTTAAGGAGTCTGGATATCATGGTTTTCAAAGAACTTGAGTAAAAACGTGAAGAACAGAAAAAATGACAGGACTTCTATGAATTCCTGCTAATGAACTGAATGGCTGTTACCTGTTCAGGATGACCCATACAAAGCAAGATGTAAAGTTTAAGAAGTTTCAACTTGAGCAATATGGGCCGCCAAGCGATTTTGAGCCATGAACGAAGTGTTAAGCACATAAAAGCTTTAAGCCAGGTTTCTGCTTCTCATGCTGTGACAAATTTTTTTACATTGGATACTGCACCACTTCAAAGGGATTGTTCAGAAAAACAAAGTGGAACTTTAGGCAGTATGGCTGCTGCTCCTGATTTGATACCGTCCATGCCATATTCAGCAGATTTTGTAGCAAAGCAGAGTGGATCTTCATCCATTGTATCTCCTACTAATATTTCAATGTTGAACATCACTAGTTTTATGACAAAAGAGTGCATTTTTTAAGAGCAGAAGTAATTTGGGCCATGAAGCTTGTAATGTCAAATTCTTCATATAACTTTTTTAAAGATGCTAGCGATGTATTCCAGCATATGTTTATGGATAGTGATATAGCAAAAAAGGTCCGTCTTGGTGCAACAAAAATGTCATATACAATTTGTTTTGGGCTTGTGCCATATTTTTCTAAATGCTTATCAGAGATATCAGGTACTAAATTTGTCATATGTTTTGATGAAGCCCTTAATAAAGTAGCTCAGAAAGAGCAGATGGATTTGATTGTTAGATTTTGGTCTAAGTCATTGAATCAGGTATGAACATGTTATTTGAATTCAGTATTTCTTGGCCATGCAAGAGCATCTGATCTCATTGAAAAGTTCTGTGAAGGAGTTTCAGAACTAGATTTAAATAAACTGTTGCAAATTTCAATGGATGGGCCCTATGTTAATCATAAATTTCTGCTAGTTATAAGGAAAGACTTGTTGGCAGAAAATGGATGTGATCTACTTGATCTGGGTTCATGTGGACTGCATGTGGTTCATGGAGCCTTTCAGAGAGGCCATGATGCTACTGACTGGAATTTGAATGATATCTTCACAGCTTTCTATCAGTTGTTCAAAAATAGCCCTGCACGGCGAGCTGATTATGTATCGATAACAGGATGTGAAATTTTCCCTCATAAGTTCTGCCAAGTCAGGTGGGTTGAAAATGTTGCTGTGGCAGAGTGGGCCATTCAGATTTTTATCAACATGAAAAAGTACGCTGAAGAGACGAATACCTTGCCAAAAACTTCAACATGTGCACGTGTTGCAGTAGCATGTAAAGATAACCTAATCCTTTCAAAGTTTGCATTTTTTTCATCAGTAGCTAATGTTTTGGAACCATTTTTGAAAAAAATTCCAAACAGCTGTTCCTGTGATTCCATTTCTGTATGACAGTTTATGTGATCTTGTCTGGCAGTTGATGTCTAGATTTGTAAGGAAAGAGGTGATGGAAGAATGTGCAATTCCAGAAAAATTGTTTAAGCTTGACATAAGTGATAAGGTTAACCACTCTAAACTGCAAAATGTAGACATTTGTATTGCTGCTCATGGATATTTGATGAAAAGTAAAACTTCAGAGATTCAGAAAAAGGATATACCATCGGGATTAGATAAAATGCTATCCCACACTCATCAATCCGCTTGGCCAGCATGGTGAGTTATGGCCAAACCCCTCCAAAATGACTCCACAACTTAAATCTTGGCCCTCAGTCTCCGGCAGCTGGAATGTACCTGGCCTAGGCAGCGGCCAGTGCGACATGAAGGCAGAGGGTGCTAAGAATCCCCGGAAGACCGGACTAGGCTGTCATCTGATGCTGACCTTGGCTACGTATAATGGACGCTCCCTATCTTCTGATTCAAGGCTTCTTGAATTGCAAGAGGAACTACAAAGGATCAAGTGGGACATCGTCGGGCTAAGTGAGGTAAGGAGAAGATCTCATTGAATTGAAAAGTGGACATCTCTTCTACTATCGTGGGACAGATACTGGCAGAACTAGTGGTGTTGGATTTATAATAAACAAGAAACTGAAGGGTAAAGTTGTAGAAGTTGAAAGTTCCTCTGACAGAGCTGCACGACTCGTTATCCAACTCTTGAGAAGATACCAGGCCCAGATTATTCAAGTTTATGCACCCACCACAACTCATCCTAAAGAAGAAATTGAAGAATTTTATGAGGAAATTCGTCATCTAAATAATAAAGGTAAGCAGCATTTGAAGATAATTATGGGAGATTTCAATGCAAAAATAGGGCAACGGCAACAGAATGAAACTTCAGTAGGTAAATTCAGTCACTGCAACAGAAACCAGCGTGGAAATACTCTCGTTGAGTTTGCAGAGGCAGAAGGGTTTTTCATCTTGAACTCCTTTTTCAAGAAAAAGCCACACAGGAAATGAACATAAAGACATCCAAATGGATCGACAAGTAAAATTGATTTTATTATGTGTAACAAAAAAATTCGTCGTAGAAGACTGCAGTGTGCTAAACAAGTTCAACACAGGTAGTGACCATAGATTGGTGAGATGTAAGATGCACCTCAACACTAAACTTGAACGTGACAAGCTCATAAAACAAACAAAATGTATTGACATAACCAACCTTAAAAAACAACATAATACCTTCAAGTTGGAACTGAAGAACAGATTCTCTGCTTTAGAAGGCCTAACGTCAGAAGAAGTGGATATTTCTGAAATTAACAGAAAAGTAACCAAAGCTCTTATGGAAACAGCAACAAAATTAGCTGGGTCTAAGAACAAGTTGCATGTGAACAAATAAATTGGAAAAAACAAAATGTTGATGCAAAAAAGAAGAGAGATGAGGACAACTAAAGAAGATGTGACTTCCAAAGTGGAATATATAGAGCTATGCAAGACAGTACGAAAAAGTATCACTGAAGACTTAAGGAAATTCAACTGTGAACTAGTGAGGAAAGCAATTGAAGACAACCAAAGCCTAAAGATAGCAAAGGCACATCTCAGTAAGGGAAGAAAACAGATTATGGCACTGAGAAAAGAAGATGGGTCTGTAACAAGAAATAGAGGCGAAATTTTGACTGGCACTGAGAAAAGAAGATGGGTCTGTAACAAGAAATAGAGGCGAAATTTTGACAAGACTGAAAGATTTCTACTCCAAATTATATAAAAGGGATGATACATGTACTCCAGACATCAGGAAAGGTACCAGTACCAGAGTTCTTCCAGTCTTCCCAGCAGAAGTTGCACATGCAATCAAGAACATGAAGCGGGGAAAAGCTCCAGGAGAAGATGGAATTACTGTAGACATCATACAAGAAGCAAGTGAAGAAATCGAAACAGTACCCGCCCAAATTTTCACTCGATGTCTTAATGAAGGGAAGATTCCTGAGGATTGGAACAACGCTACAATGATCCTGCTACATAAAAAAGGTGACATTGAGGATCTCAGGAACTACAGGTAACACTGGACATGGCTCAACCGAGAGGTGACATTGAGGATCTCAGGAACTTGAAGGTAACACTGGACATGGCTCAACCGAGAGAACAAGCTGGATTCAGGAGTGGCTACAGCACAATAGATCATATCCACGTATTGAGAGAACTAATTGAAAGAGCGAGGGAATATGAATTTTCATTGTGCCTGGCTTTTACCGATTATGAAAAAGCCTTTGATTCGGTGAAACCATCAGCAGTTACAATGGCTCTGAAATTCTGCAGTATTGAAGATGCATACATTAATATTATTAATAACATCTATGAAAATGCAAGTGCAAAGATTCGGCTGTTTGAAAATACAACACACATAAAAATTGGAAAGGGAGTGAGACAAGCTGACACCATATCTCTGAAGCTCTTTAATGCCAAATTGGAAAATGTCTTTCAATCACTGAACTGGAAAAACAAAGGGATAAAGATTAATGGATATTATCTAACCCACCTTCGTTTTGCTGATGACATAGTCATTTTTGCAACTACACCATCAGAGCTGCAGAGTATGATTCAGGAACTTGCTGGCAAGAGTAAAGAAGTGGGATTAAAAATGAACTTTCAGAAGACAAAAGTGATGTTCAATGCTTTTTCAAGAAATGAAGATTTATCAATTGATGGAGAAAAGCTGAAGATAACAGACACGTACGTTTATCTTGTACAGCAGATATCAAGTGAGAGTCACATTGATGAAGAAATTAATCGGCGTACAAAACTTGCCTGGAGAGCTTTTGGAAGAAACAGCATAATTTTCAAGAGCATTATGTCTTAAAAGAAAAGGGTTTGATCAATGCATCCTTCCAGTGCTACGTATGGTGCAGAGACGTGGACCTTAACTAAAAGAGACATGCAAAGGCTACAGACAACTCAAAGCAGCATGGAGAGGTGCATGCTTGGTGTAACCAGGAGAGATAAGAAGAGGAACTCGTGGATCCGAAAAATGACAAGAGTGGAAGACATCATGATCAGAGTTAAATCCCTGAAATGGCACTGGGCTGGACATACTGCCAGAAGGACAGACCATCGATGGACTGTTGAAATTTTAGATTGGATTCCAAGGGACAGGAAAAGACCCAGAAGAAGACCACATGGGAGATGGGTGGATGAAATTGGAAAGTATGCAGAGTGACATGGAAGAGACTGGCACAAGGCAGACCGTTGTGGAGGAAACTTGGGGAGACCTTCGTCCAGCAGTGGATTGATAATGGTTGACAATGATGATATTGCATGAAAAAACAGAATATTTTCTTTTTCAGCAGATGGAGCAAAACAGCAATTTCAGCATTTGTGTAGCAGAGCAAAAACTGAACTGAAGGATGTGTTTTCTGCATTCTCAGAAAATAACCGCCTGGATGCATTCTATTCTTTACTTCAGGATAAAAGAACATTTCAAGGAACTGTGGGTGGTTGTTAAATTGGTTCTTACTTTATCGCATGGAAATGCGCCTGTTGAAAGTGGTTCTTCAATTAATAAAGACATGTTGGTTGAGAATCTTCATGAAAAGTCACTTATTTCATTGCTTACTGTATACGATGCCATAAAGTCGCATAACGGAGTAGTTTCAGTGCCCATAACTGCAGAATTACTGCAGTATGTGAGGATGTCTCAATCAAGATATCAGCAGGCATTAGCAGTTCAAAGAGAAAAGAAAAATAAAGAGATACAACTCGTGAAAAAATCGCAAGGTGTCTGATCAGATAAGTATTTTAGTGCAAAAGAAAACAAAGTTGTCTCATGGGGTTCTTTTGGAGACAGGAAAAATTGACCAGCAAATTCAGGAATTGTCAAAATTGATGTAACTGTGCATAAAACTAACTAGATTTCAGTGATTTCTTTTAGTATTCAGTGTAAAATTTATTGCAAGGAAGCAGAGACTTATTTTTGTTTCACTTTACACGTGTAAGTATAATGTGTTTACAAAAAAAAAAAATCTGCCCAGATTTTTTGTTAGCCAGTTAGATCTCAATGATTTTAGAGTTGCCTTTGAACCTCAGTCAGTTATTTTCATATGAGAAAAAAAAAACCCTCTGGGTACAGATAACTTAAAAACAGCAGTATTTCATCATTAGGTATGTTAATTATTCAGCAGGATAAGCCAAGACCATGCTGGTATGTGCAGAAAAAATTTTTCTTTGCTGTTCACCAATTTGTATTCCATATTTTTTAAATAAAAATGTAAACTTCTAAAACAAATTATATGACTCAGTAACTTGGGATAGGTATAATTGTAAGTATGTGCAGCATGTAATATGTTTTAGAGTCTGTTATGAGTGTCACTGTCTTGCATGTCAAAACACTGCATTACAAGAGCTAAAGCTAGTTCAATATCCTGTAATGGAATTGCTTATTCACAAGTTTCTGCTCAGCTAACTAAAACAATATTTTAATATCTTGCATGCAAATCTGGGGAAGTATCTAATTAGCCAGTATTTTTTTCTCATATGTTGTTAAGCATATGAGAAAAACGCCGTAGCAAACACCTGGAATTTTACTCAAAACCACCTGGAAAACTTGGAAAAGTCAGGGAATTTGATTTCACTAACTGAGTGGAAACCCTGATATTGGTTAAAGAATTTATTACATAAATACGACATATTGATAGCGCTGAAGTCCCCAACTCCGTTATCACATATGATATCAAGTTGCAAGGAGAGACTGTGAGAAAGAAAAGGCAGGTGCGTACTCTGTACCGTTGGTACATCCTAACAAAACGGAAAAGATATATATCGGAATGACAAAGCGATCCTTGGACACTAGATGTCAAGAGCACGTGCAAAGTGTCAAGCAGGACATGCAGAATACATCCCTCGCCAGAGAAGTCATGCATTCATTGGCCGCTACTCTATGGAATAGTATTAGAAGAATTGCCCTATACACAGACTTTAAAGAGACTGCCATCGGGGAAACACTCAAAATCCTATCCAGTAAACTAGCATGCAATGATATAGTTTCTACTGAACTACCAAGAGCTTGGCATACATTATTAAAAGATGGAAATACATCGCAACTCACCGTATAATTGAGTGATGAAAATTTGTGTAATACGCTCGTGATGTCACCTTCATTTTCAAAAATCATCTTCGTTCTTTACGTGTTCCAATTCCCTGCATTTTTATGTCTACCATTGCCTTGAGAAAGCCTCCCAGTGGAGTGCGAAAGCTTGGCGAATCTTTGTATTTACTATGCCACAAAAATAAACTGATTTAATATTCTATAATTTGCGTCTTTTGCGTAAAATCTGCATGCACAGTGTTGAGAAATGTTGTTGTAGCAGCAAAAGAATACTTTCTTATGTGTGTTGTTTCTTTGTTGTAGAGTTGAATTACCGGGAGGAGCGAGTTGTTAGTTTAGCTTTTATGCAAATCTATAAAGATGAGTACTAAGATGTTATTTTCAAACTTTTAAGGAAACATACATCGCCAAGTTCCAGTGTATCAGGAAATCTAATAAAGGTGTAAAATTTGCATTTTGCGACATTTGCCAAAATGATTTTAACATTGCCCATGGAGGCAGAAATGATATTTTTCATCATGTAAAAATGGCCCCAAACACAAAAGTAATGTGAAGTGTACTGATAATAACTCCAAACTGACTAAATTTTTTAAAACACCGGATAATAGTCAAGCAAATGTAACTCATGCTGAATTGTTGTTTACGACTTTTTTGATGCAACACAACGTGCTATTCAGTGCTGCCAGCCATTCTGGTCCACCACTTTTTCAGCAGACGTTTTCAAAAGGTGAAACAGCCAAACATTATGGCTGTGGGAAGACCACAACGACGGTGATTGCCCATGAAATGGCTTTAGATCGAACTTCGGCTGTTGTGAAACTTTTACAAGAAGGGCTATTTTCTGCAGCATGTGACGGAAGTCATGAAAGTGATTACAATATTATACAGTGTTAAAATTAGAATAAATCTTCTACTGGCCCAGCAGACCACTAAAATTTGCAAACCACCTGTCCACCAAAATGGCCACTGGTCCATAAAATAAAATAATAAAAAACAGACATTTACAATGTAGAAAAATATGTAGAAAATAACGTATCACTTCAATAGAATTATCTACAATATTTGTTTTCAAACCTATCATTAGTTTGCAGCCTAAAAAAACCCATACAGCAAACTAAAAGAAATAGAAATAATTATTTTGGCATTTGACAAATTAGAAGAAAAAACTAACTTTTACTAGCCATCCGGGCCGGTAAAATCAGTAGTTCAGTGGTCCAATGGAAGTTTTACTGGCCAATGGCCAGCGGACCACTAGGTAATTCGAACACTGTTATGTAATCCTGATATACAAGGTGAAGATTATAAGGTACGTAACATACAGTTTTGAATGCAATGTGTAGGTACTCTTAAAGTGAATATTTCCATTTTACAGGAAATGTTTAGTTTGGTATTGAAACACCACAGGTTCGCAAGGCTCACATTGAACAAAATAAAGATTTTACTTTATGGTTTTTTAAATTATTATTTTAAATGCAGATAATACAAGTTTAGTTATTGTGACATATGCAGAGATTTTTACTGCATATTTGTTAATATAATTATGTTTTGTTTTGTGGTAAATGGCATTCGCTCGAAAGTTTTACTAGTGCACATTTTCCAAAGTTGGCAAGTATGCAATTGAAAGTGGAGGGGAGAATGTTTTTCGCCTGAAACTTTTGAAAACGGAAGTTGGACACAGTGAAGATTTCTCCCGTAATCGTAATTTAATTTTTTGTGATGTTTCCTCTGCCTAGTATTGTTGTTAAATATTTTATTTCATAAATATTTGTATTTCAACTTGAAAATGGATTGGAAATGTCCAAAAACGGAAGTCGGACGTAGAAAAGATTTCTCTCGTAATTGTATTTTTTTTTCCCCAGTGATGTGTTCCGTACATGTATCCTGTATTCTTAAATATCCCCCCCCCCCCCAAAAAAAAGGTATGCATTTCAGCTTGATAAAGAGAGGGTGGGGGGTTCGAAAACGAAAGTGACAAAGCTGAAAATTTGTAAGAATTGATGCATGTGTTTGTTGAAGTATTCGTATTCTCAAAGTTACACTATTCATCCCTTATCTAAAATAATGCTGTCGTGCATTCATGGATAAAATTGTCATCCAAGGGCATAAAAAAAAAAAAGTCACTGTCTTGTCATTGCTTAAATGAAGTAAAGTTATTTCTAAAATTAGGTCATTCAATTAAAAAAAAAAATGAAAACTTTGAAAATCATCACAATTTCTAAACTCCATCTATGAGTGACTGATACAGAAAAATTATTGAAAACAAGTATCATCAAACATACTGCTAGCACATCCCATACATTATCACTCTCCCCTAATACTCTCCCTTAATAATAGATAATTGTGAATTAACAATTCTGGTACTGTTGTAAATCTTCTTAATTTTAGGGTAAATTCTTCTTGATTTTATGGGAAAATCTTCTTGACTTTAGAAAAAAATCTTGATTTAGGAAAATTTTGGTTGGCAGGTGTGCGTCCGATATTAACTGACATTCGGCCGTCATAACCAACATTGGCTCGATATCTAGCAGATATTCATTTCCCACTTGGGTTATTAAAAATATTAACCATTAAAATAGAAGGGTCATGTTATAAAGGTATTTGATTTTATAAGGTTATTACACATTTTGCACATTAATTTCTCACGAAATACCCTTCCCACATGTAAATGACGAGGCTTCGTATGGTGATTGCTGATAGGCACCGCAGAAGATTGGCACCTCTGCTAGTGCTGAACATGCATTGCAATGCTGATGGGACAGTGTGATTGAATTGAATGACAGCAAACCTGTACCCCATAATATTTTCTATTACATATTACTCACGATTTTTGATGACATGTGTTTCATTTTACTGCTGCTATTGCCATAGATACCACTTAAGGTGTAAAATAGCCTTTTTTTTATTAATAATCTAAAGTAACTTATGGGATTTTACTAGGAAATTTTTTCTTTAATAGCAAATTTTCGGAGAAAACTCTTCTCCTTCTTCAGGCTGACTTGTTGTTGTCACTTTTTCCTTGTCACTATCACGGTTACGGTTTACCTTGACGGTTACGGTTAACCTTGACGGTTTAGGTTATTTTTCAACAAATCCTGCCAGATGTTAGGCAGGGAAATTCCTTTGCAGTCATTGATGATGGAATTTTGATTTTTCTCAATCTCTATTCCTTCTTTCAGTTTTCTTTTTTGGAAATTGCTTTGGAAACTGATTACTTTAAGGGAATTCCAATCCATGCTGTGCCCAGTTTCTCTAACATGCCTATCTAATCCAGTCTTGTTGGAGCAATTTTTTATAGCTGCTTTATGCTCAGCTATACGAGTTTCTAGTCTGCGACCTGTTTCCCCTATGTAAGATAGTCCACAACTACAATTTACTTCATAAACTACTCCTTGCATTTTTAAAATATCTTCTTCTCTTTGAACTATTTTAGGGAAAAATTTTTTAACTTTATTCTCTAAACTTGGAGCTAGCCTAATATTGTATTTTTTACTAATTCTCTTTAAAGCCTCAAATAAACCTTTGTGATAAGAAATTTTTCTAGTGAATTTTACTTGTTGCTTTTGTGGGTTCTTCGTACCATTAAAATTCAGAAGCTTCTCAATTTCTTCTTTAGGATAGTTATTCTCTGCAAGTATGACTTTAAGCTCTTCTTTTTGGGCTTCTTTTTTATCTGCTGTAGAAACTATTTTATTAATTTTTTCTAAAAACTGACTTGCTACATTCTTCTTAATAGAAACTGGGTGATATGAATTGAAATCCAGTAGTCTTTTAGTATTCATTGGTTTTTTATACCAACTAGTGAGGAATTTTTCATCTTCATAATAGATAGTAATATCTAAGAAGTTTATTCTTTCTTTCTTTTTGAAGTTCAGTAGTGAACTTAAGGGAATCATCTAATTCATTGAATGAGTCTAGAATTCTTTCTGGAATAATTTCTGAGCTATCTATTATAAATAAGATGTCATCCATGTATCTGCTATATAAGCAGAAGTATGTGGGTTGAACTTCTGAATTTTAATGGTACGAAGAACCCACAAAAACAACAAGTAAAATTCACTAGAAAAATTTCTTATCACAAAGGTTTATTTGAGGCTTTAAAGAGAATTAGTAAAAATACAATATTAGGCTAGCTCCAAGTTTAGAGAATAAAGTTAAAAAAAATTTCCTAAAATAGTTCAAAGAGAAGAAGATATTTTAAAAATGCAAGGAGTAGTTTATGAAGTAAATTGTAGTTGTGGACTATCTTACATAGGGGAAACAGGTCGCAGACTAGAAACTCGTATAGCTGAGCATAAAGCAGCTATAAAAAATTGCTCCAACAAGACTGGATTAGATAGGCATGTTAGAGAAACTGGGCACAGCATGGATTGGAATTCCTTAAAGTAATCAGTTTCCAAAGCAATTTCCAAAAAAGAAAACTGAAAGAAGGAATAGAGATTGAGAAAAATCAAAATTCCATCATCAATGACTGCAAAGGAATTTCCCTGCCTAACATCTGGCAGGATTTGTTGAAAAATAACCCAAGCTGTCAAGGTTAACCGTAACCGTCAAGGTTAACCGTGATAGTGACAAGGAAAAAGTGACAACAACAAGTCAGCCTGAGGAAGAAGAGTTTTCTCCGAAAATTTGCTATTAAAGAAAAATTTCCTAGTAAAATCCCATAAGTTACTTTAGATTATTAATTCAATTAAACTAGGAAGCCATTTCTCAACATGAGCTTTATTCAAAGAATTAGAACAGAGTATGGGTCAGATACTTGGCAAACAATCAAGAAAGTTCAAGATGCTACATTGAGGATGGAAAGATCCATAGCTCAAATCAAGTTCCTGAAAAATTGCAAGGTAATAAACTTTATTCCAAATTCATTTAGACTTAGAAAACCATTTAAAGATTTACTTTCAGCCAACTTCGTAAGAAAAATAGAGCAAAAAACATTAAAAAGAAGTATTGAAGCAAAATATAAAAATGTTGCTTATTATAAAAAAGTAAAAGTAGAAAATGAAAATAAAATTTCTGGAATCTTAAGGGATACAGTAAAAGCAGAATTGGATGACTGGCTAAAAATTGGAGTAAGAAACAAAAATAAGAAATTTGTTAAAAAGCTGAACCTTAAAGAAGAGAAATTTTTGAAGAAAAACTATTCCAGTAAAATCAAAAAAACTGCAGTTCTTAGTCATGTAAAGGACAACACTGCTACTGGAGTTAGCCAAGAATTATTACAAGTGATAAAGGAAGTAATTTCAATCTATCCAAAGAAAAAATAAATCCAGAAAAATTGATAATTGAATTGGAAAGCATCTGCAGCACTTTAGAAAAAGAGGACCAAATTAAAGCAGACCTCCTCAGAACAGATTACTACAATAGCCTTACAAAATTCCAGAAGCAAGTAAGGAAACCTCAAAAAATTTTGATAATAGTCAATTAAAAGCTCTTAAAGATTTTAGAAAAAATGAAAGTGTAGTTGCTGTGAAAACAGACAAAAGTAAGTTGATTACTATTATGGATAAGAAAGATTATCTAGAAAAGATGGAAGAAGAACTAAAGAAACCTATGTATGAAGAAGTAAAAGAAAACCCACTACCAGATTTGATTAAAAAGTCTCTAAGCTTATTTCACTTCAAAAAAAGAAAACCAGCTTCCAGAAAACTATAAACAATTCTCAAAATTACAGTTCAGATTACCTCAAATATATGGAATAGTCAAAACTGCATAAAGAACACCAACCAATTAGACCAATAATAGACTCAAAAAACTCTATTCTTTCAAATCTAAACTATTTTTTAAAGTCACACCTTCAGAATCTTTTAAAAGAGCCACCTAACTTGATTAAAAACTCAATGCTGCTAAAAGAAAAACTAGAACTTCTTCCTAAATTAGATTCTCCTATTATGGGTAGTTTAGATATAGTGTCTATGTATACTCACATTAATATAGATCAACTTATAGACTTTATAGCGGAAGACTTGGCAGACCTAATAGTTTTTCACAACAAGGAAAAAAACATATTAGTTGGAATTTTTGAAATGCTTATACTTTCTCTTTGCAGAACAACTACTTTCAATTTGGGAAAACGTTTTTCATTCAAAAATCGGGGCTAGCAATGGGCTCCCCACTCTCCCCACTCTTAGCTAACTATTATGTGGGAAAACTAGAAGAAAAGATGCTAGTACAACCCACATACTTCTGCTTATATAGCAGATACATGGATGACATCTTATTTATAATAGATAGCTCAGAAATTATTCCAGAAAGAATTCTAGACTCATTCAATGAATTAGATGATTCCCTTAAGTTCACTATTGAACTTCAAAAAGAAAGAAGAATAAACTTCTTAGATATTACTATCTATTATGAAGATGAAAAATTCCTCACTAGTTGGTATAAAACCAATGAATACTAAAAGACTACTGGATTTCAATTCATATCACCCAGTTTCTATTAAGAAGAATGTAGCAAGTCAGTTTTTAGAAAAAATTAATAAAATAGTTTCTACAGCAGATAAAAAAGAAGCCCAAAAAGAAGAGCTTAAAGTCATACTTGCAGAGAATAACTATCCTAAAGAAGAAATTGAGAAGCTTCTGAATTTTAATGGTACGAAGAACCCACAAAAGCAACAAGTAAAATTCACTAGAAAAATTTCTTATCACAAAGGTTTATTTGAGGCTTTAAAGAGAATTAGTAAAAAATACAATATTAGGCTAGCTCCAAGTTTAGAGAATAAAGTTAAAAAAATTTTTCCCTAAAATAGTTCAAAGAGAAGAAGATATTTTAAAAAATGCAAGGAGTAGTTTATGAAGTAAATTGTAGTTGTGGACTATCTTACATAGGGGAAACAGGTCGCAGACTAGAAACTCGTATAGCTGAGCATAAAGCAGCTATAAAAAATTGCTCCAACAAGACTGGATTAGATAGGCATGTTAGAGAAACTGGGCACAGCATGGATTGGAATTCCCTTAAAGTAATCAGTTTCCAAAGCAATTTCCAAAAAAGAAAACTGAAAGAAGGAATAGAGATTGAGAAAAATCAAAATTCCATCATCAATGACTGCAAGGAATTTCCCTGCCTAACATCTGGCAGGATTTGTTGAAAAATAACCTAAACCGTCAAGGTTAACCGTAACCGTCAAGATAAACCGTAACCGTGATAGTGACAAGGAAAAAGTGACAACAACAAGTCAGCCTGAAGAAGGAGAAGAGTTTTCTTCGAAAATTTGCTATTAAAGAAAAAATTTCCTAGTAAAATCCCATAAGTTACTTTAGATTATTAATTCAATTAAACTAGGAAGCCATTTCTCAACATGAGCTTTAGCCTTTTTTTTTTTTTTTTTTTTCCCCCTGATTTTGACTGGTCAAAATATACTTGTCTAAGTTTTGGACAGTGGTTTATAATAACATTCGAAATGAAAGTACTATAGACCAGTTCTGAGACGGCCCGAGCCCAAAAGTCCGAAGTAGAGCTTGTGCTGCATATTACTTACTAGAGTTCGGGCTCTAAGAGAGGAAGAGAATTTTCTTCCTTTTTCCTTTAATGTAATTTTATATGATTTATCACACGAGACTTTTTTACACTTTCTGGTTGTTGAAGAGAATCCTTCGCAACTGGGTCTGATGGAGAGTCTGAATTTGGCGGCTCTCCATTCTGGGCTTAGGTAAGAATACCATAGGCCATGAATTACAGGACTTCTGCAAAGGAAAAAGTTTCTTTAAGAACTGTAGATAGCAAGCTGACAAAATTTTGCTCCCTACCTCAAAGGGGAAGCTCCCTGCTAATTCTGTTGAGCAATGTACGACATAGATTTTTGTGCCTCCCAATTTTTCCTGATGCCCCCCCCCCCCGAGACCTTTCAGGAATAAATGAATGGTCAAAGAAACTATAGAAATAGATATCACTTTCTCACTCCGCAGTTGAGAAAGACATTGGTTAATTGCACGGGTAGGAAAGAGTGGAAGTAGTGATGCACCGAGAAATTCCTGTGGGATGAGGGGGGGGCGGCTAGATGTATATTTAGGTATGTGTGTATACGCACATAGTATACAGTATAATATATATGTATGTATATACAGGGTGTCCGAGAATTACTGGACACATTACAAAATTATATAAAGCAAAACATTAAACAGATAGAAAGAAACTGACTGTACTAACTTATAATGTAACTACACAAATGAATAAATTTCGATGTGAGATCCCTTGGTTGCTCGTAGTACGTCCAAGCAATACTCGATTTCATGCCATGTGTTGGCAAGCATCTGAGGAGTTATGGAATTAATAGCAGCTGTGATATGCTGCTTCAGTTCTTGCAAATCAGTACAAGGCGTCTGATAGACATGATCCTTCACGTAACCCCACATGAAATAATCCAATGGAGTTAGATCTGGAGAGCGAGGAGGCCACTGAATGGGACCACCACGCCCAATCCATCTGTTGGGGAAATGCTCATTTAGGCACTTACATACACACGTTGACCAATGTGGAGGTGCGCCATCTTGTTGGAAAACAACATCATATCTTTTGATCTGAGGTATAGCAAAATTTTCTAGCATATCCAAGTAAATGTCACCATTTATGTTTTTTTGCAAAAGAAGAAAGGACTAATCACTTCTCTTTTTTGATAGGGTGCACCACACATTAACTTTTGGGGAATCATGTTCCAGTTCAATAGCAGCATGAGGCGGTTCACTGCCCCATATCCTACAGTTGTGACGATTCACAATACCTAATACATGAAATGTGGATTCGTCACTAAAAATTACAGTACTGAGAAAGTGTTCGTTGTTTTCCACTCGATTCAGCATATCCTTAGCGAAATCGTAGAGCAGAGTGTGATCATTTACATGCATCTTTTGCACTATTTGAATTTTATAAGCATGAAACTTGAATTTCTTGTGCAAGATATCATGAACTGTCGATTGCGGAATGCACAGTTCTCTGCTTGCTTTACAAACGGATTTCCTGGAGCTTCGTCGGACACTTTAATTAACTTGTTCAACCGTCTCACCGCTGACGCCAGGCCTACGGGCTCCTGCACGGTGTTCCACATTGCCAGTTTCTTTAAACTGTTTCATCCACTGCTTAATTGAATTCGTTGACTGAGGATTACAACCATACTCTAAACGGTGCCGTCTTTTAACTTTAATGATGGACTTTAATTCCGCAAGCCATAACACACACATTGCCTTCTGCTGTACGGAGGACATCACTACTGATTGTGCATTTCTCATACATTCCTTATCAGGCCACACCTAGCGCCATCTATTGGATTCCGGGATTAACAATTCTGCAGAACAAAAAATAGAAACCGTGTTAGTAATACGTGACATAGAAAAACAGACAATGCTCATAGTTCTTTTTGTACATAATTTTGTATTGTGTCCAATAATTCTCGGACACCCTGTATATACATATATATGTATGTATGCATACGATCTATATTCTATAAAGAAGATACCTAAGCAAAAAAATACATATATAATTTTGACTCACACCTAGTACAACATAGAAAAGGTTATGTATCTACCTGTGTGAGTAAAAGGAGAAAAGATAAAAAAATAAAATAAAACAACTGAATATGTATAGTACATAAGATAGACATATTCATTAGATAGATAAAAGAGTTGATGTACAGGGTTGGGGGGCTTAAGCCCCAATGCCCCCTCCTCTCCCGGTGCACCAGTGAGTGGAAGTCTGGAAGAATTTTTTTTTTTTTTTAATGCCTAAACAGGTTAATCATAGTTTTTGGGTCCGGGCTCTATCTTGCAATATAAATTCGGGCTCTGGCTCTTAAAATTGAGTCCAAACTCAGCTCTGCTGTAGAAACATGAAATGATACGATAAATAAGTTTTGCTGCCATTGTTTCCTCACTGTATAATTATAAAACTTCTTTCTAAGGGACGAACGATATGCTTATCGGATGGAGTAGGGATAACGAGTTTCACAGTGAGGCATTTGTTATTAATCCTGCCACACTAGAGAAGTTAATCGGATATCAGGAGGAGAACGTTTTGTTTAGCATATGGTTTTGTGTGTGTGTGTGTGTGTGTGTGTCACCTACAGAATGGTATATGTTTGGAAAGAGGGAGACTAATTTAGTGTGTAAAGAATAGGGTGGCGCAGTAATCTAAGTGATAGCCACTGATCATTCGTCCGATATAGGTCCGGGTTCAAATCCCAGTGAGCATGGATGTTGTGCTTGTTTTTGGTGCTGGCTCTCTCCCTTCCCTGGAACCAGTGACCCTAAATTAGGGACGGGCGACTGCTTATAGCCCATTGAGTTGCTCACGGTGGTTGTTAAACCTCCAATCAAAAAAGAAAAAGAATTGTGCGATAGGAGGCGGCAAGTAAGCTCGATGGTTGTTCCATTGTATACTCATTGATGCCACAATGCGTTACGGGGGAGTCACTGTTTTTCTTCCCTGAATCTCTGGTGTTGGATTCAAATTAATTATTGGTCATACGATAATGCTGGAGTCCATTCTACAAGTATTATGAAGTTAAGATGCCCATTTTTTTCTTTCCCCCTCCAAGAAAGAGAATGTGAGTTGCTGTAGTGAAAGAAGTGACTTTTATTTAAGTTGTTGACTTTTAACACTTGATTATTTGAAAAATATTTGGCGCTATGTTTTTGCTGTTGGTCTCAAAATTGCTGTTAGCCGCCCCGGTGGCGCAGTGGTCTAAGGCGTTGGCCTCTGATCATTCGTCCGTAAGGGGTCCGGGTTCGAATCCCGGTCAGGCATGGATGTTGTGTTTGTCTTACGGCACTGGCTCTCTCCCTTCCCTGGAACCAGTTACCCTAAATTAGGGACGGGCGACTGCTTATAGCCCATTGAGTTGCTCACGGTGGTCGTTAAACCTCCAATCAAAAAAAAAAAAAAAAAAAATGCTGTTACAAGATAAGTTTTTAAGTGGCAATACCTCGCTCCCCTGCCACAAATGACAAAAAAGTTGCAGTAGGTGTCATTCTAGAACATTTTTTATAAGATTTGCTCATGATAAAATGTACATTGGGTCCTTCTGAATTATCTATTCACTTATAAACATGTAGGTTTCAGAAATTGCTTAGATTTCAACCAGGGTGGCAGTTCCAAGTGCTGTTAACTTAGAGAAAATCAGATCATGCACAACATCTAGGGTTACACTAGGATAAAGGGATGGTTGAAATCCAAGCAGTTTCTGACGCTTTAGAATTAATAGCCAAAAGATCATATTTCCGCTTTGACTGAACAATATACCGCCAGAACAGTGGAACCCCAATGGGTTTCCCTGTGTCAACCATCCTCGCAGAAGTGATAATGCAAGAACTTGAAAACGACATCTTGGCAAACTTCCACAAGGTTCCACTTTTGTACATGCACTACATTGATGATATTTTCTTAGTCTTTTCTCACTCTCTCCATAGCCTCATGGCATTTTAAGCATGTATGTCTTCCAAGTACCCAACAATAAAGTTAACTATTGAACTAGAAAAAGACCATTCAATCTCCTCCTCGACCTTTGGATCACTCGACACATAGACAAGAATTTTTTGAGTTTCTCAGTCTACAGAAAACCTAGCAACTCTACTACTATATACCACACCATTCTTTCCATCCAATAAAATATAAATTAGCTGCCCTTAGATTCATGGTCAAATAGAGCTTATATGCACTTGTCCAGCAAAAAAGCTTGTAATCAAAAATAACGATTTTTTAAAAATCAATTGCTGTGCGTCATGGCTGTAGTACCTACGTACGTTGTCAATATATTGATTTCCCAATACAAACTAAAAATAGCGACCACCATTTAGCTGGAATGTAATATCTCTTCTTATGTAGGCTCTTTGACTTTCTTACCACCAATCACACAAATTTTACTAGGTATTTGCAAAAAACACAAAAAAGACTTTGGAGATTCAACATCTAATTTGTTCACCATAATCAAAAAAGACTGTGATTCTATTTCAACCCAAGACCAATGCGGCGTTTACTGTGTGCCAATAAAGAGCGATACCAACCATGACAATGATAAATGGTATATAGGCTCCACACTCCATAATTTAAGAATTCTAGTGTCTGAGCACCAGTATAATGTTAGAATGAACTCTTCTGCTACCTCGCTATCACACCTGGCCAAAACTGGGACATACCGCCCATCATGGACTGACACCTATCCACTATTAAATTTAAAAACTAAAACAAAATCTATGGCTCTTATATATACACTGCAATATAAACCAGTGTTGTAATGAAGAAACTCCTGTATTTGTTCATCTCCCTTGGAAACAATTATTGAATAATTTATCTTACAGAAACAACCGTTCTTCCACTTCATGTAACCCTCCGGCCCCCCACCTTTCATCATGGTAAATAATCTGTCGTTTTCCATTAAACCCTTTCCGAATCCCATCTTATACTTTTGCATTGTGTGTTTTCAAACAAC
The DNA here is from genome assembly GCA_039090855.1 of Macrothele yani. NCBI lineage: Eukaryota > Metazoa > Arthropoda > Arachnida > Araneae > Macrothelidae > Macrothele > Macrothele yani. The sequence goes on along the minus strand of CM077009.1, from coordinate 126,010,044 downwards.
CTCGTGCTTTGTTGTATAGTTATGTAAACACTACACCTTATCTTGAACTATAACAGCTGTTATCTTGTCCACCATGATATCTGCGTTCGAAATGCACATCATGAATCCAACCTATATATATATATAAAGCAAGTAGACTCTTTTGTTCCGCCAGTTTTCTTCACCTGATGATGCACTGGGCACCCGTGTGAAAGATCTTGTGTGTTTTTAGCCTTGTATATATTTTGATCATTAAATTTTAAAGTATTTCAACTAAGGCATGTGTGTCCTTGTGTGTGTGTGGTGCTTCGACAGCTGACTTCAGCAAATGATGTTTATTATTCCTCATACACTTTCTGACCAGTATTTTAAAAAATCCAAAAGTATTTAAAGAATAATATTTAAGTTCTGAATGAAATGAAAAAGTTAATTTCTTCTACATTTCTTTTCAGGGAAAAGCTAGTTTGACTATTGCAATGTAAATACATACTAATTTGCACTATTAGCAAAATCTCAAATTCACTCATTTTTTAAAGCTTCACTTAGTCACATTGCAGAACAATAAATTTCATACGATGTTTAAGTTCCATTTCGTAATAATGGCTTAACAGTAAATTTTATTGAACAGTGAATTTTATGGCAAAAGCAACATTCAGACATCCCTTTACTTTGCAGACAATTTTTCAGTTTTCCTTTCTGTGTTGCAGACTTCTGAAAAAGATTCTGCTCCAGGGCATGTTTGCCTGTTTTTGACAACTTCAGTACACAACGGTCACAACCTAAAAAAATTAAAGTACCGTATATACTCGCGTATAAGTCGACCCCCCACTTTCAGAGGAAAAAATCGTAAGAAATCGGAAACTCGCGTATAAGTCGATCCCGGAATGAGAAAAAAAAATTTCAATGAATTTATTCAAAAACATTTGAAAACGAAAAAAATTACATATATAATACTAAATTTAATTTGCATACCCAAAAACTTCATCGGAACCCTTCAAAATCCGATTCCGAGTCAGACTCGCAAAACAGTTCAAAAAGTCTTTCTCCGTCATTGGCGCGTCATCATAAACATCAGTATTCCCATCTATGCCTGTGTCATCAGAATCACTGTCATCATCACTCATAAAAATCTCATCATCCTCTGTGCGATCAAGTTTGTTACTAATGCAACATTTCTTGAATGATTTCACGACCATTTCCGCCGGTATCGCATCCCAAGCATCCTTGACCCATCGCGCAATCAAAACGATGTCCGGCTTCTTTAGATTTCCGCCCTTGGTTTCAGTCCGCAAATCGGAACTTATTCAATCTGCCCAATACCTCCGCACATTGTCCTTGAAGGGCTTATTAAGGCTGACATCTAGTGGTTGAAGAACAGATGTCAACCCACCTGGGATGACAGCAAGAGTTGTTTTTGAATTTTCTGCAGTTTTTTTCACTTCTGCACAACGGTGTGCAACAAACATATCCCACACCAAAAGAGGTTTCCTCAAAAGTGCACCTGGCCTTTTGTTCCACATCTTTGCTTTGAGGTCACAAGGTAACTTTGGTGCAATTTTGGTGCGCTGGCGTTGACACAACCCATAGCGGTTCATGAACCTTGTGCACCAACCTGGTGAGGCACGAAAAGTGTAATTTGCGGCTTCAAACTTTTCATCTTTTGCGAGCTTCATTGCTCGCAAACGTATACCAGTTCGCGTTACAATGTAACCATTTTGTCTGCAGCCCACAATCCAATCATTCAAGACACTTTCCAGCTCTGGGAAAGATGTCGTTCCACGGCGCAGCGCCTTTTGCGATTTTGGGATTTTCACCAAGTCCGGTTTTTTTTTTACGCCAATCTCGAATCAGTTTTTCGTTAATGCCAAATTGACGTGAAGCAGCACAGTTGTTAGTATTTTCTGCAAAAGAAACCACTTTCAACTTGAATCCTGCGTTATAGGACATCCGTTTCTTTACACAATCCGTGTCACCCATAATAGGAGAAGCGAGACACGTGCGATTAAGAACAAGCAACACCTAACACTGGCTGTCGCATGGCTCTGTTACCAAAGAAAAACGCTTCGCATGATATTCTTAGCCGTTACGTCGACGATCAGTGCAATCAACTGGTAGTCGGAAGGGCGGAGCTTCCTATGCGCGGCTGTGACTGCGCTGTAGATACGCAAAGCCAGGAGAGAGACTTCTCAAAGCGCGGAAAAATTCTTAGGTTTGCGATTTCGTAATTCTACCACATCGGCGTTTTTTCTTTCTTTCTTCTTTCGGAGGGTTGCGATTTCGTAATTAATACCACATCGGCATGGGGGTGGGGGGTGGATTGCCTTTGGCCTCACGGGAAGAACTTTTGGACTTACGGTTTTTTTAGACCCCGCGTATAAGTCGACCCCAGCCGCCCCGGTGGCGCAGTGGTCTAAGGCGTTGGCCTCTGATCATTCGTCCGAAAGGGGTCCGGGTTCGAATCCCGGTCAGGCATGGATGTTGTGTTTGTCTTACGGCACTGGCTCTCTCCCTTCCCTGGAACCAGTGACCCTAAATTAGGGACGGGCGACTGCTTATAGCCCATTGAGTTGCTCACGGTGGTCGTTAAACCTCCAATCAAAAAAAAAAAAAAAAAAAGTCGACCCCATTACTTTGAAGCTCTCATTTTGTCCCAAATTTTTTGACTTATACGCGAGTATATACGGTACACCATCTTAACCCAACATGCAAAAGTAAATGACAAATGCAGACGCTTCGTCAACTATGTCGATAAGCAGTGTTGTTGGTGGGATTCCCAGTTTTCCGCACGTCGGAAGAAGATTCATCTTAGTAATCCCTGTATTACATAATTGTACTTTTCAGATATTTCATCACTAGGATTTTGCCATGACCATTAATATACACACAGGATTTGACAAACAGTAATATATCATCCTAGTAATCCCCGTATTACATAATTGTACTTTTAAGATCCAACCTTAAAGCAAGTAGACTTTTAAATCGAACCTATATATATATATATATATATATATATATATATATATTCTATAAAGAAGATACCTAAGCAAAAAAATACATATATAATTTTGACTCACACCTAGTACAACATAGAAAAGGTTATGTATCTACCTGTGTGAGTAAAAGGAGAAAAGATAAAAAAATAAAATAAAACAACTGAATGTAGAAGGTGTCGAGAATACTGAGCCTTGGCTTTATCAAGGACCAGCAAAAACTCTGCATTTTCTCACTTCCACAAAGACCTAGTTGGAAATGGGTTTCTGCAAGGCCATAGATGCAAGTAACATTCCCACCTAAAATAGTTTAAAAAATATATATATAAGTCATGTCCTCCGTAGAGTAGCATAACCTAGCACTAGTTAACAATTTCGCTTGCATCCATTAACCTTCATGGCCCGACCCATGCTCTTCATCTGTTACTATTAAACAGAGAGAAGAAGATTAAAGAGAACTCAAGCTGTGAGAGTGACATAATAATTAGAAATGATTTTCAGCTATAACGAAATTCCAAGTTCGTTTGAGAGAGAATTTAAACCTGAAAAACAATGCAAAAGAAATCCAAATTTTACATTGCAATTAAAAAAGGAAATGTTAATTTATAACGAACAGATTTTTGAAAGAAAACTTGAGTCTAAAACCCCCTACTCTACAACTTATGACAGCACGAAAACGAGAATAAGTTAAAGATAATAATTAACTAAAGAAAACTTGGTGAAAGTTATATACCTTAAACAGTTATTTTCTCCTTTTACTCACACAGGTAGATACATAACCTTTTCTATGTTGTACTAGGTGTGAGTCAAAATTATATATGTATTTTTTTGCTTAGGTATCTTCTTTATAGAATGTGAATTCTGAATTTTCAAAACTGCTGCGTTGCGCGTTTTGATTTTCAGGTTATTTTGCACCCTTCGTTTTAAATTCTAAAATTTTTTCCTTAGTCTTCAGTTTTGCTCTTAAGTATATATATATATATATATATATATATATAGTCGAGCCCGCTTTTAATGAGGAGCTCGGGACTGGCGAAAAGGCTCGCTAAATCCATTTCAGTGTGAAACAAACCCAATGTGGAAAATTAAGCCTAAATGATGACCAGGTACATAATACATGTAGTATGTATTTTCTTGCGTGTACAGTCCATAGACTATCTGTGTTTTTTTGTCTGCGAAACTGTTGGGGTGCGGACAATTTGGCAATAGTACCGTTTTTATTATTTTTAATTGTTGCACTCAAATACAGTAACATACATACTGTATGTATGTATGTACCTCAATTTTCGTGCCCACCGCACCTTAAAAATTAGCATTTTAAAAACAATACGTTTGCATTTGTAGACTGAAGCGTACTAGGGCGAGCTCAGAAGAAAATTAAAACTACACTGCCTGCATCTTTTTTCATACATGTAGAACAGCAGTAGTGAGTCTGGGAGAGGGGGGATCCCTCTTCGAAGCAGCTGTCGGTCTTTGGCTGGGCAGTGTTTTATTGACGGAGGTCTTTTATCTACCCCCTGTTTCATACCCCCTCCCATCTCCCCCTACTTGTTTATGATCAAGGCTCTGTCTCTTCCGAGTCACTGTTATTTATTTGAGTTAGGGTAATAAATAATTGGGTAGTTATACTGCTGGATTCACACACAAGAAAAAGTATGACACCATTTGTAGAGAAAAAAAACAATTGTGCATCAGTTAGGGAATTTAAAGTGAACAAAAAAATGTTTGTGATCTGCACAGTTAAAGAAGTAATTTCTTTTAGAACTTCCAGAGGCCGATTATTTGTTTAAAGCTTTTTTTCAATCTGTTTGCAAGTTCTTCTAGGCGATTAACAAACTGGGTCAAGGTCGCATCCGGATCCATAAAAAAGTCTTTAAAGACATCAGTCACAATGAAAGGTTTTCTATCAGTGAAAAAAAAAAAAAGAAGTCACTGCTTTGGTACAAATGCAATAATTATCCCCCCCTCCTCCCCCTCCTGCTTTTTAACGAAGTACAGACTATCTGGTAAATTTTTCTTTTTCGGAGGCAGAAATGGTTTTGTTCAGACTCTACGTGGGGCAGACTGAATGCAGGAAAATACAGTATACAATTGTATACTGTACTATCCATAACTATTGCATATACAAATTAAATAAAATTAGTTTTTTAATTAAAGAGAAACTTACATGAATTCTGAAGTACAGTAGCAACAAAACCTGAAGTGAATGTAACAGTAGCAGCAAATCCACTAATTGGAAACATTTTTTGAAGAAACAGTCTATAGTTGTTTGTTTTATTGGTGTACTTCTGTTCCCTTAATTTTCTGCAAAAAACACTCGGTGCAGTAAACACCTCGTCATCGCAGTGATCTGTTGCCTCGAAGAAACGTTGGAGATTTTCCGTACAATCAATGGCTGATGCATATGACGGATGGTTGAGTACTTTCTTCTTCACTTTCCTGTGCAATTGTTGATGCCTTAATTTCCTCTACAATGTCATCTCCAGAAACGATGCCCGATGTAGCGACAGCATCATCAGCAGTAACAAAGTCATCAATTGCAGGGACATCTTTAAAACGTGTAATGTTCTGTAGTTTTAACCACTCAGAAAGGGGGATATTGTCCATTTAGTCATCACTGCGACTTGTGTTATCCAACCCTGATTTTCTGAAGCGGTTCTGTTACTCGTCCCCAAGCATCAGCCAGCACTCTAATTGCATCAAGAATGGAAATTTTCACTTCAGCCTTTTTTTTTTCCCATCCTTTCTAACAGCAGTAGGATTAATTCCTGTCTGTAGTGGCATTTAAGGCTTCGAATAACTCCTTGGTCCATTGGTTGTAGCAAGGCTGTGGAGTTGTTTGGAGGCAAGAAGATAAGCTGGATGTTAGTCAGGTTTTGAACATGAGGATGTGCTAGGCAGTTATTTATAACGAGAATAATTTTACGATTTTTTTTTCGGAGTTCTTTGTCCCACTCCCTAAGATAAGCTGTAAAAATGTCCGATGTCATCCATGCTTTCGTTATTGGACCTGTAAGAAAAAGGGAGACATTTCACGTTTTTAAAACATCTTGGTTTTTCAGATTTTCCAATCACTAGCAATTTCCTCTTGTCCTTGCCGGACATATTAGCGCACACTAACGCAGTCAGGCGATTCTTTTGAAGTTTCCCCTAAGTACTTCTCACCTTTGAACTTCATTGTTCGATTGGGAGTTAGATTATAAAACATACCTGCTTCATCCGCATTATAAATGTCATCATCACTAGTTCTTCTGAAGATCTGGCCACACTGTTTTCAATCATGGAGTTTCTTTTGTATCCACTGATGATGATTCCCCGCTAATTTTTCCAGAACAAATGTTGTGTTGCGTTTTGAAGCGGTGAAACCACCCATTAGAACAGGAAACATTTTCATAACCAAGTTGAACTGCAAATTTTTCAGCTTGAATTTTCATTATTAAGCCATTTATTGGTAAGCCAGTGTTTCGTTGAACAGTGAACCATTTTAATAAGGCTTCATCTATGTCAGTTTTCTGGCATTTCTTCTGTCTTTTGCTAGACATAAAATTGCATTCAAAAGCCTGCAACAATGTTTCCTTATTTTTAAAAAGGGTTGAAATGGTGGAACATGACAGTCTGTATGTTTTGCATATCACAACATTTTTTTCGCCATTTTCCAACTCCCTAATGATGGAGACTGTCGTTCGTCGTTCACGGATAAAACTTTTCTCTTAGACTATTTTTTAACTTCCTGTGTGATTCCTGTTTATACAATAACTAACATCGCACGCAGCACAGGGTAAGAATATACTGTACAAGAAACGCCAGATGTGAGAAGATGACACGTGAGAAAAAAAATTCAGGAAGTTAACTCTTGTTTATCTTAAGGCGCGACTTTCACATTCCCTCACTCCCCCACACACCTTTGTTCTTTAAGCACAAAAGCTGCATGGTGCGAGCTTGTAGCCTTGGAACCTCCCCACCACACCCATCCTCTTTCTACCCCATCTGAGGGGAAGAGGATTTGGTTTTCAACTGTAACTTTGGGACCCACTATTCTCCCACTCGCTCGCACTGAGCGGGGGGGGGGGGGGGGGGGCGCTAAGTGTTTGTGCATATCCACATTCTTTTCCCATTACTGAGCTGTCACTAGTAAAAGAAAAGATATTACTCAGCGCCTTTCCCTTCCATCTAGAACCCTGAGCGTCAGATTTTCTCTTCCACACGTTAAATGTGATTTCCTTAAATTCTGTTATTTTTTGTTCTTCTCCCTCGTTAAATCCGAGGTTTTCATTAAACTTTGTTTGCTAAAAACGATTACATTTGCCTTGAATTAGCATTGTACCAAACAAAAGTTGTGTTTAGTTCGTTAATTCCGGAATCTCGCTAAATACGGGCTCGCTATAAGCGGACTTGACTGAATATAAATAAAGCAAGTAGACTCTTTCATCACTAGGATTTTGCCATGACTTCATTAATACACAGGATTTGACAAAAAGTAATATTTGTCATCCTAGTAATCCCTGTATTACATGATTTGTACTTTTAAGATATTTCATCACTAGGATTTTGCCATGACTTCATTAATACACAGTATTTGACAAAAAGTAATATTTATGTCATCCTAGTAATCCCTGTATTACATGATTTGTACTTTTAAGATATTTCATCACTAGGATTTTGCCATGACTTCATTAATACACAGTATTTGACAAAAAGTAATATTTGTCATCCTAGTAATCCCTGTATTACATGATTTGTACTTTTAAGATATTTCATCACTAGGATTTTGCCATGACTTCATTAATACACAGTATTTGACAAAAAGTAATATTTGTCATCCTAGTAATCTCTGTATTACATGATTTGTACTTTTAAGATATTTCATCACTAGGATTTTGCCATGACTTCATTAATACACAGTATTTGACAAAAAGTAATATTTGTCATCCTAGTAATCCCTGTATTACATGATTTGTACTTTTAAGATATTTCATCACTAGGATTTTGCCATGACTTCATTAATACACAGTATTTGACAAAAAGTAATATTTGTCATCCTAGTAATCTCTGTATTACATGATTTGTACTTTTAAGATATTTCATCACTAGGATTTTGCCATGACTTCATTAATACACAGTATTTGACAAAAAGTAATATTTGTCATCCTAGTAATCTCTGTATTACATGATTTGTACTTTTAAGATATTTCATCACTAGGATTTTGCCATGACTTCATTAATACACAGTATTTGACAAAAAGTAATATTTGTCATCCTAGTAATCCCTGTATTACATGATTTGTACTTTTAAGATATTTCATCACTAGGATTTTGCCATGACTTCATTAATACACAGTATTTGACAAAAAGTAATATTTGTCATCCTAGTAATCCCTGTATTACATGATTTGTACTTTTAAGATATTTCATCACTAGGATTTTGCCATGACTAAGTAATATTTGTCATCCTAGTAATCCCTGTATTACATGATTTGTACTTTTAAGATATTTCATCACTAGGATTTTGCCATGACTTCATTAATACACAGTATTTGACAAAAAGTAATATTTATGTCATCCTAGTAGTCCCTATATTACATAACTGTACTTTTAAGTTATTTAATCTCTAGGATTTTGCCATGACTTCATTAATATTTTTATTTTTTTTATTGTTGATCCTTGCTACAACAGAGGTAGAAAACTATGTGATTTTTACTTCTGAAATTCATAATCAGAGGTAGAAAAATATTCTGAAATCTGGTGGCCATCTAACTTTTTGGTAGGCAGAATCAAAACATTGGACCAGTGGTGTGTATGTAATAAGAAAGTCAGGTGCACTTCTGTTCTACAAATAATGTTTTACCCTCAGCCATTAGCTTATCTCTCCCTGGAAAAGAAAAATGTTACTCATTTTTTCTCTGGGGCCCACATATTCTAGAATTATACAGGGGTTGGACTAAATGATATGAATACCTGGGAAGTACGTGATATGTCTTAAAATAAGGTGTTTTACTGCCTTTTATACACCTTCCTTCCTTTGTGGTATAGATTCGTGTAGCTTTTGAATAGTCTCAGCAGAATGTTATACCATTCGTCGATGAGAACATGAGCCAACTGCTTCAGAGACGGTGGATTAGGGAATCTGCTTCTCACTCTATTCTCCAAAGCTGCCCACAGTGGTTCGATGATATTCGAGTCAGGTGGTTATGCTGGCCTGAACAGATGTTGAAGTTTATCTTGGTGCTCCCCAAACCATGACTGAACTGTTCTGGGTGTACGCATGAGCGCATTATTATTATCTTGTAAAGTGGCATCATTGTTGAGAAACAGTACTTGGGACATATAATGCACCTGATCATCTAGAATGTCCAAGTACTCACTGGCAGTTACTCAACCATGTAGGGTAATGAAGGATATAGCCAACTGAATACCAAGATGTGGCCACCCAAACCATCGTGGATCCACCCCATGTTTGACAGTTGGAACCAGGTATTCCAAATGGTATGTTTCCTTGGGGGTTTCTCCATACGCAAACCTGACCTACTTGATAATGAGGAACTGTACACCAATTGAGTAGTAAATAGTAGCACTATACTAGTGATCTGATTTATTGGCGTAGGAAATGGACACATAAGCGTTTCCAAGCTTTCGCATATCAACCGGATGGCTTTTTCAAGGAAGTTAGACAGAAACTGCAAACTAAAAATAAAACGCATTAACAATTTGAACATGGGAACTTGACAATAAATAGATACATTATATTCTTTTAAAGATACGAGGCATCAGAAATGGTGAAAAACCACCTCTCTCTCCTGTGAAGCAGGTGTCTCTATGCGATTCCCCTACCGTACGTGGACGGCTCTAAACGATACTACATTGGAATGACCAAGCGTTCGTTTGGAATCGGAGTCAACGAGCATAAAAGGGACACAAAATATTGCAAAGTAGCCACGGCAGACTGCACTATCCAGAGAAGTGAAATTCAAGTCTGCCGCTACTCCTATGTGAGATGGTATGAAGACATTAGCTAGCTTCTCTACCCCTAAATGTACAGCCATTACCAACAGCGATACTTGCAATGATTACATCTCACTCAAGTTGCTACGAATTTGGAACCAATTCTTCAAGTAACACCTTCTCCCTACCAGGATACTGCGCATGCAACAAATGTGAAACCTCGTATCTTTAAATGAATATAATGTTGTATCTATTTATTGTCAAGTCAAGTTCCTGCGTCCAAATTGCTAATACATTCTATTTTTCAATTTGCAGTTTCTGTCTAACTTCCTTGAAAATGCCATCTGGTTGATGTGCAAAAGCTTGGAAACGCTTATGCGTATTTCCTACGCCAATAAATTGGATCACTAGTATACTGTTACTATTTATTACCTGACCTACGGTTGTGAAATAGGAATGTCCAGGTGTTATTCTAGGGACACCATCTTTTTCTAATTGTAGAGCTGGTTTCTGTGATTAGATATTTAGAAATTGCAGTTCTTCCAGGGATGCTAGCTTTAGTAATGTTCTGTGTGGACTATTTTTGCGGAAACAGGGTCTTCCAGTAGATATTGAGTTTTGTTGTCATTTTGCTGCGGTAGTTGTGCGTGATTTAGACACCATCCTTGCTAGTGTTCGATGGTTGCCCTCATTCAGTTTCGGTTTTTGTCCAGTGTTTTTCTTCTCCGATGAAGTCTTGCCATGCTTTGTGTATGCAGTGATAACCGTGGAGGCTGTTGCTCTTGTACACAAAAAATAACAGCTGCATTTTTTTCTTCAGTGTATCCTACACGAATAATATTAACTCCTATAATCATGCTGTCCACATTTTGTTCAGCCCCTGTATGTTTTTCAGTGATGTTTTCCATCATGGCCCAGACAATTTTTTGGGTCTCTGGGGCCAATTGGGCACTGCATTTTTTGGCCCCTGCTTATAATAGGGCATCATCTGCATTTCCTAAAGCACTAGCATCCATTATAACTGCAATTGTGTTACTATTGTAGATGTTCCTTTGCCACTCAGTTCAATTGTATCATTATTGAAACTGTCCCTCCATCTAATCAGTGGTCCTCTGTTCCTTGTTCTTTTCATTCCTAGTGTTCTTGACAATTCCTCCTCGACAAATGTCCACATCAGTGCAATCTCCCTTGTTAAGCATTCTTTCAAATCTCTGTCACTTTAAACTAATTTAGCTGGCCTTTTTGTCTGTGGCTTCACATTCATATCTTTATTGGCATAACGTTATACTAATTTTCCATCTATCTTGTTTTTGTCTGTGCCTTCATGCATTTTGGTAATGCTGCTCATCCACATTCATATCTTTATTGGCATAATGTTTTACTAATTTTCCATCTATCTTTTCATTGGTCAAATTTATGCACTGATCTGCTTGCTGTTGGTTTCATTGCAGTTCCCCAAGTTTCATTTTTGAGAACAAAGACTTAGGTGAGCTCCATATTTTCAGCTCTTTAGTTTGTAATGCATTAACAAGTGTTTTAATTTGTCTTATTCGGGTATTTCCTTCTACACTGAAACTATCCAAAATCCATGTATGTTTTTACCTTTCTTTGTGTAATATAGAGGGTTCTTAGAAAAGTCTGTTTACCCCCCCCAATAACTTTTAAACCGCATATCGTACCACCAACAGGAAGTAATGTGTACCTGTAGGAAAGGGACCATGCTCAAATGATTGGATGCTTGGACATTCTTGTAGCGCCCCTAGAGGTAAAATACGGAACTTAGCAAAATTAACTCAAAAACCAAGAGATACACAAAAAAGTCCAATTACAAGATGAAAGACATTACATACATACATACATACATACATACATACATACATACATACATACATACATACATACATATCACTAAGCTGTTCTCTGAGTTTCAGAGGTTAGCTCCAAAAAGAAATACAAACTTCCAGATATTTTTACTTATTGTTGTCGTATCAAACTTCTCCATTTACAGCGATCTTGATTGTTGTCGTATCAAACTTCTCCATTTACAGCTATCTTTACATACAACTCGTGCTTCACTGATATCCATTACACGCTGCACACAAGATCTTTTATTCTTCATACTCATAATCTTTTTCTCATGCAGACACTCCTAAATCTGATCCACCTATGTCTTCCTTGGCCTTCCTCTGCCTTTCCTTCCTGCCACTTGGGCTGAAAAGATTTTCTTATTAAGCATTTCATCACTCATTCTTTCAACATGGCCAAACCACCGAAGCATATTGGTCTCCACCTTGCTAACAACATTTTGCTTCACATCACACAACTGCAATACATCTTCATTCCTCACACAATCAGATCGTGTCTTGCCACAAACCCCACGTAAGTAATGCATTTCTCCAGCACACAAACGACTCCTATGTTTCTTTTGCAGTACCCAGGTTCCACCGCCATACATCAGAGTAGGAACAATTACAGTTTCATACACAACCATGCGGGACTCTCTAGAGAACCCATCATTCCTGTGAAAACCTCCCAGAGCAGCTATGACTTTCAAAGAAGAATTCACTCGCCTACTGATTTCACCATCCAACTTGTTCTCTCTGTCAAACATGCTTCCTAAATACACAAACTCACTCACCTGGTCAATCACAGTGCCATTTATACTTACATTACATTCAGTGCTACCCAATCCTCTCTCAAACACCATAACTTTGGTTTTTCCTTATTTATACTCAGTTTGAATTTCATGCAAACTTCGTGGATCCGAGTCAACATACTATGCAACTCACTTTTGCTCTCTGCCAACAGGAGTATCATCAGCATACAGCAATCTGCACACACAGATATCACCAAGACACAAACCACTATTATCTATTTTGGCATCACGCATGCATGCGTCCATAAATATATTAAACAGCCATGGTGACATTACACAACCTTGTCTAACTCCGGCACCAATGGAAAACCATTTTGATAAAACACCATTCACTCGTACACAAGCTCAACCAGCATACATGGCTTTTACACTATTAAGTAGATTCCCAGTAACACCATATTCATTCAACACCTTCCACAAAAGTGTCCTATTCACTCGGTCGTAAGCTTTCTCTAAATCTATGAAGGCAGTAAAAACTTTCTTCTCAACAGCCAGATACTTTTCAATCATCATGCGTAATGCAAAAATCTGGTTAGTGCAGCCTTTACCAGGCATAAAACCACTCTGAACATCCCACACTTTCAATGATGTAAGACCCTGTACTTTTTCAATAACAACCTTACCAAACACTTTCCCTGGTACACTCAGTAGGCTAATACCACGATAGTTCTTGCATTCAGTCTGATCACCTTTTCCCTTATACAAGGGAACAATAATAGCATCCTTCCAATCCCGAGGGACCATTCCCAACTCCCAGCACAACTGGCAAATTTCAGTTAACCAGTCAATTATAGAGTCACCACCATATTTCAACATCTCTGCAGTTATGCCATCAACTCCTGGAGCCTTACCATTCTGAAGAGATTTTAGAGCTTTACACACTTCTTCTCTTGAGATCCCTCCTGTTCTTTCATCCCTCATTGTGGCATCATCTGCATCCATCTCAGAATCATCTTTGCTATCCTGATCTAATAACTCACGTTAAGTATTCACCCCATCTGTCACTTAACTCATTGGGCTCCCATATCATTTCCCCAATCTCATTCTTCACACAACTTACAACTTTGTTTCCCCTATTTTTCCTGAGTCTCATGTACTTCCAGGACTTCCTATTTTTCCAAAATGCCAGTTCATGCCTTTCCACTTTCTCCTTCCTATCTTTTGCCTTACTGTGGCGAACCAGCTTAGCAGCTTCATGCTTCTTACAGCGATATTCATCCACATACTCTACCTTGCAACATCCCCAAATAGGCTTCCTTCTTTCTCTTTACTGCCTCTTCAATCTCACTATTCTACCAAGCATCACCTCTATTGTCACCCACTATTGTGGTGCCACAGACCTTTTTAGCAGCAGTGACAACACAGTTCTTAAAACATTCTCACTTCTTTTCTACATCCCTCTCACCAGACTTCAGCTCCTTCAGTCGTTCTCTGAGTTAGTCAGAATACAGCTGATTATATTCAAGGAGCCTATCAACCTTTATTCTTTCTATCCTGGGTCTCTTCCTATTCCTTTTCCTCCAACCAACATTAAATTTCACTCGTGACACTACCAAGTAATGATCAGAACCAACATCCGCTCCTCTCATCACACGAGTGTCAACAGCTAAGTGTTTCAAACGCTGATCGTAGACAACAAAATCTATCACACTCTTTTGACCAAGAGTACGATTTTCCCAAGTATATGTGTGGATATACTTGTGGTTGAAAAATGTGTTACATTCACACAAACCATTCTCAATGCATTGTTCAATTAATCTTTCACCATTATCATTCACACAAGGATCATTAAACTTACCCAGAACATTGTCAGAAATTGCATTCTGCACACCTCCTCTAGCATTGAAATCCCCTGCTATTATAACTTTTTCTTTAGCACCAAACTGGCTCAAAACAGCTTTTAGCTCATTCCAGAAATCTTCTTTCGTATCAGAAGGTTCTGAGTCATAAGGAGCATACACTACAGCAATTACAATTCTCTGAAGTTTCACTTTCTAACGAATCCAGAGAATTCTCTCACTTATGCAACTATAGTAAATCAAGTTGTTCATCTTTTCACTTAAAATCACACCTACACCAGCCTGTCCTCTCATATTATCCAATACTCCAGACCACACACTCACCGTGCCATTCACTTCTTCTACCCCAATTTCCTTCTTTTTGGTTTCACTTACACACAGCACAATCCAGTCTATACTTATTCATCTCCTCAATCACCTCACTCATCTTGCCATTTATACCTCTAGTATTTCATACACCAATCTTACATTCACTCAGCCGAGATCTCTTTTTCATACGCCGTTTAGAAAGTCCAGGTCGATTCCGTAGTGGACCGTCCTTCTTAAGTGTGGTAGGTCCACCATATCCCACACTAGTCATTCTTAATATTTCTTTTTGTCTTTTTAATCAGGTAAGTACATCAGTGTGGGGGATTATCCCACAGCTGAGGGTTCCAGTTGGTCATTCAACCTAAGGATTCTGGAACAAAACCCAGTGAGTTGGGGTCTTTTCGTCAATGTCGCACAGAACTAGCTTGCACCTCTCCAAGATTCACAGAGGCCCTAGTGGCTGTTGTGTGTGCCATTGTTACCACGGAGCGCCCCGAGGAGGCAAACCCATCGCTCACTACAGCCGCCCGCAAATGAAAGAGCTATGTTTAATTAGTACAAAACAACACTTGGTTCAACAGAAACACAGAAAAGACAAGAAAACAAAAACAAAACTTCAGATGTCTAGCTGCTAGCGCGTGACAGCAACAGAAAAGTGGTTATGTGATATAACACGTAGTTATGCTAATTTCAAGTTTGACGTAAAATGACGTCAGACAACCGAAGAGCTATAAATGATAGGCGGGAATTGAGAGTGAATCAGAGTACAAGGTCGACAGGTAGATGGCTATCTTCACGAATGACGAGTACTGTTGTATGGTCTTGCTGTAGGGTGAATGTCAGCAAAATGCAAAAAAGGCTGCGAGGTTGTATAGATTACGGTTTCCCGCTCGTCAGCATTCAGCTGCACAGACAATTGCCGAAGTTGTCCGGCACCTGCGAGAAACAGGAATCATTACTGAGCGTCATTGTTCCGGTTGTCCGAGTGCATCCTGCAGATGTTTTGGTCTATGTTCTTGCAAATCCCTGAAGTAGTACAGCAGCAGTGAGCCGTGCGTGTAGATTATCGGCATCACGGGTGTGGCAAATCTTGAACAAATCCTACCGTGAGGCTGTTTTGCAAAACCTGATGCCTGGAGACCTCCAAAGGCGGTGGTGTGGTGGGACTTCTGTAACTTTCTCTTGAACACCTTACAGGAAAAGCCATGTTGTAAATGCATTTATGGCACCTCTATTCATAGTGATTGTGGAATAACTTTTTTACGGGTCTTATAGAGGTGTTTCATTGGAAAAGCCAACTTTCACTGGAAAAGCCATGGTTTGTGGACAACATCCTGTGGACTGATGAGTCAACATTTACAAGGGGCGGGATCATCAATCACTAGAACTCCCACTACTGGGATGTGAGAAATCCACTCATGAGACAAGCATGCCATCAAGTATGTTGGTCACTTAATGTGTGGTGTAAAATGTGGCAAACATCCATAATTAGACCTGCGTTCATTGAGGGAAATTTAACAGGTCAGCGTTACTTGCAGCTGTTATGTGGTCCAGTAAGCGATTGATTGGATGATGCTCCTTTCAGTATCTTTCAACGTGATGGCTGTCCTTCCCACAAAACCTTTTCAGTTCGCTTGTTCTTGTCTCGCATGTTTGGCAACAATATTATTGGGCTATGGTGATTGTACAGAATGGCCGCCACGGTCACCCGACCTAACACCAATGGACTACTTCTTTTGGGGATACCTGAAGGATCAAGCGTACTCTACGGAACCTTCCAGCATGGCAGATTTAACGGAACGCATTGTCAGGGGCTGTAATTCTGTAACCCCCCACGATGTTGCATGCTGTCCGAGATGCATTTCTGTTCTGAATCCAGATGCACACTTCGAACAATGTATACGGTAGACTACTAACCAGATTATTTGCACATGTACTACACGAACTGTGTTGTGTCTGTGTTTTGTGTGTAATTTAAATGTTTGCTACTTTACCATGTCTTTTCTGTTGAACCAAGTGTCGTTTTGTGCTAATTAAACACTGCTCTTTCATTATGTAAATGGACTTCTTTGTGTATCTCTTGGTTTCTGAGGTAGTTTTGCTAAGTTCCATATTTTACCACTAGGGGTGCTACAAGCACGTCCAATCGATTGAGCATGGTCACACTTCTGTGGCAGTACGACACGCGGTTTAAAAGTTAGAGGGGGTAAATGGACTTTGCTAAGAACCCTGTATATTTTTTTCATTTTGACTGTATTTTCTGTTTTTTTTTTATGTATTTTTTATATTATTATTTTTTTTTTCATTTTAGCATTTATGTTCAGAGTGTGATTCAGTTAAGAAATTTGAAGTCGTAGAGAAAAACAGCTGCAAGTGTTATATATTTAGATGAACCAAAGAGCTGAAGTGGAAGAACTAAGATATAAAAGTGTTGGTGACTGAACTCCAAAACATCGTGCTTCTCATTTAAAATACATACTTTCTGGAAATCAGATTCTGTGCTGCACAAGATCATTTCACATTTTGGAGAACTTTTAGGGGTGTGCGAAATATGCCCCAAAACAATCGCTCTCGGAAAAACTTCTGAAAAGTGTCATTCAAGTTCTTCACACTTGTACCTCGCATGAATGTGATATATGCCACAAGAAGTTTTCAGAAGCATATCTTCCAAAACACTTGCTCACTCATACAGGTGAAAATCCCCACAAATGTGGCATATGCTATAAGAAATTCTCACAGGACATATACTCACTCACACCGGTGAAAAGCCACGTGAATGCGAAATATGCCATAAGAAGTTCCCAATGAAATCTAATCTTTCAAGCCATTTGCTCACTCCTGCAGGGAAAAAAACGCACAAATGCAAAATATGCCATAAGAAATTCTTCTGGAAAAGTAACCTTACAACACATTTGCGCACTCACACTGGTGAAAAGCCACATGAATGTGAAATATGCCATCAGAAATTAATCTCAAAAAGTAACCTTTCAAGACATGTGCTCACTCACACCGGTGAAAAGCCAAATGAATGTGAAATATGCCATAAAAAATTCATCTCTAAAAGTGAACTTTCAAGACATTTGCGCGCTCACACAGGTGAAAGGCCACATGAATGCGAAATATGCCATAAGAAATTGTTCTCGAAAAGTGAACTTTCAAGACATTTGCGCACTCACACAGGTGAAAGGCCACATGAATGCGAAATATGCCATAAGAAATTGTTCTCGAAAGGTGAACTTTCAAGTCATTTGCGCACTCACACAGGTGAAAAGCCACATGAATGTGAAATATGCCATCGGAAATTCCTTTCGAAAAGTAACCTTTCAAGACATGTGCTCACTCACACCGGTGAAAAGCCAAATGAATGTGAAATATGCCATAAGAAATTCATCTCTAAAAGTGAACTTTCAAGACATTTCCGCACTCACACAGGTGAAAGGCCACATGAATGCAAAATATGCCATAAGAAATTGTTCTCGAAAGGTGAACTTTCAAGTCATTTGCGCACTCACACAGGTGAAAAGCCACATGAATGTGAAATATGCCATCAGAAATTCATCTCGAAAAGTAACCTTTCAAGACATTTGCGCTCTCACACAGGTGAAAAGCCAAATGAATGTGAAATATGCCATAAGAAATTCATCTCTAAAAGTGAACTTTCAAGACATTTGCGCACTCACACAGGTGAAAGGCCACATGAATGCGAAATATGCCATAAGAAATTGTTCTCGAAAGGTGAACTTTCAAGTCATTTGCGCACTCACACAGGTGAAAAGCCACATGAATGTGAAATATGCCATCGGAAATTCCTTTCGAAAAGTAACCTTTCAAGACATGTGCTCACTCACACCGGTGAAAAGCCAAATGAATGTGAAATATGCCATAAGAAATTCATCTCTAAAAGTGAACTTTCAAGACATTTGCACACTCACACAGGTGAAAGGCCACATGAATGCGAAATATGCCATAAGAAATTGTTCTCGAAAGGTGAACTTTCAAGTCATTTGCGCACTCACACAGGTGAAAAGCCACATGAATGTGAAATATGCCATCGGAAATTCCTTTCGAAAAGTAACCTTTCAAGACATGTGCTCACTCACACCGGTAGAAAACCACATGAATGCGAAGTATGCCATAAGAAATTGTTCTCGAAAAGTGAACTTTCAAGGCATTTGTGCACTCGCACAGGTGAAAGGCCACATGAAAGTCATTTGCGCACTCACACAGTTGAAAAGCCACATGAAAGTCATTTGCGCACTCACACAGCTGAAAAACCACGTGAATGTGAAATATGCCATAAGAAGTTACAAATGAAATATCTTTCAACTCACTTGCTCATTCACACAGGTGAAAAACCACACGAATGCAAAGTATGCCATAAGAAATTCCTCTGGAAAAGTAACTTTACAACACATTTGCTCACTCACACTGGTGAAAAGACACATGAATGCGAAATATGCCATAAGAAGTTCTCAATGAAATCTTATCTTTCAAGCCATTTGCTCACTCATGCAGGGAAGAAAACGTACAAATGCAAAATATGCCATAAGGAGTTCTTCTGGAAAAGTAACCTTTCAACACATTTGCGCACTCACACAGGTGAAAGGCCACACGAATGTGAAATATGCCATAAGAAATTCATCTCGAAAGGTGAACTTTCAAGTCATTTGCGCACTCACACAGGTGAAAAGCCACATGAATGTGAAATATGCCATCAGAAATTCATCTCGAAAAGTAACCGTTCAAGACATTTGCGCTCTCACACAGGTGAAAGGCCACATGAATGCGAAATATGCCAGAAGAAATTCATCTCGAAAGGTGAACTTTCAAGACATTTGCGCACTCACACAGGTGAAAAGCCACATGAATGCGAAATATGCCATCGGAAATTCATCTCGAAAAGTAACCTTTCAAGACATTTGCGCTCTCACACAGGTGAAAGGCCACATGAATGCGAAATATGCCATAAGAAATTCATCTCGAAAGGTGAACTTTCAAGACATTTGCGCACTCACACAGGTGAAAAGCCACATGAATGCGAAATATGCCATCGGAAATTCATCTCGAAAAGTAACCTTTCAAGACATTTGCGCTCTCACACAGGTGAAAGGCCACATGAATGCGAAATATGCCATAAAAAGTTCCCTACAAAATCTTATCTTTCAAGCCATTTGCTCACTCATTCAGGGGAAAAAACGCACAAATGCGAAATATGCCATAAGGAATTCATGTGGAAAAGTAACCTTTCAAGACATGTGCTCACTCACACCGGTGAAAAGCCACATGAATGCGAAATATGCCATAAGAAATTCATCTCGAAAAGTGAACTTTCAAGTCATTTGCGCACTCACACAGGTGAAAGGCCACATGAATGTGAAATATGCCATAAGAAATTCATCTCTAAAGGTAAACTTTCAAGACATCTGCGCACTCACACAGGTGAAAAGCCACATGAATAGGAAATATGCCATAAGAAGTTCCCAACCAAATCTGATCTTTAAAGCCATTTGCTCACTCATGCAGGGTAAAAAACGCATGAATGCGAAGTATGCCATAAGAAATTCATCTGGAAAAGTAACCTTACACAGAGGTGCCAACCTCTAGCACAACATATCAGTAATCAATAGAGGATTTTTCAGTAATGTTTCAGTAATGGAACACAAACTTTCAGTAATGTAACATGCCATTTTCTTTTTCCAAAGTTAAGGACAATATTATAGTATTACTGTGTAACCTGTAATACTTGTATGAGGTGATGACCTTTCGAGGAGCCTATCTGTAATCACCATACGAAGCCTCATCGTTAACGTGCGGAAAGGCTATTTCATGAGAAATTATTGTGTAATAACCTTATGTTTACACTATCCTGATAAAAAATTATGAAATTAAATTATCAATATTGTACTTACCTCATGTCATTGCTGGCATAAAGACTCCCTTGTTGCTTGTTTTGGAGTGGTATATTCTTTTTCAGAAAACTTCTTTTTGTGACATGGCTCACCTGAGGAAAATGCTTTACTTTTCTGTACAAGAAGGGCACTTAATGTTTTGGTGCTCATTGTTGGGCAGAAGTATGTGAGGTTTTTCCTTACTATACTAAATATTCTCTCTGTAGAGGAATTGCTGTGAGGAATAGTCATTATTGCCAACATTAGTTTAGGAAATGCAGAATACTTGAGAAGGCCAGATGAAACCTTCATCTTAGATATTTCATTCCATGCCAATATGTGGCATGGAATGAAATATCTCAAAGATATCCTGCTTCATCAATATCACAGTTTTGGAACATAGCATGAAACAAGGGACCAGCATGATCACAGTTTGCTTATAGGTAGGTTATGCTCCACAACGAATGTAGTAAACAGCAATTCAGAATTTATCACACTATTTTCATTTTTTTTTTTTTTGCAAAAAAATTATCCAAAGGCTTTTTATTGAGTCTTTCATTTTACATAATCCTTGTGTTTTTTTGACTGGATATGCCTTCGGCAAGAGGGCACGTAAGGAAACCTTTATTTCAGCATTTGTAACATTTTTCCATTTCCTAGCTCGAGATTTGGGAGAAAGATTTGGATGTTCCTGTAGAAACCTCTTTGCATATGTATTTGTTTCAGAAACAATAATTCCAAGGATAAAATTAGTAAAAACAAGTCAAAATATGCAATAGGTGCCGCATCAGTTGCAGGAGCATGTTTGGGCCCCTGCATTTCATGATAATCAAAAGGATGCTGAGGTTGTTCATCACTTCCCTCTATTACATCCTTCCATTCGCTTTCATGACCTGAAGGTTCACTATCAAGATCTTCACTTTCGGAAGATATTGTGTGCGTGGCACGGTGGCTAGTTTTCTGGCTTCATGTTGCTTGGCCAATATCACTCTCACTACAACAAGCCATTTCAAATAACCTTAAAAAAACATTTCACGCAGTAGGAAAAAAAGGACGTCCGCTAGTCTGAGGAACAAGCTGTCAATAAAGTCATCCGCTGCTTGGAAAAAGAGGGGGTTTCGTAATTCACAGAGGTTTGCGATTGTGTCTGTTTGTTTGGGAAAAAAGAAATGGATAATATGAAGAGCTTCTAGTAATAAAACACCGCATTTTGTTCCCCGCGCGGCGAGAGTCCGCAAAAAAACCCCCACCACCCACCATTGCGGGACCATGCGTTGCGACAAGTTGCGCGTTATTGCACTTCGAACAGGGCTCGAAAAAGTGATTTCTGATAGTACTGCGTTTTTTAATTCACCAACAATGCCAAGTGAACATCCCTGCCTCAACTTCAGTAGGAAAAGTTTTTGCTAAAGTAGCCTTTCTCCCGTCACACGGAAAAAGCACGTGGGAAGCCCGATAGCAAGCGCAAACTATTTCACGGTACGACTCTTACGGCATATTACGATTCTTTTGATAATATCGCTGTTTGACGATATGATTCACGGAGATTCCATTTCAAAATTATATGATTGATAAATGATATGATCACACTGACATCTGCCGTCTGATTCGGAAAATACTCGGATCAAAACAAAATCGAACGCCGACGAATCGGCCGCGTCGCACTAAAAGGGTTAACAAAAAAGGATACAAAATTGAGATTCTCCAAGACGCACTGAAATCCGTTATTTTTCCAACCTGTCCGTAATCTGACAGTCAAAACCGTAATAATTACGGACAATCCGTAACAGTTGGCTGTGCTTACAACACATTTGCGCACTGACACTGATGAAAAGCCACATGAATGGGAAATATGCCATAAGAAATTTATCTCGAAAGGTGAACTTTCAAGTCATTTGCACACTCACACAGGTGAAAAACCACATGAATGCAAAATATGCCATAAGAAATTCATCTCAAAGTTTACTTTCAAGACATTTGCGCACTCACACCAGTGAAAAGCCACATGAGTGCGGAATATGCCATAAGAAATTCTCGCAGAAAGGTACACTTTTAACTCATTTGCGTACTCACAAAGGTGAAAACTACACAAATTTAATACATGCCATAGGAAATTCTTTCAGAGAAGTAATCTTTCAAATCATGTGCTTACTCATGTAAAAAAAGCCATGAATTCTTAATGGAAAGTAGCCTTTAAAGACATTTTCTTACACAAGTAGAAAGCTACAAGAGTGGAAAACATGCAATAACAAATTCTCGCAGAATGGCAGTCTTTCAAGTTGTTTCCGCACTCGCGCAGGTGAAGAACACATGAATGCAAAATATGCCATTAGAAAGTCTCATTGAAATGTATTTATTCAATCCATTTGCTGACTCACATGTATGAAAAACCACATGAAATGTCAATCCACAAGTACTCAGTGAAATTTAGTTTTCCAGATTGCTTACACACAAAACTGCGGACATTGGCAAGAGCCTTGTCAGTAGTAACCAAAGGTGTAGGGGGGGGGTCCTCAGGTTCGAACCTTCTACTAAGGTTCATGGAGTAAGAATTTAAAGCAATATACAGTATATGTATGTCTTTCACTAGTGAACCAAATCTGTGGAACCCCTTCCCTTTGTTAAGAAATTTGGTAAATGTGTACTTTAGCGTCCTAAATTATTTCGTCTGAAAAATATCACCGTGTGGGGAAAGTGCGACATACCATTTTTTAAGCATGCAAAATAATGTGGAACGGTACAGAAATACAGTAATTTAAGAGAAGGTTAAATAATTTTACCGAAATATTTACCTGTGAGTACGATGGTCGATGGTGTGCAGCAGTTGGTGCGGGAGACTTAAGCGATGCTAACGGCGATGACTTGAAGCTTCTGTGCATCGAAAGGGAGCAGGAGTTCGTAGTTAATGCACGGAAGAATACAATAGGAGTGTGGTGTGTGCTGTAATCCTGCGGAAGTGGAAGTAGTTTAATACTGTTTTCTTAATTTTTGAGAAAGAAATGTGTGGAATGTCATTAGTTTCACAATGTCTCCAAATGGAAAGAAATGAAGGAATGTAAATGTTTTCACGTACGACAGAAATGTTAACCAAGTTTTGGTTATGGTTTCGAAGATGTACAGGGGCAGGTGATTTCTTCAACCACTTTATTTGTACTTCTGCTGTTATTCTGTGCATCGTAGCTCACATTTTTTCATCCTGAAAGGGATATTTTTTTAAATAAAGGAGTTCAATTCAGAAATCGCATTATGGCAGGGATGCTACAAAACTTGGGAAATGGAATTTACGTTCATTCTGTAGTTATCCACAGCAAAAATTTTGTTAATCCAGAGTATCCTAATATTCACACACAGAATGTAGAAAACTTGTAGATGCACTTAATGAGGAAGCTATGACGCCAGTTCGGAACCAGAACAGGACTTTTCGTCTTTTACATGCACGAATTCATGTTTAGGACACTGTTCCCAGACAGAACAATTTTTGGCAATTATCTAGTTACGCTTTCTCAAAATTACCCTTGAAAAAAATAAAATTACAATGCTGCTTAAAGCTGACCTCTTTTCTTCAGCGTATTCCTACAAGACGCTCTGATGACTACATAATGCTCAACCTCTTCTTGTTGTATTCTTCTGCTTGTTACTTGCCTTTCTCAACGAAGCTTACATTCACTGGACTACACCTTCACCCCGTCGCCGCTTCATCGTCCTAGGCCTACCGTGCATACTCTTCCAAACCATCGTACTCCCAGGTAAATACTTCCGAAAAATTCTTTCCTGTTCTTTAAAAATACTACATTTTTGCACCTTTCCCCATTATTTTGCATGCTTAAAAAATTGTACGTCGCACTTTTCCCCCACAGTTAAATTTTTCCGACGAAATAATTTAGGACGCTAAAGTACACATTTACCAGAAATTTCGGGCTACACCGCTAGTAGTAACTAGTCTTAGTGTGCACATATATAGACACTTTCTTACAAAATGATTCATCTCTTTGTGAAAAAGAAATGCATGCCACAACAAAACGTTACAAAAAGACAAGGACACTCATGAACAGGCCCCGATTTACGGGAGGGCACACGGGGCACGTGCCCAGGGCCCCCGATTTTTGGGGGCCCCCAAATTTGAATTAAATGTGTACTTAGTTAATGGGAATTTTGTGTGTGTATATTCAAAATTTATTATTTTTACTTTTGCATGCTCATGAGTCATGTGTTTATAGATGTGGTACTTACACACAGTGAGTTTGAGGTTCGAATTTCACGTAAACACGTGGCCATTAATGAGTTTCAGTGGTTTAATAGCCTTCAGGTGGCCAGTGAGAAGAAGGATCGCTTCCATTGAGTCACGTGCCTTTTCTTGCGTTTCCGAACGCACCTAAACTCAACTGATCCTTCAACTTCCTGCGCATGGCTTGTCGTTGTCGTAACTGTAACCACGAAGGTTTGGTTGTATTTTGCGTTGCGTTTCTTGTAGTCTGATGGAATGTTGAATATTTGTTAAATTT
Organism: Macrothele yani; assembly: GCA_039090855.1. NCBI lineage: Eukaryota > Metazoa > Arthropoda > Arachnida > Araneae > Macrothelidae > Macrothele > Macrothele yani. Next base: position 125,984,982 of record CM077009.1, on the reverse strand, counting down.
ATATATAATCAAATTTAGTTAGTTGTAACAATATATTTAAGTTGAATTATTTAACAGTTAAATTATGTCAAAACGTACATACTAATCAGGCAGCGCTAAACGGAAAGCCAAACAATTGAAACTGAAGGATGATGACCTGCAGCATGGTAGCATTGAACGTTTTGCCATTAAAAAATTGGATATTTCACTTGGTCCCAAACGTTCTACAAATTCATCTAATTTTAGTACTGGTGAGTCTCTTGAGCGTAATCTGACTTCAGAATCATCTAACATCACAGGTGCTCCTAATTTGGGAAATCTTTTGAATTCATCTAATGAAGAGAGCACAAGTTCCACAATGAATGCAGTGGATCCTGCCTTATGGGGAGAAATTACAGAAGAAATGCGCGAATGCTTTTTGAGCGATCCACCAGTCCAAGATTTGAAGTTGCTGGCATTCACAGGGAAGGATATATGTGGTAAAAAACGTTTTCTAACAGAAGGTAATTTTTTCAGAATAAAAAAAAATAATGAGAAGGTAAAAACGCGACTGGCTTCTTTTATCCCCATCAACTTGTTTACTATTCTGCTGGATATGCAAATTGTATGCTAGGAGCACTACAGCATTAGGATCCACAGGTTTTTCTGACTGGAAGCATGCAAGTGAACGTCTTACAGAGCATGAAAATTCACACATACACAGGCAAGCAGTATGTGACTATTCATCACGCATGAATGCTTCTGCACGCATTGACTGTGAGATAGTTGTGCAGTATCGGAATGAATCCAAGTACTGGCAAGATGTTTTGCATAGAGTTGTTGCAACAGTTAAGTATCTCTCAGTTCGTGGGTTGCCAATGTATGGTGATGATGAAACAATTGGATCAGTTCAGAATGGAAATTTCCTGGGCTGCTTAGAATTAATTGCAGAATTTGATCCATTCTTAGCTCAACACTTGGAAAAATGTGGGAATCCAGGAAGTGGTAACACCAGTTACTTATCTTCAACATGTGTGGATGAATTTGTTGAATTAATGGCTGTACGTGTTTTTAATGCCATCACTGATGAAATAAAAATGTCAAAATATTTTTCTGTCATAGTCGACTCTACTCCAGACATTACACACATAGATCAACTGGCTTTTATCATAAGGTATGTCAACAAAGATTGTGAAGCAAAAGAACGGTTTTTGACATTTATTCCATTCCATGGACATACTGCAGAAAACATTACAAATACCATGATATCTTTTCTACAAGAGGCTGGCTTGGATATTATGAATGTCAGAGGCCAAAGCTATGACAATGCCAGCAACATGTCTGGGAAGTATTCTGGTGTTCAAACACGCATTAGGAAAATCAATCCACTAGCGGAATATGTGCCATGTTCTGCTCACACTTTAAATTTAGTTAGTGTGAATAGCATAGATAGTTGTGGTAAAGTTCTCTCTTTTTTCACATTTTTGCAAAAACTCTATACTTTTTTTCTGCATCAACTCACCGTTGGAAGATGCTTCAGGAGAAAGTCCAGGAAGCACATGGAAATTCATCACTCACACTGAAGAGTCGGTCAGTTACCAGATGGTGTGCAGATGCTGCAGCTACACGATCAGTGAGGAAAAATTATCGTGAAATAGAGAAAGTTTTAGTATTTCTGTCAGAAAATGTTGATGATTCTCCACAAACAAGAGATGAAGCAAAATCACTGCTGAAGAAAATGAGAACAATGGAAATATCGATCAGTACAGTAGTTTGGGACACAATACTTCAGAGATTAAACTGTGCAAATCAAACTTGCCAGAATCCAAAAGGAAATATTTCTGAAGTACCTAAAATTTTCCAGTCGTTAATTGAATTCATTCAGTTCGTGAGGGAAAATTTTGAAGTCTATGAAGAGGAAGCTCAAACATTAGTGTCTGAAAATGTGCAATACCATGGTCATAATTCCCGAAGAAAGAAGGTGCCCCAGAATAAACACCTAGATGAATGTAACATTGAACATATAGAACTCAGTGCAAGGGATATATTTAGAACTCAAGTTTATTATGTGCTTTGTGATGCTTTAGTCACTCAGCTTTCAAGCAGAAAAAGTGCTTATGAAAATATAATGAGAAAATTTGAATTTTTACAAAAAAATCAAGATCTGAAATTTTTGAAGGTGCAAAAGCATTGCAGGAATACTATAACAATGACCTTGCCGACCAGTTTGCAGATGAGTTTTTGCAATTCTCCTCAATGATTGGGGAGCATGCAACCATTCCCCAGATGTTGCAAACTTTGAAGGTAAACAATTTAGAAGCCACATTTCCGAACACTGAGACTGCACTTAGAATGTTCATGACATTACCGATTTCAAATTGTACAAGTGAGAGATCATTTTCTTTGCTGAAAAGACTGAAAAATCCCTTACGATCAACCATGAGACAAACGAAACTGGCATCATTAGCTCTGCTGTCTTTGGAGAGTGATGTGACACAGTCTTTAAATTATGATTCTCTGATACATGACTTTGCATCTAGGAAATGTAGAAGAAAAATATTCAACCCAACTGTTTCGTCCTGATATAGGAGGTAAATTTTCAATTGTTTTTATTCATTCCTAAAAATAAAGAATAGTAAACGAGTTATTACAAATAAAAAGATCTGGTGCCCAAACACAGCACTTTGTCATCGTATTGTCAGTTTTGTTTGACATTGGACAATTTATACATTCATGGCATTATGTGCTCATTAGATTTTGGTAAAAATTGGGGAAATGTGTAGTTTAGCGTGGTAAATTATTTGGTCGGAAAAGTTGTAAAATTTCTAAAAAGTGTGACGTACAGATTCTAAAATATGCAATTTAAGGGGAAATGGTGAAAAAATTTCATCGTTAGATTGAATATTAAAGATGTTTACCGAAAAACTTGAACTCCAAGTATGACGAGTCAGCAGACACTGCGGGGAGGCCTTAAACAACGCTGAGGCGTTGACATGAAGCTGTGCTCCGTTGAAAGGAAGGATCGCTGCAGCCAGGACATTCACGGGCAGAATAGTACAACAGGAACCGGGTACGTTGTTGTCAGGAAAGAGTGTAGTGCTACGCTACAGAAAATAGTTAATTTTGGTGTCAGTTCTTGACATCGCAATCGGACAGTTTCTTGTTTTTTTCACATGGGATTCTTTGATGCTGAATGTATGAACTCATTTCTCCGCGAAAGCTTTTCTTTTTAGTAATCAAACTTTCACTTTGAGACTTGCCATCTAACTTCTGTTAGAGAGAATGCGACACCTACTCTAACGCTTTTCTAGAAACAAGAAAGGCATGTGCATACTTACTATTTCGTATCACGGAATTACATACCAAAGAACGAAGACAGTCTCTGCATGTTTTTTTGAAAAGTGAGACAGAAATTACAAACTTCATTCTTTAGCGTAGCAGTATATTCTGCTACTCTTTCCTGACAAGAGCGTACCTGATTCCTGTTGTACTCTTCTGCCCATGAATTCCCAGCCGCAGCAAACCTTCCTCTCAATGGAGCAAAGCTTCAGGTTGTCGCCGCAGCATGTGTTTACTCATCCTACTTGGTGGTAAGTGTTTCGGTGAACATCTTTAATATGCTTTTTTTTTTTTTTTAATTTTACAACTTTTCTGACCAAATAATTTAGGATGCCGAAGTACAACACATTTACCAAAAATTGAACCGGACTAGGTGTTCCCCTCAGCTTTTCAGATTATTATGTTTTTGTTTTGTTATTTTTTTTTTTTTTTTTTTTTGTGTGTAACTCAGACTCTTCCTCATCAACACAAAATTTTATGTTTTGCAGTTTTCTGATATATTGATCATGATGCGCTGATTAGATCTTGGCAGAAACCGTGAAGCCCATAGCACTTTTTCAATTTTTTATGCAGTTTCACACCTCTATTTATGAGGAAGTCCAGTGGAGGTCACCATGGATTTTTTTTTTCTTGTTTTAGTTCACATTTTTTGTTGGATGCATTGTTCTCATGTTCTAGACGCAAGAATCAGTACATTGCAAGACCACAATATTCACTAAAATTAAGATATCCATCCATTTTGTCATAAATATATTGTTATAGTTAGAGTCTATGGGGGTCATTAACACCACAAACTACTGATCAACTAGTTGTACCCGCACAGCCAGAGTTGTATAAAAATAAAATGCATCAGCGAGTCTTCTGTTTCAATATGCACAGCTATTGAAACAGAAGACTCGCTGCCAACCTGCATACCATGATAATAGAATAAGATAATTTAAAGGAAAATTAATAAAACAAATAATTATTAGAACATTACAGATTCCAATGAGGACAAAATAGTACATTCTAATTGAATGTGCAGCAATGTGTAAAATGGACTTTTATGGCAAAATATTAAAATATTGGACTACCTACCTCATAAAAACAAGAGATTAATTAAAGAAAGTTTTTATATCCAGAAAAGCAGTTCTATCAATGAACCTTCAAAAATTATAAATATGATTTTCAACAAGTTCATTCAAAAATACTGGACTTAACAAAATGCATAAGGAAATATTTTTATTTAATTGGCAACTGAAAGAGGAACCTGGCAATAAAATTTAAATTCTGTGTAAACAAAACTTTTAATACAGTTCGTATACATTGAGAACAGGCCTTGATAAAATCTAGAGGCCAGAAATGTCTGTAAAAACAAAAGAACTCAGAAGATGTGAAAAATAATTTTCTTCAGTTAAAATAGAATTAAGTATATTAATCTGAGTAAAGTGTTGAGTAAGTGTTTTAATTGCTGTATATAGGCCTAGCATTTTTATTTTTTTAATCTACATGAAAAAACTATTTGCAAACCTGCTAAGGATTTGGAAACTATCATGCGTACGCATGTACGTCTACATTCTGCTACTCTGCACACAGTGACTATTATTTGGTCGATTGAGAATAAGGAGGGGGGCCCCGAAAATGTTTTGTGCCCTGGGCCTCGCATGTAGTAAATCGGGCCCTGCTCATGAAACAAATTTAACTTAAGCGAAACACAAAGTTGATTCGTGGGTACGGTAGGTAACATAGTAAGATTTAAGTTTGTAAATTTCACCGGTGAAAATTGGTTAGATGTGTTGAGAACTCCACAGCGCCTGACCGACAATTCTGTATGTGTAGATATAATTCCGTATGTATATATAATTTTCACATGGCATGTTACACATGCCAGTATAAAACTAGTCTCATAAAAAAAATTATCAATTAATCAAAGGTAATACTTGTTAACTGAAAACTTGAACCAGCAACATAATCAGTTAGATCTACAATAAGCAAAACCACGGGCGCCGGAACGGAATAGTTTCAGAGGAGGTCTAATTTCTTTGAGAGCTAAAACTACATAAAAAGAAAGATGACTGAGAGGGAGAAAATCCCGTGGGATAAATATATACAGTCAACTCCACTTATAGTGAATCTCTGCAGACTAACATATTTTGTTCACTATATCCAAGGTTCACTAAACCTGAAGTATCTTTTAACCTGAATTGAGTGGAATGGTGAGCAAAAAAATAAAATATGTACATATGTACACTGGCGTGCAAAAATTAAGGATGAGACGGTTTTTCGAATGTAACATCGTGCAGAAGTGCTCCACGTAAACTCGAATCATACCATAAGATCTCCAAGATGTAAGAATATGGGATAAGTGAGCAAAACCGTCTAAACAAGGAATCCAAAGGATACAAAGGCACTTTATTGAAACGGTAGCTTCGAGCACAACTGGACAGAAACATCCATGTGACGGGTGGCTGCCAAGAAAAATCTAGTCTTTAGTAGCGGATATGATCACCCCTGACTGCGTTGCAGGATTTACGTCTGTCCATACTGAGGACAAGGTTGTCAAGGAGCTGTTGAGGCATTGCGTCCCATTCCTCTTGTAGCGCCGGTCGCCGCTGCAGAATCGTTGCTGGAGGCTGGTGACGTGCTGCCAAGAGTCTCCCGAGAAGGTCCCACATGTGTTCGATTGGATTTAGGTCCGGGGACCTTGCGGGCCAATCCATGCGTTGAATATCTTCACTCTCCAACAGCTCTGCGACAGCCACTGTACGATGAGGTGTAGCGTTGTTGTCCATGAAGAGGAACTCAGGACCCACAACACCTCTAAACAAACGCACGTGAGGCAGGAGAACCTCGGTACAATAGCGGACATCAGTGACTGAACCTCCTTGGAAGATGTGGAGGTCAGTACGGCTACCAAGCATGATACCGCCCCAAACGAGAACTCCGCCACCTCCAAACCGGTCCCTTTGGATGATGTTGGAGTTGTGATTGCGTGTTCCCTGCTCTCTCCAGATGTGTATACGTCCAGAATCGCTCGTCAGACTAAATCGGCTCTTATCCGTAAAGAGAACTCTACTCCATTGCTGATGTGTCCAGTTCTTGTGTTCCTGGCACCACAGAAATCGCCGTCTCCGATGAGCAGGCGTTAATGGCACACACCGTACTGGTCGTCGTGCAAATAGACCACCTTTGTGCAGCCTCCTGTCCACGGTATAACGCAATAACGGACGTCCAGTTGTCTGTTGCATGTGCCTTGCGATTTCTCCCGCTGTCTGCCATCTGTCTCTTCTCGCCTGTAGGACAATATACCTGTCGTCCGCCACCGTGGTTGCTTGTGGACAACCACTGTTAAACTCTCAGACAGCTGTTCCTGTCGTTTGAAATGCTCTCCAAGCTCGTGAAACGATGCTGTGAGCGATACCGAACTCATCGGCCACTGTCATATTCACACCAATAAACGGATTCACATCTTCCATAGTCACACCAATAAACGGATTCACATCTTCCATATTCACACCAATAAACGGATTCACATCTTCCAAATTTGTATTGTACAATGGTGTAATCCCATATATCATTCATTGAAGAATCCCCAGGTTTGCAAAAGTGGTGAAATTTTACCTTTCCTGTGCAATCATCAGTTTTTCAGGATGATCAATTAAAGGTTAAAGTGCGCTCAAACATGTATTGAGGTTAAAACAAATCGAAATTATGAACGTGCAGAGGATTATATTTTTAGTCTTGAAGTAATGTTTATTTTTACGTCTTTAAAAATATAATTAGCCTGCCTTTTTGCTGTGAGCTATAAGTTTCAGCACTGCATAATACAATAGTGTACATCCTACTAACACACCCTATTTTTTTAATAATTTGCGCCCTAAAATTTTATCGAAATTTTCAGATGCCTGTGCCCATGCTGTAATATGATGCTCTTAGGATCCCATCATCCTACAGCTTCCCGGGCCTAACTCTAGCGAAAGTTTGTAGCACAACGTGTTGCCGCTGTGACAAAGGGTTCACAAGTAAATTGGAAGGCATTTACTTTCATGGGGGCTACGTCCTGACAGACCGGAAATCCAAGCAAGTGAATGCTCAGTGTGCAAACCTCCACTTACAAGCGTGGGGATTCTTCAATTATCATACTGGCCCTAAAATTGCAGTTTATGACAATATGAGACCAAAGAAGGGAAAAAAAAGCTGAAAATTTTAACTGGGTGAAAAATCAAAACACACAGCAAGAATGCACACTGTCAGTTTGTCCTTTGTTGACTGCAGCTGCATAGCATCCATCGTTTAATTTGTCTTTTTGCTGTTATCTTTCTCTCTGTTTCTTCATTGCTGTTTGTATTTCTTCTTCTTTTTTTTTTTATCTGATAATTTCTTCAATCGTGCTGAAAGAACTTTCGGCCTGAGGACCATGAGCACATGATATCAAAGCTTTAACTACAGGGTGTTTCATAAAGAATGTCCCGATTTGAAAAGTGGATATCTTGGCAACCACGAACCACCGATAAATGTGAATCGTATCATGTCTACGGGCGTGGCCCAGAGTTTATTATGACTACCGCTAGATGGCAGCATGAGTGTCCAAACAACCGCTACGCTTAAGTGAGTGAGAAGATGGCACCGAGGCAACAGAAGGCGTTTTGTGCGCTCGAATTTAGCAAGACCAAGTCCGTGATTACGGTGCAGCGTGCGTTTAAACGGCATTACGGCAGTGCTCCACCAGTGGGCAAAAACATTCATCGTTGGTATCGACAATTTGAAGAAACAGGGTGTTTATGTAAGGGAAAGAGTCCTGGACGACCAACCACCTGAGCGACGAATGTGCAACGAATTCACGAGGCTGAAGGACTGGCTACTTCCACAGCTGCAGGACAACTCTGAAGATTACATTTTGCAGCAGGACGGTGTGCCGCCACATTGGAACCTCCAAGTTCATCGGTTTCTAAACGACACATTGCCTCAGCGTTGGATTGGACGCAGGGGACCCCATGACTTGGCACTACACGCTTGGCCTCTGAGATCTCCAGACATCACACCATGTGACTTTTTTTATGGGGATACGTAAAAGGCAGTGTTTATGTTCCCCCTTCACCCGCTGACTTGGACGAGATCCGAACGAGAATCACGGCCGCGGTAAATTCTGTGACTGAAGACACTCTCCGACACGTTTGGGATGAATTCAGCTATCGGATTGATGTTGTCCGTGCAGCAGGTGGAGGGCACATTGAGCATTTGTAATTGTGGTGAGTGAAACTTTAGACCTTCCTTCATACTTGGCTCTTTGTTTTGTAACTATCCCACATTTGCCTTAATAAATATACTACTTTGAAATCGGATCATTCTTTTTGAAACACCCTGTATTTTAGATAACTGGTGTAACTTTGAGAATATTAATACTTTTGAACAACGTGTATCAATTTTAAAAAATTTTCCAACTTCATCACTTCCATTTTCGTGAATTTCCGCCTCCTTTATCAAGCTAAAATGCAAAAACTTATAGGACGGGGGATATTTATCAATGCAGGAAAGTGACAACATCGTGTAGGGGTGCAATTAACGAGAAAAATCTTTGCTCCGTCCGACTTCCAGTTTTGGAATTTTTTCCCCTATTCTCAAGATAAAATACAAATATTTATGCAGTAAAATCTTATTTAACAATATAATACTGGACAGAAGCAACATCGCAAGAAAAAAGAAATTACAATCCTGGAAAAAGTCTGAACTCTGTCGACATTCTGTTTTAGAAAGTAGAAAGTTTTGTGAAGAAGGAATCCCGTCCTCCGACGAACTCCCCCCCCTAAATTCTGTTCACTTGTACATCAATCTTGTGAATGACCAAAATTAACGAAAAAGGGGAAATTCGCGGAAGAATCTTATGCTTGAAAATTATGGAGGAATTTTCGCTGCATCTAACTTCAATTTTCACAAATTCTTGCCTACAGTTTCAAGCTGAAATACAAACATTTATGCAATAAAATGATATTTAACAAAAATACTGGACACAAAGGCAACATCAGGAGAAAAAACTATGTTTATGGCAAAAAATATTTTACTCTGTTTAATCGCCATTTTCAAAACTTTTGAAACGCAAAATAAGGTTCTCGGACAGAAGACAACCCCACCCCAAATTCTCTTCAGTTTTGCCTAGATCTTAAGAATGATCTAAATGATTAAAAAAAAAAAAAAAAAAGGAGTTCCATGAATGCACTTAAGTATCTGATGTGTATCATAAAATAACAGAAAAAAAAAAAAGGAGTTCCATGAATGCACTTAAGTATCTGATGTGTATCATAAAATAACAGAAAAAAAAAAAAAAGGAGTTCCATGAATGCACTTAAGTATCTGATGTGTATCATAAAATAACAGAAAAAAAAAAAAGGAGTTCCATGAATGCACTTAAGTATCTGATGTGTATCATAAAATAACAGAAAAAAAAAAAAAAAGGAGTTCCATGAATGCACTTAAGTATCTGATGTGTATCATAAAATAACAGAAAAAAAAATCTGTATATTCGACAGTGAGTTCCATAGTCAGACAACTAAATCCAAAGAAACTATAGACATTCCATTCCGTAGTAGTTGACAGGTATGCACACAGGTGTTCAGTAAAAGAAAAAGTCATTTTCTTACAAAAGTTCAAAAATGAAATAAAATATGAATGCAAAATTGGTCTCGTTCATTTCGTCGACACAAATTTGGTATGCTATCTCATGGTACTCTCTTAGACCGTACATGGTTTTTGGAAGGGATCGGTGCCCAGAGTCAAGGGGGGGGGGGGGGCATACAAAGTTTTCATAAAATTTACAGTTTTCAATTCAGAACCACCAAATTTGGTACTCTAAACTTAGACTGCAGATAGAGCATTGAAGTGCAGAATTGTGTTGCAGTTCTTAAGTAAAAAATGAAAATTTTTGAGAAAATTTTGTATGGGGCTCCCTTCACCCCCTGGTCCCCGACCCCTTCCAAATACTGTGCATGGTCTAAGTTAGAGTACCATAAGATAGTATACCAAATTTGGTGATTCTAAATTAAAAACTGTAGATTTTACGAAAACTTTGTAAGGTACCCCCTTGACCCCGGGGCCCCGACACCTTCCGTCTATGGTCTAAGTTGGTGTAAGAGTCAAAGTTTAAGCTGGCTTTCATAAATTTGCTACAACTATTTATTGGAAAATAACTCTCAGCATATATATACATCTCAGCATATATATAAATTAGCAAATTAAACCATGCCCCATCTCAGCATATATATAAAAATGTTTTCTGTTTTTATATGCTTTTTTAAAAATATGGAATAAACGCAATGGCAGTAAAATGTTAAATGCACACATGTAATAAATAGGGTGGGTCGAAAAAGCGAATTTTCGAGTATCAAATTCTAATAGTGCGGAAAAGTTGCGTATTCGCATGCTAATAAACGGGAAAATATTGAAAGAATTCCTATGTTTAATCTTTTAGTTCGCGCAAAGGGCCTAAAATTTTGAAAAAAATGGCAAAAAACACCAAATATTACATTAATGCTCAAATTTTACAGATTAAGTTTTTCAACTTCTAATAGCGTGAAAGTACTTCATTTTAGTTGCCTGATAATAGAAAAAATATTTTTTAAAATTGCGTGCTACATTTTAAGTTCGCGCATAGGGCTATAAAGTTCGTGAAATTTGTTCAAAAATTGATATTTCTACAGTTTTACAAGCAGATGCACTGTTGTACTAAGTACAAGATATGAGATAATCATTGCGTGTTATTTGTATTAGTAATCCTAAATCGCAATGAAACATGCTTATTCAAGTTATTCTGATCATGCTGTGATATACTCAGTGAGCTTTACATTCAACAGACCTGTCGCGACATGTGCAAGTCTGAGTCACCGAGTCACCTCCCCTGGCTGTAAAAGATCCTGGACCTCTCGGTCATTCCCGATGGTTGACATGTGCAAACCGGGTATTACGATTGTTCATTTCGCAAACGAGTCCTACGAACGAACTGAAGATACTTGCCAGTTACATTGTGAAGACGTATGCTCCTGTCTGGTTCGAAGTTAAGAGATATCACTCAGTAAAATACGGTCCTAAGCATATCTTTAAGGTCGTACAAACAACAAGACATTTTCTGGACAACTTTAAAAACATTATCAATCCTGTGATTCAGAGAAACTCCTTCTGTCATTCAGAGAATATGTTGGCTATGATAGTAGATGAGAGACAACACATACGAGAGTTGGGTTACAGGAGGATACTGAATGGAAGAAATCAACAGCCAAAGGAGAAATCTGTTAGAACTTTTATGCCTCCCTCAATAAATTTTGGTGCCACGGACTGCAGTGAGCTGATTGAGTGGACTAAATATAAGCTGTTGCCCCTCCAATGATTGAAAGCTTGACAACAGAGAATATTTCATCATTTCTTCAAAATAAAACTCTGCCTGAGTTTGAATTTTTGAACTTTCCCCGCCATACCCAAGCAGTTGAAAGATGCGTAAAACTTGTGACATAGTCCGCTGGAAAAGTGTGCGGACAAGATAACGGAGATGGCTACATTAGAGCAACTTTGCACTCACGATCTTAGATGCCAAAATTCTACCAAAAATCCGATTTCAAGATAACGCCCTTGACTGATGGTGGCAAACTAACATAATTTACCTCGCCCTGAATGGTTGGACGGTTAGGTAGGGCGTGGGTGGAACTTGAATTACAGCCACCTCCACGTGGGGAGTTCTGGGTCATTTCAGCATAAATAATTTTGCGAAATGGGTGAAGAGCTGCAAGGTGATGTATTCGGATCAAAGTTGAATATATAAAATTACTCATAGGAACAAATTAGTAAAAAAAAATGGCCTTGTGTATATTTTTAATACAACAGTGCGTCTGTTTGTAAAACTGTAGAAATATCAATTTTTGACCAAATTTCGCAAACTTTATAGGCCTTATGCACGAACTCAAAATGTAGTGCGCGATTTTTTAAAATATTTTTTCTATTATCAGGCAACTAAAATTAAGTACTTTCACGCTATTATAAGTCGAAAATCTTAATCTCTAAAATTTTATCATTAATGTAATATTTAGTGTGTTTTTTGTCATTTTTTTCAAACTTTAGGCTCTTTGCACGAACTAAAGATTAAACATAGGAATTTTTTCAATATTCCGTTTATTAGCATGCGAATACGCAACTTTTCTGCACTATTAGAATTCGATACTCGAAAATTCGCTTTTTTCGACCCACCCTGATATGTAATGCTAAAATTTTGAATGTATGTGCGTAGAGAAATGATGGTTCTGAAAATTTAGAAATCTGTTTGAAATTTAAAAAAATTATAATTTCTGTTGAAGCAACCAAAACATCTGGGATTCACTCAATTTGAATTAAAAAAAAAATGCACAAAAGTGAAAGATACATTTTCAGTTTTATGAATATGTTGTTGAAAAGGGGAAATAAGTAACTGTGTGAATGGCTACAATATAATTTAATTTTTTTAATTCCTTTGTTCATTATTTCTACACACTAGAGAGAAATCCAGTTGGACTTGGATGGGATTTCCTAAGTAATAACAATAAAATTAATCATCTGTGAATTTGTTATGGCAAACTGGAACTTTACTAATGGGTAAATGTAATGAAGTTTAGGTTCAATTTACAAAATTCTTCTTGTTTTTGTTAGAGCCCATTCTTCAAAAGTCCTTTTGAAGTTAAATTCCCTTTGATCGGGATCATTAATGGACACTGTCATAAGTGTATTCAAATTTTTAATGTCCAGTTTGTTGCGAATATTAGTTTTTGTTAAGTTAATTTCACTGATACCTCGTTCACAGTCTACAGTGTGCAACGGCGAAGAAATTGCAAAATTTATGATGTTACACATGCTATGGTAGAGAGAAAAATAATTATTTTTTTCCCATAATGTTCAGCACTTCCATTATACTCATGCATCTGGAACTTAAAAATGACCGAAACATTTGCCACTCCGACAACAATGAACTTAGAGATTCATTGGGAAGCCCTAAGCGCTTATGTATTGCCTCAAGTTCACTGTCACCATAAGTTACAAATTCTTCAGTGGTTGCAGGTGGAAGGTTTGTCGGTAGCAATACAGAAAACATTTCCAACTCATCAATACTCTGAAATCTTTCTTTTATATTGACCAAAAGAAGTGTCATATATTTCGTCATTATTTCTCGAAATTCCTTTCTTTCTTTATCACCATCCCTAACTGTATGACTTTCATACTCAAAATTATTTTCGGGAACTTTGGAAATGTAGCACTTGTAATTTGCACCATTACCAGCTTTAATGTTTTCTAAGCCATCAGTGCATGCTTGAATCTGACATTTCACAGTTAAGAAATCAACATTCTCTTTTTGAAATGTTAAGCATAGCTTGCTCGGTATAAAGAGGGTGTCCCTTAAGAATGCTGTTACTGCAATGAACCGAAAGTTAGTTATACACTTGAGCAATCCTTGACCAACAGCACTCTTGTCTTCAATTAGAAGTGAAACAAGGGCTAACCAATTTTCTTTTACAGAATCAACAGAACGATGAAGAGAGAGCCATCTAGTTTGTGAGGTGTGAACAAATGGTTTTTGGCTCATTTCCATGATATCTGATAAAGCTTTCAATTGACTTGTATGTTTGGCCAATCTGCTGAAGTATTTGAAGATTTTGTTTAAAATTTCCTGGTATTTAACCAGATATGAAATTTGATCTGCTGCCTGAGACCCTGCTAATGCCAGTCTGTGGGCAACACAGTGGCAGGAGATTATATGTGGTGCATCTTGCTTCAGTAATGTTGACACACCAGAACGTACCCCAACCATGTTAGTTGCACACACCATCCGTTGCAATTCCAGAAATCTTCCTTTTGTCCAAGTCATAAAGAAACTAAGACTTCTAAAAGTGTTGCATAATGGTCTTTGGCTGTACAACTAGAAATATCAACTAATTTCAAAAATGATGTACAAACTTTGTGTGCCCCTTCTTTTTTTAGCTATATATTTTACATATATTATCATACTCTGAATGACAGACATATCTGTGCTTTCGTCAATCATTATTGAAAACCAAGGACTTGATTTAACAGAGTATGATCTCATCTTGTACTACAGTCGCCATCGCCTGCTGCATATTGTGCACGCTGTTGGCACTTTCATAGTTTGTATGCTTATCGACATTTAATGAAAGCCTGTCTTCAGCACCTAGATCAATACACAAATCTTTCAAACATTTGAATTTCCTTGTGGCCAAATTTTCTTTAGCTTGAAAGTAAATGATGTTCATAGCAGAGGTCACTGCCTTTTCTTGTTTTGAGTCAGTCATGGAAACAGCCTCCTTCCACTCCTCTTTCTCAACAGAATTTGTGCTGTGCGTGGAAAACCGGTGATCTCCTGTCTTCTCATGCTTCGTTAAAGAATCAGCTTTAATACCTTTATTTCCTAAAATTACAAAAAATGGCTTCCTGTAAGAAAAATATTTATCTGTGTGAACTACTTACATAATATGAGGGTTACTTGACCTTACTTCATAAGTCATGGCAACATTTTTTCCCCCTGCCTAATTCCAAGCACCAGTGGCGGCCCGTGACCAAAATTGCTGGGAAGGCAAACTACTTTTCAGCCAGGATTCAAATAAATTTATTCAATTTAATGCCATTTTTTTCACATTATAATTTTTTTTTTTTTACTTTATCATGTGTGAAGTATAAAATAAGTAACGTGACCCGTGAAAGGATTTATAAAGATTTTACCGGAGACGCACATTTTACATGACTTTGAGACTAACACAAAACCTGTTTATGTAAGATTCTAGCCCTTCGCCTAAATATATTTTTTCTCAGTCTGAATTGCCCTTTTGGACTATTTGGAAACTGTTAAGCCAGTTTCAATATGAAATATATTGCATCAAAATAGTTTTTTTTTATTAAAGAGATCAACAGAAGATAAAAAGCAAGACTGAACTATACATCTTTTTCATCTCAAATTAAATTCTATATACTCCTCTACCTTCACTGACGCCAAAAGAAAAAGTCTTTAAAACTTCTGCACATAGCGTTTACCTATACAACAAGAGAGAAAGCTTACCTTACGCTTATATTGTTTTGTATATGAGGTCTATCTTTCATTCTTTCTGTTTGGCGAAGTAATTTATTATATGGTCATACCATGTCTGTTCTGCTTCCATCCTCTTCACAAGCGCCTTCTCGATGGACAGAACTGATAAACTTGACAACCTTTCCTGCCCAATGAAGTTTCTCTTGTAGTTTTTTTATCCTCTTCAGGTACGAGAAACTGCGTTCCATAGAGGCTGATGTTGCAGGAATTGTCACTACGAGGGAAAGAAGTCTAAACAACTCTGGCAGTGCCTGTGGTAGATTATTATTGTATATGGCAGATAGAAGTTCTGTTGTACTTTTGGCATTGTTCCACAGATCTCCGTCTGAATACAGAACCTGCAGCTCACTATGCAGTTTGGTGCTGTCAAAGTATTTTTCATAAGTTTGAAGCAGAGCTTTAAAACAGTGTTCAGGAAAAATTCTAGAATGAGCTTCAAAGCAGTGTGCATCGACCAGCTGAAGAAATTTTAATTTCTCAATGTCAGAAAACCGGCATTTTAACTGAGTTGTAACATTGTCTATTACCTCATAATACAGTCTTTTGTATTGCACGGTGGCTGGAATATCATTGCTTCCTTTAAATCTTTTATATGGAGAACCAACCTCACTGCACACGTTATGATAGAGATCATCAAACTGTCTCTGATCTCGAAAGTACAATTTTTCACATAAGCCAGTAATTCGGTTGTTACAGAATGTAACATCGGAACTATTTGTTTGCAGTACTGAGAAAGTAACCTCAGTTAAATCAAATATTTTTTTATATGAGAAGAAAAGAAAAACGAAATTAAAATCTTGAAGCCACCATTTTAGTCCTGCTGCTTTGCGAATTGTCTCGTCATCATAGTTGAAATCGTCCTCAATTTTTTCAAATACTTCAATTAGCAGCAACCTGTGGTCAGCTATGGTAGACACTGAACAAGATTTGAAGTTCCGCCTGGTCTGTGATACACGAGGTGGTCTGGGTCCACCAACAGATTCTAGTAAATGAACACGCTTTGTCGATTTGGAAAAGAATGCACAAATTGCATTTAAATTTGCAAAAAAAAAAAAAACGTGATTCCTTCAACACTGACGCTGCTCTGCTCAAAACTAAGTTCAGCCTGTGTGCGTAGCAATGAACAAATAATGCTTGAGGGACATCACACTTCACTTTTGCTTTCAATCCATTCAGCTCTGATGCCATCACTGCTGCGCCATCATATGTCTGTGCAACTAGTTTTTCTTTGTAGCTAAATCTTTCCAGCTCACGATCCAGTAATTCTTTAAGTGAAGTAGCACACCGATCAGAACTTATGTCAAAAAATCCCAAGAATCTTTCATACTGGTACTCCATCTTTCACGAATTGAACTATAATTGATACTCGTGCATGGGAGCTAATGTCTGTCGCTTCATCAATCTGCCAAGAAAAAAACTGGGCATTTTCAATATCTGCATTGATTTAATTCTTAACTATATGAGCAACCAGTGGCACCCTCAGGAATTTCGGTTGGAGGGGGCTATATATATATATCATCATTGTCAACCATTATCAATCCACTGCTGGATGAAGGTCTCCCCAAGTTTCTTCCACAACGGTTTGTCTTGTGCCAGTCTCCTCCATGTTACTCCCGCATATTTTCGAATTTCATCCACCCATCTTTCATGTGGTCTTCTGGGTCTTTTCCTGTCCCTTGGAATCCAGTCTAATATTTTGGCTGTCCATCGATGGTCTATCTTTCTGGCAATATGTCCAGCCCATTGCCATTTCAGGGATTTTATTCTGATCATGATGTCTTCCACTCTTGTCATTCTTCTGATCCACGAGTTCCTCTTCTTATTTCTCCTGGTTACACGAAGCATGCACCTCTCCGTGCTGCTTTGACTTGTCTGCAGTCTTTGTATGTCTCATTTAGTTAAGGTCCACGTCTCTGCATCATACGTAAGCACTGGAAGGATGCATTGATCAAACACTTTTCTTTTACGACATAATGGCATACTGCTCTTGAAAATTATACTGTTTTCTTCCAAAGCTCTCCAGGCAAGTTTTATATGCCGATTAATTTCTTCATCAATGTGACCTTCATTTTATATCTGCTGTCCAAGATAAACATACGTATCTGTTATCTCCAGCTTTTCCTCAACAATCGATAAATCTTTATTTCTTGTCAAAGCATTGTACATCACTTGTCTTCTGAAAGTTCATTTTGAATCCCACTTCTTTACTCTTGTCAGCAAGTTCCTGGATCATGCACTGCAGCTCTGATTGGGTAGTTGCAAAAATGACTATGTCATCAGCCAAACGAAGGTGGGTTAGATAATCTCCATTAATCTTTATTTCTTTGTTTTCCCAGTTCAGTGATTGAAAGACATTTTCAAAAGTGGCATTAAAGAGTTTGGGAGATATTGTGTCACCTTGTCTCATCCCCTTTCCAATTTTTATGGGTGCTGTATTCTCAAATAGCCAAATCTTTGCATTTTCATAGGTGTTATAAATAATAGTAATGTATGCATCTTCAATACCACAGGATTTCAAAGCCATTATAACTGCTGATGGTTTCACCAAATCAAAGGCCTTTTCATAATCGATAAAAGCCATGCATAACAGAAGTTCATATTCCTTCGCTCTCATATATATATATAGTATACATACACAATGTGTGTGTGTGTGTATATATATATATATATATACTTAAGAGCAAAACTGAAGACTAAGGAAAAACTTTAGAATTTAAAACGAAAGTTGCAAAATAACCTGAAGATCAAAACGCGCAACGCAGCAGTTTTGAAAATTCAGAATTCACATTCTATTAAGAAGATACCTAAGCAAAAAAATACATATATAATTTTGACTCACACCAAGTACAACATAGAAAAGGTTATGTATCTACCTGTGTGAGTAAAAGGAGAAAAGATAAAAAAATAAAATAAAACATCTGAATGTAGAAGGTGTCGAGAATACTGAGCCTTGGCTTTATCAAGGACCAGCAAAAACTCTGCATTTTCTCACTTCCACAAAGACCTAGTTGGAAATGGGTTTCTGCAAGGCCATAGATGCAAGTAACATTCCTACCTAAAATTGTTTTAAAAAATATATATATGTCATGTCCTCCGCAGAGTTGTATGACCTAGCACTAGTTAACAATTTCGCTTGCATCCATTAACCTTCCTGGCCCGACCCATGCTCTGGGTCGGGCCAGGAAGGTTTTGCGGGTTTTAACTCTTTCTTTTCTTTGTAACTTTGCGCGTTTTTTGGGGTACCTAGGAACAGAAGATGGCTAAGCTTGTTCCTTTTCTATGCGCTGTATTTTCAAAGTAGTTAAGTTCTTAATAACTAATTAATTATGCACTTAAAGCACTGCTGAAATACTTTGTACATAATGCAACTAACTGTTTAAGTCATATAACTTTCACAAAGTTTTCTTTAGATAATTATTGTCTTTAACTTATTCTCGTTTTCGTGCTGTCATAAGTTGTAGAGTAGGGGGTTTTAGACTCAAGTTTTCTTTCAAAAATCTGTTTTTTAAAAATTAATATTTCCTTTTTTAATTGCAATGTAAAAATTTGGATTTCTTTTGCATTGATTTTCAGGTTTTAATTCTCTCTCAAACGAACTTGGCATTTCGTTATAGCTGAAAATTATTTCTAATTATTATGTCACTCTCACAGCTTGAGTTCTCTTTAATCTTCTTCTCTCTGTTTAATAGTAACAGATGAAGAGCATGGGTCGGGCCAGGAAGGTTAATGGATGCAAGCGAAATTGTTAACTAGTGCTAGGTCATACAACTCTGCGGAGGACATGACATATATATATTTTTTAAAACAATTTTAGGTGGGAATGTTACTTGCATCTATGGCCTTGCAGAAACCCATTTCCAACTAGGTCTTTGTGGAAGTGAGAAAATGCAGAGTTTTTGCTGGTCCTTGATAAAGCCAAGGCTCAGTATTCTCGACACCTTCTACATTCAGATGTTTTATTTTATTTTTTTATCTTTTCTCCTTTTACTCACACAGGTAGATACATAACCTTTTCTATGTTGTACTTGGTGTGAGTCAAAATTATATATGTATTTTTTTGCTTAGGTATCTTCTTAATAGAATATATATATATATATATATATATACTATAAAGATACCTAAGCAAAAAAATACATATATAATTTTGACTCACACCTAGTACAACATAGAAAAGGTTATGTATCTACCTGCGTGAGTAAAAGGAGAAAAGAAAAAACAACTGAATGTAGAAGGTGTCGAGAATACTGAGCCTTGGCTTTATCAAGGACCAGCAAAAACTCTGCATTTTCTCACTTCCACAAAGACCTAGTTGGAAATGGGTTTCTGCAAGGCCATAGATGCAAGTAACATTCCCACCTAAAATAGTTTAAAAAATATATATATAAGTCATGTCCTCCGTAGAGTAGCATGACCTAGCACTAGTTAACAATTTCGCTTGCATCCATTAACCTTCATGGCCCGACCCATGCTCTTCATCTGTTACTATTAAACAGAGAGAAGAAGATTAAAGAGAACTCAAGCTGTGAGAGTGACATAATAAATAGAAATGATTTTCAGCTATAACGAAATTCCAAGTTCGTTTGAGAGAGAATTTAAACCTGAAAAACAAATTTTACATTGCAATTAAAAAAGGAAATGTTAATTTATAACGAACAGATTTTTGAAAGAAAACTTGAGTCTAAAACCCCCTACTCTACAACTTATGACAGCACGAAAACGAGAATAAGTTAAAGATAATAATTAACTAAAGAAAACTTTGTGAAAGTTATATACCTTAAACAGTTAGTTGCAATATGTACAAAGTATTTCAGCAGTGCTTTAAGTGCATAATTAATTAGTTATTAAGAACTTAACTACTTTGAAAAAACAGCGCATAGACAGCGCATAGAAAAGGAACAAGCTTAGCCATCTTCTGTTCCTAGGTACCACAAAAGACGCTCAAAGTTACAAAGAAAAGTAAGAGTTAAAACCCGCATAAATGTTAACAGACAAACCAATGCTTAAAAGCTGAAAAGCTAAAAAACGACAGAGAAAGGTACATGAAGTACAAACATTGAACTTATAAAACCTAGAACCCAAAAACAAGGAAGAGAGCTTACCTCTTGAGTTACAAAAACTTTTCTCCTCACAAGAGGAGAACATGGCTGACCTCTTCCGCCACTCCCTAGACGCTGGGGGGCAGTGAGGGTGGGGCTGATGGCCTCCTCATACAGCAAGAAAATGCAGAGTTTTTGCTGGTCCTTGATAAAGCCAAGGCTCAGTATTCTCGACACCTTCTACATTCAGTTGTTTTTTTCTTTTCTCCTTTTACTCACGCAGGTAGATACATAACCTTTTCTATGTTGTACTAGGTGTGAGTCAAAATTATATATGTATTTTTTTGCTTAGGTATCTTTATAGTATGTGAATTCTGAATTTTCAAAACTGCTGCGTTGCGCGTTTTGATTTTCAGGTTATTTTGCACCCTTCGTTTTAAATTCTAAAAATTTTTTCCTTAGTCTTCAGTTTTGCTCTTAAGTATATATATATATATATATATATATATAGTATACGCCTATAGTTTATGTACGGTTGTGACGTAAGTTGCTCTTAATCTCTTTGGGAAGAAGACACTATGTAATTTTTTGAACACGTAAAATAATATTTTTGAATGTTTAATTCGCGACGTACGTCGCCCTTAATCTCTTTGGAGGGGTCTTAAGCCCCCAACGCCCCCTGAGTGGGTGCGCCAATGTGAGCAACTGATTGGATTAAATCATTCTGTATTGTTTTTGAAGTTCCTGAAAATGTTGTACTATTCTCCATAAATACTCTGTGTTTCTTCACTCTTGGAGAGTAAATCAATCATCTCAAGGTAATCTCCCTTATTTTCAGAGACTTCCCTCTCATCGTGTCCACAAAATGGGAGCTTTTGCTGGGCCAGTAGTGTTGTAATATCAATCAACTTCTTCATTACATCACGATTCTTTCTTACTTTCTCATTATGACGTAAGTCACTTGTTCTCTTTGCTTCGTTGAGAGAGTAGTCTATCCTTGTTATGCTTAGCAACTCTAATTTAACAACTGCCAGAATGTGATCTTTACATTTTTTGTGCCTGTCCAAAGCATGTCGTAAGTTTCTGTAATCATTGAAGCCTTTCTCTTGCCAGACTTCATTGCCACTCACAGGAAACAGCAAACATGGCCAACAATATAGTTTGTTCGTTGATTCACTACCAGTTAGCCATTGTTCTTTTCTGTACCAGTCAGTATTAAAACCTCTGTTTGCAGTTTTGCCCTTTTGAAGTCATATTTTTCATTTCAGGTGTAGGCCTACCATCATTTTTAATTTGATTCTTTTCTTCAAAATCTCTCCTACTGAAAGGCTTTTCCAGTAAGCTTTCTACCATATTAGATATGTTTGAAGCAGAAGCCATAGTCTGACAAACAACTCTTCATAAAACAAATAAAATTAGTTACACAAACATTAGTGTGGGAAAAAAAGCAACTAGGAAGAAGGCGCTATGTAATGCCGCTCGAAGCTGTCAGAATGAGGAGTTACAGTGGAGCTGCTACAGGGAAACAGCTGTTCCCGTGAGGCAAGATAACATATGTCTCACAAGGAAGTCCACGGTGCGCATGCGCTCTTTGTGTTCGCCGTTCCACCTCCTACCCTTTGGATCTACTGATTCAGTGGAAGTAAACGGGTTTGGCGCAAAATCTACGAGAGGCATTTGGCTTCCTGCCTCACGGACAGAGATCACAAGCTGAGGACATTTCGTAACTACGCGCTACCGATTGTTTTCCAAAAGCGTCAATTTAAAAAAACTGAATGAACGCATGGACAACATTTAATTCAAAAGAGTTAACTAGCATAAACTTTTGCTCTCCTATACCCAAAACTACTGAATGAACAAAACGAATAATTCTAACTAAGAGTCTTAAAATTCTGAGGAGGCACTGCCTCCCTTGCCTCCTCCCAAAAGCCGCCACTGCCAAGCACAGACCAGAATTGAAAAACATGCCATTGAGGAATAGCAACCTCTAGTATCTAATAATGCCACGAGCCGAAACAGACTGTTCATACTGATGCTGCTTATGCCGTGATCTCTACCAATGCATGGAGGAAGACAGGCAAATGGTCTCTGACAAAACCTGTCGGCATGATTTGATACCCAAATTGAAAAAGCCATTGAGAGGGAAATGCTTTTGTACACTGGAAGAAATTTGCTATATAGTGAGGCAATAGAGTGCAAGATTTGACAATGCTGAAGCTGATGGTACTCTCTGCCTTCCTTATTGTTGGCAGCAAGTAATTGATAATCTCAGAGAATACTTTTAATGTTCTTGTTCTTAAAGGAAATGCGTGTGAATTATGTGTTCAACAGTACTACTACTTGTAAGTTGAAAGAATACAAAATATGCTATGGTAGGCTTGAATTGTGAGTTAAGTCTTCCTTCCCTTACCTAAAACCCCTCAGAAATAATTTATATGATTACCGTTAATGAATAGAATGTATTATGTGCTTTAATGTTTATAATTTGAAATTTATCCACTGAAATGCTTTTGCCCATAAGAAAATTGTGTGCCATGACTAACAAAGTACGCCCCCACTGTAAAAAGTAAAAATTGTGTAAAAAATTATCTGAACAAATAGTGTTTGGGGGGGGGGGGCATTCCATTTTTAAAGGGTTTGTACAGTCTGTATAAACTCCTGAAATTTTAATGAGTTTTACAAAGGCCTTAAACTGCTTCATATATTTTTGTCTGAAATGATAAAATAACTGAATAATGGGTACCAGAGTTAAGTTAAATACTGGTAAGTAGCGCATTTTTTTCGTATAGTCAACGGCCTATCTGTTTTATTTGCCAGCGAAAATGTTAGGTGCGGACTATATGAGGGTGCAGACAATATGGTAATTTTTTTAATGAAGTTGCAAGCAAATATCCAACCTTTCCTTTCTAATGCCGTTGTAACAACTAACAACTAACGATATTAAAACTGGCCGGCCCCCTTTATTTTTGTTTACTTCCTATTTTTTTTAATGTCTTCCTAACGACTAATTGTACTTATCTCTGCCACCCCCTTTCATTTTTCTATGTTTTTGATGCCATAATAACTAAGGGTTTTATCTCTGCGCCCCCCCTTTGTTTTTGGAAGTGTGGATTATCTGTTTTTTAAGTGGAAAAATACAATAAATTACCTAAATTGGGGGGGGGGAGGGGGCATCATGCAAATCAGTTCAAAAGTGCCTTGCAGACAAACGCTATAATGAAAAAATATTTTCCTGAGAAGATTTAAAAAAAAAATCTGTTTCTCCAAAATAAGTAAACAAACGCTTCATATATACATATAATTTTTTTAAAAAGTCCCCGTAGTTATGGGCAGGCACGTAGTAATCAAAACTATCAAAACTAATAAAAAAATTAATACGGCATAATTTCAGAAGTTCTTAACGAATTCCGGCGAAAATTAAAACTTAACTTTATGTTGTAGCCTCTTGTTCACTGCAAAAATTTCATTAACTTAAATTAAAAATTGGTGAAAAAGTACTTCAGAAAAATTTCCCCAGTCCGATTGTCAAAAACCAGTCTTGTACCCTTCCTCCCAAGGGGATGAAAAACTGTTGCGATGAATTACGGGCAGTTAGAGGAATTAAACAAAAAGCTAACGACAACAAAAAAATTCTAAAAGGATATATAAATGTTTAAACAGGAAAGGTTAAAAAAATCTGCAAAATACCGGTAAAGCAAGTAGAATTTCTGTAAAATTTGCTGGTAAGCACGTCAAAACTTGGCTGCCATTGTGTCACTCATTTTGGTAAAGGTGCATTAATTTTAATGCTTAAAAAGTTACTTGATTTTTTTTTTTCAAAAATGTGTACAAAAGTGCAAACATTTAACGAGTGACTGATTTTTTCTAGCTGAAGCACATAGCTTCTGATTCATTCGAAGTGAAAGAGTAGCGATCTCCAATGTGTTTCGGCAATCGGCAGCCAAATCGTATTGCGATGTTCAGTCTAAATTCTTTCAAATGTATGCTGAACATCGTGGATTTTTTTGAAAGAAATTTATGAAACAGAGTTCAGTATAGAAGCAATCAACATTATTGTTTATTTTTAATAGGAAAAAATATTTGCACCTTCAGTAAAGACGTTCTTCTTTCCATAATTTTTGCTAAGTATTTTAAATTTTAGTGCCACTCATTTTGGTATGGGTGCTTTAATTTTAATGCTTAGGTGTTAATTTTTTTTTTAAATGTATACAAACCTTGAATGAGCGACTGATTTTTTTTTCTCATGAAGCACGTGGCTTCCTATTCATTCGTAGTGAGAGTAACGATCTCTGATGTGAATCGGAATTGCAATTATATTTTTTAAATTAATTGTTTTAGATGTTTAAATCTTGGAGAACCGCATTTTAGATATACTTAGTAAACATTAAATTGTGGTATAGGGAATGACCTACTAGTCTTTGCAATTGGTAGCCGAATCACATCGCAATGTTCAGTTTAAATTCTTTCAAATTTAAATTGGTCATAATTAATTTTTTAAAGAAATTTATGCAACAGAAATTGAATATACATATTATTACCTGCTTTATTGAAAAAAGGGGCAAATCTTACCTTCAGTAAAGGCATTTTTTCTTTCCATCGTTTTTGCACCATTTGCAAGTAAAAACACCATCTTTCTCTCACTTTTCTACCTCTATCCACCGATAACTTCTTTTCCACTTTTCTGTTAAGGATTGAGAAATATTTATTTTTTGCAATTCTTCGTAATCAATCCTTGTTTTTTTAGAAATCCGATCATTACTGGCAGGCGATCTTCCTGGCCATTTATCCATAGCTTGGAACAATGATTTGAAGTACTGAAGAACAACAAGTCAACAAACAAACCTTTTGCTGTTTGAAACAAACTAAACTTAAGCAAATGCAGATTCTAGGCACGGATAATAAAAATAGAAGTTACATCACGGTCGGTCACTGGTTAAGTCCTTAGGCCAAAGGTCAGGCCACTTGGAAGGGCCCCATAATGCATGCAACCACATTGCTTTCCCGTAGCGACCCCACCCCCTCCCAGCTACACACCCCACCGGAGGAAGTTGAATCTTTCATCCCACCTGCTCACTGGACTCAAAAGTCAATTCAAAAACATAGTTAGTTTTCCTGCACATTTTCGTCCTCGCAATTTGGCGAATTCTCCGACACATTTGTTCGTGAATTTCAAGTTTTTGTCGCAATTCAGCGCAAAAACGAGCGGCAGGTTAAACCTTGGTAAGAGTACAATGAGATAGTATACCAAATTTGGTGGTTCTAAATTGAAAACTGTAGATTTTACAAAAATATTGCATGGGGCCCCCTTCACCCGATGGGCCCCGACCCCTTCCAAGAACCATGTATGGTCTAAGAGTACCATGAGATAGTACACCAAATTATGTGGTTCTAAATTGAAAACTTTAGATTTTACGAAAATGTTGTATGGGGCCCCCTTCACCCCTGACCTCTTCCAAAAACCATCTACAATCTATGTTACAGTACCATGAGATAGTATACCAAATTTGGTGGTTCTGAACTTTTTTTCGGATTTTTAGGAATCTGTTTGCATATTGTCGACGAAGTGAACCAGTGACGATGATGGGCAAAACACGTAACAATATTAACAAATAAAGGTAACTTGATCACGCTAGTTACGTGAAATGAAAACTTTTACAAAAAGTTCGTAAGCTGGAAGCTTGAACCAGACCCTGCAAAATATACCACAAGATATTCTCATTGAAAAATGTACTTTTAAGCAACCTCTCTCTCTCTCTCTCTCTCACACACACACACACACACACACAGACAGACAGACAGAGTCCTTTAGTGGTCATTTTCCCTTACGTTAAAATGTAAGACTCTTCAAAAGTATGTTCGGATGTTAAAATGTAAGACTCGCAAAAGTATGTTCGGATGTTAAAATGTAAGACTCTTCAAAAGTATGTTCGGATGTTAAAATGTGAGACTCTTCAAAAGTATCTAAGGAATTCCACAATGTTGTTTTACAAGGAGTGGATGAGTTGGCAGTCCAATTAATTAGTATGGTTTTAAAAATCATCAAATCATGTAAGTGGTCTGAGTTAATGCCTGCTTGTAAGGCGTCTGGATTCATAAGTTAATACCTGCCTGTGTTTCAGAAAACTGTTGGAAATGAGGTAAGGAATGGCAGTATATATGTAACTCAGCTCCAGTGGATGTTTTGGAATCAGAAGAGAACCAGTGAGTGCTAGGCTGTTAATTCTGTTTTCAATAGCACCGAGAATGTTTCCTGTTATTTTTCATAAAATTGCCATACTTGTGTAACTTTTTTTGTGGCATTTTTAGATGTATTTCTTATTGCACTGTTTCATAAATAATCCAAACTTTCGAATCCCTTCAGGCTGGATTATTTTTTTATTTTTTGTCTGAAAGTACATAAAAGGATTCCTTAGTCTATTTTTAAGACTTGTCCCTTATCAGATTTTTTAGGCCTGAAAACCTGACTTCAGAAATTCCTCAACTTTGGGAATTTTTTCGTACATGGAACACTTGTAAGATGTAAAATGTTTTTCTTTCATGCGCTACTTGTGCATGAGTGTTGCAGATTAAAAAAAAAAAAAAAAAAAAAAAAATTGTCTCCCTACTCCCCAAAACTTTCATTTTGTATTTTTGGCCTGAAATTACTAAAACCAGCAATTTGCAAGACTAAATTTGAATGTAAAAACTGACATTTTCCCATGCCTCAAATCAAACTTGGCGTATACAAAAAGAAAGGTTCAGTCTAAGCTTTCCACTAAGCCCTACTTAACTTATGTGCTAAGTACAATAAACATGCAAGATATCTTAGAAAAATCTCAAAGTAAGTGAGGGAGTTGATTCTCTTGCTGAGATCTATACGCAGAACTTTGAAAAGCATGTTTGTTGCTCCCGCCTCCTTTCAACATGCCACTTAGTTAAAGTGTATTGATAATAGTTTCATCTGGAACCCCCCCCCCCCCCAATCAATATTTGATCATCATGTCATCAATTTCTTCCAGGTTTTGTAATATTAAATTTACTTCAACTGAGCAAGTACATGAAGTAGTATCAATATACTGAATGTACAAATAAACATAAACTCCAGCTTTTTCTTGGCTGTATCAGTTCACATAAAACTATCTGCTTCACCCCATATTATCCATTTCCACTTGTATACTTTTGCAAAAAATAAAGGCGGCCACAGTGGCTCAGTGGTCTAAGCGATGGCCTCTGATCATTCGTCCGAAAGGGGTCCGGATTCGAATCCCGACGAGGCATGGATGTTGTGTTTGTCTTACGTCACTGGCTCTCTCCCTTCCCTGGTACCAGTGACCCTAAATTAGGGACGGGCGACTGCTTATAGCCCATTGAGTTGCTCATGGTGGTCGTTAAACCTCCAATAAAAATAAAATAATAATAAAGCTGCTGCTTCAAAGTCCTACAACCTTAAAGATAATTCTGTTTGTAACAAACCTGCTTCTTTAGAAGAAGCAGTGCTTGAAAAATATATGAAAAGTTACATGCCTAGCTGGGCATGTGCAGAAATTATTTACTTGCCCAGGAAAATTTATCTTTTAGGATAACAAAAATCAAATAATCACAGTTTGAATATGCAACAGCTTAAATAGTGTAGCAATTATGAATTAAATGATATGCAAGATTCCTGAACTATGCAACAGCACTTTTTTTGTACACTTCATCGTAGTGCCTGCCTGTGTATGTGTATACGTTTTGCCAATGATGTAGATTCCTACTCTGAAATTACATCACTCAGCAATGCGGAATACGAACTTGTAACAACCGCTGGCCGATTGAGAATTTCATATATTTACTTACTAGAAGTTAAACTCTCATTGCTTGTGTTTTTTTTTTTTTTTTTTTTTTTTTGGGGGGGGGGGGTCCAAGGAAAAGCATTGGATAAATACAACTTGAGCAGCCATAGCTGAAATGACAAGATGCTGTTCAAATAAACTAAATATCGGCATTTGTAATGTCTGCACTCCCTTCCCCTCACATCTCTAACTGTATACACTTGGAACAAAACTACATATGACTGCACTTTCTAGACCTGGAGCATAATAAAATTAAAGAAGTGATATTCTCTTGTCCTTGGCACTGGGTAACAATAATACAGCTTCCACTCACATACTTTTGCTGTGAAATAAAAACTGATATTTGATGAGTCTTTTTTTCCCTATAGAAGGAAATAATTTTCCATTCCAAACTTCTACTTTCGAGCAACTAAATGTTGTTTTTTTATTTATTTGCCAAGGGCAATAATGCCCTGGGGCGTGATATTTTTCTAGCCCTAAAGAATGCATTAATATTATCAGTATTTGTCATGCACATAACTTTCTTAATCCATATGCTGATTTGTAATTCTGGATCTCCAAAAAAGTCACTAGCATACTCTCGTCCAAAACCCATCTCTCCTGACCGTTTGATCCTTCCTACTCATACAAGTTTTACAGAATTTTTAAATCCCTAGATACTTGTTAGCATCAAACTACCTCCCCAGCTTCTCAAACAAAGTCTTAATATATAGTAAGTGTTCAATTAAACCACTTGATTCACCAGGTGTTTATTACATCTGTCTGCTTTTCATAAGGCTGAAACGAAATAACATTTAAATCACATGCTGCAGTATTAATCAGCATTTGACTGATCATATTTCCAATGTTAACACTATAGTAGGTTTCCCTTTCTTATCTGCCAAAAGGTTCGGTTGTAAAAAATCAGTTATTAAGCAATTAATTTAGAAATATCACCCTGAACCTGAAGGAAATAGAAACATTTGCTGCGGTAAATTTCAGTTTATTCCTTGAAATTACCTCAATTATTAAAGAACAATATAACAAACGGGAATTGAACAGCGGAATTAAATTGGTCTTCTGGATAAAGCAGGAATTCAGAAAATCCTGATTTACAGCACTAATTAGAGGCAAAGAAAAAGATTTATATAGGAAGTCAAGTATTAAAAACAAGTTAAAATATATTACAAATATATTATTTTATTTTGTGAAAACAGATTGCTGGGTCAAAAATGAGAAAACTGATTTAGAGTATTGGAACAACCACCAGATCTCACCTGATTTTGAAAATATACAATTAGTGAAGTGGCTGATGTACCTGAACCAAATGATGCCCAAAATTTACTGCACTCACCAAGCAGAAATGTTCTCACAACCAGGACTCAACAGATATGTTCCAGATCTAGGAGCCAGCTCCCAAAATTTAGGTGCCAGATGAAACAAAGTCAAATTTTGAAGAATAATGTGTGATGATTATGCTTGGATTGGAAGTGATAAAATATATTTTATGTCAAATTTTTCTTTTTACCATAACCACTTATTGCAAAATAAAGTTCGTGTGCTCTGTGAGTTTCTTTTCCCGTTCTTCCAGTTTTTAATTTTATTAAAACACAATTTGTGGAAGTCAAATTTCATATATATTAATTTATAGTATATTTTTCTTTCGTTTAATCTGCAAACCATAATATTAAGAAAAAAAATCCTTCGTAAGATCTGTGATGGCAATCTTACGAAAGAATAATTCATAGCGGCGTATAATCTGCAGATCAAGGAATTCTGAGGAAAAAAAAAACTTTGTCATTTAATCTTCGACCATGAAATTCACAATTTTTTATGTTGTGTAGTCTGCACCTGTCGCAGACCTGCCAACTGTTACGATTTTATCAAATTTAGTACGATAAATCACACTGTAGTATGACATGATTTTGCTGCCAAAAGTACTACTTTTTTCTAAAAAGTCGTGCCCCCCCCCTTTTCAGACAGAAGTAGGGAAAAATTTAAGTGTATTCTGTTTTTTCCCTTCCAAAGATTTTTTCTCGCAGAGGTTTCCAATTTCTCTTAAGAAATTCCCCTGCCTCTAGATTCCCTATGTACAGTGGCGGCAGAACCGCCCGGGCCTGGGCCCAGTCAATAATATCAATAATTTTAGCCAAGATTTTTTTTTTTTATTCGGCATATGTGCGATTTTTCGTTGTGATGTGCCTTAGAAAGTTCCCCTAGGTAAGTGGTCAGGTGGTCCTAATTCCTAACAAAGCTCCTTAGTCATTACGTTTCTTCTGTTTGTTCCGGGAAGTAGGAAGGGGTGGGGTGCACCACAATTCGAAATTTCGGGCCTGGTCAACAAACTTTATTTTCCGCCGCCCCTGCCTACGGAAATAAAGTAAGTGAAGTGCAATCGCCAACCAATGGACCTTATTCGTGTGACGTCAGAAGTGGATTTCTGCAGATCAACGTGGATGGTGATTTAATGCTATCGCTATGGGAATACCCCTTACTGTTAGCCAATTTTCAACATCTTAATGTCTTGGAGTATGCCAACAAAGTAGCACAGTTACAGGATGATGAAGGAAATGTTAATTTCCTACAGGAACAAATGAAAGGTGCAAAGATGCACCAAGATAACTTCGTGGTTGACGTTACTTTCAAGGAGATTGTGAAGGACCATGGCGCCCATGAAGATTTTGAGGAAGCTTTTCTCATACACGGTCAAGTTAAGGCTGAAATGAAAACCAAAACAAAGTATCTAGCGGAGTGTAAAGTATCCAAAAATGGAAAGGTAAGTTTTCTAAATGCCTACTGCTCTTGTTCCATTAATTTTTATAATGCACATTGAGGGAATGCACCAAAGATGTCGGTTTTCAGTCTTGGATTGTATAGTTACACTTTATCAGAAATTTTGAAATAACTTTTTAACAAATAAATTTGTGAAGGAAAAAAATGAAAGAGTTCAAAGCAGTTTGTCTGGGACTTCCTTACTATTTTCGATTACAGCATTTACCTTTTCCAACTAAAACTGCTGGTAACGCATATTATTTCCTATATCAACACATCTTGTTTACCATGAAGCATATCAACACTTCTTGTTAACCATGAAGCATTATGGTTTTCCTAGATCATGATTTTATTTTAAAACTCAGTTTCTCTAGATTGTAAGTTCTGTTCTTCACACAATTTTAACTGTAACCAACTTACGGAATTACATTTTCCAGGTGAGTTGCTTATTAGGTAACTTGGCCATACAGTTGTGAAGGATATTTTAACATGGAATGGATTTATAAAGATGTTGAATCCATTTGTATCACCTTCAGAAAATTATTGAAAGGAAAAATTTCTGTACAGAACTAAAGAAAATAGGAAATATTTTTGCCAGTTTTTTTCCCCTCGTTCCATAAATGAAACACAATTTCTGTGTATTCAAAAATGTAACATTGAAGTCCTGATTTGGTTTCAACAACATCATATGCTGAACTTATTGAAGTAATTTCAGATTTGGTGGGATCGTTTAAAAGTATTTAAGCAGAGCAATAATAATAAAATACAGTTATTATCATCTACTCTTATTGTTCAGTTGCAATTGTAATTTTTTCAATTCACACAACTAGTACACTGTGTTAACATTAATTGCATACCAAAATCAATGTTCAATCACCTTTATTAGTTCAGAAGTATTGAAAATAAAAGTATATGCGCAGCGCTGAACACAAAAATGACCATACCCTTCGGCACCCTGTCACGAACTGCCATGGATCCGCCAACACCACCACTTGTATTTGTCACTAAATGGCATTTATATGCTACCAAATGATACTAGTAGTTGCCACACCCCCAATAACCCAGGAGTACTTGAAATTAGTCATACATTTCTGTTGTGCCCGCCACTAATCTGTATCATACCATAAGATTTAGTTTTACATAAAAAAAAAGCGAACAAAAAATATTGATGTACTTGTACGTATTGCTTTATAAAAGAGATGTAAACTTAATAACAAAAATCCAACAATGCAGTCATCACCATAAATGGCATGTATTCTTTGGTGAATTTCCACTAGAGTGACACTTTCAGCTGTCAAGAATTCAATAGCAGCGCATTGTTTAAATGGCACTAATGGGGGTCTTGCACAGTGATCCATTTTTCACAGAATAGCTAGTCAACCATTCACTGCAAAGACTTGTCAACTGAAGTGGTGGATGAAAACCTGTGCACCATGGCAGTAATTGTTGCATGTCTGTGTTGACATCTGTTGTGTTATAAAGATGAAGGCATTACTTTTTGTTCAACCTAACTGTGTGTGATATTTCGTGTATACTGTGTGTTTTAAAAAATATGTTTTCTCTGAAACGTATTATTTTACTACCTAGGCAATATCCACGAAGAAGTATACCTTCTTGTTGTAAACATACTTTTGCACTACTGTCCCTTCTTGTGGAATATGGCATCAAAGAAATGTACTTAGCTACAACAGAAAAACTGCAGGTATCCTTTTTTTTTTTTTTTTTTTAATTTAAGCTTTTACATAAGTGCAATAAACGTGCTGTTGTGTATTTACTATGTTGAATTTAAGACTATTTTTTTTTTTTTTTCCTTTTGCTCAATTTTTAATGAGCGTATTTTTTCCATTGTTTGGAATTTTGTATGCTGAGGACACTGATACTTTATTTCAAATTTTACTCATTGTTTGTCCTTTGAGAAGTATCTCAGAAAGGCTAGTCAAGGGTCGATATCAGTGGCATTTGATATAATATATTTAGCTCAATCACAAAATATTTTGAACTGCAATGTACCTTCACAAAATATTTTCTGTGAAATTGTACTAAAAAAATATTTCGGTGCAAGAGGTATTTTGATTGTTGTTGTGTTTAACATACTTTGGAAGAGGGGATTGCAGTCAGACTGTTTATTTTGTTGTAAAAGTTAAACAGGGCAGATGGTGTTAATTTTTTTTTTTACACACCGGCCTGCCAGACAACAAAATTATTTATTTACGTGCCCAGGCCAATCATTTTGATAACCTTTGCATCTCAGCATATGCATTTTGCAAGTCATGATCTGATAATGAGAATTCTATTTATGAATGTACACCACTTTGAACCATGTGTACTTTTGAAGTTTTTTTTAACATTGTTGGTAAAATCAATCTAAATAAAAAAACAGGCAAGATTTTACAATCGGCAGCGTCCTAAATTATTTCGCCACAAATATGGAAGTATTTCGAAAAAGTGAGATGTACAGATTTTAAAGTATGCAATTACATGGCAAATGGTGAAAGAAATGTCATCTTTGTAGTGCATTTTAAAGACATTAACCATAATATTTACCTGCAAGTACGACACTGTGAACACAAGCTGCGGCGACATCAAGCTCTGCTCCGTTGAAACGAATGTTCGCTCCGGTAGCCAATCCATAAGCAGAAGACTAAGACAGCAACTGGGTACGTTCTTGTCGAGAAAGAGTTACATATTGTAGTGCAACACTACAGAATATAGTTCAATTGTTTCTCACTGTTTTTAAAGCATATGCTACTAATTTCTTTGTTGTTTCACACATGATTCCCTCACATTAAATATTAAGTTCAGAGATGCCTTTCTTGCTTGTACAGAAAAGTTACGAAGTAGATCTCCAGTTATCACCAATGGAAGTTAGACAGGAAGTCGGAAACTTAAGGATTTGGTTCCGATTTTAATCGCTTGGATTTGCACCTCATTTGGTATCCCAATGCACTTTCGGTTCTGCTATTAGGTTGGTAAATTTTTAGCAGGCTTGCACAAAATTACCGTTCAGCAGACAACAAAAAAGGGGGGTAATGTGGATCTACTTTTTTTTTTTTTTTATCACGACAAAATGGATTGCTCTCCTGGCAACTTCGTAACAGGTTCATCGTGTACTCTTCCGCCTGTGAATTGGCTCCCACAATGAACCTTCATTTCAATGGAGTAAAGTTTCAAGTGGTCGCCGCAGTGTTAGACCTGCTGCAGCTTCTGTTCACAGTGTTGTACTTGCAGGTCAATTTATGGTAAAAATCTTTAAAATGCACTATAAACATGAAATTTTTCACCATTTGCCATGAAATTGAATTCTTTTTTGAAATCTGTATGTCTAACTTTTTCAAAATACTTAAACATTTGCGGCAAAATAAGTTAGAATGCTAAACTACACATTTGCCAGTTTTATTGCTGTTGTAGTGCGGTAAAATGTTCCTATAAATTTAGTATTGGGAACTAGACAAAATACAGCATGGTACAATAATACAATGCAAGAGGAAACTGAAGGAAGTGTATTTGTTTCCCTCTCTGATAAACTGTTATAAATATTTAACGTCATTTGAAATGCAACATGTTTTGCATTTAAATCACATAATTGTGCTGTTTCAGGTTCTACAAGGGTAACTATTAAAATTTCTGGATTCCAAGAAACTAACATAAATATTAAAGATTCTTGAAATCAGAGACTACAGTCTTCTGGCCATTGTATATAATATGTACAATAGATATTAGTTTCACTTCATGTTAGACAACTATTATTTACTGAGGAGTTTCAGAAATCTTGTACAAGGACTCATGTATACATAATGTGCTTTTGATTAAATAAATTTTGAGAATCTGGAAAATTTATGATATGTTTGATGTGTAAATGCTACTATCTAGCCTGTTTTCTTTACAGTTTCCTAGTCCTGAGTTCATTTTCATGGCCTATACATGTGAAATTTTGTAAAACAATTTTCTTTGAGATTGATTTGAATACAGATAAATTCACATTTCTTTATCTATAATTTAGAGCTATGTTTTTGTTTGTATACAATTTGTATTTACAGTTAGTGTGAAACATTTTCTTCCCATCAGCCATATGCAACTTCTACAAATAGAAACAGACAAGCACTTGGCTACAAAATTTCATTAGTCCACTGGATTTTTG
The DNA here is from genome assembly GCA_039090855.1 of Macrothele yani. Classification (NCBI taxonomy): domain Eukaryota; kingdom Metazoa; phylum Arthropoda; class Arachnida; order Araneae; family Macrothelidae; genus Macrothele; species Macrothele yani. The sequence continues at coordinate 125,949,867 of CM077009.1, read as the reverse complement.
AAAGATTAATCTGGTTTTGAATAATTCATTTGTGTACACAACTAAGACCAATAACATGGTAGTGGAGCAAGCATTTCACCATGGAGGGTAGGGTTTCCTTGGGAACATGTATAAATGTTTATTAAAATTCTTCCATTCATGAAGGAATGATTTACAGCAAAATACCAGTGAGTAGGAAATGGTTATCCCTTCAATCAAAATGCAGTCATGTAATATGAGTAGTGTGAATGTGATATTGGTTCATTAGGTAGTGAATACACTCATGCAATATGCACTTCATTGTAATTAGTTAACATAATTTATCCAGTGCCGTGCTTATTTAAAATTCCTTATACTTATCTTGACCAGCAGTCATACTGTTGGTAACTCATGCCAGGTAGGTTGGTTTTAGAGTTGAGTGCAGTTTTATTATCGTACATTGATGTTTTGTTTCCTTTTATTACATTTGCTTATTCATTACTTTGTATTTGTTTATAGGAATGGCACAGGCCCTCAAAAGCTGTCACCCAAGAAAGCCAGTGAGCTTTTTGGTAAACTTTCTGCACAAGTGTGTCAGTCTGGGGAATTGAATACAAGAGCACTCTCTGCTTTCCACCCATCATGTTCTATGTTTCTTGCATTTGCAGATATTCTCCCACCAGACTTGCATCCAACAATTATTTTATCGGTGGTAGCAATTGATGTGGATCTCAACATTTCAAATCTTCCCAAAGAGCTGGATCCCGAAACACTTAATTTTTTCCAGTGCAAAGTAATGAGGTATTACAGCAAGTGTGTGGAATTGGAAGAAATGACTCAAAAGCAGGCTGAATGCCAGTTATGTAATGAAGAGCGTGCCCTAAGATTGACTGCAAGCAGACTGAATGCCAGTTATGGCATGAAGAGCATGCCCTAAGATTGACTGCAAGCAAATTTCATGCTGTTTCTATACGTGTTGCTGACTTCCATATGTTGTCACAGCACCTCCTTGTACAAAAATATCTACACCATGTTGCAACAGTGCGCCATGGCAAGAAATATGAGCCTGTCGTTAAAAAGAAATTAGTGACACAAACCATGAATCTCTTTTTTAGAGAAGTTGGTTTAGTGGTTAATCCACTAATACCTTATTTAGGGGCCTCTCCAGATGCCTATTTGTAAGCCCAGAGGGCGATGCTATGTTATTAGAAATAAAGTACATCTATAATGTAAAACATGACTATCTGGAAACATGTAAAGAGAGGAAAATTTTTTGTCGTAAATTTGATGGCACAAGTTATGTATTAAAACCAACACATTCATATTACTTTCAAATTCAGGGCCAGTTGGCCATAAGTAATGTTAGCAAGTGTATGTTTGCATTAATGTACTGTGTAACAAAAAATATTTATACTGAGATTATCTAATTTGATGAAGAATTATGGTGTAAAATGCATGCAAATTTGAAGAATTTTAATTTAAATACTCATTTGAGAGCTGTAAAAGAAAAATGCTCTTAATGATTGAGACTTTTAGCATGTGTTTTGTGATTTCATATGAGAAATTTACTATTTTATTGTGTAAATGTCTAATTATTGTACACCAGCCAAAGTTTTTTTGTTTGTTTTTTATCAGATGATGTGCCCTTTGATTTCTTCCAAAATCTTGTATAGTAGTTATCATTTATAGAACAAATACACTGGTGGTGTAAGTAAGCTGTTTTCATGGAACAGTTTTCTATTAGTATACAGGTGCAATCAATACCTATATGTATAAATAATACACTAATTTGCCGGCTGTGGCTCTATGTTTGTAAAGGTAAATTATTTGCTTTGCATGTTTTCAGTGATGTAGTGGTCACCCGAAATATTTTCTCTAAACACTTGACAATTGAAGTTTTATTCATTAAATTAGTTTGAAAGATGCTCTTTTAGTAGGTTTCTGCTAAGAATGTACATAAAATATTTTGTTAACAATTTCCATATTTTTGTCTATGTAGATATGTAGTTTAACTTTAATGTGTTAAATCTATCAAATTTTCTCATCTTTATTCACAGTTGAGTCATTCCAGAGTATAAGATGAGGCTAAAACAGTGTTTCAAAATTCTATATTTTAAATGTTTCAGCAAATATTGAAAATTTTACATCCACATTTTTCTGTGCAGCAAAGAGATGAATTCTATAATATTTTTTCTTATAAACTGACACTAAGCCCAGTTCACACTGGGAAAGTTGACTTGAAGAAGTAGCACTTGAAAGCTACTTGGCTGACATGGTGGTGCAGTAGTCTAAGCAATCGATGGCCTCTGACCATTTGTCCGAGATGGGTCCAGGTTCAAATCCCGGTCAGGCATGGATGTTGTTTGTCTTACGGCACTGGCTCTTTCCCTTCCTTGGAACCAGTGACCCTAAATTAGGGACGGGTAACTGCTTATAGCCCATTGAGTTGCTCATGGTGGTCGTTAAACCTCAACCCCCAACCCCCAAAGCTACTTGCTTTTGTACTGCTACATGGAAACTCTTCAAGCAGCTTGTTCAAAAGTAGGCAGAACTGATTCCAAATTTTGAAGCAACTTGGAAGACAGAAATTATTGTTGTCTGTTTCATGAGTTTTATGATCAAATCTGTGCAATATGCACAGTAGCGGTATGTAGTGGCTACATTCTGTAGCTTTTTGTTTGAGTATTTTGTGTTTGTTGACACTTTATTTTAGAGCTATTAGCATTTCACATGTTAATACTGATTTTCATTACAAAAATAAGGTGGGGTTTTATGGGAAGGGGAAGCTTGCACATATTGTATATTGCTACAAATAATTTTGTTTATTAAATTAGAATTTTGTGCCTCATTAACAGACCTTTTTCATAAAATGTGCCGTACAGCAGTGTAACAATTTTATTCCTAAATATGCAAACTAGTGTACTTTGTCTCATTTCAGTTTTGTTACTTGTGTAACTGTTAAATAAAATTTCATGTTGATTTAGTCATACCAGATTCACGTGTGCCTTGAAGTAATTTATTGTGCATGTTTGTGATGGTGTTTTTTACATGTTTATAAGAAATATTTTTAGAAAATACATGGGTATATGCCCATATATTTTCCTTAGAAATATTTGTTTAAATAGGAAACACTTTGTCCTAAATTTCCATGGTAATGAGAGATATATGGTAATGTATTGTATGGTGTAATCACAGGATAGAATTATCAACCTCCAGATTAGTTAAACATGAATGCCGGTTGCTTCGATTAGCAAATCCTGTGATGCAGTGATGGTTATATTCAAATTAATCGAAACTTGAGACTTGGTCATTCTTTCTGGGTGGTTTAGTATTTAGCATACTTGGGTGCTATCTGGGAGGCGCAAGTTCGATTCCCGCTCCAGGATGACAAATTTTTAAGTTTTCGGATATTACCTGACTTACCATACACGTCATATTTACACCACAAAAAAAAAAAAAAAAAAAAAAACTGATTCACATCTTCAAAATTTGTAATGAAAAAATGCTTAACTTGATAATATAGTGTCTGCTAGTGGATTCCACTACCCAACCCCATGAAAAGCACTGAGTTTTTTGGGTGGTGGCAGAGGGGGTAATTGTGATACTTTCTTCAGTTTCAGTGCTACATGCATTCTAAAATACATTTCTGATTCTGGCATTCTTTCTTTCACTTTGCAAATCAGATTCACATCTGAAATTATAAGTGCACGGAAGTACAGTTCTGCTCTCCTTTGAGAAATCGCAACACCGCTTGAAATTTCTCGAGGAGGCGTGCCATGGTCTCAAGTGTTGTTTCCCATATATGTAATATGTCTCTCTTAATTTTTTGGCCAGGTTCTTAACATTCTATGCAGTACCCACAGGTGAAATTTCTCAAGGAGGTGAGCCATGGTCACAAGTGTTGTTTCCCATATATGTAATATGTCTCTCTTAATTTTTTGGCCAGGTTCTTAACATTCTATGCAGTACCCACAGGTGAAATTTCTCAAGGAGGTGAGCCATGGTCACAAGTGTTGTTTCCCATATATGTAATATGTCTCTCTTAATTTTTTGGCCAGGTTCTTAACATTCTATGCAGTACCCACAGGTGAAATTTCTCAAGGAGGCGTGCCATGGTATCAAGTGTTGTTTCCCATATATGTAATATGTCTCTCTTAATTTTTTTATTTCTGTAGAAGAAATGAAAAAGTACTGTTTGTGCTTCTGCGCATGAACTACCATAACATTTACAACTGTGCAATTCTAAGTTCACAAACAAAAAGAAAATACCTGGTTATTAAAAAATTATTCTACATATATCTATTTTTTCTCTGTCATTGTTCATGGGCTTTCACTAGTAATAGATAAAATTGAAAGCCAGCCGAAACAAACTTTTAGGAACTAGTGAAAGCCGCCCCGGTGGCGCAGTGGTCTAAGCGATGGCCTCTGATCATTCGTCCGAAAGGGGTCCGGGTTTGAATCCCGTGAGGCATGGATGTTGTGCTTGTCTTACGGCACTGGCTCTCTCCCTTCCCTGAAACCAGTGACCCTAAATTAGGGACGGGCGACTGCTTATAGCCCATCGAGTTGCTCACGGTGGTCGTTAAACCTCCAATCAAAAAAAAAAAAAAAAACTAGTGAAAAGAAACTGCCATATGCCAAAATTATTTGGTTTTGAAAAACTCTCCAACAGGATATGCCAATAAAACCAGTAGTTACCACTGATAGATTTTATTTCCCATTCTCACATTGTGATTTAATGACGCTTTCTCAAGGTGATGTAATGTTGTTTGGTAAAGGCCTGAAGGTCAGTCATCGACATAAGTCACTCATCATCGTGAATCTAAAAGGCTGAGTGTTTGGTATATCTCATTCTATATGTGAACATCTAAGACAATAAGGATTCGCACATCCCTAAATTAGGGCCACTGGTTACAGGACATAAGTTAAAGAATCTGCATCGAATGATAAACATGCCGCTACCCGGCCCCCATGTCACATATCAGACTTGAAACAGTTTAACGCGGAATGTTAACTAAAGAACTCGGGCTCCTTTCATATGAGTAGCGTGGGGGACAGTTCGGAGGGACACGTACCCTCAACAGTGAAAAATCATTAGTTCACCTTTCAAAAGTTATAAAATGTGGCACACAGACAGGCAAAGAAACAAAGCTCTGGTAATAGCTAGCAGTTTTGCAGATAGCTGATGCGATATTCCATTGCTCAATAAAATAGCTGTATAGTGTGTCTAGTTGTGGCCGAATCATCAGCTGCTGCTTTTGATAAGACAGTTGGCCTTGAATTGATGGAGCACTCGGGGGATTTGCAACGCCACTGCTGCTCCGGTGGTGCAGTGGTATAAGCGCTAGCTTCTGATCATTCGTCTGAGGCGGTCCTGGTTTAAATCCCGGTGAAACATTCTCACAGCCTATCGTCTTACAGAACAAATTGCTCTAAATTAGGATGTTATTTGTGCCTTCCTTGGAACCAATGGCCCTAAATTACGGGTGGGTGAATGCTTATAGCCCATCGAGTTGCTCACAGTGTTAATTAAACCTTCAATCAATAAATACATAAACATAAGAGTGATCTTCTGTATGTTTTGAGAGCCATTAATACATTATCAGCTTAATTGTGATCATAAAATTTAAAAAGTTGAAGGGAAATGAAGTTTTAGGGATTCGTGCTTTTTCGATATTCCATGGCTAGAATGCAGCGTTTTGTTATTCGTGGAAATCATTGTCAACAAAAAAAATAGTACGCTGCAAAAAATCATTCGTTGCTAAAGGTGTGTCTAATTCGAAAGAAGCTATGGAAAAATTCAGGAAACTAGAAAAAAAAATCTGTGAAACGTGAGATGCTTTAGAAATCATTGCAGTTTTTGAGTGAAAATCAATCGCTTAGTAAAACTGTTTCTGATAAATTGTCAGCTGCGCACTGTGAACAAGTTCAGAAAAATAAAATGTACTTTTAAATATCCAACAGAAAATATTCTGTATCTTGGGAAACAATGTTTGGCCTATAGGGAACACGATGAATCGATTTCATCTAAATGAAGGGATTTTATTGACGAACTACGACTTTCTCCGCACTGGGTAGGGAATAACATCGGGAGCAGAGATGTAACGAAAACGTCACATTTTGAACATTTATATCTTCGAAACCAGTGGCACACCGGCGAATGGGGAGGGGGTCCAACGGGTCCGGATTCCCCCACCTTAAAAGTAATAGGAATGACTCTAAGATTTGTTCTATAACAAAAATAATACATAGTTAATTCATGCATACTATATTGCATGCACACGCAAGATATGTTCTTTAAATTACGAAAAAAAAAACTTTTTTCAGTACTTAAAAGGAGTTCCTCCTGGATAAACATGAGATTCAGCTAGGATCAGAGTGTTTGTTCAACGAACGGGGAGGTGTGGGAGCGTGCTAGTGACTTTCGTGATATCTTAGTTATGCTGTTGCTTTAATTGGTAGGGGAGGCTAGGCGAGAGGGGATGTGTAACACTATTGACACATCTGTTCGGTAAAAGAGCCTAACTCTGATCCTTCGGACAGAGTTACTTCAGGTTCCTAATGGCTATCCAGAAATTTTCTTGTTTTCATATCAACCTGCTCCCTAGATACTCATCGAAAACATAGGATAGATGGACGACAAACAGACACAAAGTGCAAACATGGTGTGACAGTTATGTGCAGCCCGTAAAAACCTTCTACAAAGTTTAAAATCTATTTCCAACGGTTAGATATTTATCAAAAACAGGTGGACGTACAGACAAACAATAACGTGGTGTTAAGTGTCAGTTGCTTTCTGACTTTAAAGTCATCCTGTAAATTTCAAGTCTCCGACTAAGGAGGTTCGACGAAGTATTAGGTAAGTGTCCAATCCATAATTGTATTTCTAGTGTCAGAATGTATCTATACGAGGTCGATACGAACACTCATTTTTCTGCTAGAAGATACCTTCTGGACACCCCCTCCCCTTCCGTTGTCAAAATCCTGAGTGCGCAACTGTTCGAAACTAATAATCATAGAGTAATAAATAATACATCATTATAGTCTCATTTATAACAAAACAAGTTTCAACCCTTAACCTTTCCATACAGTAGCGTTAGAAAGTTAAGCTAAATTTTTCGTGATTTTGTTTCGCTGCATGCCGTTTTAAGGTTGATACATATATACATACATGCATATCACTAAGCTGTTCTCTGAGATTCAGAGGTTAGCCAAAAAAAGAAATACAAACTACCAGATATTTTTACTTGTTGTCGTATCAAACTTCTCCATTTACAGCGATCTTGACATACAACTCGTGCTTCGCTAATATCCATTACACGCCGTACACAAGATCTTCTATACTTCATCACTAGTCAATAGATAATGATAGCGATTACCTCAGCCCCACATTCCGTAGCCGACGGCCAAAGCTAACGGTCGTACTTGGTAAACCGAAATAAAGTGGATTTAAATATTTTTGTTTTAGCTAAAAAAATTGGTGACGAAAACTGAGGAAAAATTACAATAAGAACTAACGAAAGTGGAAGAAACAGCTAGAGGAGAACGAGAGAAATCCGAAAAGGCCCACTAATCTTCAACCGAAAGGTCACGGGAATGTAGGGAGCATTAAAAGTCCGCATGCCAGGATGCGCTTCACCAGAGTTCACCTCTAGGGCCACAACCTTCTACTTCAACTGCACAAATTGAGCCTGAGCAGATGGAGATTGATGTCATCCCCCCTAATTTTCACACCGAGCATGGATTACCAATGTACATCGCCGGTCTTCACATCTACTCTGGGTAACGAATGTATTACGTTTCAAACCTTTACACTGCCGATGTTTAAGCTTCTCGCAATTAGTAAAATATAAAGTGGAAAAAATAGCTCAAATTGTAAACTCCCGAATCCATTCCTATAAAATGAAGTCAAAATGATAAAAGATATTTTAGCAGAAATTGATACTTGCGCAGCTTTCGCGATAATTTTTTATTAAACAGCAGATAATGCCACCATAGAGCAATTTAGGAGTATATGCCAAAGATATCTGTATATGGCACTAACTTGTTTAATATTTTAAAGGCCGCCCCGGTGGCGCAGTGGTCTAAGCGATGGCCTCTGATCATTCGTCCGAACGGGGTCCGGGTTCGAATCCCGGTGAGGCATGGATGTTGTGTTTGTCTTACGGCACTCGCTCTCTCCCTTCCCCGGAACCAGTGACCCTAAATTAGGGACGGGCGACTGCTTATAGTCCATTGAGTTGCTCACGGTGGTCGTTAAACTTCCAAAAAAAAAAAAAATATTTTAAAGAGGCTTTTAGATTTCATGAATGTTGAAGAAATGACTGGTGGAAATTTACATAATGTTACAAAAGACTATCTGGAGAAGATAGGAGTGCATTTAAATAAAATACAAGTGCAACTTACAATGAGCCAACTAATCTGAGTGGGGGTTTAATGTAGTGTTGTAGCGAAGTTCACACACATTGCCATGCTCATCTTTTATATTTGGCTGTGACGCGTTTTTGCGAGGAAGTGAAACAACTGCGGAATTTATTTAACTACAATTTCATGCCACGCCACAACAAAACAATTTAGTCCATACACTTATTATACAGTATATTACCTTATATATACTTATTATATTTAGTCCATACACAATAATTTATTAATATTATATACATCTACAATAATAATAAACAAAAATACAATAATGTGCAAACAAAATTAATGAACTCAGGCTTTTTATATCATAGAAATTAGCGGTTGCACGCAGCATGCAATGTAACCAAAGAAACTAAAAAATTGCCGCACTTCAAAAGTATAACTATTTCCATACAATTCGATTTTAACAAATAACATATTTTCGTTAAGACATACACATGAAATATATACTAACGAAAGTAACATTTTAGAAAAGTTACATACTAAAATAAATATTGAGTCGCACAAACTGACAAGAAGAAAGTGCGAACACTTCGTAGTCAATACATCAAACGTCTCACCATAGGGAGCGTAACAAAAGTTAATAATTACAAAGCACCAAAATAACACTATAATCTTTTAGTTTTCAATAAATTGAAGCACAGTAACACATTCTTTATAACAAACGGTTGCGATGTAATGTGGCAAGGGAACCAGGGAGAAAAAGCTAACAAATGACGAGCCCGAGTCCCCCAAAAAAAGAATCTACTTCGTCAAGTCAAGGAACAATTTAACCGTAATACAGTAAATGCAGCGAACGCACCATAAAACATTATTCAATCAACGGCCAAAAGACTAATTTTTGAAAAAACCAAGGGCTTAATTTTCAGAAAACCTAGCATCTTGTCAAAAACAAGCTGGACTGTTTGTCATCCTGCACTGCTGAAAGCGTCTAAATTGTCAGTGTGTCGCCTATTTCAACCAAGGAGGTTCTGAAACATTTTATCTTGACCACGGTCACACACACCGTGACCACGGTGTATGATAGTTGATACCAAGGAGCTTATATTACTGGAGACACCACTGGCTCTGCCGCCATAGGTTACCGCTAATCTGTGGGTGACGTCACAAGCAGGCAAAAATAAACTAAATTATACCGTTGATGAAACAGTTAGCTTGTGTATCATTGATAAAGATTATTGAAATACTCATTTTATCTGTTTATACGCTTAGAAGCTTTTGTTCCATTGGTTTCCAAGCAGCTTCTCTTCTGCGGCTGCGTCGTGCCTGCTCATGACGTCATTTGCAGCACAGACGTTACCTTATGGCGGCCAATGCTGTGTGGATAGAAGTGGTGTTTCCAGTAATATAACTTCCTTGGGTAATACGCACAACGGAAGGATATATAAAGAAGTAAGGTCAGGTGATGCGTAACATCACAGCCTCTCCTTGACAAATGTCAACCCCGCCTTCTCGTGGTGCATCCTGTTCCCACTAAAGGGGCTCTGACGACCGCCAATAGCGGTATAACTATACCATCGGGATTAGAGGAAATTCTATCCCACACTCACCAACCTGCTTGGCCAGCGTGGTGAGTTATGGCCAAACCCCTCCAAAATGATTCCACAACTTAAATCTTGGCCCTCAGTCTCCGGCAGCTGGAATGTACCTGGCCAAGGCAGCGGCCAGTGCGACATGAAGGCAGAGGGTGCTAAGAATCCCCGGAGGACCGGACTAGGCTGCCATCTGATGCTGACCTTGGCTACGTACAATGGACGCTCCCTATCTTCTGATTCAAGGCTTCTTGAATTGGAAGAGGAACAACAAAGGATCAAGTGGGACATCGTGGGGCTAAGTGAGGTAAGGAGAAAAGGAGAAGATCTCATTGAACTGAAAAGTGGACATATCTTCTACTATCGTGGGACAGATACTGGCAGAACTAGTGGTGTTGAATTTATAATAAACAAGAAACTGAAGGATAAAGTTGTAGAAGTTGAAAGTTCCTCTGACAGAGCTGCACGACTTGTTATCCAACTCTCGAAAAGATACCAGGCTCAGATTATTCAAACTTATGCACCCACCACAAGTCATCCTGAAGAAGAAATTGAAGAATTTTATGAGGAAATTTGTCATCTAAATAATGAAGGTAAGCAGCACTTGAAAATAATTATGGGAGATTTCAATGCAAAAATAGGGCAACGGCAACAGAATGAAACTTCAGTAGGTAAATTCGGTCACGGCAACAGAAACCAGCGTGGAAATACTCTCGTTGAGTTTGCAGAGGCAGAAGGGTTTTTCATCTTGAACTCCTTCTTCAAGAAAAAGCCGCACAGGAAATGGACATGGAGACATCCAAATGGGACGACAAGTGAAATTGATTTTATTATGTGTAACAAAAAATTCGTCATAGAAGACTGCAGTGTGCTAAACAAGTTCAACACAGGTAGTGACCATAGATTGGTGAGATGTAAGATGCACCTCAACACTAAACTTGAACGTGGCAAGATCATAAGACAAACAAAATCTATTGACATAACCAACCTTAAAAAACACCACAATACCTTCAAGTTGGAACTGAAGAACAGGTTCTCTGCTTTAGAAGGCCTAACATCGGAAGAAGTGGACATCTCTGAAGTTAACAGAAAAGTAACCAAAGCTCTTATGGAAACAGCAACACAATTAGCTGGGTCTAAAAACAAGTTGCATGTAAATAAATTATCAGGAAAAACGAAAATGTTGATGCAAAAAAGAAGAGAGATGAGGACAACTAAAGAAGATGTGACTTCCAAAGTGGAATATATAGAGCTATGCAAGACAGTAAGAAAAAGTATCACTGAAGACGTAAGAAAATTCAACTGTGAACTAGTGAGGAAAGCAATTGAAAACAACCAAAGCCTAAAGATAGCAAAGGGACATCTCAGTAAGGGAAAAAAACAGATTATGGCACTGAGAAAAGAAGATGGTTCTGTAACAAGAAATAGAGGCGAAATTTTGACAAGAGTGAAAGATTTCTACTCCAAATTATATGAAAGGGATTATACATGTACTCCAGACATCATGAAAGATACCAGTACCAGAGTTCTTCCAGTCCTTCCAGCAAAAGTTGCACATGCAATCAAGAACATGAAGCGGGGAAAAGCTCCAGGAGAAGATGGAATTACTGTAGACATCATACAAGAAGCAAGTGGAGAAATCGAAACAGTACTCGCCCAAATTTTCACTCGTTGCCTTAATGAAGGAAAGATTCCTGAGGATTGGAACACCGCTACAATGATCCTATTACATAAGAAAGGTGACATTGATTATCTCGGAAACTACAGACCTATCAGCCTCCTATCAGTAGTTTATAAAATCTTTACTAAAGTTCTTTCACACCGCTTGAAGGTAACACTGGACATGGCTCAACCGAGAGAACAAGCTGGATTCAGGAGTGGCTACAGCACAATAGATCATATCCACGTGCTGAGAGTACTAATTGAAAGAGCGAGGGAATATGAACTTCCATTGTGCATGGCTTTTATCGATTATGAAAAAGCCTTTGATTCGGTGAAATCATCAGCAGTTACAATGGCTCTGAAAACCTGCGGTATTGAAGATGCATACATTAATATTATTAATAACATCTATGAAAATGCAAGTGCAAAGATTAGGCTGTTTGAAAATACAACACACGTAAAAATTGGAAAGGGAGTGAGACAAGGTGACACCATATCTCCGAAGCTCTTTAATGCCACATTGGAGGGTGTTTTTCAGTCGCTGATGAGCTGGGAAAACAAGGGGATAAAGATTAATGGAGATTATCTAACCCACCTTCGTTTTGCTGATGACGTAGTCATTTTTGCAACTACCCCATCAGAGCTGCAGAGTATGATCCAGGAACTTGCTGACAAGAGTAAAGAAGTGGGATTAAAAATGAACTTTCAGAAGACAAAAGTGATGTTCAATGCTTTTACAAGAAATGAAGATTTATCGATTGATGGAGAAAAGCTGGAGATAACAGACACGTACGTTTATCTTGGACAGCAGATATCAAGTGAGGGTCACATTGATGAAGAAATAGATCGGCGTACAAAACTTGCCTGGAGAGCTTTTGGAAGAAACAGCATAATTTTCAAGAGCAATATGCCAGTATGTCTTAAAAGAAAAGTGTTTGATCAATGCATCCTTCCAGTGCTTACGTATGGTGCAGAGACGTGGACCTTAACTAAAAGAGACATACAAAGGCTGCAGACAACTCAAAAAAGCATGGAGAGGTGCATACTTGGTGTAACCAGGAGAGATAAGAAGAGGAACTCGTGGATCCGAAAAATGACAGGAGTGGAAGACATCATGATCAGAGTTAAATCCCTGAAATGGCAATGCGCTGGACATACTGCCAGAAGGACAGATCATCGATGGACAGCCGAAATTTTAGATTGGATTCCAAGGGACAGGAAAAGACCCAGAAGAAGACCACATGGGAGATGGGTGGATGAAATTCGAAAGTATGCAGGGGTGACATGGAGGAGACTGGCACAAGACAGACCGTTGTGGAGGAAACTTTTTTTTTTTTTTTTTTTTTTTTTTTTTGGAGGTTTAACGACCACAGTGAGCAACTCAATGGGCTATAAGCAGTCGCCCGTCCCTAATTTAGGGTCACTGGTTCCAGGGAAGGGAGAGAGCCAGTGCCGTAAGACAAACACAACATCCATGCCTGAACGGGATTCGAACCCGGACCCCTTACGGGCGAATGATCCGAGGCCAGCGCCTTAGACCACTGCGCCACCGGGGCGGCGGAGGAGGAAACTTGGGGAGACCTTCGTCCAGCAGTGGATTGATAATGGTTGACAATGATGATGATGATGATGATATAAAGAAGTCACTGCCTGTATTAAGCTGAAACTCATGCAGTCGACTGTAGCGCATCCACGGCCTAAAACAGAACTACAGTTGATTTACAGCTGGGCTTCCCAGGATTAACCGCGAACCACAGGACTTTGTCCATTTCAGCTGTTTGAGCTTTGACCTCCCTGCAGAGTGGAAGACGATGTATACGACATATACCTATCATTTTCCGGATTATTTTTGGTTTGCATCTTTTTTTTTTTTTTTTGATTGGAGGTTTAACGTCCACCGTGAGCAACTCAATGGGCTATAAGCAGTCGCCCGTCCCTAATTTAGGATCACTGGTTCCAGGGAGGGGAGAGAGCCAGTGCCGTAAGACAAACACAACATCCATGCCTCACCGGGATTCGAACCCGGACCCCTTCGAACGAATGATCAGAGGCCATCGCTTAGACCACTGCGCCGGCTCGTTTGCTTTTGCAAGAAATTTCATCTTCAACGCTATAATTTGTTGGCTCACCATGCTTTACATTAAGTATTTTTAGCTGGTCTTCTTAGCCATTTAAAACTTGGTCCTGTATCATCTCCCCACTAAGTCTGTGAATAATTGAAGCCGTATTAGCCGCCCCGGTGGCGCAGTGGTCTAAGGCGCTGGCCTCTGATCATTCGTCCGTAAGGGGTCCGGGTTCGAATCCTGGTCAGGCATGGATGTTGTGTTTGTCTTTAAGCACTGGTTCTCCTCCTTCCCTAGAAACAATAGATTTAAATTAGAGATGGGTGACTTCTCACAGCCTATCGTGTTGCTCACGGTGTTCGTCACTCCCACCCAGCCATATTAAGTAACAAACGCGCCACATTAACTTCTTTTTACATTATTATTAATTTAAAGTATCAAAGCCGTTCCGGTGGCGCAGTGGTCTAACGATGGCCTCTGATCATTCGTCCGAAAGGGGCCCGGATTCGAAACCCGGTGAGGCATATATGTTGTGTTTGTCCTGCGACACTGGCTCTCTCCCTTCCCTGGAATCAGTACTCCAAATTAGGGACGGGCGACTGCTTATAGCCCATTGAGACTTGTTGAAGTTCGTAGCTCCAAGTCCTGTCAACATGTTCGACTTTCATCCCGAAAGCCCTGTCGGTAGTCACGTGGGTAATGGTCTGCGGTTATCCATTACACAGGAACGCAGGTCTGGACTACGTCTTTCGTCCTGCGTAGAAAACTGCTCTTCGGATCTCAGGGCTACGACGTTTTTGTCCACAAATAATGTTGTTAACTGTTTACTTCACACAGTAAATTTCTTGCAGACAGGACAACCGTTCACATCTTTTTTCACTCGGAAATAGACTTGGTTAACTTGGCAAAAATTTATTTATAAGCAGGACGTCCCATTGAGTTGCTCACGGTGGTCCTTAAACCTCCAATCAATAAAAAAAAAGGAATCAAGTAGATAATAATAATAATAGCAATGTGTCATTTAATTTTAAATGGCGCACAGATAAGTACGAAAATTGAACATAATAAAAAATCTGTTTTTTAGAGACTTTTTTCCACTTTTGGAGACTTTTTATGGCTAATTTGGAGACTTTATGAATGAGTGGTTGGCAACACTGTTTCCACGTGTTACTCTGAAATCTGAATCCGATCGTAGTTTGAAATGTTTTCTTGGATTGGGTGAAAGTCAGGTGTTGGATGTGATCGGCAAGGTTATTGATGCTATGTTTAATGTTTGTGGAGGTGAGTGCTCAAATTTTCTATTGTAGTTTTTAAATTTTATTTGCTCATCTAATTTTCTGAATTCAGGCAATTAAGTACAATACAAAATAACTCATCACAGTATCAGAATCACACGTTCCTGAGCGAGCTTTGTTCTTTTGATGTGTAAGACAAAGGTATTTGTACTTCTAGATATCTAAATGTTTCAGTAGAAAGCTCTGTGTTTCTGCAATTTACACAATGTGCGTTTTACTTTTGAAAAACGTGATTTATAAGTAAAGCAAAACGTAAATTTTCATTTTGGACCAGAAGCATCCCAGCTCATAGTCAATAATTTAGGACCACTGGCCAGTATAATAGGGCCTGAGACTCCAGGTTAACAGTTTTTCTTTTACTTGTGTTTTGTATTTACCTAATCTTTACTGATCTTTTAATTATTATTATGATGATTGTTATTACACTGTGAAAGTAATATTTTATGTGGGATTTTGTTGTACCATCCTATGGGTCAGTCTCAGTGCGGTCATAACATTTTTCTGGGCCCTGGGCCGTCACATTTTCGGGGGTTCCTGATCTTTTATATCATTGTCAACTATTATCAATCCATTGCTAGATGAAGGTTCACCCCAAATTTATTCCCCAAGTGAAATAGAAACAATTCAATATACAGCAATATCCAGTAAAATTCCAGTTGAATAAAAAATGGTACATGGCAAAAATGTTAGAACTCCATGAAATCTGCCAAATGCACTCGCATTTAGTTGCTTAGTAAATTACAAGAAAATGGGTGCTGAAAGACATTTCTTCCCCATTCCACAAATCATTCAATGAAAATTAAATTAAAACAGAAGAAAGAAATAAACCAACCAGTGCTGTTTCCAGACAATGTGATGCAGCGGACAAAAATGCTGGTGGTGCAGTGGTCTAAGTGATGGTCTCTGATCATTCGTCCGAAAGGGGTTCAGGTTCAAATCCCGGTGAGGCATGGATGTTGTGTTTGTCTTATGGCACGGGCTTTCTCCCTTCCCTGGAACCATTGACCCTAAATTAGGGACGGGTGACTGCTTATTGCCCATTGAGTTGCTCACGGTGGTCGTTAAACCTTCAATAAAAAAAGGGGGGGGGTCCGGGTTCAAATCCCGGTAGCAGTGACCCTAAATTAGGGAAGCGCAAGTGCCTATAACCCATTGAGTTGCTCACGGTGGTAGTTAAACCTCCAATAAAAAAAATAATGCTGATACGCGGCAACAGACATTGTTATTTATTTAAACACCAACGATTGAACATCTGCAAGTAGCCCTAGTGGGCAAACCCCAATGATAAACATACATGCACTTTTTGGCATACATAGACAACACAAATGACTGTTTAAATGGAAAGAGTGATTTGGAAAAAATGCGGTATATGCATGGAAGAAGAGAAAAAAATGCCTTGCTCACATGAACATGAGTTAATTTTACATCTAGCTCACAATTACATTTGGCCCTTAAATTCTTTTGAAAATGAATCATCTGAGGTCGAAAAATAGTTTGTGTTTTAAAATTCGATAATTTCCTGTGAGAACACAAATACTTGGATATTCACCTGTAGAAGTGTACTAGTTGCATTACATTCGGAATTCTAGAGATGTATGCCCAAAATAAGATAAAATGAAAGACTTGCCCCATCAGTCAAAAATAAAATCCATGCGCTCACGACATTTTCTTAAAAAATGTTCTTTGGATAAATGCTGACGCCACTTTGTTTTTCGGATACCTCATACATGTTTACGAATTACACATTTTTACTTCCGTTCAGAATTTTCATTTAATTGTTTTATCAAATCCCTGTTACCCCCTCTGGGGACTGGAAAAGAGGTTGGCTTTCTTGGTTTCTTATTTTGTTGCAAAAGATCCATCCCAACACCTAACTTCACTCCTTCTGTCTCCTCGCTCAGGAAATCAAAGCTACGAGCAAGGTTTGAAAAATAAGGCGGAACAACTTCCAACTTTCTACACTGGTGTTTTTTCTTTTCATTAAATAATAATAATAAAAAAAAACTGCTGGTAATAATGGAAGAGTTGAAATTTTTGTAAATCTATAAGAATGTCACCATTTATGGTTTTTTCGCAGAAGAAGAAAGGGCCAATCACTTCTTTTTTTGATAGGGCGCACCACACATTAACTTTTGGAGATTCACGTTCCAGTTCAATAGCAGTATGAGGTGGTTCACTGCCCCATATCCTACAGTTAAGACGATTTGCAATACCTAATTTAGCGAATCGTGGATTCATCACTAAAATTACAGTACTGAGAAAGTTTTCGTCGTTTTCCACTCTATTCCTGAAGCATATCCACAGCGAAATCGTATTGTAGAGTGTGATAATTTACATGCATCTTTTGCACTATTTGAATTTTATAAGCATGAAACTTTAATTTCTTGTGCAAGATATCGTGAACTGTCGGTTGCGGAATGCACAGTTCTCTGCTTGCTTTACGAACGGATTTCCTGGGGCTTTGTCGTAAACTTTCATTAACTTGGTGAACCGTCTCATCGCTGACTGTAGGCCTACCGGCTCCTCCACGATGTTCCACATTGCCAGTTTTTTTAAACTGTTTCATCCACCGCTTAGTTGAATTTGTTGACGGAGGATTACAACCGCACTGTAAACGGTACCGTCTTTTAACTTTAATGACAGACTTTAATTCTGCAAGCCATAACACACACATAGTCTTCTGCTGTATGCATGACATGACTACTGATTGTGCATTTCTCATACATTCCTCATCAGGCCACACCTAGCGCCATCTATTGGATTCCGCAAAACAAAAATATAGAAACCGTGTTGGTAATATGCGACAGAAAAATAGACAATGCTCGTAGTTTTTTTTTTTTTGTACATTGTGTAATGTGCAAAAAAAATTTGTAATGTGTCCAATAATTCTCGGGCACCCTCTATAAGCACAATACATTCATGCCTCCAAAGTCATCTCGTGGTCTAAATGACGGCTTCTGATCATGAGTCCGGGTTCGAATCCTGTTGAGGCATAGATGTTGTGTTTGTCTTAAAGCCCTGGCTCTCTCACTTCCCTGGAACCAGTGGCCCTGAATTCGGGACGGGCGACTGCTTATATCCCATTGAGTTGCTCACGGTGGTTGTTGAACCTCCATTTAAAAACAAACAAACAATACATTCGCTAAATAAAATTTCGTTTTTTAAATAGAATTCAAGAATAAAAACAAATAGGCTTTGACACTTCTAATTTTAATAAATATTTCCATTAGCTGATACATGCAGTTTGTTAAAATGTATACTTGTAAAAAGCCAAAACTGAGCAAAGGCACAACCAATGACCAACCGGTCAAACTGAAATGGTGTATGCTAATGCAGCAGTGAACTGCCAAAGAAACAAATGAAACACCTCTTTCCTTATCCAGCGCAGCAGAGCTCTTGAGGCTCACTTATGCTTTTCTGCATTAGGAGAAAAGAAAAAAATCAAAAGGGTGAAACAGTGTGCGACATCAATGGTGGAAAGAAAAAATGGACGGCGATTCTACCAGGCTGTAACATTAAGCAAAAGAAAAAGGCGAGAACAGAAAAGATGAGTTGGGACGCAGCACCATCTATTGACGTGGTTCGCATAAACAAGCATTGATTCCGTATCATTATATTTGCGTTTGAGATTTTATTTACATTCTGAATTCCTAGTACTTGGGCAAGAGAATTTTTCTGTAGGAACTGGTGTAATTTATGGGTAAATCTCGGTCCTCCTTTATTCTTCAATGAGATTTTCCGCTATCAATGTTTCATTTCGTGCATATGATCTGTTTACCCCAGATTACACTTTTACAGGGGAGGAAGGAGGCACATACAAACAAACACTATATAGGAAGAAGAAAACAAAAGTCATCTAAAGATGAGAAAACAAAGAAGTAAAAACCATTGAAGGCTCTTCTTATTTATTTTTCTTAAGTAATATTCGTGCTCGGTAGAAATAGTGCCGGTACAAATGGATAGAATGTATTTTCATTATGATCGATCCATGCTCGTGACAATTTGATGAGTAAACTTTTTTATAGGTACTCTAACCAAATTTTTAATAGTACAAGAAACAAATACTGAAGTTTTATACAATACTTCTATGCCTACCAACTGTTCGCTGCAGGATATTCATAAATTTTGGCTGCTGGGGTGTGCCAGGATTTCATGCAAATGTAGAGGTAAAAAAAAAAGTGAGAGCGTAGAGGCTCTTTCCTTTTTTCCACAATATCGCAACGGATGATTGTAACATTATTTTACTGAATATGAGTTTACAGTAGTGGCCAAAATTGTGGAAACCTTTTGGAAATAGTGTATTTTTGAGGTTTGATGGCTCATAACACCCCTTTTTTTTTGGAGTAATACCATAAAATTATATATCAATCGAAAGATAATTTCATCAACAATGTAATGCAGTAACTTTTATGAAGGATTTTGTATTAGAACAGCAGTTATGAAGAAGAAAAGTGAAACACATAGAAAAAATGAGATATACAAAAATTCTCACCATGACAGTTAATACTTAGTTGGGTAACATTTAGCGTTAATTACAGCCTTACGTCTTCCCATGGAGTGAACCAAGTTTTTTTAATTGCAGCTGTTATAATGGGAAACCAAGATTGAATTATTGGTTCTATTGCTGGGTTGCTTCTGACTAACAAGTTTCTTTAGTCGGCTTCATACATTTTTGACGGGGTTAAGGTCTGGGCTATTCCCAGGCCATTCCAGCAGTGGAATATGATTATCTTGAAACCACTTTTTGCACACAGCAGCAACATGACATGGAGCCGAATCCCTTTGAAATATAAATGCTTCATTATCTTGGAAAAGATCACGTGCAGAAGGCTTCAGTTTGGCCTCAAGTATTTCATTAATGTATTTTTGGCCATTTATATATTCCCATTAATCACGCAAATTCTGCCCACACCTTTTGATGTCATACAACCCCAGTTCATAACACTGACTGGGTGTTTCACGGTACATGTAATGCAATCAGGATGCAAATCTTCTCCTTACGTATTTTATGCCATCACTGCCAAACAGGGAGATTTTAGTCTCGTCACTCCAAATAACACTGTCCCATTGTTCCGATGTCCAGTTAAAATGTGTGCCCAGTTTAATTTTTACAAACTTTGTTTCAGAGATAAAAATGGCTTTTTTCGTGGAATTCTAGCTTTTAGACCAAATTCCTGCAGTCTGCGCCGCACAGTTCTTACACTCAACTTCACATTGCATTGTGCCATTTTAGCTTGTATACACCCAGATGATTTTCTTCTGTCACCTAGGCACAATATCCTAATTCTTTTATAATCACTTGCTGTTGTGCACCTTTTCCTGTCTTTACGATTTTGTTTATGTAGTGACCAAGTCTCCTTAAACCTCTTCAAAAATTTTGAAATGCCACCTTTGGTTAAATTTCCACCAATTTTTCTTCTAATTTCTTCATAACTGAAGCCTTGTTCACTTAATAGTACTATTTTACATCACTTTCTGGGTGACCAGTCAACTCTTTGGGCCGTTTCTTTAATTTTATTACATTTTACAAGCTCACTAAATGGAAGAACACGCAAACACAAACCAACTTGATAGCAATCACATAACACACTGACAAATGTCCTCCTCTCAGCTCCAATACATGACATCAATAGCTGGATCCTACTGTGACATGATTGGCTCATTGCCAAAACAAAATGGCACCTGATTGGCTCTCTAAACAGTCGTGCTCATTGACTACATTCAAATGAAGGAAAGCTACTTCATATCAACCTAAGTTGTGGCTTCCTTTTTCTGGTTATTTGGCTCTAACTTCATAGAATGCAGATAATTGAACAAACTTTGTTGCATTACATTCTTGATAAATTATCTTTCCATTGACATATAATTTTATGGTATTACTCCAAACAAAAGGAGTGTTATGAGCCATCAAACCTCAAAAATACACTTTTTCCAAAAGGTTTCCACAATTTTGGCCACTAGTGTATATTCGTTTGTTTGTCCACTATACAAATAAAGTTTTCAACTTAGAACCACAAAATTTGGTATGCTATCTCTTGGTACTCTAACATAGACCGTAGACGGTTTTCGGATGGGATCGGAGCCTGGGGTCAAGGGGCCCCCATGCTAAATTTTCATAAAAGTTCCATTTTTTAGTTTTATGCTAGCTTTCACCACCAACAGGCTGCTCCACCAGGCAGAAATATAATGTTACGTAAATAGAGAGTTCCAGATATTCAGAAACAAAAGGATGATCAATGTCAAGTCGCATGCACGTTACATGACATAAGTTCATTGCATTTCAGTGATGCGGGGTTCTGATAAGCGCTCGGCAGATGTACCATAGTTCTATAGATGTCTCTTCGAAGGTAAGCATTTCCTTTCCTGTTACTTTCTTTTTTGTTTTGTTAAAATAAATGAACTAAATAAAAAAAAAATTTCTTTATATTTAACATTTATTTATTTTATTTTTTTCGTGTGTGTGTGGTGGGGGGCAGAAATATTACTGCATTATAACATTTTGTGTTGGCAGTGACAGTTATAGTTTTTTTGTATTCCATTTTGTTTTATTTCTTTTTAGGATAAAAATTAAATTAAACCGGGAAATACCAGGTACCCCTGCTAGTACTGGGTACACTTGTAACCTCGCTATCGATCAAACAGTACAAAAGAGCGCTATCATTCAAGGTCTATAAAAGTGATTCGATGCAGTTTGTGTATTAATAATGACAGCAAAAACTTTTACTAATCGCATCACAATCAATCCTGTCACGAAGGTTATAAATTTTGTACCTATGAAATGACACCGGACCACCCTTTACAAATCTTTCCTTACATCCAATAGCACAAAATGTCCACCCCATGGTACAAATTTATTTCATAATTTCAACCACAGAAATTAAAATCGCTCACTTAACTTCAAGTAATCTACAGCACAGTTACGAACTACGCGCCGTGAAAGCCGGTGGTTGACACACATCACGTGACTACCCTCTGAAGATGTTTGTGCCGCCTTCTGAGCTCCTAGCTCTGTCTACCTATATTCATGGTCTAAGGTAAGGTGACCAGATACTGGAACACTGATTTGAGGACAAAAGGGCCTGGCGTCACCAAATCGGCAGTTCATTTGGGGACATATACGTACTCAATATAAATATGTAAATCTTTTTGTCACAAAACTGCGTTGCTTCAATAAGTGTGATTTGCATATGAAAATTTGTGTCTTAAAAAGATATATATTGTAGAATGTTGGTAATTTTTATTGGCAAAGTAAAATTATGATGGCGCAAACATATTAGCAAAAGTAAAATGCTGGGTGGTGTGTTTGTCTTACAGCACTTGCTCTCTCCCTACCCTAGAACGAATGTCTCTAAATTAGAGACCGGTGACTGCTTATAGTCAGTCCTCTGAGTTGCTCGCGGTGGTCGTTAAACTCGGAAAGAAGAAAAACAAATTAGGCAAAATTTGTTTTCAGAAGAAGCATGTAGGAAAACTAGTACAACAAAAACTACTTTTAAGAACATTTTTCATTAGAAATCTAACGAGCTAATGAAGAAGTGTAAATTCGAGGACATTTGAGGACAAACATCGATATTTGAGGACAATTTGCGTCCCCAAAGGCATCAGGCGTTTTTGGGGACAGTAAACTAAATTCGAGGACTGTAACTAAATTCTGGTCAGCTTATCTATTAGAAATAACAATGTTTCTGAAAAATGTGTTCCAACATTCTGATAATTGTGTACAAAAAGAAACGCTGCTGCAGCCTTATTTAATTTTTCAAGCATTCTCAGGAGATCATGTAGAGAAAAACTGATTCTTTATGATACATTAGTTCTAAAGAATTTCTAACTCACATTCTCTTCTGATATGTGGAAACGTTATGTTTTGTAGCTTTTCTCGATTAAAGTTACGCGTTCGATGTGCAGTATGCAGTCGAATCCAGAGGGAGTGTGGTGTGGAAACAATTCAAGTTATCAAGAAAACATGATGTGAATAGAACATGTGCAGATAATTTTTCTTTTTTGAACTACCAAGATTCATCTTATCTAGTTGAGAGTTAACTACACTGGCGGAAAGTGAAAAAAAGAACACCAAGAAGGAGACGTCTGATACCAACGAAATTTATACAGCATAATAACGGAATACAGAGGATAACGTGATCAAAACATTGTGGCAAAATACAGCTGTATTTGCTGGTAAACTGAAAAATAACATTTCCATTTAACATGGTTAGTATGAGGTTGAACCGCCATGAACTGCGTCACACTGTGCAATTCTGGCATGGAGTCTGTCGTACAGATGTTGGATGTAAGTTTGGGGTATTGAGTTCCAAGCATCCTCAAACTGGACGCGCAAATCGGTGGATGGTCATGGCTGGCCGTGGAGACCGGATAAGTCATTGTCCCATAAAATCCCACACGTGCTCAATGGGGGACAAATCCGGTGAACGTGCAGGCCATGGAAGTTGTTTCAAACCCCGAAGTGCATGTTGCGTTGCACGTGCCGTGTGTGGGCGTGCGTTATCTTGCTGGAAAACACCACGATGGACTGACCTTACAAATGGCACAACAACGGGCTGAATGATGTTGTCGATGTAGGAGGTGCTGTTTAACGTACCCGGTACAAACACTAGTTGTGTATGGGAGTGATAGCTGATTGCTCCCCACGCCAGGAGACCAGGTGTAGGCCCTGTGCATCGCTGGCGGATGCAAGAAGGGTGGAGACACTCCCCTGTGCGTCTGCGGACACGCATACGGCCATCGGAGGCTCCCAAGCAGAATCTGCTTTCATCGCTGAACACGACAGATCGCCATTGCGTTCCCCAGTGCAGACGTTGGCGACACGACTGCAGCCATTCCTGACGGTGGGCTGGAGTCAGTGGTACACATGCCAGAGGCACACGCGCACGTAGTCCTGCATTCCAGTAGACTGTTGCGGATTGTTCGCACAGTCACCTCAGGTGCAACGGCAGCTCGGATTTGCGTCGCAGTGGATGTTCTGCTTGACAACGCTGCTCTTCTTATGCGTCGATCGGTCCGCTCATCAGTCCGTCTGTGACTCCCGGTTCCACGTCTTCTCGTGTGGGAATGTTCCTTGGACCATCTACGCCACCATCGTACCGCCACCAATACTTCCCGTCCAATTCGCACCGCAATACGACGATACGACCACCTGGCCTCGTTGAGTCCGACTAGACGACCTCGCTCAAAGTCCGATAACTGCTGAAATCGTACACGTCTTTCCATGTCCAAACATTGCAGCTTCTTCAGGGTCTTCGCACGTGTCCGTACGCCGACGACTGATTACATTCACTTCGCCGTACTCTTTAAATACCACCGACGATAATTTGCATATTATGCCGTGCTGTGGCGTAAGCGCTCACCGGTTGGTCCCAAAATTAACACCACACCTACGTAAACTCGACCCCATTAATATATGTAAATATCATGATCGTCCGCCAATTCCTTCTTGGTGTTCTTTTTTCACTTTCCGCCAGTGTATATATACACTGATCACGAGAAGTTAGGGATGTTGTATGATATGAAGGATGTATGTATCTCAAACAAGTAACACATATTGAAATAACATCAGTGAGGAGGCTACGTAAAACAAACGATAATAGTGTGTTTACAAAAACAATTTACTGTACAATTCTTGCACACCACAAAGTAACACTGCAAATAGACAAAATAATACATTTGGAGAAAGTGCGTACCTCTGAATTTCAGTACTCGCTGTGCCGAAGAACGTCTTGACACCTATTACTTGCAATAACGTTATTGATGAGTGTCTGAAGCAGCTCATCCCACATTACAGGCAACATGTTACGGAGGCCTGCGAATGTACTCGGGTATGCGGTACCCAGTGCTGTCAACAGGATTAACGTCAAGAGCCCTTGGAGGAGCTGTAACGAGCACAGCCTGATTTTCTACACCCATGATTTTCCAGCTCCTGAAGCACATTCCAGACACGGTTGCATTGTCATCGAGAAAATGGAAACATTGTCACAATGATCTCGTTTCGGTACTCTGAGGCATTCATGTTGCCTTGACAAACATACAAGAAAGTACGGCCATTAAAACATACCCCTACCCAGACCAGAACTGACTACTACTGGTAAAATGGACGGACTGCACAAAATGTGGTTGCAATCGTGTGCCAGATCTCCTCCGCAGGTTTCCTTGTCAAGTATCAGGGTAGGGAGAGAAACAAGATTCGTCCGTAAGAAGTCGGCCTTCTTCCTGTGAGTCCGTACTCGTGAAGACTGTTTCGTACCATTTTAGTACATATTGTGACAGCAGAAGCAGCTCAAATACTTGGCCTTCTCTGAGCACTTGTAGCGATCTTGCCTCCTGGTGGTTGTCCTCGGGCGCCACTCCTGGGTCGATCTGCATTTCCTGTCTGTAACATGCCAACAGCGCTATTTCTGTTGCCCATGTTTAAACATTGTCTGGACATCATTTCAGGTTAATCCCATACTGAAGGCAATAACTTTAGCAAACTTCTAGACCAAGTAGTGAAACGATCCATTTTCCACTTCTCGCAAGGTACTTTTATCAGAGCACACACGCTGTGTGTTATGTTGTCATGACGCTAATTTACGTTTCCCATCCCTAACTTGTTATGACAATGGTATAAAGGCTGCATTTATTTTACATCTGTAATGCATCATGAAATCAATCCACCCAGGAAAATTTTCATTGGTAATAATAGGTACATGGCATAAGTGATAGTATTAATGGAAAGCGCTTAGATTTGAAGTAAACAAAAATGGGGAATATCAACAGTATAGAACATAAACCACACAGATCATTTTGTAAACTGCTAAGAATTATGAGCATATGTGAACCATGAGGCAGATAATTACATTATAATGTTTCTATAATGTGAATGATGTCCAAGACAAAAGAGAACTGAACCTTTCATGCATTTTATTTGGTAGCAATATCTTCCTAAAAGTTCTGTAATACTAATGCCACACATCATTTATATGTTGAAATGCCACAAGAAAGAAGTCTTTTGTTTATGTATTTGGTACAGCTGTCAAATTGCTGATTGAAACCCCTCCCAGTTGGTGGCTGTTCAACCTGTGGTTTTCTAGGGTTTCTGCAGATGTAACATGAATATGTGAATAGCTCTCCAAAGATGCTTCTACAGGCAGCAAACCTTAGAACTTGCCCCTCCTGTGTTTCATCTCCAATTTTCACTGATTCCTTCTAAACTATTTTGATCCAACTGTTTTGAACTGTATTAGACCTAATAGATTTAATATTGACACTATGCAAGTCGCTTAAGTCGGACACCACAGGGTTTGCAAGTGTGAAACACCCTTTTTTTTTTTTTTTTTGGTTGGGGATTTAATGACCACTATGAGCAACTCAGTGGGCTATAATCAGTCTCCTGCCCTCAATTTAGCACCACTGGCTCCAGGGGAGGGAGAGAGCCAGTGACCATGCATGTGCCAACTCAATCGGTGTATTCAAATTACAGTTTATATTCTTTGTTTTTTCAATTAAAACGAATTCAGATGTTTTGATGATTTTTAAATGTGGTCAATCCCAGTCAGGGGTTACCTGGTTTGGTAAACAATGTTGAATTAGAGCTGTTTTTTCTTCATTTCTGTTTGTTCTTTTAATCTCGTTATATTTCTTTTGAACTTCCTATATCTATATTAAATCAGGTTGATTATTTTTTATAGTCTGAATCGAATACACTCCAGATTAGTTTAATATTGATTTCTTTCTTGATCTTTCGTAATTTCACATGATATGTTGGTAACTGTCTCTGCTAAGATTAAGTTGTGTTTTAGGCATTCTTTCTTAAGGATTTGTGAAATAAGTGGCATGAAAGGAAATTTACCACACAATTTTTTATTTTCAACATCTTTTTGTTTATCGTTGTTAGATATTGTTTGAATTTTAAGCTTTTTGTAGATTGAATTAACTAGACAGTATTTTGTAACCAAATTCTGTAGCTAGCCCAAGTTTTTTATTCAATCAGTTTCTGCTTTTTCATATTTAGTTGTAGTCTTGTAGAGGAGTGGGTTATTGCACATTGCATGTAGAAGTAAAAAGTTGAGGTTTCATACTTCCAGGGATGAGCTAAATTACTTGGAATAATAGTTGGAACATGTGTAGATTTTCAGTAGACAGCATATTGTATATTTGGGCTTTTATTGTAAAGAGAAATATCTAAAAAATTTAATTGTCGATTCTTTTCTTCTTCACCTGTAACTTTAATGGATGGATAGTAACTGTTGAATTTCTGTAAGAATTCATTTAACTGGTCTTCTGAATGTTGCCATAAAATCAGGATGTCTTCTACATATCTCATTTAAATTATAGGTAAGTATGGATTTGTTGTTGCTAGTATATCCTTTTCGATATCCTGCAGAATCACTTCTGCCAATAAGCCTGAAATAGGGGAACCCATTGGTGCACAACTTTTTTGTTTGTAAGTTTTCTTATTATAGCTGAAGTAGTTCTTATGAATAAAGTTTAATGCTGTAATAATGCTATTTCTTTCCTCTTCTTTAATATGCTGCTGTTGTAACTTTGTGTTTATTAGAGTTAAAGCTTCTTTTCACAGGTGTGTTTGGGTATAAAGATATAATGTCCATGCTGATCAATTTATCATTATTGTTGTTGATTGATTTAATTTTATCAATAACTTTTGAAGAACAATCAATGCTGTATACATGATTTACATAAAAAGGTTTAAGGTACTGAAATATTGCACATTATAGATTAATTGTAGGAGCAATGTTTCTATTAACTATTGGTTGAATCGGATTATATGTCTAATAGGGTTTTGATTTTACCAAAGATGTTAGGTACCATAGCACCTACCGACGAATAGGCTTTTGATTTTATTTCAAGTGATAAAGAACTATGATTTTTGAAGCTTGCAAGTTGTCTAATCATGTTATCTGTTGAATCTTTTGTGACATTTTTAACATTTAAATCATTTATGGCTGCTTCCATTTTGTTATATTCTGTTTTATTGATAATGACCATTTGCTTTGCTTTATCGGCAACTACACACTGAATGGTAGGATCCTTTCTAAGGTCAAGTAATGCTTGTCTTTCTGAATTTCGTAATGCTTGTCTTTCGCTATTTCGTAATTCTACCACATCTGTGTTTTTTCTTTCCTTTTTTTTCTTTCAGAGGGTTGCGATTTCATAATTAATACCGCATCGGCATTTTTATTTCTTTTGGGATGGATTGCCTTTTGCCTCACGGGAAGAACTTTTGGACTTACGATTTTTTTAGACTCCGCGTATATGTCGACCCCATTACTTTGAAGCTCTCATTTTGTCCCAAATTTCTTGACTTATACGCGAGTATATACTTTTTTGGCATTTGTCCAGTTATATCTCCAGCTTCGTTCTTCCCGTATGAGGTGGGGCGTAGATATGGATAATAACTGTCACCTACGACAGCCAGTGGATTTGATAGTCTTACAAATATAAACTGGACCCCCCCCCCCAAAAAAAATCGGCATATTTTTAATGAAGTTGGATCGAAAACACCCGAAATATATATTTCCTTTGCCAAAATTAATTTTCAGTCCTCAGTGGCAAGTGGGCAATCGAAAATTTCGTGCCCTGCTGAAATTTATATCCATGTATGTTTTTACCCTTCTTCATGTAATATATATATATACAGTAAAACCTCGAAAATCCGGCTACGACGGGTGCCGGATTTATGAAAATTCCGGATTTGTGAAGCTATCCAAAAATTGTGTAACGTGCGTTATGTAGAGCACGTACTTACATGTAACAGGCCACTTTAACGAAAAATTTTCATATCTACACCTTATAAGCATGCAGGGGTGTCGAGCTGCCAATCACGTTCTTCGCAGTTTGTCAAAAAAAACCAACATTGTTCTGTCGATGGAGGAAAATTTCAGTGAATGGTTAGGCAAAAACTTAAAAAAAGCCAGAGCAACCACTAGGGCTGGGTGATGTATCGACACATCGCGAAAACCCGATGTGAATTTTACATCAACGTTATGGTTTTTCGACTGCCGAAACTACCATACATCGCTAAGGTGATTACCCCAATGCATCGTGAAGGTTGATGTAGATGTCATCACACGATCAAATCCACATAGTGCCACCACCAGGCACAGATAATCATCGCACGTTCGACATGCATTTCAAAAGTACACGCCGATTCGTCGTCTCATTGGTCTGCGTCACTTTAGTGCGACCCAATGAGATGATGAATTTGCGAAACCTCTCGATGTTATACATAGGTGGCTGTCGGCAATTCGCTCGCTAAGATCAGAAGATCTCACGATGTGTTGTTGAGACGATACGTCGGGAGTATTCCGTGGTTATTGGGGAAACGTCGGATGTTTTCACGAAAACGAAATATCAGAAAAGTGCCGGACTTCTGAAGTTGCCGGATTTTCAAGGTTGTACTGTATATATATATATATATATATATATATATATATATATATATATATATATATATATATATATATTTCATTTTTTATTTTTCCTGCCATGAAATTCATCTTAGTATTTATTTTCAGGAGGTTTGTGATTCTGTTAAGAAATTTGAAATCGTACAGGAAAACAGCTGCAAGTGTGTTATAGATTTAGATGGTCCAAAAAGCTTAGGTGAAAGAGCCAAGATTTTCAAGTGTAGGTGAGTGAACTCAAAAACATAGTGTTGTCTTCTGAGATACTTCCCAAGAAATCAGATACTACGCTGCACAAGATCATTTCAGAGCACTCCAGAAGTGTGGGAAATATGTCCCAAAACGTTAGCTCTCAAAAAACTTCTGCAAAGTCTATCATTCAAATTCTTGAAACTCGTGCATTGCATGAATGGGATATAAGCCACAAGAAGTTTTCAAAAGTCTATCTTTCCAAGCCCTTGCTTGATCATACAAGTGAAATGACCTATACATATCTACCGAAGAATCCTACAAATTATGTGCTCGGAAATGTAAAACCACACACCTGTGAAATATGCCATGAGAAATTTGCAATGAAAAGTAATCTTTTAACACATTTGCGCACTCACGCAGCTAAAACTTTACATGAGTGCAAAGTATGCCATAAGAAATTCCCAAAGGAAAGTATTCTTTCAAGTCATTTGCTCACTCACACAGGTGAAAAGCCACACAAGTGCAAAATATGCCATAAGAGATTCGTCGGGAAAAGTGATCTTTCAACACATTTATGCATTAACATAGGTGAAAAGCTGCACGAATGTGAAAAATGCCATAAGAAATTCTCGATGAAAAGTAGTCTTTCAAGTCATATGCGCACTCACACACCCATACGAGTGTAATACATGCCATAGAAAATAATTGCAGAAAAGTAATCTTTCAAGTAATTTTCTTACATGTAAAAAAGCCATGACTGCAAAATATGGGCCATAAATTCTCAATGGAAAAGTTGTCTTTCAAGGAATTTCCTCACACAGGTAAAAAACATATATAAATGCAATTCTCACAGAATGGCAGTCTTTCAAGTTGTTTCTGCACTCATACAGGTGAAAACCACATGAATGCAAAATATGCCATTAGAAATGCTCACTGAAATGTATTCATTCAAGCCATTTGCCCTCTCACACATGAATACATGAATGTGGATTTCATGAATTCTCAATGAAAATTAGTCTTTCAGATTGTTTACTCACGCATATGGTGAAAAGCCTGATGAATGTGAAATTTGATGAATTGTCAGTGAAAAAAAGTCATTTGCTTACACCAGTATAAAAAAAAAGTGAATGCAAAATATGCTATAAAAGGTCTCTAAGAAGAGATCTCTTTCAAGACATTTGTTTGCTCACAGATGAAAAGTGACATGAATGTGAAGTGTGCTGTAATAAATCCTGTCACAAAAGTTAGTCTTTTGGCAACTTGTACAGTTTATGAAATGTATCTGCAATAATTCTCCCATAAAAATGTCTTCCTAATACTACGAGTATTTTTGTTCATTTTGTGTTGATACTTCATGAGTGTAAACTGTGGTACAAGAAATTAAAATAAAGTTGTTGATATTTGGGTGTACATATTTTTATTGTTTTTGTGAATGCAAAATTTGCCTCAAAATTGATTCTGGAGAATTGCTTTTACACATTGGCATGAAGAGTTCATTAAACAAAAATGTTACACTCTGAATGCCATTGTTTTTAATGGGGAAGTCCTTTAGTGGTCATTTTAAATTACATCAAAATATAAAACTATTCAAAAGTTCGTTGGTTTGCCCTTGAAAGTATATTTCTATGAAATCTAGCACTGTTTATTACCAAAATCCAAGCCTTTGAACTACTTTGCAGCCGCTGTGCTGGCTGTTTTGAAGTTTTTGCCAAATTCACATTTTTTTCTTTTCACTGTAGTATTATAACAGCACAAAAAGGTAGTAGCTAAAGATTAAAATTGGCAATTTTTTCAATTGGCCAGTGGGTAGACAAAATCTAGTGGCCACTTTCCTTACAACTATTTCATGTTGTATATACATTTTATCACTGCACTGTATACCTTTCATTTATTTAGACATAGTTAAATTTAAGCTTAGTAGTTACAAGGGCCCACTGTCTATTGTCTAGTGCAATTAAATGAATAAATATAATCTTAAAAGTTATATATTTTTTCAACCAAATTTTCTAGACAGTTTTTATTGGAAAGATAATCATTTTTATTTGGTTTCTCGCTATGTTCACAAATAAAATCTCTCATTTTATCCACCATAAATTGATAGCAGTGGATGGGTCAAAATTTTCAAGCAATACATACTTTGGCTTACTTTACATGCAGTCTATTTTCTGAAGTCATTTTTTGCATGAGCATTGTCTTGTCCTCAAGAACATTGCCCATAATACTTGCATTCTCTTAACTTCTGTATTGCTTGGCATAACAGTCAGCATTATTTCTTCATGTACTAAAAATTGCTTACGTTTTTAGTTTCTCTAGCAGTTTTTGGTGAGTTATTGATGGTCAAAAATGTTCAGACATTATATTTCGAAGCTGCTTCCAATTCTGCTAATTTTTTTCTTTTCATTCCATTTATTTTAGGTTCGGTACTTCTTGGTGTCAAAATAAAAACTGGCTGTATGGCTTTCAAAAATGAATGAATTTCAGCTGTACCACAAATGATTCTGCTATATCTTATAGCAGAATCATTTTGTGGTACAGCTGAGATTGGGAGAAATGTGATACCAACCTGGTCACTTTATTTTACAGACTCTCAATGATTCCTGACCACTAACAGAAAATATTCAGTAATTTCCTGGGTTGTTCTAATAAATATTACATTAAAAACATTGATAAACCTTCACAGGTGTTGAAAAAATAGTCATGACGAAATAAGAACACATGCAGAGTATTCTGATTCCATCAGATTCTGTACGGTTTTCGAACCCAGTGTCAGGTTTTTTTTTTGTTGTTGTTGTTGTTGTTGTTGTTTTCAGAAAACGTTCAGTTTTGGTAGAATATTAATGATTTGCCATTTTTTGCTGTTTGCCTACCACAGACCTGAAGTCCCAAATGCTACGAATTCTCCATAGTTACTACGGAAATCGTCGATCGCTGTGGAGTACGGGAAACATCGAATATACTATGGAAATAAAAAATCTCTAAAAAAAATAATGTTATTCAACATTTGTTCAAAGTTTATTTTCATGTTTTCAAAATTATAACATTCATCAAACATTTTTGGGGCTGTTTGTTGGGTGTTTTTAATGTCACAACATTTGTTTGATATAATTTGGGCATATTCATGCCGTCCGTTGCCTGAAAACGATTGTTTTAGCACGGGTGAAAATGTTCCGTAGTTTTCTAAATTTCGGATTTTTCTTAACCTAGGATGCCCTTTTTTTCACTTTCTGGTTATATTCTTCTTTGTTATATTTTTTCTGATTATGTTTTTCGTTTTTAATACACTAGTGTGCAAAAATTAAGGACTAAGGAGAAATTTGCATAACAGCGGAATGAGCAGGCAGAATGGACCGAAAGACCACTCAGGAGATAGACTAGGGTCCGGTACGGTAGGGCATGTGCATATATGCAGCAGGGGGGGTCGGAATTGTATAAAGCACATGAGCGGTGTACGCTCAGCAATTCGGTGAAAGCTATTGCACTGTGTACATCGGTTTGAACAACGTCGAGTTGCTGTCACCGTGTGATATGGCCAACAGGCAATCCAGTAGACGACATCAGGATGACTTTACCCTAGGTCGCTTCATTGGGAAGTTGATAGAAGGTCAAAGTGTGACTAGTGTGGGCTAGGAGTTCGGGACCGCTCACAGCATCGTTTCACCAGCTTGGAGACCATTTCAAACGACAGGAACAGCTGTACGAGAGTTTAGCAGTGGTCGTCCACGAGCAACCACGGCGGTGGACGACCAGTATATTGTCTTACAGGCGAGAAGAGACAGACGTCAGACAGCGGGAGAAATCGCAAGGCACATGCAACAGACAACTGGACGTCCATTATCACGTTTTTACCGTAGCCATGAGGCTGCACAAAGGTGGTCTATTGTCATGGTCACCAGTACGGTGTGTGCCATTAACGCCTGCTCATCGGAGACGGCGGTTTCTGTGGTGCCAGGAACACAAGAACTGGACACATCAGTAATGGGGTCAAGTTCTCTTTACGGATGAGAGCCGATTTAGTCTGACGAGCGATTCTGGACGTATACACATCTGGAGAGAGCAGGAAACACACAATCACACCTCCAACATCATTGAAAGACCCCGGTTTGGAGGTGGCGGAGTTCTCGTTTGGGGTGGTATCATGCTTGGTAGCCGTACTAACCTCCACATCTTCCAAGGAAGTTCAGTCACTGGTGTTCGCTGTTGTACTGAGGTTCTCCTGCCTCGTGTGTCTATTTGGAGGTGCTGTGGGTCCTAAGTTCCTCTTCATGGATGACAACGCTACACCTCATCGTACAGTGGCTGTCGCAGAGCTGTTGGAGAGTGAAGATATTCAACGCATGGATTGGCCCGCAAGGTCCCCGACCTAAATCCAATCGAACACGTGTAGGACCTTCTCGGGAGACGCTTGGCAGCACATCACCAGCCGCCTGCAACGATTCCGCAACTGCGATTGACACTACAAGAGGAATGGTCCGCGATGCCTCAACAGCTCCTTGACAACCTCGTCCTCGACATGGATAGACATTGTAAATCCTGCAACACAGTCAAGGGTGATCGTATCCCCTACTAAAGACTGGATTTTTCTTGGCAGCCGCCTGTCACGTGGACGGTTCTATCTTCTGTCCAGTTGTGCTCGAAGCTACCTTTTCAATAAAGTGCCTTTGTATCCTTTGGATTCCTTGTTTGGATGGTTTTGCTCACTTGTCCCATATTCTTACATCTTGGGGATCTTATGGTATGATTTGAGTTGATGTGGAGCACTTCTGCACGGCGTTACATTCGAAAAACCGTCTCGCCCTTAATTTTTGCACGCCAGTGTGTATTCAGTAATAGTGGAAAAGAACAACTTCATATTTTAAAAGTTTTTTCTAGTGAAGAGCAGTTTTTGTTATTTCTAACAGCCTGTTCTTCAAAACCAATCAATACGGAAAGTATTTTTTTCTTTTCTGCTTTTTACATACATACATATCACTAAGCTATTCTCTGAGATTCAGAGGTTAGCTCCAAAAAGAAATACAAACTTCCAGATATTTTTACTTATTGTTGTCGTATCAAACTTCGCTAAATTAAATTTCAAAATTGGTACTTATTCCGCCCGTGTGGAATCGGCCTTTTTGTGACCTGTAAAATGACTATCATGACAGAGTGAACAATACAGTATTGATTTTTGATATTTAATTTTACTGAAAAACTTGAGTTTACCCATTCCTTAGTAACATTTTACTGTATTAAGGGGCAAACAAGAGGTGTTTTTAATTTTGTTTAAAGCGAACTTTACACATGCAAAGGAAACGCGACTGCATGAATGAAAGCCAGAGGCAGAAAGTGAAGTTCCGATTTTCTGCCTTTGATTTCTTTTTGTAAACAAAAGGGAAAATGCTTGCCCATTTTGTTTGATGATAAGCAAGAAGTGCCTCAGCAGTGGAAAATCATGCATTTCCAGAGAAACCAAACTTTAAAAAACGAGCTGCTGAAGACGAGTTGTGATGCAACAGTTCCATCTAAAGCCACAGGTGTCCATTCAAGATACAGTTACTTTGTGCCCCAATTTAAGTGGAAAAACAAATAGCCACCCCCGTTCTTGAAGAGTGAATCTATAAGTAGATCATACCACTTATTTGTGGAGGAAAGGGTGTTTTATCACCACGCATGAGTTAGATGATTTGAAAATTAGTTTCCTATACAGGAGCATTTTAAAAAATAGAAATAAATTCTTTAGCAATGATAAAAAAGGCAAATTTTTGAGCGTGGTGACTGAAGTAACTTTTTCTACTGGACATTTTATTTTATCCAGTCGCAAGTGGCGACCGCAAATTTTCATCTTTAGTAATCGCCAAAACATTGTTTCCGTCTCCAAAACGATTTCTTTTTCGCAAATTGTGAAGAATGTGATCAACAGCGTGATCCCTGCCTTTGGGTACGGCAGTCTTTTTTTGTTTGAAAGTACATAAAAGGACTTTTCAGTCTTAGTTCTTGTCCCATATCAGATTTTTTAGGCCTGAAAACCTGACCTTATGGAAGTTAAACTTTGGGAATTTTTTTCTTAGGTGGAACACTGGTAACAGTTAACATGTTTTTCTTTCATGTGTTACTTGTGCATGAGTGTTGCAGATGAAAAAAAGTTGTTTCCTGGTTGAAAATTCTGGCTTCATGCAACAATATCACAGTAAGCATAGAAATTCAGGGGAAAACACACAGTCGCATATAGTAATGAATGAAGTTCATTAAGCAGAAGATTTCGGTCATTCTATGGCCTGGATCACCTGCGATCAACTGAATCAGAGGACTGGTTGCCAGAACTATAATGTGAATTGGAGGAGCAGCAAGTGTTGCCAGATTTTAGTATATTGATCCAAATAAATGGGGATTTGGTGAAGGGTCTCTGAATTGCAGTTCTTGGTAAGCAAAATTTCAATGTTTTGGAAATGTAGAGATGCTTTGTTAATAAATGAGGCAACTTTTTTTTTTTTTTCTTTCCATAAGGGAACTGCAGAAGTGTCTTCAAGGGTTAGTGCAGATAATGCTATTTTTGGAAGACTATTTGACACGGCCTGTTTGTGTTGACGAAAGTCTTGTAGTGATGCTGCAGTACGTACTTCCATTATATACTGAGTCCGCATAAAGTTGAAATAGGAATGGCATAAACTTCAGGGGTGAGAGAGGATCCTTGAAGCATTCTTCCTCCTTTCTCAAATAAATTAGCAATCTTCATGAATGAAAAAGATCTGGCAATCTGCAAAGCTGATAAAACTGGCTGCTCTGTCTTAATTTCCAAAACTGTTCTCAATGAAAAAGCGGAATCCTTCCTCTGAACTTCAAATCGCAAAGTTTTAAAATCTGATACCGCCCCCAAACTTAAAACAACAATTGTAAGACTGAACAAGAAGCCTCCTCTAAAAACCTTCTTTGGAAATTTTACTCTGCCAGCATACTTCCGAACTCCATTTTTATTCTTCCAGGTTAGACTTCATAAGGATTGCTTCCCTCTTCGACCACTCATGGAATATATTGTCTCTCCTGTCATCCAACTAGATTCACCACTCTGTTTTACATGTAGCAGGCAGGGAAAGCAATATAGAGAGTTAGTTACTTCACATCCACAGATCCACATGTTTTTTTCTGTAAATATCTTGCTTAAACTTTCTTTTAAAAACCCTATTTTTTTATTTAGTCATTTGCACTATGCTAAACTGCGGTGTTGGTCTGCCACTCTGTTTGATTTCCATTTTTCTTTCCAATGACAAGCTAGAAAATACTAGTTCTTTTGATTTTGAAACTGTTAACTTACTCAAAGTCATGATGTATTTCTTTTTGTACTGAAATGTAATTAAATCAATCTCTCTCACATAAATGAAATCCTACACCTTACAATACAACAGGTGAACAAAACTCAACACACCACACAGAAGAGCCAAAGAAAAGCAAAGGAATACAACCAGAGCTTAAGCTGGCTCAAGAAATACTGTAGCAAAGCTGCTAAAATAAGAAAAAGTTTTAGCAAAATGCTAAAGATAGTTTGCCACTTTTGTAGCGCGGAAAATCGTAACTTCAATTGAATCATTCACACCAACAATACTTTGGACATCAGTGTTTCAT
Organism: Macrothele yani; assembly: GCA_039090855.1. Classification (NCBI taxonomy): domain Eukaryota; kingdom Metazoa; phylum Arthropoda; class Arachnida; order Araneae; family Macrothelidae; genus Macrothele; species Macrothele yani. The sequence goes on along the minus strand of CM077009.1, from coordinate 125,912,734 downwards.
TGGAGGAATGCCGCAGACGTCACAGCTGACTCAGGTTTGAACTTTGAATGGGGGAACGGATCTAGCTTCAATAATCTTACCCTGCCCTACCCTTTATAGAGTTACATAAAGTGAAGAGAGGTTTCCCATTTCCGCAAGAATTCCGATTCTTACCCCCCCCCCCCCAACTGATGGTCTAATTCCGCATGAGTTTTGTGGAGCAATTCCCCGTGGTTTTTATAGCCCAATTCCACATGGGTTTTATAGCCATAAGTTTTTGTGTAAGTGCGTACTGTACATGTTCAGTCAATGAGCAAGGATTTGCAAGGGCAAAGGATTTAATCGTGCGCAGATCTTGAGAATATAATTTTACAAAAGTTCTTGGACAAATTAGTTTTCGCTGAAATAGAAAAGCCGGAGCAGAATCTCCTGACGAGTTTATATTTAAATGGTTGGCGCCATTTTGCTACGGACACAAATTTTCTCTCGCATTTTGGATTGACTCTTCGCGTTCATGAAAACAGCGACCTTAGCTTGATCTCTGAATACAACGATACACCACAAATGACTTTCATCTTTGCACATCTGGACTGTGCTCCCACAGCAGCTTATGACAAATGAACCTCCTCCAGCTTGCCTAAAGCTTTCGTTGAATCAAAGTGCACTGTTTCTTGATCGTACGTGCGATCAAGGCCACCGTAAACCTAGTTTACCGAGCAGTATGTGATAACTCTCCATGAAAATTGTTTCACACTTTCTTTAACAGACAAGTAAATAACAAGTATTTCTTATCTTAGGGTGTTATATAATAATTTTGAAGTATCTGGCTATTGAATTATAATTTTTGATTGGGGGTAACACAATCTCCTACCTTCCATTTAGCTTCAACACGTTGATGTTTTTGTTATTTGGTTCCACAATAACATGAACCTGGAATCTGTATTAAAAAAGATTTCCCTGAAGTTTATATCAATAAAATTTACCATTAATGAAAAATCACTGTAAGATATTGACTTCTTCGACGTCCATCTGACAAGACAGGAGAATCTTCTCAACAAATCTGTTAACAGAAAACCCTCTGCTATAACAAACATAATCTAATTCTCATCCTACTTCCCCACCGCTCACAAATTTGTCGCCTTAAAAACTTGTATTAATCATGCCAGGATTGTCTGCAACGATGGTCACCCCTCAAAGAAGAAATTGCCACAATTAAGAAAATTGCTGAAGCTCATCACTTCCAACCTTCTACAATAAACAAAATTCCCCATGATTCTCATTTGAAAAATCTGTCAACTCTCACACCAGTACTAAAAGAGAAACCCCCATTCGTCGGTTTTATCCCTTTCCACAGATCATATTCTATCAAGATTTGTAAACTCTTAAAAACTATGGGCTACACTGTCACTGTGAAACATAATCCTCCTGCAATAAAGTGACTGCTGAAAGACAGGGAACCTGTCAAACCAGAAATGTAAAAATTTGGTTAGGGAACCTTTACTAGGCATAAAACCACTCTGTGCATCCCACTTTCTCTGATGTAAAACCTAATTTTTAAAATATGCAATTAGTTAACTCTTTTAAGTAGCTGATGTATCAGAACCAAATGGTGTCCAAAATTTACTGTGCTCTTCAAATAGAAATGTTCTCATAGCAGTTGGGTTCTGCATAAGTTGTGGCAAAAAGATTCCTTTTACCTTCTCATCCCAGCAGGGCTGGTTCTGGGGTGTTAGCCGCCTGCATGCCAATGAGGATAGTAAATATGCTATTACATTCTTAACCTAACCCACGGCACAGGGGGATGTTTTTTTGTTTTTTTTCACTGTTCTATATAGTTGGCAAGGGTACAAGCATACAACATACAAGTATTCTATAATAATAACATAATACTGTATACACTTTTTTTTTTTTTTTTTTTTCTATAATCAAAATAAATTTGTTCAAAAATATCACAATCACATAGGCACTGACACGTATGTATGCATGCATGGTTAAAAGTGCACTCTTCTTGCTTTCTTACTTGCCGATTTGTCAATTACATCTGATAATTCCAAACTTTCACACAATTCCTTCTCTATAGCCAACAGTCCTAGATCACTAAACCTCTGTTGAGGCCGCCCTGGTGGCACAGTGGTCATTAGGGACGGGTGACTGCTTATAGCCCATTGAGTTGCTCACTGTGGTCGTTAAGCCTCTAATTAAAAAAAAAAAACTCTCTTTCACCTGATATTACACTAACTGGTAATGTCAGAAGAATTCTCAAAGCTATAAACAAATTAGGAAATGATATTAAGTTATTTTTTGTTATATATCTTAAGTTTTTTAATGTATCTGCCCCATCTGCAATTCCACTGCTCAAAACTCTATACGTTATCAACTCGTTGAAGAGCTGAAGACCATCAGTATCCTTTAAACTTTTGCTTCCTTTGTTAATTGGAAGGGAAACATCTAAATCAAAGCAAGGTTTTTTTAATTTCCTCTTCAGTCATTTCTCGAGATTCAGAAAGAAATTTAAATACATTATGACATTCCTGTAAATTTTCAAACCTTTCCTGAATGGAGTTTAAGGCTGTATCAACAATGGTTAGATAAAATTGTATCTGAACAATTATTTTGTATTTGTGATAGATTCATCAGGACTTTCATAATCAGAAACACAAACTTTAGACCACCTCCTTACCACTGTAAATTCTGCCTCCACATTTACTTCTGCAGCTGAAGCTTCTGCATCCCTAATGTATTTATTAAATGCCTCATCAGATCTGGCTGCACTTGGAAATTTAACAAGCTCACTCAAAACATTAAGAAATTCATTTATGTTGGATTGAGGGCACTGAAACATTTTACTTGCAACATTAATTTTGACAGAAAATCGTTCCATATAATGATTGAAGAAATGAACTTAAAAGACTCAATTTGATCTAACAAACATTGAGCTGTATGTTTTGTTTTCATGTCTCTGGAATTGTCGTCTATGAGATCATTTAAACTTTTCATTACTTCACCTAATTGCAACCTCAGAGGTTGCACTGCTTTTATTCTACTCTCCCACCTTGTATAACTTACAGATTTCAGTGTTAAACTAAAATATTAAGCTTTAGTATATCCCACCTGTAAGGGGATGCAGAAAAAAGTGTACAATTCTTCAATAATGTTAAAAAAATTAACTGTTTCCAATGTTACTTTGGCAGCATCATTTACAACTAAATTTAATGAATGGGATGCACAAGGTACAAAAAAGGCTCTAGCATTTATACTCCTAATTTTCTTCTGCAAACCATTATGCTTACCACGCATATTTGCCCCGTTATCATACCTGTCCACACATATCTTGAATATCTAGTTCATAATCTGTTAAGAGTTCACTTAGAAGATAATTACATAATCCTTACCCATAGTGTCTGAAACTGGATAAAACCTAAGAAATAATTCCCTAACTGCAACATCAGAATTGTCAATATTTACAATTCTAACTACAAACACTATTTGTTCAATGCGACTGGCATCTAATCTGGCAGGCAGTTGAGAATTACCGAAAAATATTTTGTTTTTTTACAACTTCCTGGATTTTTGGTTTTATGCCACTTGCTAAAACAGATATGATTTCATTTTGAAAAAGCATGGCCTAAATAATGAGGCATATGACTTCTAGCAGGTTGAGATTTTGTTATGCTATCGACATGTTGTAAGATAACGGGATCAAATTTTGCTAATATTTGTATAGCCTTTAAAAAAGTTTCCAGTATTTGCGTCATATAATTTATCATTTTCACCCCTGAAAGCTAAACACTGCCCTACTAGAAACTGGACAATTGCAATGATTCTCTCAATAATGGCTCTCCATCGTCTTTTTTCAGATTCAAAGTACCATTGTTGTTCTTTATCAATTGTACAACTGTTGTTGAGGCGTGTTTTTAATTCATAACACTTTTTACAGTTTTGCATATATTCTTCACTCGCCTCATGCTGCGATAAATGAGTAGCTAAAGGTCTCCAATCTGAATGTTACCTCACAAAAGACAGTCAGAATTGGTATAGTGGCTATAAGAGTCAGTGTGGAAAGTGCCTCGCAAAAGACAGTCAGAATTGGTATAGTGGCTATAAGAGTCAGTGTGGAAAGCGCCACGCAAAAGACAGTCAGAAATCTAATCCATTCCGCTAGATGGCTCTGCCGATTGTTTCCATCCTTCTCACCCTGTTGAATGGCATAGGAGATGGGCTTTATGTCGTTTATTAAAGTATTATAAACTTCTGCAGGAAGACTATTATCGTACACTTATCATAAATGAATATTTCTAACAATAGGAAATAGTTAAAAAATGTTCAAACTAGGCCTGTAAAATATTTTAATATTACACAAATCATTTACTATTCTAATTTCACACTGTAAGTACAGATTCAGAAATAGCACCACTTGTCTCATACTTTTCTTCCTGCATTTTACAAAACCTTCTAAAAATATCTGTCAATACACCCTTACCACTTTACCCAAATAAACCAGACAATTGTGCATCTTGATACAAATAATAACAAAACATTTGTATACCTTTTTTATACAGCACTTACATACTTTATATCTGTCTGTAGCTTTAAATTGATAAATGCCTTACTCATAAATTATAACTATCAAATGCAGTACAAGGTTAGCCAATTCAAGTAATTTGTATAAATAAAAATAAAGTTCATAAGTTACTACCAAAATTACGAGAAATTTTGCTATTGTTCATCATGCTCCTCTACAAATGCAAACAATTTAGCCAGACCACTATCTAATATATATATATTAGATAGTAAAAATGTAAGATCTATTAGATCTGTGAAAATGCAAGTGCAAAGATTCGGCTGTTTGAGAATACAACACACATAAAAATTGGAAAGGGAGTGAGACAAGGTGACACCATATCTCCCAAGCTATTTAATGCCAGATTGGAAAATGCCTTTAAATCACTGAACTGGGAAAACAAAGGGATAAAGATTAATGGAGATTATCTAACTCACCTTCGTTTTGCTGATGACGTAGTCATTTTTGCAACTACCCCATCAGAGCTGCAGAGTATGATTCAGGAACTTGCTGACAAGAGTAAAGAAGCGGGATTAAAAATGAACTTTCAGAAGACAAAAGTGACGTACAATGCTTTTACAAGAAATGAAGATTTATTGATTGATAGAGAAAAGCTGAAGATAACAGATGCATACGTTTATCTTGGATAGCAGATATCAAGTGAGAGTCACATTGATGGAAGAAATTAATCGGCGTATAAAACTTGCCTGGAGAGCTTTTGGAAGAAACAGCATAATTTTCAAGAGCAATATGCCATTATGTCTTAAAAGAAAAGTGTTTGATCAATGCATCTTTCCAGTGCTTATGTATGGTGCAGAGACGTGGACTTTAACTAAAAGAGACATACAAAGGCTGCAGACAACTCAAAGCAGCATGGAGAGGTGCATGCTTGGTGTAACCAGGAGAGATAAGAAGAGGAACTCGTGGATCAGAAAAATGACAAGAGTGGAAGACATCATGATCAGAGTAAAATCCCTGAAATGGCAATGGGCTGGACATACTACCAGAAGAACAGACCATCGATGGACAGTCGAAATTTTATATTGGATTTCAAGGGACAGGAGAAGACTACATGGGAGATAGGTGGATGAAATTCGAAAGTATGCTGGAGTAAAATGGAGGAGACTGGCACAAGACAGACCGTGTTTGGAAGAAACTTGGGGAGACCTTCGTCCAGCAGTGGGTTGATAATGGTTGACAATGATGAAGATGATATATATGTATAATTGAATGTTTGTTTGTATACAGATCTACAGTTTTCAATTTAGAACAACCAAATTTGGTATACTATCTCATGGTACTGTGACTTAGACTGTAGACGGCTTTTGGAAGGGGTCGGTTAAAGCCCGGGGTCAAGGGGCCCACATACAAAATTTTCGTAAAATCTACAGTTTCCAATTCAGAACCACCAAATTTGGTATAATATATATATATATGTATTATCTCATGCTCCTCTAACTTAAACCGCAGATGGTTTTTGGATGGGATCGGTGTCCGGGTCAAGGAGCCCGCACACAAAATTTTTGTAAAATCTAGTTTTCAATTCAGAACCACCAAATTTATATACTATCTCATGGTGCTCTAACTTGAGCCCGTGGGCTCTTTGATAGTGTACCAAATGTGGTGGTTCTAACTTTAAAACTGTAGATTTTACAAAAATTTTGTATGGTGGCTTCTTGACCCTGGGCCCTGACCCCTTCCAAAAACGCCTATCTAAGTTAAAGTACCGTGAGATAATATACCAAATTTTGTGATTTTAAATTGAAAACTGTAGATTTTACAAAAATTTTGTATGGGCCTCCTTTGACTTTGGGCTCTGACCGACCCCTTCCAAAAACCTTCTATAGTGTAAGTTAGGGTACCATGAGATGGTCCAACTTTGGTGGTTCTAAATAGAAAATTGTAGATTTTACGGAAATTATGTGTGGACTCCCTTTACCCCGGACTCCGACCCCTTCCTAACACCGTCTGCGGTGTAAGTTGAAGTACCATGAAATAATATACCAAATTTGGTGGTTCTAAATTGAAACTGTAAATTAGCGGATGGCGGACATACGAACAAACAAACATTCATTTTATATAAATAGACTTTGGCAAATTTGGAAAAATTGTTGGAATCGCATCACCTGTCAAAACTGGATGACTGCGGTGTATGAATACATCCTCATCACCATTTTCCTTACGAATGAAATTTGAATTAATATGATCGTCAATGAAATGTTTTTCACAAACTGCACTAAATTTATCAAGTGCCTTGTCAGTTCGTGGTATTCATCTTTCCCACTGTTCGAAAAGCACAGTGGGATTTTTGGGTACCCCAAACAGTGGCAAACCATTACTGTATTTAGTATTACACCCTGGCACAAAACAGTGATCACTTTTTTTTTTTTTTTTTTTTTGGGTCTTAGTAATCACAACAAAAATTGCTTACATTTGGAATCGGATAATGGGAGAAAAGCACACTTCTATCGATGACAACCCACTTTCTGTAACACGATCTCGTCAGACAGAAAGGATGGAAACAACCATCAGTGACACCTACACATAGGATTAATTTATTGACTTTCCTCTGCTGGATCATTACGGCGCTTTCCACACTGCCCCCTTATAGCCACTATACTATTGGATTTTGTAGAATGCACTGCTGGCCACCCAAAATGCAACACCAATAACGAAGCATCTGATTGGCCTGAAATTCGCAGCATGTGTCGCCCGCGAGAGGACATGCAAACGATTAGCATTGCAGGGCATATGCAAATCATGTGCGCTCGGCATGCCATCGAGAAGCACTATAAATAAGGGTGCACAGAAAGTGGGGGTGTAAGTAGTGGAAGTGTGTTGTGCTGCCGGACCTGTGCTTGGGAAGCTTCCTGATGCCTCGTCGCAGAATTAGGCAGTCATTCCAGCACGTTTCGGAGTTCGACAGAGGACGAATAGTGGCTTATCGAGACATCGCCGTGCCTGTGGGATGACATCCAGCCACAGTGAGGCGAGTATGGATTCGGTGGGTGCAGGAGAGACGGACCGAAGTGAGTGATTGCCGCAGCCGTGACACACCACCGAGCAAGAGAACCGGCATGTTGTGCTGCGGGCATTGACGGCTCGCACCGCCACGTTATGAACTTTAGCGCAGGAATTAGGGTGTGTTGCGCAACAACCTGTGTCAGCACATACCGTTCGACGTCGTCTGCAGGTGCTGGGACTTGTCACACAACGCCCATTGCTCCGATTACCATTGACGTTATTCCACCGGCGAGCGCGGCGGCAGTGGGCCGTTCAACGCCGCACCTGGACTACGGAATGGCACTACAATGTCTTCTCCAACGAGTGCCGCTTCTGCCTGCAACACCAGGATGGTTGGATCCGCGTGTGGTTGCACCGAGGCGAGAGACTGTATGACGCCTGTATTATGCATCGCCATACCGGTCCGTCGCCTGGCGTTATGGTTTGGGGCGCAATTGGATATGACACCCGCACCCCTCTGGTACGCATCGGCGGTACACTCAACAGCCACCGCTACATCTCCAACGTTTTGGAGCCTGTAGCCCTCCCTTACCTGCAGGACCTGCCAGCGGTCACGTTTCAACAAGGACAACGCGTGCCCGCACGTGGCTCGCATCGTGCAACAATTCTTCACAGCTCACCAGGTGTCACTGCTGCCGTGGCCCGCCTGTTTTCCCGATATGTCGCCCATCGAACACGTCTGGTCGCTGATCGGCAACCGAGTGACCCGGCAAGCACCACCTGCGGCTGCGCCTGATGAACTGTGGCAACGTGTGGAAGCAGCCTGGACCGACATACCCCAAGCCCATATCCAAAGCCTCTTTCGTTCGATGCTGTGGCGTGTAGCGGCCGTTATTGCCAGCCATGTGAACCACACGAACTATTGATGCCCGCGTGTTCCGCAAGTCACACGGGCCTGTAAACTCAATCGTTTTATCTTTGTATCTGTTATGTGTCCAGTAAATCTGGCTTTGCTATTTCGTGTCCTTCTTGGTGTTGCATTTTGGGTGGCCAACAGTGTCGATTAACCAAGCTCTTTGAGCTTTTTCACCATTAGATACAGCTGGCGTTGCCAACGCGAGTCTAGAGCAAAAATGGTGGCTCTGCAAATGTGCCACCGAAAGAGGCCGCCCTTAGTATTTGCACGCTTGCCAGAACCGGCCCTGCATCCCAGTAATACTGATCATAAACCTGTCCCTTGTGAAAAGTGCTTACTCCTAGTCCCCAATTCATGTCCTCCCCCACCATTCCTAAGGAATGAGATAGTATACCAAGAAACATGTCCTCCCCCACCATTCCTAAGGAATGAGGTAGTATACCAAGAAGCATTTCCAAATGATAGTATACCAGAAACATGTCCTCCCCCACCATTCCATGGTAGGGGAGGACATATTTCTGCTCAATGTAATGGTGTCCAATATATAGTCTCCCTGATATGGACATCATGCCCCTGGGCAGAAACAAGTGACTCAAACATCTTTTGGGGGTTTGTCGCCATTGTTACAACCCTTTCAGCAGATCATCAGTTGGAAAGGATTAGTGTTAACCATCCTCTTAAATGAGTACTTTGAATAATAAAGCTAAGGAATAGCAATACTATCTGATGCACAGGTGACTGCTTATAGCCTATAGAGTTGATCACGGTAGTCGTTAAGCCATCTATCACGCGTTCTTTTTCCCTGACATTAATATTACAATTACATGAACAAACCCCCTCTTTCACTACACTACCTCCATAAACAAACATATCGCACAAGGAACACTAACCCATGGTTGTGACTGACGGTTGACTGCAGTAGTGAGACACATGCCATGCCGAGCGGTGGTGGTGGCGGAAAATAATCTCAAAAAATTATAAGAAGAGAATGTTATTTACAATAAATTCAATTCATACCATTATTTACGTGAAATGAAAATTAGCTAACATATTTAGTGAAATTTGAAAGAAAAAGAAAATTTGTACTTTGCAACATAAATAAATAAATGGCAATAATAATAAAATGGTAAATATATAATAAGTTACCAGATATCATTGCTTCATTAGGCCAGTTATTGTAGCATTTGGGTACTTTTTTCTGTGCTCACTGACAATTTGCACAGTGCATTGCTTTTCATTTTCGTCTTTGGATGTTCTGATATTCTTGTGCTAGCTTCAGTCCTCTCTCAGCCATGTCGTTAACCACTACTATGCTTTTTATTATCTCCAACCCATGTTGGAAGTTCATATTATCTTTCCAAGAAGATGGGAAGTTTTTAAGAAAATCTGTATTTATTGAAAATCTTGAGAAAAATTTCTTCGATTTAGCGGAAATAAAGTCTGAGAATGCTTTTTCTTTTAAACGGTCGAGATCTTCACTGTTAACAATGTATCATTTTATTTGGTTGTCCAAGTCACTGTCTTCTGTAGTCATCATTTTAGCAGCCATTTTTTCCCTTAATGTCTAGTGGGACTTCATCATCAAAGAATGCAAATGCTGCATTTTCTGGTGACAGATACCATAAATGGTTGGAGAAATTCTTCAGTGTAGCACTACTAATTTGCAGATCTACTTCCTTATATTCGATTAATTTCAATAAAAAATTGTAATCGTGATACAGTGCTTTCAAAGCCAACGGTGATAGAAGAAACCAAGCTCCTAAATAGAGTCTGATAAAAAAAAAAAAAAAAAAAATGCTTATCCTTCTAATTGAATTTTTACCTTTTTTGGTTACTTTGAATTGATCTTGGAATAAATATATCTTAAAGGCATGAATAGCCTTTGCCATCCACTGAGCATGGCTCAGCTCACAGCTCCAGGAATATGAAATGAGACCTCGTGGGGGGGGAGCAACAAGGAAGATCACGGCCAATTCTAATAATTCGCCGTAATAATCTATGCTGTTTCTGGCATAACTGTTCTTGTAGAAATACTGACACAGACATCCTTTATCCCACTACAATATTTTTTATTGTCTGTGGTTGACCAGGTTTTCTTAAATCTTTGAAACATTCTAGGAGAAGTAGGACCCATTACTGCATCGAAACTACTTCTCAAGACTAATCTGAAGACGAGAAGGTAAGAAATAGAAGGTAAAGTAAATTACGATCAAACATTTTCTCAAGATTTGTACAAGCACCTCTTATTCGGCCGGTGTTGCTTGCAGTTGTATCGCAGCACAACACCTGTATTTTTTCTTGTAAGCCCCATTTTTCCACTGCTTGGTAAACGGCTAGAGCTTGATCTTCTCCTGTAGATTTTGGAATTTCGAGTACACCTAATAATTGTTCTTTGCCTCGAAAAGTAAGAATTATAGCTAGTCTATCAACCTTTTCCATGCCAGATAAAGCTGGAAGTAGTTTGCCATCCCAGTGTAACACCAAGGCATTGCAATCCCCTAGATTAAATTTTTCTTTAATTTCTGTTTGTCTCTGTTCTCTTAATTCCTTTCGTCAACGTTGAAACCAAGTGTAATTAATAATTAGGCTTTCAATATTATAGTTCAAAGCTTCTGCAGCAGCCATTAAAAAATGAACTGCATTTCGGTCGCTGATTTTGCATCTGTCTAAGGCTTCAGACAGACGTGGAGTGAAAAAATTTCTAGTGCACCTCTCCTACCAGAAGTACTTGGTTCACTCTCTCTTATTGTATCACTTGAGCCTGATTGTTTATCTTCACCTGTATCATTAGAATGCTGGCTCGCTTCTTCATCTTCACTATCACTGCTTGACAATGATGGTAGCTTAACCATGACATTTCCTCGTAGGTTCTCTTTCTTCTCTGTTTCCTTTTTAATGCATTCCTGTTTCTTTTCTTCACTTGCTGTAAACTTGTGATCAATGCCAGCCATGGAACCCGGTCATCCTCTCTTACGTTGCAATAGTAAACATTTTTTATTCTCTTTGCTCTTTACCAGGGTTGGCAATTTTCTGCCAAGGCGGTTAAATGTACTAGTTGTAATTGGTTAAAACTGGCATGGCAGAAACTAGTATGTGCGATAAAAGTGGCTGGCAGAAATAACTGGCAGAAACCCAGAAAATAATTGTGCCTTGTAATAAAAACTTACTGAAGTACCACAAATAGCATGTAATGAATTACTGAAGTACCGCAAATAGCATGTAATGAATTACTGAAGTACCACAAATAGCATATAATGAATAGCATAGAGAAATGCATTTTAAAGTAAAACAAGTTCAGTTGCAACGTTTACAGTATTTATTCAAAGGTTACATCGCAGTAAATTCACCATTTAAGTGCACTTTTCCCACGAAGTAGTCAATAGCAAAAGACCAATTTTGCTGCTGTTTCCAAACCCAAACAATTCCTTAATTTATTGTGAATAAACAAAAAGCTTGAGAATATTCTTTCAAGACCAGCAGAACTTGCAGGCAATATCATCATTGTGCAAGCAAGAGTTATGAAATCTTCATTTACAGTTGTTTTCTTTAAACCAGACCACCGTGTAGAAGCTGAGACATTTTCTAAGACTTCATTGGAGTAATATGTTTCAGGAAAAGGAGCTGATTTTGCTTGAAAAGCTGTGATGTAAGGCACAAAATTTGGGTTGATGTCATAAAGTTATTTCTTAGCACTTTCTTCCTGCTCATGTGACAATTTAGATCCCATGTACTTTGGATGAAGCATATAAGCTAGCATATGATGTTGAGATATTGCCTGGCTAAATCTACTCTTAATCTTGCTTTCATTAGTTTTCATGAGATTATCATCATCCATTAGGGTCAACCAAATTTGCCAAGTATCTGCAATAGAACAGTCCTCTTTTTGGATCTTATCTAAGGCAGCAGCAATAGGTTTCAAAAGTTGCAGCAAGTGTTTTAGTTCTTTATTAATCATCCAATTATAAATATTTGTCATCTCTGATTTACTGTAAATTTCATGTACTAATTGATACAAAAATGGTTTAAGTACTTTTTTTAGTTTCTGCCAGTTGTTGCCATTTTTTGCCGGTTTAAACCAGTTATATCCAGTTTCTGCCGCCAGCATGGCAAAAACCCAACCCTGATTGCAAATACACTCAATGCTCAGATTGTGTTCAAATTTCAGTGTAACCTGAGGGGCTATTACTTCATTTTTTGTTGTTACTCAGGCTTGGACAAACTTCCAGTCCTTCTCAGGTTACACAGAAATGTCACTGTTGCAGGACATTCACTCTTCTATTCAACATGTTGCATGCATGAATTAATTGCCAATCATTAACTACTAGCAATGCCAATGTAGCTAAAGAATGCCAAAGCTTCTAACTACTGCGAGGATATCTTGTCACTGCATTTGTTACAGAAGCAACCTACCATGTCTTAAATAGATGTTCTTTGGCAACTAAGTATTTTTGCCTAGATCATGTTGAGATAAAAATAATGCTGCCCAAAAAGACGGTGTAGAATTTATTCATCATAAACTCCATGGTGATGGATTAGATACTCTATAGCAATTCAGATTGAAGTGAGAAGCTTTTGGTTTCCACTGTGAGAAAAAAAAATTATCCAGAAGTATTTTGGAGTGTTACACATTAATCTTTGTCTCAACTTGCAATTAAACTATTACCAGTTCCAGTCTCAGCATCTAAAAGAACCATTAGAAAGACTCATTCATAGCAAACTGAGAAACAGACTTTCCTCTGGAAGGTCAAAGAAGCTAAGATGTGCTTATTCTTCAATATGAGAACACCAAAATGTATTGAGTTTTAAAACGCATCTTTGCGCCATATTACTATAATTTTCTTCAGCACCTGTGCTTGTATTTTGTGTTATCTTACGCACCATTCTATGCATCTTTGTGCCATGTTATGTTTTCTGTACCCTGTTGCGCATGTGTTTATTTTTGCCACATTTCCAGGTTTGTCGTAGCCGTGCCCTTGTGCACTGCTGCCTTGTAGCACTGTAAATTGTTTTCTCACTATGCTTTTCTTTTTAGATGGGGGTCTCCAGCTGCTGCACATCACTTGTTCTTCTGTTGTTTATTTACTACCTCTCTGCTGTCATGTATTATAGTGATTGGTAGTCCTTGTACACTGTGTGTTACTGTGCTTGCATCTTATGCTACCCTGCGTATCTGTCCTCTTTGCGAGTGTCCATTAACCTATGGCACTCCTATGTATTTTATGGTTTTTGTCATCATTCCTATTTTGTATTACCATGTGACATTCTGCTTTGCACCGTTGGTTTTCTCATTGTGCTTGTATGCTAATTGTGATTGCCTCGAATATGTAGAACTCTGTTGTTGATGCATTCTTGTACTATGCTCTTCCGCCTCTCTGTAGGCATTTATCTGTTTTATCAGGAATGTATTCTGTTATGCTGGAATTGCCCAGTCGTTGTACATATTCATTTTTTTCTGCTGTTTTGTTGATGCCTATGGCATCATGTACATATGTTCACTCCCAGAATAAAGAACTACTTCTGACCTGAAAGGAAATGAACATAGTTTAACAGTACCAGTTAGTGCTTTGGTATTTCTATTATTAAACATACATGTATTAACTTTAGCATTATACTGAAATGTCCAAACCAAATGTTCCTAATTACTAAATGTTCCAATTATTTATAATATTGTGAAATATAGAATAAGTTTATTAGTTATATTACTATAAATTCATATACAAGTCAGTTTACAGATACTGGATAAAAAACAACAACAATTAACCTATTTCATTTAGAACTGTATCGTTTCTTTATATTCTTAATGATAAATTATTTTATACAAGGGTGGAATGTATTAAACCTAGACGTGCAGTATGTGGCTATCATACTTTGTAATGTATGTCATCATCATTGTCAACCATTATCAATCCACTGCTGGACGAAGGTCTCTCCAAGCCTCTTCCACAACGGTCTGTCTTGTGCCAGTTTCCTCCATGTTACTCCCACATACTTTCGAATTTCATCCACCCATCTCCCATGTGGTCTTCTTCTGGGTCTTTTCCTGTCCCTTGGAATCCAATCTAAAATTTCGGCTGTCCATCGATGGCCTGTCCTTCTGGCAGTATGTCCAGCCCATTGCCATTTCAGGGATTTAACTCTGATCATGATGTCTTCCACTCTTGTCATTTTTCGGATCCACAAGTTCCTCTTCTTATCTCTCCTGGTTACACCAAGCGTGCACCTCTCCATGCTGCTTTGAGTTGTCTGCAGCCTTTGTATGTCTCTTTTAGTTAAGGTCCACGTCTCTGCACCATACGTAAGCACTGGAAGGGATGCATTGATCAAACACTTTTCTTTTAAGACATAATGGCATATTGCTCTTGAAAATTGTTTCTTCCAAAAGCTCTCCAGGCAAGTTTTGTATGCCGATTAATTTCTTCATCAATGTGACCCTCACTTGATATCTGCTATCCAAGATAAACGTACGTGTCTGTTATCTCCGGCTTTTCTCTATCAATCGATAAATCTTCATTTTTTTGTAAAAGCATTGAACATCACTTTTGTCTTCTGAAAGTTCATTTTTAATCCCACTTCTTTACTTTTGTCAGCAAGTTCCTGGATCATACTCTGCAGCTCTGATGGGGTAGGTGCAAAAATGACTATGTCATCTGCAAAACAAAGGTGGGTTAGATAATCTTCATTAATCTTTATCCCTTTGTTTTCCCAGTTCAGTGATTGAAAGACATTTTCCAATGTGGCATTAAAGAGCTTCGGAGATATGGTGTCACCTTGTTTCACTCCCTTTTCAATTTTTAAGTGTGTTGTATTTTCAAACAGCCGAATCTTTGCACTTGCATTTTCATAGATGTTATTAATGATATTAATGTACGCATCTTCAATACCGCAGGATTTCAAGGCCATTGCAACTGCTGATGGTTTCACCGAAACAAAGGCTTTTTCATAATCGATAAAAGCCATGCACAATGGAAGTTCATATTCCCTCGCTCTTTCACTTAGTTCTCTCAGTAAATGGATATGATCTATTGTGCTGTAGCCACTCCTGAATCCAGCTTGTTCTCTCGGTTGAGCCATGTCCAGTGTTACCTTCAAGCATCAAGCAGTGTGAAAGAACTTTAGTGAAGATTTTATAAACCACTGATAGGAGGCTGATAGGTCTGTAGTTCCTCGAAAACAGCAGATTGCTCGCGGAGCTGTTCTAGCGCTTAGCTGTGAGAAATGAAGAGTGCGCCCGTTTGTGGAAGAATAGCCCTCATTCAGACTGGAGAAAAACCTCATCAAGGGGATGTATGTCCCAATCAATTTGCTCGAAAAAGTGCTCTTTCAATCAAAGTATTTACTCATTCACACGGGGGAAAGCCTTACACGTGTGATGTATGTTCCAAGCAATTTTCTCGAAAAAGTGTTCCTTCGAAGCATTTACTAACGAGTGGGGGGATGGGGGGTCGACAATGTGATGTATGCTCCAAACAATTTTCTTGGAAAAGTCTTTCACAGCCCATCCTCCTTCACACAGGTGAAAAGCCTCATCAATGTGATGTGTGCTCTAATCAATTTGCTCAGAGAAGACATCTTCTAAGGCTTATGCTTATTCATTCAGGTGAAAAGCTTTGCCAACGTGATATATGTTCCAAGCAATTTACTTGAAAAGGTGATCTTTCGAAGCATTTACTCATTCAGACGGGGGGAAAGCCTCACCAATGGGATTTATGCTACAAATTATTTGCTTGAAAAAGTGATCTTTCGAAGCATTAACTCATATCGACGGGGGAAAGTTTCACCAATGCGATGTATGCTCTAAACGATTTATTTGAAAAAGTGAACATTTGAAGCATTTACTCATTCACACAGGGGAAAAGCCTCACCAATGTGATGTATGCTCCAAATAATTTGCTCGAAAGAGTGATCTTTAGAAGCATTTACTCCTTCAGACAGGAGAAAACCCTCATCAAGTTGATGTATGGCTCCAAACGATTTGCTCGAAAAGGTGTTCTTTCGAAGTATTTACTCATTCACACGGAAAGCGAGTATAAGTTAAGCGTCTTCACATCTATGAGTGGCAGGTAGCATAGTGAAACGCAGTGCCCTCATGCCAACGGATGACGAGTTAGGCTAAGGAATACCCATAATCCTCTTTACTCCCAGCCACCTGCGCGCTTATTATGAAAGGTATCGGGGTGACCAACTTAGCGATTTTGTCGCCAGATCTGGAGATAATGATTTACATCTGGTGACAAAATTATCATTCCAGCGACATGTCTCTATACTAGAGATATCGTTTCTCATCTAGCGAGAAATCTGGAGATTTTTAGTCTTACTCTCTGTTTTTGTCAAATTGCAACCTTAACCGTGAACGTCCATTTTGATTATTCCAACTACAAGTCTGCGACCGGGTAGTTTCCATGTAGCATCTGCAGGGCAGACAGTAGGACCATTTGGTTTATGAGGAACCAAATTTAACTGCAAAACGGAATGAATTTATCGAAAGTATGGGAAGATATAATACAAAATTGGAAACAAAAAGTTATTCCTTCTTTTCAAAGGCCAAACTTATAAACTCTTTGCATTTCTCAAAGTTTTATTACTTTGCCAGAAGCTTTGAAATTCCTAAAGATGTCATAAAAAAGGCAGAACAATTTCCTTTCCGTTTCATTTGAGAAGGAAAGGGGGATAAAATAAAAGGAAACGTAATGTATGACAATTTTGAATATGGGGGATGGGTATTGTGAGACCATCTTTAAAAAGCAATTTACTCCATTTTCTTACACTTAGAATTTTTTTCAAAATGAGAAGCACCCAGCATTTAAAGTATTAAAATTTCAGGTCGGTAGAGAAATACAGTGCTTCAACTAATCCACACCTCAAAAAACATTTGTTTATTTCACAGGAAATAAATATGCAAAAATGAGAAGTATTTGGAAGAAAATAATGGATAAATCTATTTTAAAAAATATCACCCATGATGATAAATTATGTAAAATATACCTAGCGTTAAACAAAAATCATTCAAAAAAATTAGAAGATATACTACTATCTAACACAGTAAAAAATATTTGGATACAACAATACAAAATAAAATTAAGTACTCATACTAGAGACTTACTCTTCAAAATTTCACATACCGTTCCTACAAAAAAATGGCTGTTTAAAATTAAAAATTTACCTAATCCAAACTGCACCTTCTGTGTTCAGAGAAAACTCTAGAAAATTTATTCGTTGATTGTAATCAAAACACATCTGGGATTTGTTACAAAAATATTTAAATTATAAAGATAAATTTACTACCCACTAAATCTTGTACCATACACCGTTACACTGCTCTGAATCAAAAAAATTAATAATACATCATATAATAGCAATTGCAAAGTATAATATTTGGAAAAATAGAAAGGCATTATCCTTTGAGCAAAAATCCAAAAATACAGAGCAGATAAAAATTGCCATAAAGTGTGACCTCAGAAGATTTCTGGAATTTGAAATCAGATCCAACGGTGCTCAAAAAACCTTTAATAAATTGAAAGCATTGGCTCCAGTAATTTATAAAAAATTATCAAAAGTACTAAATAAGATCATTGATTAAGCTTTTTAAATTTAAAATATTTGTAGCTAAAATGTAAAATGTAATACACTGCTGGACAATTGCTAAGGACGGATCATAAACGGCTATATAGCGCATAAAAAAATAAGTGTGGTTGGATGCCAAGTGAAATAAAATAATATCAAAATGCCAGGACATTACAAGAAAGACAATTTATTGTGCTCTGAATTCCTGAAGGCTTTGGAACGTGTTCAAGGGGGCAAACAGGCCATTTTGTGCAGAATACGTAAACGTGAAAAAAATGCAATTACCGTCCGCAGGCGTTCCGGCGTAAGATGCCATTACGGGATATGGCCACCATTAAGGGCGATGCAAGATTCCACATGTCGTGTCATGCTTTGTACAACATTATCAAGCAGCTGTTGGGGTAATTTATCCCATTCCTCTGTCAGTGCACGGATGAGGGTGTCCTTGCTTATTGGAGGGCATTGGCGACCAGCAAGACTCCTCCCCAAAGCATCCCACACATTTTCAATGGGATTCAGATCTGGAGAACGTGCTGGCCATACGAGGCGTTGAATATCCTCGCTCTCAAGACACTCCTGGACAGCGACTGTTCCATGACATGTTGCGTTGTCGTCCATGAAAATGAATCTATCACCGACAGCACCACGGAACATGCGAACATGAGGTAGCAGAACATAATTAATGTATCGTTGGTCAGTCATAGTCCCAGCTGGAAGCACATAGAAGGACGTACGGCCATTGATCATGATGCCAGCCCATACCATGACACTACATGTCGGATATCGGTCCCTTTCCTGTATGTTTGCTGGACAATATGCAGTACCACTATCACGCCAGATCAGTTGTCGTCGACAATCAGACGATAGACTGTATCTACTCTCATCTGAGAAGAGGACAGCAGACCAGTCGTTATCAGTCCAATTGCGATGTTGATGGCACCATTGCAAACGGGCGGTACGGTGACGTCTGGACAATGGGATGCACACAACAGGACGGCGTGCGTATAGTCCTCCTTCATGCAAACGTCTGGCGACAGTTTTTCGGGAGATCCGCTTGCCAGTAGCTGCCATAAACTGATTTGCTACCTCACTAGCTGTGCTGCGCCGGTGTCTTTTTGTTGATAGCACTATGTACCGATCTTCTGCAGGTGTCATACTGCGAACACGACCTCACCCGTGACGTTTGCTTCACTCTCCATTTGTTTGAAATGATTTCCAAAGCCTTGAAACAACACTGTGGCTGACGTCGAACTCCCTGGCAACACCTGTTATTTTTCGCCCTTCTTCAATCTTGCCAATAATAAGACCACGCGTAAAATTACCTAGGTGATGTCGGGAAGATATACTGAAAATTACAAGTTCGTCAATTGATTCTTTCCCTTTCAACTTTGCGTTTGAACAACAACGGTCAATACGCGTCAAATCCTTTATATCTCTTATCAGCGCTATGACGTCACGTATAAGTTCGGCAATCCAAAATTTGCATACGCACAACACGTCTTACTGCATCACGCAGTTATGCTAATTTCCACATTTTCCTGCCTTCCATTTTATGGTTGCTATCGTTGCTATTGTCATCCGTCCTTAGCAATTGTCAGGCAGTGTATAACTTAAAGATACCTCCTTATACTCTAGAACATATTTTATTTTAGCTCCCAAGATCGTAGCAGTATTTATTTGCAAAAATTAAAATATAATATTTAATTGAATTTTGACTATATTAGTTATATTTCAAGAATTGACTGAAAGTAAATGTAATATACACATTTATTCATTTTAAATATGGGAATATCACCGACAAATAATAAAAATAATTGTTAACAACAAAACTGATAAACAAATGGATCCATTTATGTTTTTCAATCTTGTCTTTCGTATTTCCTGTTCTATTGTATTTCACCACTTTTTTATCCTTTCATGTTTTAAACAATTATTTTCTTTTCTCTACTTTTTGTCAGGTTTTTTTCCCTAAAATACCTTTGACTCGAACCTCATACAAATATATAGTGTTCTGAAAGAAGATTTCTAAATAAATTGTATACTTCCTGTTGTAAGCGGTATCTCTTGCGCAGGCTCCCACCTCCTCAGTTGGTTGTCTGCTCTGAATTGAAGAATGAGAAAATGTTTGTCATTAAAGGATCCTATCTTATAATTATCTTATATTTCAAAATCTTAAAAATAATTTAACACCAGAAAATATTGAAAAGGATATGCCAAAAAAAAAATATGTTTTGTTCTTGAAGGAACTTGTAGCACAGCTGAGGAAACGATTACCATCAAACATTTAGATTTTGCAGCATATGTCTTTGTTATCTGATACAGATAACAAAGACATATCTTCTGTTGTAAATTTAGGAGCACCTTTTTATTCCGATGCATCTATATTAACGCAGATTGAAAGGCAATGGCGGAATTTTCATTATGTCAAATGGATTGAAGTTCATGACACTGTAAAGCTGTGGTGTGAAATAGCATCGTACAAGGATTCAACAGGAGAAAATCCTTTTAAGGAACTTTCTGATTTTGCGTTCCATGTTTTAACACTGCCACATTCGAATGCATATGTTGAACGAGTTTTCAGTTATGTAAATCATGTAAAAAACAAAACCAGAAATACAATGAAAACTGACACTTTAGTCAGCATACTGATCATAAAGTTTGGTTTGAAACATGAGGGCAAGTAGTGTCATGAATATGAGCTTCCAAAAGAAGTAGTTGAAAAATTGCCACAATGGCAATTTATGACAGATTCACTGAGAGGCCAGTCGTCATCTTCTCAGATGCCATATTCAGATGATGAATTTGAAATTTTTTGAGCAGACTGACTGATAAAACATTGTTTTTCTTTATATAATGTAAAATTGTTAAGTTTTCTTACAAAGCTAACCTGAAGATAAATTTATGTCCAAACTTGTAAATTATACATGGATGACAGAAAGTATATTTAAGGCTTTAGCTGTGTAAGTAATACACTAAGAAATTGTTTCAAATATTAATACAAAATTTTCATGTGATGGAGATAAATTCCATTTTATATCACATTTTCATTTCTTATGGGTCCACCAATTAACTCTTCTGCTGTTGAGAACTCATATTCTGTGGTAAATGTTTAGTATATCAAAGAAGCCAGTTGAATTCACAATATTAACAACATATAAAATATTCGTTCTTTTAACTACTTCATTGTTTTATTCTCTGAATTTTATTGCATTTGCATATAATTTAACTTCTACGTCCTTGGTTTCAACGTTGTTTGTTACTTTAACTTTATCATGATTTTATTCTCAGAGTTTTATTGCATGTACATATTGTTTTACTCTAAATCCTTTGGCTTAACATTCATTAAGGTTTTTAAAAGTTCGCATGTTTGGTCTTAGCGTTCAGTGAGGTTTTTAAAATTCGCAACATAAATGCTTACATTGTGTTTTCATCTATCTCTATATATATGTCTATCTCTCTCTCTATATATATATATTAATATAACTTATATTTCATTTCAGACTCTGCTGATTTCTTCCTTAAATCTGGTGATTTTCTGAAGATATTTGCTTGTGATTTTTGCAATATAAAGAGTGGATTGTTCGCCGCCCTGATCCGTATGCATCTTGTTTTTGCCCGGATTGTTCTTTGGATGGATGGCGTTGCAATTTCCTGAATGTGAAATATGTCGAGGTGTGCGTATGTTTGCTGTTATGCCAGTTGTAAAACGATATCGTTGATCCCATGGCGTCGAATGTACCGGTTTCCAAAAGAAAGGTGAGTGCATTTGTAAAATTAGTATTTCAGTGAAGTGTTTAACTTCCTTACAAATCAAATTGTATTGGCATTTTGATAAATCAAATTCTTTGGAACATACAGGTGTGTTTCGCGAAACTGTTACACTTTATTGCAGGTAGCACAAATTTGTATGTTGTATTTAAAATGATAGCCCAAGTTTTATACCAATACGTTGCTTCATTCCCGCGAAGAACACTCGTTAGTTCGTTATGTTCTGAAGGATGCGTAATTATGTGCAAACAAATGTATAAAAATTTCATTCATTTAACTTATTTCTTTCACATTTTGTAAACACGTATATATGACTGCAAAAAGGGGCATCAAGTACTCTGGAATAGCTGCTTTTGTGTTATTCAGTTGTTATTGAAACCATGGAAATGATTTCTAAATGTACTTATTTATTGAAAAATAAAATACCAAATATTGCTCTTTCTTTTTATACTTCATCCAAAGCTCTTAACGTTAACCAGAACTATATGTAGATAGTGATAACACTAGATTATCCCAGAAGAAAAAAATATTTTTCCAACTGAGTTAGAGGCACTTGATATACAGCAAGTTTAATTTTCCATGCAGTAATAAGTTATGATGGAAGAAATTATGAGGGACCTTAACTGAAATCTAATAAAATAACCTGACTTGCTCAAACTAGTCAATTAATATTCTCTACTGCATGAAGTTGATCAGTATTATGTGCAAACTCCACAAAGTGCTGCTTAAACAGTGAAATGTTTTTATAAGGTTTTTTAGAGTTTGCCTTGTGTATGGAATGACTTGGAACACTGAATGAAAGGTATTAATTTTCTCACACAAACATTTTGTACCAGTGAGCCCTTTGAAAGTGATACATAAT
The DNA here is from genome assembly GCA_039090855.1 of Macrothele yani. Classification (NCBI taxonomy): domain Eukaryota; kingdom Metazoa; phylum Arthropoda; class Arachnida; order Araneae; family Macrothelidae; genus Macrothele; species Macrothele yani. The sequence goes on along the minus strand of CM077009.1, from coordinate 125,890,123 downwards.
GTATGGCTACTTTTCTGCAATACTGTTTGACATTCAGTGCTTATTAGGGACATAGGTTATGATGTGTGTAAATGATCTTATTGACCATGTCACAATCATTTCCATAAATACCGGTGCTAACTTTTTGTTAGCTCTAACTTACATGAAATGTATAAAACTGGAGCGTTATTGTGGTGTAACTGTAATTTCCTTGTGATTTTTAAATGTGTGTTGATACAAGCCTGTTTTTGATTTGGAAATCCAGTTTTTGATTTCATTATTTCCTTCCACACATTTTAGCATGCATAAAGTTTGCTTATAATTTTTAGTAGTGGAAAATAGCATTTAATGAGAATAATGGAAAGAAATTTTAAGAAATAAACAGTTTCTCTTTCTGTCAGCGTTTCATTTTTGTTTCACACTGGTGAACCTGATGTCTAAAGTAATATGAGCAACTCACTCAGATGGTACAATTGTGCATAGTACATTTTGAAACAGACTACAGAAATTAAATGAAATGTATGTTGCATGAAAAAGATTCCCGCTGTGTTATGGTACACTTTTAAACAGAGTATAGGTGTTAAATGTGAAAAATTCCTGTTGTAAATAATTGTAGGCCTACTTTTTAAACATACAACAGGGATTAAATTAAAATCGAGAAAAAATTAAAAGAAATTTAAGTGCAGGAATATGAAGATACATGGTCCTCTTTGAACTGAACATGTGGTGATTAAAGTTTCTAGTTGGAATTTCTTTTTAATTAGAATTAAGGCCAGTTCTAGGAGACTGAGTATCTGTCATAAATCTGATTAAAGTGACTCCTAAAAATTGCAAAAATTCCTTTCCCTGTACATTTATTATTTTTTAATATAGTAGAAAAGAAATTTAAAACTAGAGATTGAAATATGAAGTCTTATTGTGTATAGAGATTTTAATATATGAACAGAAACTTATGCAGGTCTTAAAGATGTTTGTACATACTTGCCAGAGTTATCTCTGACTGCTGATTTACTCCATGATTTTAGTAAGCCATTTTAGGTTTGGGAAATATCAGATTTGCTGTAATAGCTATTATAATTGATAACTCTATTAACAGAAAAGCTGTATCTTCTTTTTTAACCCTACAGTGTATCCATGCCCTCTTGACAGTTCTTACCCTTTATCTTCCAGGTATTCATTTCAGTTAGGTTAATGTTTTTTTGTTTTTTTTTAAATTCCATATTTAGTCCTTTGCAACATTTCTTTCCATTTCCGCGGCCATGCGCATTTCAGAAGTTGATGGTCGTATTTTATTTTATTTATGTATTTTTTTACTACAAGATAGCTTTGTTTTAGATTTTTCTTTTACTGAAACCATATTTTTACGCATTTTTAACGTCCTTTGCTTCGTTTCCATGGCCATAATACGCAATATTCTGGAAGTTTACAGTTGCAATTTTTTAAAATTATTTTCTTCCAGATAGTTTGATCTTATATTTATGAGGTCAAAAGTTTTTTGCTTTACAAGAGCCATTGCCGTTTTTCTCACTTTGTTTATGGGGTTTAATTATATCAATGAAAATGCTCCCATCATGTGTTAAGTTCTGAATAAAATACAATAGTTCTAGCGTCTTGTGTATTTCTTATCAGGGAAGAGCTAGTTTTATTGCAACTTAAATATGTACCAATTTGCATTATTGCAAAATCTCAAATTGAGTCATTTTTAAAAACTTCGCTTTGTCGCATTTTTTTTTTGCGAAAATCAACATTTAGATATCCCTGTACCTTGCAGACAATATTTAGCTTTTCCTTTCTGCATTGCAGACTTCTGAAAAAGATTCTGCTCCTGGAAAAACTGTAATGCATAAATGACTACCTACAAAGAAGTGTTTACTTTGGTGATCATTGTACAACATGCTATTTTACACCCTTGTGTTTTTACTGTTATGTTTATACTTGCATCAAAAAGGTTTAACATATCTCTTTCAATTCAGATGTTCACGCTTCTATCAAAAAGGTTTAATATAGGACAACAGTTTTGGCTGTATTGTTTCGTATTCAGATGGGGGGGGGGGGGTGGTAAATACCATGAGGAATTTGGAGGGCTGTAACAAGGCAATTTTTATGCTGCACCAGGCCTGACACAAGGTCATGTGTGTTACACCACAATTGTAGGGCTGCAAGTTTTTTTCTATTTGGGGGTTTAATGATCACTTAGCAACTCAGTGGGGTACAAGCACTCGCTTGTCCCTAATTTACGACCACTGGTTCCAGGGAAGTGAGGGAGCTAAAGCTGACATTGGTGCTGTGAGACAAACAACATCCATGCTTTGCCAAGATTCGAACCCCGACTCAACTCAGACGAATGGTCCTGTAGCATTTACCTTTGTTGTTTTCGTTCTTGTTGGTCGTGCTGTTCAGGTCATGTAAGGTGACAATTATCATATATTTGATATAAAGGAAGATCTTGCTGAGGTTTTTTTTTTTTTTGGTTAGCATTTGGTTAATCTAAACTATTGGTTGTATGTTGGTTAACCCTTATTTTGTGAAATGTCAGTTTTTCATTTCATAAATTTTCTGATTACTGCCAAATAAAAATCATCCTGAAAATTTGTAAGTAACAATACTAAAATCAGATGTAATTGCATTTTGACATATAAATCAGATGGATTTCATTTTGATATATAATATGTGGATGTTGTATATGGTAGAAGGGGAAAATTTAATTGAACATTGTGAACTAAGAAAGAGGTGCATGATCTGAAGTCATCATATGCAAGATAATTGATTGATTCTGTAAAAAGTAGAATTGTTGAAATTATAGAAAACCATAATTACAAATTTTTGAAATTTCATTTTGAATGACATGCTTTAGTGTTTGTTCAATGAAATTGAGAATGATAATATGGCATTTCAAAGTATATTTATTTCATTGTATGCTACTGGAAAATTTTTATGAAACCCTACATACACAAGCTCAAGTGTTCACAAAAGCCCAGAATTCTTTCATATCTTGAAGTTTTCAACTAAGAGCATCAATGACCAAATCATGTGCAGCATTCTTTTAATCAGGTGGTGAAACAAACCTTATCTGGTTTTTTTAACCACTTAGGTAAGAACAGAATGACAATGATTATTCTGAACACACTGTTTAAAAACAGTTCTGTGGGAGGTTCTGAACTATTTGACACAAATGCGAAATCTTAAAAACTTGCATGACCTTCATTGACCAACAGAAAATGATATGAAGAGATATGTGTTTGGATCTACATTGATCATACTTAGAAGTGCCCCTTAGCTGAGCCATTCTGTTATAGTGCACTATGAAAATTATATATTTCTTGCATGCAAATGTATCTTATATCATTTTGTGCTTTAATGCAACCCCCTACCTTTTTTTTTTTCTCTATAAGAAAGTTTGGAGGATTAACATACTGTGGAGCACACAGCATGTGATGGAAAGCATTTTGCTGTAGCTCATGGATGTGAAGCATATCACCTGACAGTGACTATTTGTAGAAGTGTTTTGCAGTGGATTTATGTTTAAACGTTTTACTCAAAACACTTGCTTTACTGGTCTAAATTGCATCATGAACCAGTTTTGAAGTCCAATATTGTTGGTAAGCTCAAAGTTCTTATCTTTTACCACTTTACTGACAGTGAAGCGTGTTTGTATAAGTAAATCACCATTTTAGTTTTCAGTCAGGATTATCCCCATCATGTACTGCTGTTTTTCCTGCATGCACTGTTACTGCAAAGAAATGATGGAAATCAGATGACTACTCTTTTATGTCAGATTTTATTTCAGAATATATGGCCATATTGTTTAGCATGTAAAGATACTATAAACTCTACCCTCTACAAAAACACCACCAAAACAAAGACTACCAGAATGTTTGAGATCACAGTTGCAATGAAGTTAATGTAAAAGCAAATGTTTGGTTAGTTTTTTCCTTTATTTATATAATATAAGTTTAGGTTGGTCTACACACCGATTCTAGCAATTTTGCTCTGTACATAGCATTAATCATGCAGCATCTAAGGTATAATGTTGCACAGACACAGGAGTGATGGTATTGAAAAGCAAATTTGTGCATTAATCCCATGTAAATTGCTTACTGAGTTGGATATTTTGTTAAGTTATTTGCAACACATTTTTTTTTTTTTGTCTTTCTCTCATGTAGTTTGGCTTTAGACACATAACTCATCTTTGTCAGATTGATCAAAATCAGATTTACTTGACTTCTTACTTTGCATAGAGGTAATACAATGAGTTTTTTCTTAGTTTTATATGAATGTGCAAAATGGCAAAGCTCTTTCTGTAATTATGTGAGTCTTTTCAGCCAAATATGGAAGTCTTACCATCAATCTGTAATTTTGAAGTAGTTTCATCAAAATGCCATGGATCTAAATAAGCAAGATCATTAATCTACCTGTAATGAGAATTGCCCTGCAGAAACAACATTCACAGTAATAGATTTTCGTATAATATTTTCCACTAAATGATTTTACGAACAGTCGTTTTTTTTTTTTTTTTTGTTTTTTTTAGCCGCCCCTGTGGCGCAGTGGTCTAAGCGATGGCCTCTGATCGTTCGTCCAAAAGGGGTCCAGGGTCGAATCCCGGTGAAACATGGATGTTGTGTTTGTCTGACGGCACTGGCTCTCTCCCTTCCCTGGAACCAGTGACCTTAAATTAGGGACAGGGCCGCCCCGGTGGCGCAGTGGTCTAAGCGATGGCCTCTGATCATTCGTCCAAAAGGAGTCCGGGTTCGAATCCCGGTGAGGCATGGATATTGTGTTTGTCTTACGGCACTGTTTCTCACCCTTCCCTGGAACCAGTGGCCCTAAATTAGGGATGGGCGACTGCTTATAGCCCATTGAGTTGCTCACGGTGGTCGTTAAACCTCCAATAAAAAAAAACAAAAAAAAAGTTGTTTTCAACAAGAAAGTAATTAATGCACCTCAGCAGTGTTTCTGAGTTTCACTATCTTCTCCTGCTTTTTTGACAAGATCATTTTGTTTTGAGATTTTTAAACATGAACCCTCATAACGGGATCACCTAAACACAAAAAAAGTTGACAGCCTCCAAGAAATCTTATTTTTTTGTTTTTTGTAAGGCAATCCAACTTCATTTTGTTTCGTGAGTACACATATATTAATATATGCATTATAACGACGTCAATATGTGTAGTACAGTTATTTGTAATTAACTATATCAAAGCCTGTATATGTACATATTTAAGAATTCTGAAATAATTGACTTGCAGTTCATTAGGATATGTAACTACTTTTTGCAAATCTGCTTTTATCACTACATCATTTGGATACTGCATGTATTAAATGAAATATTCTGTCTTCAGTTTAATAATGTATCCTTGTAATTAATCTCATAAAGACTGCTAAACATACTCATTACAAAACTGTTGCTTGTATAATTATGACTGCAATGTCTGATAAATGTCATTTAGTATACCACTGCAGTTGCAGCATCTTTATTTCTCTGTAAATTTTCATGTGCAAAATTGAAGTGATTTATGTTTGTAATAAAACTTGAGTAAACAAAACTTTGCGTGCTAAATACTTGTATTGTTTTTCTTTCTTCTTTGAACAATTTCATGTCGTAAAAATGTCACTCCAGTAACATTTATTCTTCTTCCATGATAGACAACTGTAAGTTGTGCTGAAAAAAAAAACAGATGTTCTAAGACTTCCTGCTATCTAAATTAATATTTAATTTGGAAATGTGCAAAAATGAGTGTAAAAAAAAAGTTAAGTAAAAAAAGAACTTATTATCTGAATGATGTTTGTAAAAATTGAATTATACTTAATTTGTATAACTGCTCCTGAAAGTCAATTATTGAAATTTTCAATGTGACAAAATTTTAGAAATGAATAAATTTGAGGGAAATTTTTGCCCATAGTGAAATTTACTTTCTTAATTGGCAAGGGAAACTTTTGTTTGTCCAGTGCTATTACAAAAAATAAAATCGTAGTTCTTTATTGAATGAATGTATGTGTTTCTAACTGACTAGGAAATCAAGACTGTTTGGTGAAAGGTGACTGGGCACAAACGGGCGCACTCCTCATTTCTCCAATTGATTCCTCACAGCTAAGACAGCGGAGCGCTAGAACAGCTCCGCGAGCAATCTACTGTTTTCGATCTGGCAACGCTCAGTAAATATTAAGTTGTACACATTAACCTTGATAGTATTAAAATTCCATGAAGTTGTCGTTGAATTGGTCTGTTGTATTTTATAATGCCTCAATGGAATTTGTACCGACTCTTTAACGATGTTGTACGAGATAGAAAAACGTGCATATCATGATGTGAAAGATATGGTTTGCTGCCCACCCTTGAAATAATAAGGAAGCATGAATGCAAATTCTTCTTAAATTGTCTTTTGCTATATATTTCTCAGTACGAATTGAAATACTTACTGTAAATACAAAAGTATAATTTTTTTATCAGTCTCCCAACGTATGTAGTGGTAAGATAGTTCTTTTTTTTTTTTTTTTCAACATCTCAGTTATTGTTTTCAATTAAGTACATAAAATATTTTTTTGATGAAACCAACGTTAGTCATCATGATGAATGAAAAAATAAGAACTGAATGCAAAGATAACCACTTTGTCAATTCCCATAATGTTTCCATTCGAATGTAAACAACAACAGATGCGTTGCCAGATCGAAAACAGTAGATTGCTCGCAGAGCTGTTCTAGCGCTCCGATGTCTTAGCTGTGAAAATGAGGAGTGCGCCCATTTGTGGAAGAATAGCCGATGACTGACTATGTAGGTAATATACATTGAATTGAGTTCCCAATCTTTTTTTTTTTTTTTAACCAGCACGATAGCGTATTTTTGTTGGCTCGCACAGACCCTATTAATAAAATGGCCGAGCTCAGAGACAGAGGTATGTACTTTGATGTATGTACTTCTGATAGTTCGGGCTTCAAGTGTTGGAAACGGTAAACTGTATCCATATATGCTCGTTACTCGAAATTTTAAAGTAAATATTGCAAAATCGTGATGTTCACAAACGTTTACGATCTTTAAAAAAAAAATGTATGAAGGAATTAAAATTCGAAACAATTTAGTTGCGCTTGCTCCACCGACGTGAAGACCCGTAAAAAGCGAAAGCAATCGCTCTTGCAGCCAAGCAGCCTTAGATAGTAAACAAACCCTGCTTTCTCTGCCGAACGATTAGTTTGCCATCCGGTGGCTACAACAAGGAGGTTATATTACTGGAGACACCACTCCTATCCATGCTGCATTGGCCGCCATAAGTCACCACCTGTGCTGCAAATGACGTCATGAGCCGGCACTACGCAGCCGCAGAAGAGAAGCTGCTTGGAAACCAATGGAACAAAAGCTTCTAAGCGTATAAACAGATAAAATTAGTAATTCAATAATCTTTATCAATGATAGGCAAGCTTACTGTTTCATCAACGGTATAATTTAGTTCGTTTTTGCCTGCTTGTGACGTAACACCACAGATTAGCTGTGACCTATGGCGGCAGAGCCAGTGGTGTTTCCAGTAATATAACCTCCTTGGGCTACAAGCAAGTGGCACTGCACTTCCGCGATTGCGGTTAGTATGCTCGTGAGGCCGCTTATTCTGTACTCGCTTCGTTCACACGGGGGAAAGCCTCACACATGTGATGTATGTTCCAAGCAATTTGCTCAAAAAAGTGTTCCTTCGAAGCATTTACTCATTCACAGGGAAGATAAATCTCACTAATGTGATGTATGCTCCAAACAGTTTTCTTGGAAAAGTCTTCTTTCACAACCCATCCTCCTTCACATAGGTGAAAAGATACATCAATGTGATGTGTGTTCTAAGCAATTTGCTCAGAGAAGGTCGTCTCCTTCACATAGGTGAAAAGATACATCAATGTGATGTGTGTTCTAAGCAATTTGCTCAGAGAAGTCATCTAAGGTTTATGCTTGTTCATTCAGGTGAAAAGCCTTGCGAACGGGATATATGTTCCAAGGAATTTCTTCGTAAAAGTAAACTTTCAAGGCATATGCTTGTTCACAGGTGAAAAGGCAAAATCATAATATATCTATTATAAAGTAATATATTACAGCTTAACATTAATTTGTGTACACTATCATATTCTCTCCATTTTAACAGAGCAGATCTCTGTGAAACGTCTCTAAACCTAGATTACACTAGCCTGCAAGTGAAAACTTTTTTTCTGCGGTAAGAACTTGAATATGTGACTTACTAATCTTTGTACGCTGAATTCAAAAATACGTTCGGTTTTGCTGTATCACATCGGGTTCCTTGGCAATATGGTATGTCAGTTCATCAATTTCTGTTGACCGAAGCGATACATTTCATGTTTTTGCATATATAGCATGCATGTTTGACCATTTTTAAAACTAAACATAAGCAAGAACAACCTTTAAAAGTGAAAGGGAATAATCAGAACAAAACTACATAGAAATAAAGTAAAAAGTGTACAAAAGTTGAAAACTTACCTAATTACATTACTTAATGTTAGTCAGCAGGTCTTTTTCTTCGCTTGCCATGGAATCTCAGTGTTCGCGATGCCCTTGAGTGTTCTTTGGAAGGATCCTCACGTGAAATAGACAAACAGTAATCAGCCATCATACGCTCATCCCAACGTCCCTGATAACGTCGCTCTGCCTCTTTTAAGTCCTGGTGGAACCTTTCATGCCGCCCCGGTGGCGCAGTGGTCTAAGGCGTTGGCCTCTGATCATTCGTCGGAAGGGGTCCGGGTTCGAATCCCGGTGAGGCATGGATGTTGTGTTTGTCTTACGGCACTGGCTCTCTCCCTTTCCTGGAACCAGTGACTCTAAATTAGGGACGGGCGACTGCTTATAGCCCATTGAGTTGCTCACGGTGGTCGTTAAATCTAAAAAAAAAACCTTTCACCTTGCTCTTCACTCAAAGCTCCCAAGCCGGGTGGCGCAGTGGTCTAAGGCGCTGGCCTCTGATCATTCGTCCGAAAGTGGTCAGGGTTCGAATCCCGGTCAGGCATGGATGCTGTGTTTGTCTTACGGCACTGGCTCTCTCCCTTCCCTGGAACCAGTGTCCCTAAATTAGGGACGGGCGACTGCTTGTAGCCCATTGAGTTGCTCGCGGTAATCGTTAAACCTTCAATAAAAAAAAAGCTCCCAAATTTGGAGGGAAGTAATCAAGTTGTGCACTTAAGAAATGAAGTTTTAGGCTCTTATATAACAACCAAGCAATTTGAATTTGTCCAACATATTTTGTACAATTGTCTTGTACGATGGGTCCTTTACGTTTCCAAGAAAAAATTTCATCATTTCTTTGAAAGCGTTCCTCGCCTCTTCTTCAGTTTTGATCATTGTACAAGTGAAATTGTTATCCATCATCAGTTTACGAATTTGTGGGCCATCAAATATTCCCTCTCTGATTTTAGCTTGTGACAATGAAGGAAATATTGTGCATAAGTACTGGAAGCACGGACAACTTTTTTCTATTGCCTTTACAAACTGTTTCATAACGCCAAGTGTTATGTATAACTGAGGGAGTAGAATTTTCTCACGTTCAACTAGACTTCCATTAATGACATTCTTGGAACCTGTTGTCAGTTGCTTCCTCTCAGGCCAATGTGCAGTATCCCAACGTTTGTCCCTGGCTCTGCTATCCCACTCGCAAAGGAAACGGAAATTTTGTGTATCCTGTCTGCTGTCCTAACAATATTCCAATGACTTTAAAGTCACCACATATTTGCCATTCATGTTCATGGAATTTAATTTTTTCAAGCACCAACTTTAATGTTTCGTATGATCCTGACAATTTTGTGGAATGAGCAAGTGGTACAGAAGCGAATTTGTTGCCGTTATGAAGTAAAACCGCCTTGAGACTTCTTTTGGAAGAGTCAATGAAAAGGTCTAGGTTGATAGATTTCCTCTCCCAACTGATGAATAAGATTACGGATGTCCGTACAAAAAAACAGATCATCTTCCTTTGAGTAGTACTTCCGAAAACACTTGTCACGATTCCTATACCAAGAAAATGTAACTCCAGGTGCCAGCGGGTTTTCTCATAAAGTCTTTAGCCTAGTAATTCACTCTTTTCCTTCGTGAGTCCCAGCTCTCTTATCGAGTCATTCAACTCGGGTTGAGTAAACATGTTTGGTGAATGGTCAAATTCTTCTGGTTCGAAACTTATGTCCTCAGTGTCTGAATGTAGAGAACTGCTTTCAGATTCATCACTCAAGTTAGCTGGTGGTATAGGTACTGCTAAGTCAAGTCCATGAGGAACAGGCCGTATGGCTGATGGCAGATTTGGATATTTAATTCCTTTCTTATTCTTTTTTGTTATAACCAGCAACATTGCACATACAGAAGTAACAGTCATCATGGTGGTGGTTCTGTTCACACCATATCATTGTAATTGCAAACGGCATTGCCTTCCGTTTTCCTTCGTACCAGTACCGCAGTCCCTCGACCCATCTGTTACTAGCAATGTGAGGCGCAAATGACTTATCTTGGTTTCCGACTTTCACTTTGAAGTATGCAAAGTACAGTTTCTTCACGAACTAATCTAGTTTACGTACCTTACCATCAAACACATAGCATCCACAAATGTAACAAAATTGCTGAGGACGTCGCACACACTGTCTTCTACACAATCACGACGCAATAGCCATACTTACAAACTCACGTTTAACTTTCACACTTCCAGTGTAGGACGGGCACATGCACAAGGATGCTTGCCCTCTGCTCAACTGATAGGATATTCAGTGAGGGAATGTGAGGGTTCTTTAAACAGAAACTCCTAGGGGTACAATAAACAAGCGGCGGTGCGCCACCTAGTGTCGCGCCAACAGCTCTGACGCGAAGCACAGACGTCTGAAAACAAACAATAACGAAACAGAAGTACACAGGAACATTCGTTGACAATGGGCATTTCTCATAGTAATATAGCATTTCCTAGGTTTAAGTCAAGTTCTTTGTGGATATTTAAGTGCGATTGTGAGCAGATGGCTCTACATTACATACAATGTGGATACGTCAATTCACATATACGGAAAAAACAATATTGCAAAACAACTAGATGTGATGGACCAAAATTAACATTATTTTCGGATTCAGGACACAAATTTCCACAAGAATCACCTACTTTCGTGTTTACCGCAGAACCATTGTTGGCTAGTGTTATACACACAACTTTAAAAACTATGAAATTACATGGCGGTTTTACCTACGGAATGAGAAAAGTACTTACGTTGATCCCCCAGAAGTCACCCGAAATGTTTTCTAAATACCTGGAAGTAGCCGTAACTCCTAAACATTGATAAATCAATTAATAATATCCTTAAGAACGGTATATCAACGATAGCTATAATAAAGAAGGGCAAATTTATTAATAAAAAAAATTGCCAACTTCGTGCCTCGCGCAGCATTAACAGCTATGGTATAGCGTCTAGAAGGTAAAGTGTGCCGAGCGCCTAGCATACGTAATGATTGGCGTGGATACCGAAATTTGACTCCTTCGTAGATGGCGCTGCGATCACCCTCCCTTCCCTCTTTCTTACTGTGAGGGGAGCGGGAAACTAAATTCGTGTTGCTTACTGTGAAAAGAGCGGCAATTTAGACGAAGACGTGTTATGTTTTAGGTTTTAGAAGGAATGTGGATTACCTAAATATTGTATATATAAGTTATACTTAGCTCATTATGCGGAAGAGAAATAACCATTGTTTAGTGCCAGGTCAAAAACAGTAAGCTGTCGCTCTTTGAAATACCCAAAAATGATAAACTTTTACAGCAATGGTAAAAATGCCGCCCCGGTGGCGCAGTGGTCTAAGCGATGGCCTCTGATCATTCGTCCGAAAGGGGTCCGGGTTCGAATCCCGGTCAGGCATGGATGTTGTGTTTGTCTTACGGCACTGGCTCTCTCCCTTCTCTGGAACCAGTGTCCCTAAATTAGGGACGGGCGACTGCTTATAGCCCATTGAGTTGCTCACGGTGGTCGTTAAACCTCCAATAAAAAAAATGGCAAAAATTGATTCCCAGTGCAGATAAAATCTTAGACAAATTTAGTGCTGTATGTGAACTGCACTTTGATGAGAGATTTGTGGCTCGAAATTTTGTGCATAAAATAAACGAGGAGACTGTGTTAATACCCAGAGATCGGCCCATCTTGACACCAGATGAAATTCCAACAATATTTCCAAACCTTTCCCATTATTTCTCAAAACCTCTGGCAAAAAAAGAGGAAAGTTGGGGAAACTGATGATGCCGCCCCGGTGGCGCAGTGGTCTAAGGCGTTGGCCTCTGATCATTCGTCCGTAAGGGGTCCGGGTTCGAATCCCGGTCAGGCATGGATGTTGTGTTTGTCTTACGGTACTGGTTCTCTCCCTTCCCTGGAACCAGTGACCCTAAATTAGGGACGGGCGACTGCTTATAGCCCATTGAGTTGCTCACGGTGGTCGTTAAACCTCCAATAAAAAAAAAAAAAAAAAAACTGCCTTCTGAACATAAACCTTCCTTCAGAATTTTGGGGTAAGCAAATTCCTGCTAATAATTCAAAGTGCATAATTTTCCATAATCATTCATTCAAATGTGAATTGTCAAATTCATTGACAACTAAAAAACTGGTTGTTGTAACCGAAAGTGAACCAGAGTTTACCTGTGAAGTGTATTTACGTGGATTAAAAATGAACACAGTTTCTAATATTACTTCTAAAGATGAATTAGAATCCATTATTCGAAACAGTGATAGGCTAACAGTATGTCATGGCGCAGCTCCATTTCAGAATTTGAAAATAACAGGAAGTACCTTGAAAGTGGAGTTATTTTTGAGAATAATTTGTACAGCAAAAATTGTGTAAGGAAAGGAACAACAGAGACTTGCCTCAAATTTAAGTATCTGCGGCGCTTACTTTTGCACAGAACAGCTTATCATAGAAAAAAGGCTACAGTTAAAAATAAGTATCAGAATAAAGTTCGGAAAATCAATAGGCTGAAGAAACGGGTTATTTCGCTCTCTGATTACATAAAAAATCCAAAACAAAAATAAGAATTTTACAGAACTTTCCATTAATGAAAAAATTGCAGAATTACCCATTAAGCAGCAGCAAATGGTAATTCATTGTTATAAGGCAGCAAAAAGGAAATCTGCAAGAGGAATGTCATATAGCAAGGAATGGTTACTTGAATGCTTACTAATGCACATAAAAAGTCTAAAATTGAATGAGCACATACGGAAACACAAAATCATGACCCTACCTAATACTGTAGAACAACTATTAGAAAGTATATTTCAAATTACAACAGTGGTTTTGGATTCAATGCACTGACGTTTGAAACTATTTCAAAGAAAATAAATAAAATGGAGCCTTTTGCAAGGCATGGTGGAATATTAATAGATGAAGTGAAGCTTACAGAAAAACTGCAAGCAAAATCATCTGGTGAAATAATAGGGTTTGTTGATATTGGGTCATACACTTCAGAAACTGTTAAGCATACCCCATGTATTCACGGACTGGTAATGGTGTTCCAGCCATTAAGTGGAAATTGGACCCAAATAATTGGTGTTTTTGCCACAAGTAACAATATAAGTGGAACTTTGCTTGCAAAACTATTTATTGAAGCTGTTATTCTCACTGAAAATGCAGGTCTGTTTGTTGATTTCATTAGTGTGATGGGGCTTCTTGGAACAGGAATATGTGGAAGACATTTGGTATATCAGCAGATTGTTCTAGAACTAAATACAGCATTATGCATCCTACAGATTGTTCTAGAAGTTTACATTTCATATCAGATTTTCCTCATTTAATAAAATGTGTACGAAACGCATTTGTTACCAGAGGTTTTCTTCTGCTCGAAGGAGAAGCAAGACCAGAGCATGTTGAAGCAGCATGGAGGAAGGACTCTGACATAACTACTCTAAAAGTCATGCCACAAATTACACGCATTCATATTCACCCGAATAACTTCGAGAAAATGAGGGCAAGATATGCTTTGCAGCTTTTTAGCAACGAAGTATTAAAGCCGCCCCGGTGGCGCAGTGGTCTAAGCGATGGCTTCTGATCATTCGTCCAAAAGGGATCCGGGTTCGAATCCCGTTGAGACATGGATCTTGTGTTTGTCTTACGGCACTGTCTCGCTCCCTTCCGTGGAGCCAGTGACCCTAAATTAGGGACGGGCGACTGCATATAGCCCATTGAGTTGCTCACGGTGGTCGTTAAACCTCCAATCAAAAAAAAAAAAAAAGAAGTATTAAAAGGGCTTTTTCTCTATAAGCATCATATTGAAATACAGTTTGGAAGTACTAATGCAACTGCATTTTTCATAAGGTTGATGATGCATGTTAATAACTGTAATGACCTCTAGCAGTCCATCAAGTAGTCTCCGTGTAGATTTTGAGGGATGCAAAGTACTTAATGATTTTCAGCCGCCCCGGTGGCGCAGTGGTCTAAGGCGTTGACCTCTGATCATTCGTCGGAAGGGGTCCGGGTTCGAATCCCGGTGAGGCATGGATGTTGTGTTTGTCTTACGGCACTGGCTCTCTCCCTTCCCTGGAACCAGTGACTCTAAATTAGGGACGGGCGACTGCTTATAGCCCATTGAGTTGCTCACGGTGGTCGTTAAACCTCAAAAAAATGATTTTCTGTTATATTTACATAAATAGGAAGCTTTTGCAGGAGATAAGAAGATTGGGTTTTTAAGTGCTAGCACAGCTGCAGGATTACGAGTCACTATAAGCAGTACCATCTCTCTACTAAAATATCTAACAGAAACCTTGAGCTACAAGTATGTAATGTCATCGCGCTTGAGTCAAGACTCAATAGAAAACATTTTTGGCATTTTTCGGCAACTGTCAGGCTGCAATGACCACCCCACTACAGATGAATTTTTAGTGACCATTCAGTGTTTAAGTTTTTATAATCTGGTCAAGATTGTAAAGTGTGGTACTAGCTGCACAACAGAAATCATCAATTCCCTTATTGGGCCAAGTGACACTATCAGTTGCAAACCTAATGTTTTGTTAAATTTAAATGAACTTTTAAGTGATGAAATGCTAGATAATGTGAAAGATACCTTGAATAGTGCTGCATATTCTGATTGGGCTTCCCTTTTCCCACATAATTCCCATAACCAGTAGCTAGTTTATGTTGCAGATTATGTAGCTAGGAAATGTTTTGCAATAACTAAATGCAAAGATTGCACCAAAATGTCTTTAACATGCAGTATTGAAGAAAAGGCCAGATTTTCTGGAACACTGATACGAGAATTTGATAAAGGTGGCTTATTATATCCATCAAAGGAACTCCTAGTTCTTGTCAGTCAACTGGAAGGTGTTGTTACACATTATTTCAGCACCGAAAAACTACGCAGAGATAGTAACGTTGATATTCTAGCTATCTAGAATATCAACGTTACTAAGACAATTAAATTCATTGGTTGTGCAGAACAAAGTAAAGATGTGACATGTAGGATTGCAAAATTTTATTTACTGACTCGGTTGCATTTCTATATAAAGGGACTTACACTGCCTGACAATTGCTAAGGACGGATGACAATAGCAACGATAGCAACCATAAAATGGAAGGCAGGAAAATGTGGAAATTAGCATAAGTGCGTGATGCAGTAAGACGTGTTGTGCGTATGCAAATTTTGGATTGCCGAACTTATACGTGACGTCATAGCGCTGATAAGAGACATAAAGGATTTGACGCGTATTGACCGTTGTTGTTCAAACGCAAAGTTGAAAGGGAAAGAATCAATTGACGAACTTGTAATTTTCAGTATATCTTCCCGACATCACCTAGGTAATTTTACGCGTGGTCTTATTATTGGCAAGATTGAAGAAGGGCGAAAAATAACAGGTGTTGCCAGGGAGTTCGACGTCAGCCACAGTGTTGTTTCAAGGCTTTGGAAATCATTTCAAACAAATGGAGAGTGAAGCAAACGTCACGGGTGAGGTCGCGTTCGCAGTATGACACCTGCAGAAGATCGGTACATAGTGCTATCAACAAAAAGACACCGGCGCAGCACAGCTAGTGAGGTAGCAAATCAGTTTATGGCAGCTACTGGCAAGCGGATCTCCCGAAAAACTGTCGCCAGACGTTTGCATGAAGGAGGACTATACGCACGCCGTCCTGTTGTGTGCATCCCATTGTCCAGACGTCACCGTACCGCCCGTTTGCAATGGTGCCATCAACATCGCAATTGGACTGATAACGACTGGTCTGCTGTCCTCTTCTCAGATGAGAGTAGATACAGTCTATCGTCTGATTGTCGACGACAACTGATCTGGCGTGATAGTGGTACTGCATATTGTCCAGCAAACATACAGGAAAGGGACCGATATCAGACATGTAGTGTCATGGTATGGGCTGGCATCATGATCAATGGCCGTACGTCCTTCTATGTGCTTCCAACTGGGACTATGACTGACCAACGATACATTAATGATGTTCTGCTACCTCATGTTCGCATGTTCCGTGGTGCTGTCGGTGATAGATTCATTTTCATGGACGACAACGCAACATGTCATGGAACAGTCGCTGTCCAGGAGTGTCTTGAGAGCGAGGATATTCAACGCCTCGTATGGCCACGTTCTCCAGATCTGAATCCCATTGAAAATGTGTGGGATGCTTTGGGGAGGAGTCTTGCTGGTCGCCAATGCCCTCCAATAAACAAGGACACCCTCATCCGTGCACTGACAGAGGAATGGGATAAATTACCCCAACAGCTGCTTGATAATGTTGTACAAAGCATGACACGACATGTGGAATCTTGCATCGCCCTTAATGGTGGCCATATCCCGTAATGGCATCTTACGCCGGAACGCCTGCGGACGGTAATTGCATTTTTTTCACGTTTACGTATTCTGCACAAAATGGCCTGTTTGCCCCTTGAACACGTTCCAAAGCCTTCAGGAATTCAGAGCACAATAAATTGTCTTTCTTGTAATGTCCTGGCATTTTGATATTATTTTATTTCACTTGGCATCCAACCACACTTATTTTTTTATGCGCTATATAGCCGTTTATGATCCGTCCTTAGCAATTGTCCAGCAGTGTAATAAGATTCACAATGATAATAGAGAAAAAATGAAGTACCTTAAGCTGAGACGCTGCAAATAAATATGAAATCCGTGGATCTGGTTGAGGTTCTTTTTATGAGGAAGCAAGTGAGAGACAGGTTTTTTATTACTGTGGAGAGAGAAAATATATGTGGAGTCAGTCAATAGCTCTCACTTATAATTACTGTGGAGTCAGTAAATATATACCGACTCCACAGTAATGCTACAGCTCAAACCCTCACCGCACTCCCTCAAAACTACTTTAACAGTAAATAAGAACTTTGCAACAGAACAGGTTCCGTCATTCAAACCCAGGGGTTTGAACTTAGTCACATTACCAATGTTCAACTCTGAGCAAGCAGAGCAGCCACTGCTGTGTTTACTGATCTACTATGTATTACCATATGTAAGCATATGACCGTATTTAAAAGAATGGATAACTTTGGGAGTATGTAGCAGTGGCTAGTTAACATTTCCTTCATTAAATATGATATGTATACACATAGCAGACAGTAAGCCTAATGCATATGCAAATAAGTGATCCTAGAAATTTAACCCAAACTCATTAAGAATTTTTCCAGCCTATAATGAGGTCAAGAAATGTACAGGTTGTTAACAAACTTAGAAAAGAAAGTTACAAAAACTGGTAAGTTATTTACAGGTTCAAAATTCATTTCTTTAAATGTATTTATTTAAAAAAAAAATTTTTTTTGCTCCCCCCATCAAGTAACTGAATAGTTCAGCAGATAAGATATTAATATACAAAAAGATTTTAAGGAACATGTGTGGTGGTAATAATATTGCAGAGTTACAATTTTTCATTAAAAATGTTTAGAACTGTGGGATTCTTTAGCAAACCGCCCCACCCCTTCATCTATTTTTATTTTTAATGCTCAAATCCCAAAACCACTGGTGGTAATCTGATATAAACACACTTTTTTTTTAATCAACATTTAGCTTTGGCATTTTCATCATTGCAGGGCTTCCATGACGGAATTATATACTACAAAATTCAGTATTTTGAAGAAAGCTTGCAAAATGCCATGAGTGATTTAGTGTGACTAATTTACTCTTTACATGGTGGTGTAAAAGTAATAAAAAAATAAACTAAACAGGAATTAAATTTATTTCTGGAAATTTAATTGTGTGTGAAAACATCTAATAGTTGCATTCACAAATTCCTGCTCTTTGATTCAATTTGCATTTTCTAAGATGCCTAAAAATCAAGTTGTGTTTTATTTATTTTTTGTGTAATGGTACTTTTTAAATCCCTCTCCCAAGTTTTGCTGCTGGTAAATTTCTCTGTCGCTATACAATTGAGAAACTGTTTTTGATAAAAAATTTCAACAACTGCTGCACTAGCCTTTGACATATAACAACCCGCAATGAATTAATCAAGCTTCTACTTTATAAAAAATAAAAACGAAAAAAAAATATTTAATATGGGATGCTTACTTTTGCCTCACTGTATAAATTGAATAAAGCTTAAATGTGCTGAGATGTGGTAATATTGTAATAAATAATGCCTGGTACATACAAGCAATGTAAGATTAAAACATTGCTTTATTACAAACTACACGTGACTTCTGTATGGAAATGCCTAAAGCCATTTATAATGAACTCTCACCAGCACGCCTTTGGTCCCCGTGCTGATGAGAGTTCAATACTCAAAACCGGTCCACGTCAGGGGGTCAGTTTTTTCACATGTGCTTCAACATTTGTTTCAATTGGTGTAAATTGTATCTGTATTACCTATTCCCAACTACTAGGGGCATTAAACAAAGGTGTTACATGTTTACATTGTACACATTGTACACAAAACCTTTCTGGATGTACTGAGGGGATATCAGTATGAGACTGAAGTAATTCCAATTCCAGAAATTAAGAACAAATAAATGACTTGGTAAATTATTTGCTCCCCCACAATATTTCCTCATTTAATAGTAAAATTTATCTAACAGTATGAAAAAAATCCCTCCAAATCAGCCACTTGCTTTTTTTTTTTTTTTTTTTGCATTTTTTTCTGAACAATTATTGGTAAATGTTTTCTCATGCATGCGCATGCATTATGACCAAATAATGCTTCAGTCAGAGAGGAATGTCATTGTAAATGCGTGTGACACAGCTTAAATAAGGTGGTACACACCGTTTTTTAAACTAGTCAGTAACAGGCAAAAATAATTTTTATTAAGCCTCTTAATAATACGTAGCCGCCCCGGTGGCGCAGTGGTCTAAGCGATGGCCTCTGATCATTCGTCCGAACGGGGTCCGGGTTCGAATACCGGTGAGGCATGGATGTTGTGTTTGTCTTACGGCACTGGCTCTCTCCCTTCCCTGGAACCAGTGACCCTAAATTAGGGACGGGCGACTGCTTATAGCCCATTGAGTTGCTCACGGTGGTCGTTAAACCTCCAATAAAAAAAATACTTAATTATTTTGAACACAACATTTAATCAAACACAACTGTTTAGAAAATTTACGAAATTGGTAAATTTTGAAAACAAATTGTTCTACACTAAATTGCAATCATGGCTTGAAAATTGAAACTGGGAATATGTTTGCAATTCGTATTTATTACAGAGAATGCCTGTAAGTCAAAATTCCAAAGGGAGCGTATCAGAAGAAAAATATTTATTATATTTCTAGGGGTCATAATTGACACCTGAAAATGCGTATATGACGGGTGCGTGTCCGCTGTCACTGGCACGCGCATTTTTTACCTTTAAAACTGGTTCCCTTAACTGAGTGTGTATTGCCCTTACAGTATCTACATTTATATATCATTTACAACCACTATCTCAATCCACTGCTGGATGAAAGTCTCCAAGTTTCTTCCACAACAGTCTGTTTAGAGCCAGTTTTCTTCTTGCTCCTGAATTTCATCCACTCTTCTCCCACATCATCTTCTGGGTCTTTTTTTTTTTGTCCCTTGCTATCCAGTTTAATATTTCTCGCTGGCTCTTTCTACTAGAAATATCTCCATCCCATAGCAATTTCAGGGATTCTGATCATTGCTGTCTTCCATTCTTGTAATTTTCCCGATCCACGAGTTCCTCTTTGTAACTTTCCTGTTCCTGGTTACATCAAACATGCACCTCTCAATGTTTTTTTCCGTTGTCTGCAGCCTCGGTATATATGTTTTAGTTGAGGTCCATGTCTCTGCTCTATGCGTAACAACTGGAAGGATGCACTGATTAATGAGCGTCATGTTAGAATCGTTAGCATCATGTTAAGATCGTTAGAATAAGGGTCCTGCATGGAATGTATGTGGAACTAATTTCTTTGCTGTGCAATGGTGTATGCGTGGGTGATGATCAAATGATCATATGTAGAGGATTTTAGGAAGGGAGTGTCTTACCCCAGGTTTTAAATAACCCCTAGAAATAGGAAACTATGAGATTTAGGCTAGGGCACCCAATAGGAAGTGACACGGAAGCGAAGTAGAAAGGGGGAGGAAGATGCCGTTATTTATTTATTGATTACCGGGAGGCAAGTACTGGTGTATGCGTGGGTACCTCTCCACAAGGTAAACATTGAGGAAATATACACAAAAATACTGGAGAGCACTACGATTCGGAAGTTCACATTAAAATGATTTGTGACTACAAAATATGCTAAACAATTTTCTTTTAAGAAATAATGCATCAAACCAAGTTTTATACGCCGATTATTTTCTTCATAAATATGGCAACCCCTTGATATGTTCACTAATTCACGTATCGGTTATCTCTAGAATTTCCCTATCAGTGCCAAATATAAAAACTAAATATTCATTTCTACGAGTATATATATAAATTATTATTAAAGGAACAGCATCTGCAGGTTCAGTAACTTAGCTTTCGAAGTGATATCTACAAAATTTGAATGCAGCCCCTCCATCTCAGCTTACCACTAGCTGCTACTGAGTGATCTACATTTAAAATTTCTAAACAGCACGTCTTTACTTCGCACATCCACTCCATTTGTTATTGTTTTGGTAGGCATTCTTCAAGGAGGTTGCATATCAATTTAAATCACGTAGAATTCTATTTTAAATTAAATTGACGACGCTGCACTCTGCGGCAGACTTAAGACATTTCACTGAACCGTAAAAGGTGTTTCCATAATCGCACACTTAGGAAAATCATACACTTACATCCTAATCCAAACCCCGTTGTTTGGGTTACATTGCACACCACTACACACATTCTCTGACACAGACGCCGTCTGCAGAGCGCGATGCGGCGTGGGACATATTTCGAACGCAGTTTTTGAGTTGAACGGCACACTGTCCCTTCTAGACGCTATAGCTATGGCATAGTCTGCTCATGTCTGGCTTAAGATGGCTGCCTTGACGTCACAAGCGCGACGTTTCGCTAACTTCACTTGGATTGCATTGAGCCAACGGAGAGTGCTTTTTCCCTTATTCCTACATCCATGGTTTATGCACAGTTGCCATTTCGAGACGTCACGACTTCGACGACGTATAAGGAGGTAATGACTAATCGCGGGAAAAGCCACGTGTGCTTTTCATGCCATCCGCCCACAAGAATACGTACGCTTACGTATTTGACACTGCAAATTTGCATTCTTATTCGGCGGCATAATTTGTATATTTGGTTCTGTACATTTTGGGAAAATCGACAAAATGTGCAAATTCTCTTAATTTTGAACACCAGTGTATATAAGTAAGCTGGTCGCGATTTCTAGCATGAATTTTGTGTTTTACTTTATGAATCTGGCAACGATGCTCCTCACAACACGTCACGTCATGTGTTTCTGCCATTATTTTTTGAACCTGCTTGATGGTCTCACGCACAGCTCTGTGGTCTCACGTCTGCAATCGGCTATCATTCTTACAGGTGAGTTCTCTTGTTTTCTATTGTAGTTTTTTAAACTATATTTGCATATCTAATTTTCTGCATTGAGCAAACGCTAAATAACTTTCATTATCTTCAAAATATTCCGAACAAGGACACAAAATTATGTTCACATCAATTTCGTAAGTAAGGTGCTTTGCCTTTTTGATATGTAAAACCAGTTCAACCTTGGTAAAACAAAGTATTGTGTATTTCTAGATATCTGAATGTTTCAATAGATGAGGTCTCGTATGTTTCCGCAATCAACTCAATGTGTCTTGTACTTTCGAAAAACATGATTTTTCAGGAAAGCAAAACGTAACTTCATAATTTAGCATATAGAAATATACTATGTATCTAAATACCTGTTCATTAAGTAAATTAATTGTTCAGTGTATCAACATTATTTGTCTACCGCTAATATAGATGGGATGAATTTAATTGGTTATTTAAAGTTTACAAATGCGTTAAAAAATTAATTTACTTGATTCTTCCTTGATCCAGTGGAATCAATCCTGTATTCTCTTGTGACAGTTGAAAATCATTTCTGTGTTCCAGGACATCGTCCTGAATGATAAGTACAGTAAAACATTATCGCCGAAGAAATGCGGGTAGCGTCATAATAAAAGCCTAT
Organism: Macrothele yani; assembly: GCA_039090855.1. NCBI lineage: Eukaryota > Metazoa > Arthropoda > Arachnida > Araneae > Macrothelidae > Macrothele > Macrothele yani. Next base: position 125,867,655 of record CM077009.1, on the reverse strand, counting down.
ACTAAGTAATGCAGTTAAATGTGGAAACTTTGTCAATATTCAAAAATCAAACCCTAGGATCCAAAACAGGGAACTAGTCAATAAAAAAAATTAGAGCAACGATACATCCATGCATTCAAAAAATGTAACTCTCATTGAAATTGATATGGAATAAAAACAAAACTGGTGGGGTTTAAAAAAGGATTTTTAACCAATGAATAATGTTATAGAAACTAGGATCATAAAAATTGACTTATATTTCTATATGCTAGACTATATTACACTTAATCCACGTATTTGGTGATTTTGTTTCTTGTACAGATTAATTTTATGAAAAGTCATAAATCACATGAATTTAAAACGTAATTTGTTTTTCATTTTGAACCAGAAGCATTCAATCTAGTAATAATTTGCTAATGTGTGAATTAGCACTTGCTAGATGGTGATCAACTGGCAACTTTAGCAATTTAATTTAGTGGTTGCCAGTTTGGCCTAGAGATGGGCAAAATTGGTACTTGTTACTTTCTGTATCGGTACTTTATATATATAACGTCATAGATGCCATCTTAAGACTGACATGAGTTGACTATGCAATAGCTGTTAACTCTGTACGAGGTATGAAGTTGGCGTATTTTTTTTTATTTATTTTTTTATTGGAGGTTTAACGACCACTGTGAGCAACTCAGTGGGCTATAAGCAGTCACCTGTCCCTAATTTAGGGCCACTGTTTCCAGGGAAGGGAGAGAGACAGTGCTGCAAGACAAGCACAACATCCATGCTTCACCGGGATTCAAACCTGGACCCTTTTCGGACGGATGATCAGAAGGCATCGCTTAGAACACTTCGCCACCGGGGCGGCAGTTGGCAATTTGCTTTTAATATTAATAAATTTTCCCTTTATTATATTAATCATTGATATACTGTTCTTAAGGATATTATTAGTTGATTTATCAATGTTTAGGGCATTACAGCTATTTAGGAAATATTTTAGATGGCTTCTGGGGGATCAGTGTTGTAAGTACCAAAAAGGAGGTTGCTTGTTTCCAGTTTTACATCAAAAACTATTTAATATTGCTGTTTTTTGGCCATTAATATTCCTACTGACCATTATCACATGAATTGCCTTCATCCCCTCCCCCCATTCAGGTTTGGTAAAATTATTTACTATGCTTACTTTAGGGTGACTATATACCGTTTTTTTTTTTTTTCATATTTCCTGGCCGTCCCGTTATTTTAATAAAAATGTCAATTTTGTCCCGTTTTTAATAAAAACTATAAAAATACTTTTATGTTGGTCAAGCAAAAATGCCTAGAAAACATTCTTGTATCTGATAGATGTGTAAAAAAAAAATTCTGATGAGCAAAAAATGCCTAGACTTTCAGGACTTCTGTTATATTGTACAGTTATTCTTTGTTTTCCAGAAAGTACAGCACCTGTTGAGATAATATTTTCTGTTATGAACAGTATGTCGTCAAAGGAGAAATCTAAGTTAAGTGTTGAGACAATAGGAGCCATGTTAGTTGTAAAACAAAATTGTGTCATGGAGTGCGAGAAGATTTATGATAAGGTGTTAAAGACCAAAGTTTTCTGCGTAAGATTGCTTAGTCGGAGAAATATTCATAGTACGATCATGGTGAAATACAGTCCCCCACTGTACCAAAATTTTTGCATGGGTTCTGTCACTGTTATGAAGAATAATGGTAAGCTCGATATGTTTAAGTTATCAAACTTTTTTTTATTGTCTTACTTTTTTGTCCCATTTTTATCTCAAGGAAATATGGTCATCCTATGCTTACTGTTTTAATGTTCAGTCAGCACTTTGGTCCACCTAGACTTTTCCTCACCCAATGGCCCTTGTAGGGGATATTTTAGTGGGGGTGTTAAAACATTTTTTGGACCAAAACTGTAGTGTATGATTTCTTTTACCTTTTGGTAGTACTCAGATCACTTCTAATTTTTGCCAGAGTAGTTAAAGCACATTATCTCCTGAACACAATTTCCATGTTTTCTATTCAGTAAGTTTACTTTTAATGTTATTTGCCAGACAGTGTTCTGGGTTTTTATTTTATATTTCACTTATATATGCTAATATGCACCCAGACAACCATCCGTTGTTGAATAAGAGCTCCTAGATTTTTAATTTAGGGCTGATGAACATATTTTTGCAGGATGGTGCATTTCTACAGTATTTGAAAAAGCAATACCAAATCATTACATTTCAACACCATTAAATAAAACTTAAAAAGTGCATGCAGGGTTCAATTACACATCCCCCACTTTATAATATACCTTGACTATACAATCTAAATGGGAAAATGCCTTTTCACCTGTGAACAACCATATGCCTTTAAAAATGACTTTTCCGAGGAAATTGCTTGGAACATACATCACATTGATAAGGCCTTTCACCTGAATGAACAAGCACATGCCTTAAAAGATGACTTTTCTGATAAATTGCTTAGAACATACATCACATTGGTGAGGCTTTTCTCCCCTGTGAATGAGTAAATTCTTTGAAGGATAACTTTTTCGAGCAAATTGCTTGGAACATACATCACATTGGTATGGCTTTTCACCTGTGTGAATAAGCATATGCTGTGAAAAAAGACATTTCCAAGCAAATCGTTTGGAGCATACATCACACTGGTGAGGTTTTTCCCCCGCAGTGGATGGCTAAATGCTTTGGAAGATCACTTTTTTGAGCACATTGCTTGGAACACACTGTACACCACATTGGTAAGGCCTTTCACCTGTGTGCATAAGCATATGCTCTGAAAGGTGACTTTTCAGAGTTTTTATTAGAATTTTTTTCCTCTGTTAGCACAACAAAATGTCATATTGTTCAGTGCCATTCTGTCAATCAAAATGGGAAATTAAGCTACTCATATCTAAATTGACTTCATATATGGTCTTGATTACTATCTGCCCTTTGGAAATTAAAAGATTTCACATTAAATGTTTCTCCGTTACTTACCTGTGAAAAGTAACTCCAGAAAGTGGTCGCCCCGAATCGTGACATCCATAAGCGCAACAACACACAAGTTCTTAAAAAAACTTCAAATTTCGATAATCAAACTTGTCACTTTTCTAACCCAAATTGCTCAAAATAACTATTTGAATCTTAAGATGGATGTTTTGTTTGTGACCTTATAGTTTCTCCCGTTATTCCTAACTCCATGGACCGGACCCGTCTCGGACGAACGATCAGACAACTGCGCCACATAGGCAGCGTGGAATTTAAAAGTTTGTCACCCCGGTGGCACAGTAGTCTAAGCTCTGGCTTTTGACCATTCGTACCAGATGGGTTCGATTCCCAGTCAGGCATGAATATTGTTTGTTTTACAGTACTGGTTCTTTCGCTTCCTTTGGGACCAGTCACTCTAAATTAAACAGAAAAATGTGTTTAAGTTTCATGACAGTCTGGTACCTAAAGTATCGTTTCAACCGCTCTTTTTCTGCCCAGGCCGCCCTGTGGTGCAGTGACTAAGCAATGGCTTCTGATCATTTGGCCGAAAAGGGTACGGGTTTGGATTCCAGTGAGATATGGATGTGTTTGTCTTACGGAACTGACTCTCTCTCTTCCCTGGAGTCGGTAGGCCTAAATTAAGGACTTGCGACTCCTTATAGCCTATTGAGTTGCTCATGATGGTAATCGTTAAACCCTCGATTAAAAAAAAAAAAAAAATTCTGCTAAGAAAACTTATTTTAAAAGTTCATCCTTTTTGCTGTTCAGCAATTGGCAACCTAAACGAACTATAGGGGGCGCTGTGCAAACGTAAACAAACTTATTTTAGTACGGATAATGCCGCACATGGTCCCATGAAGTTGTGTGTAGGTCTCTCAATCCTTGAGATAATAAAATTTGTGGACACTACAAAAAATTCGTGATGCATCAAAGCACCGGAAGAAATTCTTAATGCAGGTCATATCATTTCATATGGAATTAAGAAAGAAGATAGAAAAGCAATCCACATAGTTTCACATTGCGTTCAATCCACCGCAATAACGTTGTCGCCTCATTCGATCAATAGTGTTTTAGACAGAAATAATTGTGAAATTTCTGTAGTCTTTTGAGTGCTCTTGTAAAACAGGCAGAGATGGAATCTAATCACTGTGTAGCAATAATGCTTTAGTGTAACAGGTAATTTTTATTTTTACATTTTCAAACAAGTGATATAGTAATACCGACAGGGATGACATTTTGGTAAATGTGTAGATTAGCGTTCTAAATTATTTCATCTGAAAAATGTTAGTACCTGGAAAAAGTGTGACGCACAGATTTTAGAGTATGGAAATTGATGGTAAATGGTGCAGAAATTTCATGTTTTAAATGTCTTTTAAAGATTTTTATCGTAATATTTACCTGTAAGTGCGATGCTGTGAAGAGACGCTGCGGTAGGACTAACTCATTGCTACCGTGACGAAGTCAAGCTTTGCTCCATTGAAAGGAAGATTCGCTGCTGCATGTAATTCATGCGTGGATCACTACAAGTGCAGCCGCGTACATTCTTGCCAGGAGAGCAAAACATAATGTACTCATACGCTACAAAATTTAGTTCGTTCGTGTTTTGTCATTGTTTTTAAAACTGATGTTGAAAAATGTTTTGTTCTTTCAGATGACGTACGAATATGCCGTTCTAGGTTGTACAGGAAACTGGGGAAGTATAACTTTTGGTTCTGCTTTGAATGGCTTCCATTCATAGGTGATTTGCTGTGCCACTGTACTTTTGATTCTAGTGTTAATACTTTTTGCAGATCAGTTTCTATCACACCGATACATATCTTGCAAATCAAAGAGGTTTTTTCTTGCCAACAACTTATGGGATACAACAAAATAAAGGGTGGATAATTTGGTCCTATTTTCTGTAGCGTATCCCTACAATATTTATCGCTCTCCTGCCAACAACGTAACCGTTTTCTCTTGTACTTTTCCGTCCGTCATTTCAGTACAGCAATGAACCTTCCTTTTAATGGAGCAAAGCTTCACATCGTCGCGGTAGCGATGTGGTAGGCCTACCGCAGCATGTCTTCATAGCATCGCACTTACATGTAAATATTATGAAAAAATCTTTTAAACACGTTTAAAATATGAAGTTTGTGCACAGTTTCCATATGACATCTGACAACAATACTGCTGAGATTGCCAATAATAAAAATAAAATAAAACATGAGATAAATCCGGTATATATTTTATCATGGTTTTCAGACACTCGGCTTTTTTTTTTTTCCCCGACTACTTCTGTAAACCAGTTTTTCTTCCGTAAAAATAAAGGACTTCCTGTATTCAGATCTAAGGAATAGCTACTGTGAATCTGTACTTGTCCCAAGAAAAAAACATTAGCAACTTCTGTAACTAGGTCCAAGGAACGACTGCTGTAAATCGGTACCTGTCCAGAGAAAGAAAATATAACTAAGTAATGAAGTAGGAAAGTACCGATGCTCTGTACTCGTTACATTGTAACGGTTACGGATGTGCCGACTCATCACTACTAACTAGGTCCAAGGAATGACTGCTGTTACAAATCGGTACTTGTCCCGAGAAAGAAAATATAACGACTGTAAGGTGAAATGAAGTAGGAAAGTACCGATCTTCTGTACTCGTTACATTGTAATGGTTACGGATGTACCGATTCATCACTACTAACCAGGTTCAAGCAACGACTGCTGCAAATCAGTACTTGTCCCGAGATAGAAAAAGTAACAAGTAAAGGATTGAAATGTGAAAGTACCGATCTTCTGTACTCGTCGCATTGTAACGAGTACGGAAGTATCGACCCACCACTAGTTTGGCCATTTGTTATTTTTAGTGTCAATTTACAAAAGTATAATAATTCAGAAGTAAAAGGTAAAAGAAAGTGAAACCAGTCCTAACTAGGGATGGCAAAAAACCTTGATGTTTCAAAGTTTTGCCACCGTTAATCGATGTTTAAATCTCAATGTTGCAGATCCCTTTTAGTGCGATACGGTTGATTCATTGGCCTGCACACGTGTTAAAAGTGCAGTGGGCTGAATGATTGGCCCTTGATTTTGACCCGAGTTGTTCCCAAATCAGACAGCAGATATCGGCGTGAACAGAGTTCGCCGGGGAAAAAAAAATAGAGTATTTTTACTCCTTTTAAAAAATTTAGGAAGTAATTTTTAAAAGTGGGGTAGTATTTTACAAAAATTAACAAATGAAATAAAAAAAACTTACAAAAATGAAGGGCAATTATGAAAAATCCAGATTTTTTTTTTTTCATAATACAAATTTCACTACCACTCAGTGTATTTAGAATTTGGATTTGTTTTGCTTCTTATTTTATTAATAAATTTAATATTCATATTTTAAAACAATAAAATTAAAGTTATGTTTTGTAATGACCACATGCAACAGCAATATGTTCAAGTAGTGAATACATTTCACTTTTGATATTCCTATAGACATCTAAAAATATCTAATAAACTTCTCAGCAAGTTTCCCAGCCACATTTGTCTTTTGTTGACTCTGCGGCTGCACAACAGCCAGTGCTTAAATTTTCACTTTGCTGATATCATTGTTTCCCTTCCCATTTCTTCATTCTCGCTTTTTTTTTTTAATGCCCTTGGATGACAATTTCATCCATCATGCTGAAAGAACTTTCAGTCTGAGGATCATGAAGCATGATAGCTTTCACAATTTTAGATAAAAGATAAATACTGTAACTTTAAGAATATGAATACTTTTGAACACCATGCATCAATATATACAAACTTCTCAGTTTCGTTACTTTTGTTTTCGGACTCCCCCCCCACCCACCCTCACCCCTTTATCAAGCTGAAATGCAAAAAAAAAAAAAAAAAATTAGTTTAGAGAGAAATTTTTGTTACGTCCGATTTCTGTTTTTGGACATTTCCCCTCCATTTTCAAGGTGAAATACAAATATTTATGAAATAAAATGATATCTGACAACAATACTAGGTAAAGGAAACATTGTGTGAAAAATAAAAACACAATTACGGAAGAAATCCTCACTGCGTCTAAGTTCTGTTTTCAAAAGTTTTTTGCGGAAAGCATCCTTCACCACTACCAATTGCCCCAAAATTTCTGTTCAGTTATGCGTCAATCTCTAGGATAACCCAAATTATGACGGAAAACGAGAAATTCCTCGAAACCGTGACACTCTCGTGCCCGAAGATTACAGTACAGGGGAATTTGCGCTGCGTCGCATTCCCGTTTTCAGAAATTTTTCTTCCGTTTACAAACTGAAATATGAATATTGATGGAAGAAAATTATATATAACAGCAATACTGAACTGAGGCAACATCGCAGGGAAACAAAATTACAATTATGGAAAAAATCTTTATTTCGTTTACTTCCGTTTTTAAAAGACTAAATACCGTACCTGTGCATATTTTTATGTGTTGGTAAAATTCTTCGGTGCATAGGTTTATGCGTTTCTCGATGAGTATTTTTACGCGTTGAAGTGCATTTTACATGTTTTTTCGATGCATAGTTTTACGCGTTGGTAAAGTTTCAATGCGTTCTAGACACCAAATTACGCATTTTGGTGAACTCTAGGCGTGAATGATAGCATTTATTAATCATATTATTTTAAAATGAAATCGCCACGATTCATACCATCAAACAGCAATACTACCGAAAAAATCTTGAGAATATATAGTAAGAATCATATCGTATCGTAAGTTCTCATTCGCTATGGGCTGTGCGACGGGTGGAAGGCTTATTTTAACCAAAACTTTTCCTACTACAGCTGAGGCAGGGCTGTTCACGTAGGATTGTGGGTGAATTATAGAACGTTACACTATTGGAAATAACTTTTTTGAGCCCCGTTCAAAGTGCAATAACGCGCAACTCGTTCGTGGTCCAGTGACAACGGCGTGTTTATTTTTCTTGTGGACTTTGCTGTGAAGGAGAACAAAATGTGTTTTTTATTACTAGAAGCTCTTCACATTATTCACCAAACAAACCGACACAATTGCAAAACTCAGCAAATTATGAATTTTCCACATTTTTGACACTGAATCTGCGAGCAGTTCAATGAAATAAATCCAGGGGGTTTACCAACCCCACATGAGTATGCAGGCTTAAATATATATCATCATCATCATCATTGTCAACCATTATCAATCCACTGCTGGACGAAGGTCTCCCCAAGTTTCCTCCACAACGGTCTGTCTTGTGCCAGTCTCCTCCATGTCACCCCTACATACTTTCGAATTTCATCCACCCATCTCCCATGTGGTCTTCTTCTGGGTCTTTTCCTGTCCCTTGGAATCCAATCTAAAATTTCGGCTGTCCATCGATGATCTGTCCTTCTGGCAGTATGTCCAGCCCATTGCCATTTCAGGGATTTGATTCTGATCATGATGTCTTCCACTCTTGTCATTTTTCGGATCCACGAGTTCCTCTTCTTATCTCTCCTGGTTACACCAAGTATGCACCTCTCCATGCTTCTTTGAGTTGTCTGCAGCCTTTGTATGTCTCTTTTAGTTAAGGTCCACGTCTCTGCACCATACGTAAGCACTGGAAGGATGCATTGATCAAACACTTTTCTTTTAAGACATAATGGCATATTGCTCTTGAAAATTATGCTGTTTCTTCCAAAAGCTCTCCAGGCAAGTTTTGTACGCCGATTAATTTCTTCATCAATGTGACCCTCACTTGATATCTGCTGTCCAAGATAAACGTACGTGTCTGTTATCTCCAGCTTTTCTCCATCAATCGATAAATCTTCATTTCTTGTAAAAGCATTGAACATCACTTTTGTCTTCTGAAAGTTCATTTTTAATCCCACTTCTTTACTCTTGTCAGCAAGTTCCTGGATCATACTCTGCAGCTCTGATGGGCTAGTTGCAAAAATGACTACGTCATCAGCAAAACGAAGGTGGGTTAGATAATCTCCATTAATCTTTATCCCCTTGTTTTCCCAGCTCAGTGACTGAAAAACACCCTCCAATGTGGCATTAAAGAGCTTCGGAGATATGGTGTCACCTTGTCTCACTCCCTTTCCAATTTTTATGTGTGTTGTATTTTCAAACAGCCTAATCTTTGCACTTCCATTTTCATAGGTGTTATTAATAATATTAATGTATGCATCTTCAATACCGCAGGTTTTCAAAGCCATTGTAACTGCTGATGGTTTCACCGAATCAAAGGCTTTTTCATAATCGATAAAAGCCATGCACAATGGAAGTTCATATTCTCTCGTTCTTTCAATTAGTTCTCTCAGCACATGGATATGATCTATTGTGCTGTAGCCACTCCTGAATCCAGCTTGTTCTCTCGGTTGAGCCATGTCCAGTGTTACCTTCAAGCGGTGTGAAAGAACTTTAGTGAAGATTTTATAAACTACTGATAGGAGGCTGATAGGTCTGTAGTTTCCGAGATCCTCAATGTCACCTTTCTTATGTAGCAGGATCATTGTAGCGGTGTTCCAATCCTCAGGAATCTTTCCTTCATTAAGGCATCGAGTGAAAATTTGGGCGAGTACTGTTTCGATTTCTCCACTTGCTTCTTGTATGATGTCTACAGTAATTCCATCTTCTGGAGCTTTTCCCCGCTTCATGTTCTTGATTGCATGTGCAACTTCTGCTGGAAGGACTGGAGGAACTCTGGTACTGGTATCTTTCATGATGTCTGGAGTACATGTATCATCCCTTTCATATAATTTGGAGTAGAAATCTTTCACTCTTGTCAAAATTTCGCCTCTATTTCTTGTTACAGAACCATCTTCTTTTCTCAGTGCCATAATCTGTTTTCTTCCCTTACTGAGATGTCCCTTTGCTATCTTTAGGCTTTGGTTGTTTTCAATTGCTTTCCTCACTAGTTCACAGTTGAATTTTCTTACGTCTTCAGTGATACTTTTTCGTACTGTCTTGCATAGCTCTATATATTCCACTTTGGAAGTCACATCTTCTTTAGTTGTCCTCATCTCTCTTCTTTTTTGCATCAACATTTTCGTTTTTCCTGATAATTTATTTACATGCAACTTGTTCTTAGACCCAGCTAATTTTGTTGCTGTTTCCATAAGAGCTTTGGTTACTTTTCTGTTAACTTCAGAGATGTCCACTTCTTCCGATGTTAGGCCTTCTAAAGCAGAGAACCTGTTCTTTAGTTCCAACTTGAAGGTATTATGGTGTTTTTTAAGGTTGGTTATGTCAATAGATTTTGTTTGTCTTATGAGCTTGCCACGTTCAAGTTTAGTGTTGAGGTGCATCTTACATCTCACCAATCTATGGTCACTACCTGTGTTGAACTTGTTTAGCACACTGCAGTCTTCTATGACGAATTTTTTGTTACACATAATAAAATCAATTTCACTTGTCGTCCCATTTGGATGTCTCCATGTCCATTTCCTGTGTGGCTTTTTCTTGAAGAAGGAGTTCAAGATGAAAAACCCTTCTGCCTCTGCAAACTCAACGAGAGTATTTCCACGCTGGTTTCTATTGCCGTGACCGAATTTACCTACTGAAGTTTCATTCTGTTGCCGTTGCCCTATTTTTGCATTGAAATCTCCCATAATTATTTTCAAGTGCTGCTTACCTTTATTATTTAGATGACAAATTTCCTCATAAAATTCTTCAATTTCTTCTTCAGGATGACTTGTGGTGGGTGCATAAGTTTGAATAATCTGAGCCTGGTATCTTCTCGATAGTTGGATAACGAGTCGTGCAGCTCTGTCAGAGGAACTTTCAACTTCTACCACTTTATCCTTCAGTTTCTTGTTTATTATAAATCCAACACCACTAGTTCTGCCAGTATCTGTCCCACGATAGTAGAAGAGATGTCCACTTTTCAGTTCGATGAGATCTTCTCCTTTTCTCCTTACCTCACTTAGCCCGACGATGTCCCACTTGATCCTTTGTAGTTCCTCTTCTAATTCAAGAAGCCTTGAATCAGAAGATAGGGAGCGTCCATTGTACGTTGCCAAGGTCAGCATCAGATGGCAGCCTAGTCCGGTCCTCCGGGGATTCTTAGCACCCTCTGCCTTCATGTCGCACTGGCCGCTGCCTTGGCCAGGTACATTCCAGCTGCCGGAGACTGAGGGCCAAGATTTAAGTTGTGGAATCATTTTGGAGGTTTGGCCATAACTCACCACGCTGGCCAAGCGGGTTGGTGAGTGTGGGATAGAATTTCCTCTAATCCCGATGGTATAGTTATACCGCTATGGGCGGTCGTCAGAGCCCCTTTAGTGGGAACAGGATGCACCACGAGAAGGCGGGGTTGACATTTGTCAAGGAGAGGCTGTGATGGTATATATATATATATATATATATATATATTATATATATATTAAATTTCTAGAAATGTTAAGAAAAATCTTATAAAGTTCAGGGAATTTTTTTGGCCCAAAATATTTAAGTTTATGGAAAGTACAGCATCCTTTCTTGAAGCTTGCAATTTCTAAGAAAATGGCTTAGCATTTCTGGCATACACACACATTACATGTAGCACTAAATTAGGCTTAAACCTCTATGCTAGAGGAGCCGATACATCAAAAAAACATTGAGGCGTCCACCGATACATTAAGCCTTTTAACAGATATTATTGGTTACTCAATTTGAATTGGTGAGTAATTATTGTAACATTGAGCAGAAATTTTACCATTCGATGTGTCGTTTACTGCTGCAAATGGAAAAGTAAGAATTCATCAGCTTAGTAACAAAAGCATAGAGGTTTTCAGTTATACATGGTAAATTTCCACCGATGCTATCGATGTTTTAGAAATGAGTGAACCCAGAGAGGGGGAAAAAGGATTTACAAAACAGTTTTAATTTTGTGCAGTGAGTCCCTTCTTTTATGTTCAGATAAAGCTATCCATGTAAATAATAGCAGTTACATTAAAGTTTCCATCTATACCTGCAATCTTTTTTTTTTTTTTTTTTTTTTTTTTTTATATACGCTGGAGACTTCATTTTAGTCACTGAAATTTGTTAACTTACCTGCAAGTTTTTTTTTTTTTTTTTTTTTTTGCCACTAACTTTTTTGGATACTTAGCTAAAATTCTAGTCTTCACCTATACATGCATCATCATGATCAGATTTTTTTGTTTTACGTTCTGTGGATTATACACTGCGTAGATCTTATGAAGATTTTTTCCCCCTCAATTTCATGATCTGCAGATTATGCAAAGGAAAATATGATACTATTAATTAATAGGTACAAAATTTTACGTCCACAAATAGTGTTTTAATAAAATCGAATTTTTTTTTCTAGAGCAGCAAATAGAATGGGGGTGGGGGGGGTCATGGAGCACATTGGAACTTTATTCTGCAATAAGTGGATGAATAAAAAGAAAAAATTGACAACAATATACTTTACCACTTTTAGTTACTGCATCATCACCCAATGTTTAAGCTGCAGTCGCTATTTTCACGAAATGCGATGAGTTAATCTAAAATGCGAGAAAAAAATGAGTGTCTGTCGCAAAATTGCGCCCGCCGTTTAAATATTAACCCATCAGCGGATTCTACTCCGGCTATTCTATTTTTGTGGAAACTAAAGTTTCCAAAATTCTGGCAGCGATTTGTACTCCGCTAATGTTATTTTCTTAATCCTTAAGGAATAATAGGTTCCTACTGTGTCCCTACAGCACCTTTTGAATCACTCCTTAATTAATTAATTAATTTACACCAGTTCAAAAGACACGTTTATGGGAGCACCAATCTACAACAGTCAGAAATGATCTCTTTTGTTTACAGACATAATCTACATTTTTAAATGATTTTATTATTGTATGTAAAACAATATCTATTACAGCTGTCATTACTTACCATTAATGAAACTTTTGAGCGTGTTTGGATTTTGCTAGTCTTTCAATGTTTATTGTTAAATTTGTTACTGAGAGCAGCAGAGAATTCTTCAAATTTGAATCAGTTATTCGCGACCTTGTTTTGCTTTTAATCAAGTTCATGGACGAAAATGCTTGTTCACATCTGTATGTCGTTCCAAAGCGACATATATAAGTTTTTGCAAATTTTCTTAGTTCTGGGAAATGTTCACAGGGTAATGAACGCCAGAAATTAATTATGTCAGAATCATTTTGATCTGGAAAAAGCTCATCAAATTTCATTTTTAATAATGAATTTGTTTTTAAATCAATCACTTCCATTTGTATCTTACTAGGCATCTGCATTACGTTTTGTTCACTAAGTGAAAATGGGTTTATAAATGTGAGCATGCAGTTTTCTTCTTTAGCAAAATCATGAAAACGACTTTCAAATGACCCTTGCAATATCTTGATTTTTTCAATATATTTGGTCGAATTACTATTATCCGCATCACATTCACTCTGCTCTTTCAAGTGTCGAAATTGAGTCAAATCCTCATTTTCTAACTGAGAGATTAACAGTTTTAATTTCATTTTAAATGAACTGATGCTGTTGACTAAGCTAGGAAATAATTTATTCTTGCCTTGTAGTTTTAAATTTAGATCATTGAGATGGCTAGTAACGTCAACTAAAAATGCCAAATCAAATAGCCAGTTGTTGTCCAATAATAGGGTTCTTTCATCAGGTAGTTCATTTTCCTGTTCTAAAAAATTAGAAACAGCATTTTTGAATTTCCAAAATCTACTCTGAACCTGTCCTTTAGAAAGCCAGCGTACCTCACAATGAAGGACAAGTTCACCATATTCCAAATCTAACAATTGACAGTATTCTCTGAATTCTCGTCTGTGTAATGCTCTTGCTCTAATTTTATTCCCACATTTCACAACCGGTAGCATAACATGCTGCATATTTAAAGTTTTCCCACACAGTTGCTCTTGGTGTATAATGCAGTGATATTTAAATACAGGACGGTTTAAAAATTTTTCAAGCAAAGTTGTAGTGCCATTGACTTTACCTATCATTGACGGCGCTCTGTCCGTACACACACTGATGAGTTTTCTATAATCTAATTTTAGATTTTCTAGGCATGATTTTACTTTTTCAAATATGTCTGATCCTCTCGGTTTACCATGCAATGACTCCAGACTGGCAAGTTCTTCAAATACATGAAAATTATCATCAATTCCTCTTATAAAAATGGTTAACTGGGCAACATCACATGTGTCCGTTGATTCATCCAAAGCTAGAGAACAGAAAGTACAAGAATGGACAAGGTCTTCCAATTGCTGAGATACATCCCGAGAGAGTTTCTCGATACGTCTCGTAACTGTCTGCCTTGATATAGCAATTTCGTCTGCTTTCCTTTCAATAACTTTATTACCAAGATGGTGTGCAAATATTTGGAGACAAGGCTTCACAATTTCTTCCCAGTCAGAAAAAGGTTTCTTTTTTTCGCCAATGCTAAAGCAATTTCATATCACGCTTCTGTCATCGCCAAGTCTTCACAACTTACTTTAGCAAATATATTTTGTCTTCTTCCGATTTCTTCCTTTTTTTAGTCACATATTCTTTTCGTAACTCAGACCCAAAAACAAGCTTTATTTTTTCTTCTATGTTAGTCTGATGCTGTGTTTTATAGTGTCTATTAAGATCATGTCTTGTATTATGTGAAAGAGTACTTTCACAAACAATGCAAAACGGTTTTCCTGGTGTACTTGCTATAAATAACAACTCATTTTCCCACTGTTCGTTAAATTCACGCTTACTATCACTTTCTGCGCTTCTTTTGCTCTGTGATGGATAAAATGAATTAAAAAACAATAAATAGAAAAGTACAAAACTCTAAAAATCTAAATGTTGAAAACGAACAAAGAGATCACAAGTACGTACGTCATATCACACAGTCACAGAATATCAATTATGTGGGATTTGAATTCTATGTTCACGTTAAGAAACAGTAGTGGCGCTCTTCTTCGACAAACGTCATATATATTTATTCTTGAATCTGTCTTTCAATCACTCTCAATACAAAAACCACGCTAGTACACTCAATAAAATGCTCTCGCAAAAACCCTGCTTCAAACTCCACGCCACAATGGCTCACTCAGTTTCTTCTGCCAGAGGGCGCAGCACTCGTGGGAAAAAGCGCTCTGAAGTAATGTTTCTTAGCGATGTTTACTGGCGACCTGCCAAGGTCAGCCACCCGCGGCACGGCGTGGAGTTTAAAGCAGAGTTTTTGCGAGAGCGTTTTATTGGGTGAATCGCACAGTTATCAATCGTACCACATCTCACTCGTGCAGTTTCTCTCTCTCTCTCTTATACACACACACACACACTGTTCCCATCCTTCAATTGTGAACTGTCAAAAAAAAAAAAAAAAAGAAAAAAAATCAGCTGAACTGATGAGTAAGAAGGCTGTATGAATTGAACTGAGAGCACTCAGGTGTTGAAAATATGAAGATGGATAAATTCAGTTATGGCGCTTACTTCAAAAGAATAAGTAGGCGCAAGGATGCAATGCGCCACTTATAATCATCCAATGCGCCACGGTTTGGCCACACCTGGTTTAGACGATTCAAAAGGAACGATTTCGATGTCAGTGATAAAGAACGTTCTGGACCACCCCCAAAAAAAATACTGATGCGGAATTGGAAGCTTTACTTGACGAGGATCTGTGCCAGACCCAAAAAGAACTAGCAACATTAAATGTTAGTCAACCATGCATTTCACAATGTTTAGCTGCCATGGGAATGGTGCAAAAAGAAGGGAATTGGGTTCCACATGCTTTGTGGGAAAGAGACCTTGAACGTCGAAAAACCATTTGCGAATTGCTGCTTCAAAGGCAAAAAAGAAAGTTTTTTTTTCATCGTATTATTACTGCCGACGAGAAATGGATATGGTACGATAACCCTAAACAGCAGAAAGCATGTGTGAACCCAGGTGAACCAGGTGCTTAAACGCAATATCCATGGTTCAAAGGTAATGCTGTGTATCTGGTGGGACCAGAAGGGTGTGATCTACTATGAATGGCGGAAACCGTCAGAAACTATTACTGTCGATCGGTATCGAACCCAATTCATGCGTTTAAAACAAGCTCTCACGCAAAAACAGCCAGAATGGGAGAATAAACACAATAAAGTCATCTTACAGCATGACAACGCAAGACCAAATGTTTCTCGACCTGTGAAAAAGTACTTAGAAGGATCTGACTGGGAAGTTCTACCCCACCTGCCATATTTACCAGATATTGTGCCATCAGATAACCATTTGTTCCGGTCGATGCAGTCACAACTTTCTGGAGAATGGTTTAGTTCTTATGAAGACATCAAAAATTGGCTGGACAACTGGATCTCTTCCAAGGAACCGGAATTCTTCCTTCGAGGCATACGTTCACTGCCCGAAAGATGCGGTGTAGTTGTAGCTTCAGAGGGACCATACTTCGATTAATATTTAAATATTGTTTCTGTTCTACAACAAACATGTATTTTTTTTATTTATTTTAAAAAGACTGGACCTCAGGATCTAGTTTTGAAAAATGCAAATGTTTACTAATATCCATTGGAAAGAGCCACCTTCTATAATTCGAAAATTCCTCCAAAATTCCCACTTGAAAAATCTGTCAGCTCTCTCACCAATAATAATTGAAAAAACACAATTCATTGTTTCCATCCCTTTTCATGGATCCTTCTCTTATAAGATGTGTAAACTTTTCAAAACTGGGCTACACTCTCACAGTGAAACCAAACCCTTCTGCAATAATGTGCCTGTTTAAAGACAGGGATCCTGTCTCACCCTTGGACACTCCTAGAGCTTATGCTATTCCCATTTCAACTTCCTCTGGTCTCTGTGTATATTGGAAGCACATACCGAAGCATCAAAACAAGACTTGGTGAACACAAAAAAGATGTTTCCAATGGTCTTCCAAAGACAGCTTTATCTGCACTAACACTTGAAGACACCTCTGCAGTTCCCATTCGGAAGCAAAACAAAAAAGTTGCCCCTTTCATCAACAAGGCATCTGTATTTTCAAGAGAGCATTGAAATTTTGTTCACCAAAAACTGCAATTCAGAGACCTCTCACCAAATCCCATTTATTTGGATCTCTCTTTTAAAATCTGGCAACAGTTGCAACACCCCAACTTTAAATTGTAGTTCTGGCAACCAGCCCATCCAGTCGATTGCAGGTGATCAAGGTCGTAGGAGGACTGAAAGCTACTGCTAAACGAACCTTTTACCGTACGTGACTCTGTGCGTTTTGCTCGTTTTATATGTTTGTGTGTTATGATCGCGTGATGCCCGAGTTTTAAACCTTCAAAACTTATTTATATACCCAATATATACTTACATATGTATGTGGTGTATGTGTGAAAAGTTAAAAATTATTTTTTTTTTATTTTTTTTAAAAAGATTGGACCTCAGGATCTAGTTTTGAAAAATGCAAATGTTTATTAATATCTGTTGGAAAGAGCCAGTGCTATCAGAAAGACATCACCCATGTCCCAGCCTAGCCCGTTTCTGGCAACTGTTCTTATGCACCCATGTCCTATTCTAGCCCTTTTCAGGCGACTGTTCTTATGCACCCATGTTTTATCCTAACACTTTTCGGGCGACATTTAGTTAGTTAGTTAATTGATTTTTGTGGCGCAAGGGCCAGGCTTGGCCAAAGAGCGCCAGGCACAGAACTATCAGTTAAAGATTTTTAAAAGCGGGGTGAAATGATTAAGAGCAGACAGGCTTGGTAAAAGTTAAAAAGGAGAATGATGAAAGTTGTGAAGACTAGTTAGTTAATTAGGTTTATATATAAATTTATTAATTTACTATTATAATTATTATATATATATTTTTTCTTTAAATAAGTTTTAAAAGGTTAATCTGTTTTAAAAGGAAAAAACTGCGAAAGTGTCGCAGTGGTCGCCCAAAAGCTTTTGAAGCGTGGCTGCACCCTCGTCCAGCAGATGAGACTGAAAATAGTGAAACCAATGATAATGAAAACGAACACAGCTGCACAAAACATGAGAGACGGTGAGTAAACAGTCGCATGTCTCGCACACCGGGGCAGTGCCGCCACACAGCAAATAGCTATGCATGAAGCAACAATGCCCAATGCGGAGACGCGCAAGAACAACTTCTTCCCAATGGTTCCGGCGACTCGATGATTCCCAGACTCCAAGGTTAGGTTTTATACGGTGCAGTTTATTCTCCACCTGTTGGTCCCACAGACTTCGCCACGTTCGTCTGATATGATCGTGAACAAGAAAGCGAAAATCACGGTGGAACAGTGGCAAGGGTGTGACGACCAAAGAGGAGGCAGATCTAGCAGCAGCATCAGCAGACTCATTTCCTGGGATTCCAACATGCCCAGGAATCCAGCAGAACCGAATCTGGACATCAGCCTCGAGCAAAGAACGAAGAAGTCCCCGTACGGTAAAAAGAAGTGGGTGGCCAGTGAAATCCAAAGATGACAATGATTGCACAACACTCAACGAATCAGTGTACACAATTGCATGCTGATGAGAGCTCGACTGCAAGTGAACAAGTGCAAGATACACAGCATGCATCTCCGCCGAAAACACCGTGGCCTCAGTAGGAATGCGGGCAACAGAAACTTCGTCAACGCAGACAGCGGCGGATCCAACAACACCAGCCGCCTTAGATCCATCGGTGAAATCAGGAATAAAGTCTGCATTGACGTAACGGTGTTCAGTGAAGAGCTGCTGGTACACTGACGCAGGGGTTGAGGACTTGTCAAAAGATGTAAAGCTGATATCAACCATGACACCAAGAGGAGGCCATGGGGGATCCTCAAAGCCCCTGGTCTCTCCAACGAGTGACAAGTCGAGCCCTGCATCACGAGCTACGGCTGCCATACGAAGACCGAAGGTTCGAATGCACGAGGGACGGATCTCGAACAAACGAGCATGCTGGGGATGAAAAACTGCATCATATAAAGGATGGTCTGAGAGAGATTTAAGTTTCAATTAAAATTAAAGAGACAGCTGCAGACGGCGTAAATGAAGCGACAGTTCGTTCGCGTCGGCATAAAGGCTGGGAATGGGTGACGTGCGAAATGCTCCCGTACAAAGATGCAGTGCTTGATGGTGGATGGTATCCAACGGCCGGAGAACGGAAGGACGCGCAGAGCCATACAGCCATAATCCAGCTTAGACCGAATGAGAGAATGGTAAATACGGAACAAGGAAGTCCTGTCTGCACCCCAGGAGACTGAGGCAAAGATCTTAAGGATTATCAAGGCTCTCAGACAGGAAGTCCTTAGCCGTCGAACGTGCGAGCGAAAGGTGAGAGCACGGTCAACGGTCAAACCAAGGAACTTGATTTCCGGCAAAACTGGAATGGCTGCACGGTCCAAATAGAGCTCTGGATCAGGATGGAGGCCACGCCTCCGGCAGAAATGGACACAGGCTGTCTTGTCTGGAGAAAGAACAAACCCATTATTGTTAGCCGCTTTAACAATCTGGGTAATTGCAGACTGCAGCTGCCTTTCAACGAAATGCATGCTGGATGACGAACAGAAGATGTGAAGGTCGTCAACATAAATGGTAGCCGAAACCGCTGGAGGAAGATTTTTGAGCAGACAGTTTATGCGGAGGATGAACAGAGTCACCGAAAGAATGCTGCCTTAAGGGACACCTTGTTCTTGATGGAAAAAGGCAGAGAGCGTCGTACCCAGGCGCACCTGGAACACCCGGTTACGAAGGAAGCTGGCAATGAATGTTGGGAGGTTTCCACGCAACCCATTTTCGTGGAGGACACGGAGGAAACCGTGACACCACGCTCTATCGTAAGCTTTTTTGATGTCAAAAAATACAAACGCCAGGTGCTGCCTACGTACGAACGCCTCATGAACAGATGTCTCAAGGAGCAGGAGATGGTCAGGAGCTGAACGACAACGGTGGAAGCCGCTTTGTAAGGGAGACAGTATTCGATGTTCTTCTAGAAAATAAATTAGCCGGGAATTAACCATTCGTTCATGGATTTTGCACAGACAGCTAGTGCGGGCAATTGGCCGATAACTAGAGGGAGACTTGGGGTCTTTGCCAGGCTTGGGAAAAGGTAAAACAAAAGCTCTTCGCCAAGAGTCCGGGAAACTGTGCTCCAACCAAATGCGGTTGAAAAGCACTAACAGATTCTCGAGAGACGACTGCGAGAGATGACGGATCATGTCATAGTGGATGCCGTCGGGACCGACAGATGTTGCACCGGACCGACGCAGAGCCACCCGTAGTTCAACCATGCTGAAGGGGGGTTATACTCAGTGTTATAAAAAGGCGCAAAGGAGATTTACTGGCCGGGCGACTGTTCTTATGCACCCATGTCCTATTCTAATCTAACCCTTTTCAGGCGACTGTTCTTATGCACCCATGTTTTATCTTAACACTTTTCGGGAGACTGTTCTTATGCACCCATGTCCTATCTTAACACTTTTCGGGCGACTGTTCTTATGCACCCATGTCCTATTCTAACCCTTTTCAGGTGACTGTTCTTATGCACCCATGTTTTATCCTAACACTTTTCGGGCAACTGTTCTTATGCACCCATGTCCTATCCTAACCCTTTTCGGGTGACTGTTCTTACGCACTCATGTCCTATCCTAAACCTTTTCAGGCAACTAGTTACGCACCCATGTCCTATCCTAACCCTTTCCAGGCAACTGATCCTATGACAACCCCTCAGACCACTCACTCACCAAGACAGCATTGTAGTTAAAATTATTGTGTATGTTCAGAAAAACTGTATGAACCAGATGATGAATAACTTAAATAATGTCTAACATTCAAACATATACCCTATGAACATTCTTACATATTTTACCATTCAGAAATCTTCAGTTTTGGGATTAATATGTTAAAACATATTACAAATAATGAGAGGTAAATGCAATGGCAAATTGTGTGATTTGCCTTTGTATTTAGCCCTGAATGCCATAAGTGAGCATGTAAATATAAAAATGACCCTCAGAATTCGTGCTTTTAACTTAAATCTAAACATAAAGTAATGAAAGCAGCTACTTTTCAGAAAAAATAGTTGTAAATTGTAGCAAACCAGTTTTTGCAAAAAAAAGTTGTTGCGTCCTACTTTTATAAAGTAGCTTTCCAATCACTGTGTGTACACACAGGGCTTGACAAAGTGTATATATACACACACCGGTAAGAGGGGGATAATAAACGGTGTGGCATTTTGAAAACTCAGCGAGGTGATTGGCAAAAGAGTTGGTGTTATAGGAAAAGTACCAAAACTGTGGGGGAGGGGGAAATGCAACACAATAAGGAGATGAACTGCAAATAGGTTGTAAGAATTTTTTCTTTTTACATACTTTGCCAGGCAACTGGATATCTTATTGATGTGCCTAATAATTTTTATGACCCCTCCATATGGGCAAGGGCATTTTGTAAGTCTTGATAATAATGTGATATCCCTGTCTACGAATTCACACCACTTTGAAGTTTCATGCACTTTTGAGGATTTTCTTAACATTTTCAGCAAAATTGCTCTGAACACAAAAATGGGTATCATCTTTTTAAAACCTTGAATTGACCCCTGTTAATATGGTCCTAAATATTTTAAATTAAAAAAAAAAAAAGGATTTTTCAATGCCAATAACTTCAAGAGAAAAGAGATTAACTAAATTTGGAAGGGAAACATCTGTGTTGTTTATGACCTGAAAATTTGATTGTTAGGTAAGATGCAGCATCCTGACTGAGTCTATGGAAAATCTCTAGGTAATCATTACCCATAATTGTGCAGGTTTTTGTTTTTTTTATGTACAATAAAAATGTGAGATATCAATCTTACCTCTGTCTAAGTAATTAGTTTGCGGGAGCCGTTTGAACAGCTCACACACACACACAAACACACGCGGCCATAGTCACCGAGAAGGCGGTTGCTCTCCCAGAATGCTCATTCCAAGAGCATAAATTCATGCTCTGGGCATGTAAAAAATAGAAGTTCTAACTAATAAAAGAAAGTTATGCCTTTCAGTAATTTCTTTTTAAAGACTAGTTAGTCTCATAGCATACTGTATCCATGCAGTTTGCCAGGGTGCAAAGTAACATACAGTATGAGGTATGAACATCTCATATCCATGGAGGGAATTTTCCAAAACAGTGAATTGAGGCATAGAAAACAATATCACCATTCCAGTAGCACAGTGGTCTAACTAAACCTGGCTTCTGAGCATTCATCCGAGATGGGTCCTGGTGAGACGTGGATGTTATGTTTGTCTAACGGCACTGACTCTCTCCGTTTCCCTAAATTAGGGACGGGGAACCAGTGGCCCTAAATTAGGGACGGGTGACTGCTTATAGCCCATTAAGTTGCTCATGTTGGTCGTCAAACCTCCGATCTAAAATATATATATATATATATGCCTAACCTATATGACCTTCCAAACATGTCTTTGGGTTGAAGAGTTCATTAATCATTTGTGCTCTGTCACAGAAAGTTCCGTGAGCGTCTAACCTTGAACAAGATTTTTGCAAGCCCTATGTCTAAAGCTTCTTCCTATTATTATATTTTTATCCGATACTCATTTGTTCTGTGCTGGTTTGTTTTTCGTTCCACATTTCTGCGGAGTGTTGTTGGCGTTCACATAACATTTACTTGTCTTTACTTGGTATTTACAATCTGTGGTTCTTGGGTATTTACCTAGTTTTTATATTTTTAATAAAATTATGTTAAAAACCTGAAGTGCAATATTTGAACAATTATATTACTTTCCTATAATGGCAGTGTGTTAGAAAGTGAAAACCACATGTTATTTGAGTGGAACTCGAAGGGGCTTAATTTCAAGTCTCGCCCTCTCTGGTAATAAAAGCTTGCTATGGTCCTACACACACACACTCACTCACTCACTCACTCGCACACACACTACTGCTTTTGTGTTCACTCATTCATTTACAAACTTTGAGAAAAGTCATTCCTGGTTAAATGTTATGCACTCACCCAGTTGGGTTCATATATCCAAAGAAGATGAAATTCTTTAAATGTTTTTGTATTCTATTACTTGTCATTGTTCATGGATAGTTTGAAATTAGTTCTTTGCTGTGGAGGGTAAAAGAATTGGATACAAAAATCTTGTTCTGCATCAGAAATATCCTTTACAAGTCCTACCACCACTTACCTTTGTTATATACTAGCTTGTCACTGTTCTTCTTCACAGGCTCAAATGAAATAAGCTTTTTTGTCACTTCTTTGTAGATTTTAGTGTTGGTGAACATTTCACCAACACTAAAATCTGATGGGAGAATCAAATTGGTCTGGAAGAAGTTCAATTTGCTCTTCAACCTTTGAACTTGACACAAAGACATTTTATCCCTGGTATGTTATACTAGTATTAGGGATATAATTTTATGCATGCTAAATGTAAACATATATTCCAGTATTGTAATTTGTCCCTGAACTGCTCTTCAAAGGCTTCCCTTTGAGACAAGTCTTTTCGCAATTCCTCTAATACTGTCAATAAGGTCTTCTTGCCATATGAAGTACTAAAGAATTATGGCATTCAGCCCAAAATCATCATAACAGTGACTCAAGTTTATAAAAATTTTGCAGTTCTTGTACTGCCCTGATGCTCTATACAAAAAAAAAAAAAAAAGCTAACTGCTTTCATGTATGGAGCAGTAGTTTTCAACGAATGCATGGCACACCATTGCCAAACGTACATTGCAGTATTGGATCGAAACAAACCTTATGGAGGTGCAGGTACGTCTGTACCTCCATAACGTTTTGTTTCACTCTCTATTATTACATATTACTCGTGATTCTTTATGTCATGTGTTTCATTTTGCTATTGATACCACTAAAGGTGTAAAATCACCTTTCTTTCAATTTTGACTGGTCAAAATCTAATCGTCTTTATGCTTTGTACAGTGGTGTATGATAATAGGTACTTACGTATTAAACAGAGGCCCATTTCACCTGCAATGATCGTGCTGCAAAGTCCATTGTTTCTGGGCTATCTCACTTGCGATGTTCACCCTCAAAGGTCATTTGTTCCGTTTTTTGTAATGAACTTGTGATGTCAAGTGAGAACTTTATTTTATACTTTCTTCCCCGTTCCCACGAGAACTTCATTGGATACTTTGGTTCCTTTTCCATGTGCTCATTTTTTTCTTTTTTATTGATTGGAAGTTTAACTACCACCGTGAGCTACTCAGTGGGCTATAAGCAGTCGCCCGTCCCTAATTTAGGCCCACTTGTTCCAGGGAAGGGAAAGAACCAGTGCCATAAGACAAAGACAACATCCATACCTCACCAGGATTCGAACCCGGACCTATCGGATGAATAGTCAGTAGCCATCGCTTAGACCACTGTGCCACCAGGGCGGCGCGCTTAATTTGTTTCGCATTGGATACTCTGTTTCTTGTTCTGAGTTTGTTTCGCGTTCCCTGTGCGTCAATCATTAAAATTGATAATGCTGTTTAAGTAAGTAAGCTTTCACCATTTTGTGGAAATATGAAAATTTGGGATGTACTTAACACTGAGGAAGAGGCAGTGAGTTTTTTCAGAGTATAGGAATATTGCCTAGACAGTGTATATGTAAGAATGGCCATAATATGAAATTATACGATTCATTTAAATCTTGGCAGTGTAAGGTAAAAAGACGTAAGAACAAAGTACTTAAGAGTGTTTGACCTTTGTATGTGTACTTGGCGTTTGTTAGGCAGTAAATTTTCTTTTTTTTTTTATATTGAACTGTTTGACTTTTGTATGTGTAATTTAGGGAGTATATGTTTCTTTCCTTTATATTAAACTGTTTCACTCTTGTACGTGTCCTTACCATGGTTAGATTTGCACCAAAAACTGTCTGTGCTGAGGGCCTCTGTTCAATACATAAGTACTCAATAATATTCGAAATGAAAGTACTATAGACATGCCTGAAATGATGTGCTGAATATGAGTTGTTGCCATTACTTGCTAATCTTCTTTAAATGGGATGCTATGCTTATGGGGAAGGGGAGGCAGCAAGTTTCTTAGAGAGGAATTTATCAATCCTGCCACCCTAGGGTAAGTAATCAAATGTTGGGAGAACATTTTGTGTACCATATGGTTGTGGCACCAGCAGAATGGTTTATGTTTGGAAGGAGGGAGACTAATTCAATGTGTAAAGAATTGTGCCATAGAAGGAAGTAGGTACAGCCCTATGGTTCTTCCAGTTGAGGGAAGTACTTGAGTATATGCGGGAAGGCAAGTTATTCCTTCCCTGGTGCTGGATTCAAATCAGTCGTTGGTGATACTAGTGTTACAATCCATCATACAGGTATTGCAAAATTGAGATGAAGAAAGAAAATGAGTCTCTGTAGTGAAAAAAAAAAGTGGTGTTTTTTAAGTTTCTGACTTTTAAAAGTTGGTTATTTAAAAAATATTTAGAGCTAGTCTTTTTTTTTTTTTTTTTGTTACAAGTTCAAAACTGAATTACTATTTCTTTTTACCTGGCTGTATGGTTTTGTTTTTAGGCTGATAGGTTAAAAAAATATTGCAGATAATTCCATCGAAATGATGCGTTATTTTCTACATACGGGTGTAGGGTCATTCCACGTGAAATCAGCAAATTTCAGAATAAATGGTTGCTTGACCAATTTATATTTTTTTTATATTCCCATCGTAGTTAGTACCATTAGTGAGTAGACCAAAACAATTTTTAGTTTTTTTAACTGCCGCCATTTTGGATCTACACCTATTTTTACCAGCCGAGAAGGGCAAAAATGAGGGTTTTCAAGGGTTCTCGGAAATGGCTGTTACTCGATAACTACTTGAGATAACTAAATAAACTTTTTACACCCTGAAAGTAGACATTTTAAGGTTTCATAAAAGGTACTTACTTCAAATGTAGCTTTTAATCTAACCAGATGAAAATAAACTTATATTCAGCACATGCGATTCACAAAATAGCCATTTTTAGGAAGCTGTAACTCAGGAAGGGCTTAAAACCACAAACTAAAACTTTTTCCTTACCAACTATAGATAGGTAGGTTTTAGCTTATTAAAAAAAATCATGTTTTAAACCCCTTGCTAAAATTTTTTTAACCCTGAAGTTGCCAAATTTGTAAAAAAATGCAGATTTCAAGGTCAAATATCTTAAAAGGGCAATCTGCAAAAAATCTGAGATTTTTTGTGTGAACTCACCTATTGGTACCCTATCAATGATATGAATGTCATTTTGTGGTTCAGCTGAGTTTCTGAATTATGAGGACTCAAAATGTAAAACAAACCTCTCACAAAAACAATAACATACATTTATGTCGTGTTTCTGAGCAAATATTATATACATATCATTAAAAATACACTTAAACACAACTATTAGATTTATTATTGAGCTTACGTTATATCATTAAAAATACAATTAAGCACAATTATTAGATTTATTATTTTAAAAAAATATTTGCTAAAATTTTGAGCTTACCTTGAGCAGTCTGGTGCACCCAGCAAGTTTTCAAATTTCGTGTTACGATCATAAGCACAAAGTAAATGTAATTACTTAAGATATATGTAATTGTATTTACAAATATCTTTGGTATGCTTGTATTGTATAAAAACATTTACAAATATTTTTTTTTTTTTTTTTTGAAATAGAAGTTTGTTTCCCCTCCAAGTTACTGGCTACCACATAACACATCGAAAGGGCAAAGTTTTGCAATTTTGATTTTTAGTGGGGTTTTTTTTTCAACATGACTTTTTTGAGTAAGACGTTAACTTAAAAGAGAGTTCAGTGTTCTTTTCTTGGGTAATGTTGTTCTTCCGCCCGGTTGATGTTGTAAATTCAAGAGGTGATAACTTGGCCAGTACATTTTGCATCGGAATCCAAACCTTTTCCGCATTTTCTTTCATACTGAAAGTTGTAGAAGGTCCACTTAGGTTGTAAAACTTAGCCCAGATGTTATAATTTTTTTTTCGACAGTTATTCAACCCTAGCTACAAACCATTTTCCCCTGTAAGCACATACAATGTTATCTCTCTCCTTGATGTTTGTTATATCAACTTCATCTTCATTAAGTATCTTGAACATGAAGTTATGCTTGTCTGGGAAAGATGAGGTTCTGCTGATAACCATAACCAAAGTAGTGCCATCCTTTGGAACAAAACTATGGTTTCCTTGTGTTATTAGGCACTGGTCGAGCTTCAGAAAACCGCTTTGTGAGCTTTCCATCTTCTTTTCTAATCACTTCTTGGTCAATTAAAAAAATTAATTCCAGTTATTTTCCTTTCACAAAAGTCATACATGTCTTTAACTGTTAAAATGTGATCTTTTGTTGTTCTTTGAAGGCTCGCTTTTGCTACAAGTCTTTTTACAGTCCCACCGATACCATCACAGGTGCTTTTACCATGACTTGTGGCAAAGAAGTGCCACTCTTCATCTAAATCAAAGTCTTCCTTGTGTTTGCACAAGTTAGCAAAATTTTTCCTGTTTTTGTATTGGGCTGCTGACTCATCTGAAAAATAAACAATTTTTTTCATGCTTCCATTTAGAGATTGTACCAGAGGTATCAGCTTCTTTTGAAAAGTATAAACAGCAGCTGTATTGTGAATTAGGCAGTCACTTAGGAAGCACACACTTCTACAAAACAGTTCCCCATTTTCATCTCTGTAGTAGATGCAAAAAGGATGAACTGTTGCTTGGGAATTAAGCCAGTGGAAACTCTGAATTTCATCCTGTACGATGAAAGTGTAATTTTCAGAAAAATCCCCAATGACTATGCATTCATCCCTTTTCAAGTTTTCCTTTTTCATTTTTAAAAAAATTGATTGGCTTTTTGCAATAAAATGGTGGCTTTTCAAATCTTGAAGTTTGGTAAGAAAATTTTCTTTAAAATCATCATACGGTTCAACAAGTGTTACAAGTTTGCAGTGGTCAGTTGTGACCCATTGCTTGTATGTTCTCAGCTCATCTTCATACTCAGGGTTGAACTCTTTCCTGAGAACTTCAACTCCTGGACACTTTATGCATAATCCAAACATGCAGTCTTCATTTGCAATATCACAAACTGCTTTAGAAATAAGATCTCTAAAATCACGTAACTGTATAGCACTCGCCATCAACTTGACATTTTGGTGAGCGAAGCAGACGCAAACTGAATGTGTGCCATTATTAGGTCCAGCAAGAAAACACCATTTTGGGCGTAGCATGCAGAATTTAGAAAATCCTGTCGTAACGGTTGGATGTTCAAATTTGAATTTCTCGTACGCTTCTTTTAAATTGCACAGTATGAGCCGTTTCTGTTTTACCTGCTTGGTTCCATCTTCTAAACAACCTGATTTAGTGTCTTTCATTCCAGGGCACATCCTGCTGATTTCATCACTTTGATAAAAATTTACAACTAAGTCCACAGTTTCTTTCAATAGTTGTTTACCACACTTATGAATATTTAGCTCTGGAATGATACCATGTGTTTCAATTAGGCCCCGTGCTTTTCTTACTAAATACGTACTTACACCTAACTCTTGTATAGTTTTCTTTATGGACCAGCTATGAGGAACAACACTGATAACTAAAGCCTGGAAGTTGAGGCAAAATGCCTTAAAATGCTGTTTTTGCCTTTTCGGCTCTTATTTGAAGAAAATGCCTTATGTTTTTAATGCCTTTTTTTTTTTTGCCTATACTCAACAAATGCACTATTAAAAAATGATTTCTTCTTAAGAATGCGATAAAATCAAAGTTTTGATAACAATCTAACATGCAGTACGTAGTGTTTCCGGGTAAACACGTAATTTTTTTAAGTTATTCATTTCTTTTAAAAAACTCGTTTTTAGGGTATAGGTGTACAAACCATAAGGTAGGTGGCATTTTCTCTAAAACGAAATCACAGTCGGCAGACATCTGAAAGTAAACAAGAGTACAATCGGTACATTCAAAACGAGGTGCTCCAATTTAAGCAGCGGTGGTAGATGCATGCGCAGAGTCACCGATGGTCGGCATCTCGTTTTATGTTTTGCTCTCCCTAGAATCCTAATGATAGTTTCTGCGCATGGCAGAAGTAGCCGAATCCTGTCAGATAACATTGTAACCAATCAAAAGCTAGAGTGAAAGCCAAGAATGCACGTACACACATAAGACCTTGAACGTAAGTGCAAAACAAGGGAGGAAGATTCTGTTAGTTCGCTACCCCTAATAGATCTCACTTTGCGTCCAAGTGAAACAATAATGCCGAAAACTGCTTCTTCTGAACCAGTGCTAAATTAAGTCAGTGTGTTCAAGAGTATGGAAGTGATATCTTGTCCACTGATGGAATGGTGTTTTGTAAAATATGCGATACGAAACTGAATTACGAAAAGAAATACTTCATTTCACAACATTTGGCAACAGCTAAACATAAAGCTGCTGTTATTCGGAAGATTGGTGAAAAAAAGACATGTTTGATTTCGTCATTCGCTTCTACTTCGAGCAAGCAGTCACAGTTTGCAACTGATTTGTGCCATGCTTTTATAGATGCTGGAATACCTTTGTGGAAGCTGGAAAATAATTCACTGAAAAATTTTTTGGAGAAATATACAAAGGAAAATATTCCGTGCGAAGCAACTTTGCGGAAAACATACTTCGATTCCTGCTACGTCGGTATAATGAAAGAAATACGAAAAGATGTCAGGGATAAAAATATCTGGATCAGTATCGATGAGACAACCACCACGGGAAGGTATGTGGCAAATGTTGTTATAGGTACAATGGAACCTGCTCAGCCCTCAACTATCTACTTATTTACATCAGAACAACTTCCAAAAACAAATAGTAACAAGATTACTAGCTTTTTGCCTCTTCATTAGCTCTTTTTTTGGCCTGGTGGAATAAAGTATGAAAATGTACTATTGTTTTTAACAGACGCAGCTCCTTATGTAAAAAAGGCTCCCCACAGCCTGAAAGTTCTCTTTCAAAAAATGCTTCATTTAACTTGTTTGGTTCATGCTGTCCACAGAGAAGTGGAGGAAGTACGTGGGTTATTTCCGGATATTGATGCGTTAGTGAGTTTTTTGAAGAAAATGTTCCTTAAAGCTCATCAAGTTCACTTATTCAAAGAGATGGAACCAAATCTTGCTTTACCGCCTAAACGGATTTTGACAAGATGGGGAACATGGATATCAGCCGCTGTATATTACGCAAATAATTTGAACAAGATTGCTGAAATTGTTAACAGTTTTCAAGAGGATGAATCCTGCGCAATACGCAATGCTCAACAGATACTAGCTAAAGATTCCACTCGTAACGATTTAACTTTTATTCAAGCACACTTTTCACAGTTGCCCGATATGATTACTTTGCTGGAAAAAAGGAACGAAACGTTAGTGAATGCCTTGAAAATATTAAATGATGTAGTTAGTACAATTAAATGTGTTCCCGGGAGAAAGGGTAAAATCGTGAGTGAAAAATGTCAACAAGTTCTTTCAGCAAATAATGACTTAGAGAAAATCAAAGTCATCGTTGAAATACTCCAAGGTGAAAGTTCAACTTCTATTGAAATGGATCCAACAACTGCCTCATGTTTCAAATACGCTCCCATTACCTCCGTAGAAGTTGAAAAATCATTTTTGCTTCTAAAACATATCCTAAGTGACAGAAGGCAGAGTTTCACATTCGAACATTTAAAAAAACACCTGTGTATGATTCAGAATTTTTCGATTACTTCTATAAATGCCTATTTTTGGTGCCTATTTTGACGCTTTATTTCGCTTATTTGCCTGCCTATTTTTAGTATTTTTACTGCCTCAACTTCCGGGCTTTACTGATAACTTTAATTTTTTCAGAATTTCTGTTACAACTTTTAAGCCTGTGTTTAATGCTTTGGACTAAATACTCAATGTCTGCGTGTACAGTTTCATTATCTTTACTGACTTTTTCCACTTCATCAATGGACTTGACCCTCTTGCATCTGAAACGAGTCTGACAGTTTTTTCTGGACAGCTGTTGAAAATTTTTTCAATGTTCTTTTAACCTCTGAATGTTTCTTTTTGTCACTCAATTTCCGAATTTTAACTGGTGATAAACCCCAAGCAGTTCCAGCTTCATTAATTTCTTCTAAAACAACTTCTGGTGTAGTGTGAAAGGCACTGCATCTTCAATGTGAATTTCATCTTCAATCGTTTCACTTGAAAGTTTTTTATAGCAAGTACAGCATACAGATTTCCCTGGAATAAGAGACAATGAAAGCCACTTTTCACTAAGTTCCACAGTTATTTCTCTCAATTGCTTCTTGACAATTTTCTTGTGATATGACAAAGGATCACAGCATACTCTCCCAAATAAGAGTCTGTACCTGCAAACATACTTTTGGAAGTGATATGTACAAAGAGTGGAAATGTCATCACAATGAACCCTTATTTTGAAAAGGTTGACATCACAGTCTTGGAATTCATTAATTGGTTGGATTTTTGAAATTCCATAACATTGATGTTCACAATTTTCATCCAAAAATATACCCAGAGAACACTGCATTTTTGCAGTCTTAAAAGTTTACTTGCATATGCAATCCTAGGAAAGTGGCTCCATTAACTTAACTCACTAAAACACTAATATCCAGAATCACCATGTATAACTAATTTTAAGTCACTGACAAAAGAGCACTTACTGGCTAAATGAATAGATACACATTTATGATAAGGATTCCCAATTATGGTTTCAGTTTAAGTTTGCTTGGTTTTCAGGTCTGCTTAGTTTTAGTTTGGTTTTGGTCTGCTTTGTTTTAGTTTAGGTTTGTGCTTCATTTTTGTTTCGGTGTTGCTTCATTTAGGTGCTTAGAGACTGAAGTTCATTAGACTTATTGACAAGTAATGTAAGGTTAAATTATAAAATTAAAAAAACATACATTTTAAGGTAAATAAATTTAGGGGGCGGGGGGGGTGTACAACGTATTGAAATGTCATACTGATGCAATTCGATCGTGTCCTGGGAATCATCGCACAGAAAGGCAGCAAAAAACAACAACATATTTTTAAATAAACCCCCCCCCCTTTTTGCAGTTCAAAATCTTCTTGGTGCAGCCTGACTGACCACTAGTTTCAGCTCAAAATATCATATTTTAAAGTATAATAAATCTATATGTATATAAAATTTACTCAGAATAACAACCAAAATGTGTTATTGCTTTCGCGAGAGAGGTTTTTTTACAACATTTTGAGTTCTTATAATTCAGAAACCCAGCTGAACCACAAAATGAAATTCATATCATTGATAGGGTACCAATAGGTGAGTTCACACAAAAAATTTCAGATTTTTTGCAGATTGCCCTTTTAAGATATTTGACCTTGAAATCTACATTTTTTTACAAATTTAGCAACTTTAGGGTTAAAAAAATTTAGCAAGGGGTTTAAAACATGATTTTTTTTCTTAATAAGCTAAAACCTACCTATCCATAGTTGGTAAGAAAAAAGTTTTAGTTTGTGGTTTTAAGCCCTTCCCGAGTTACAGCTTCCTAAAAATGGCGATTTTGTGAATCGCGTGCTGAATGTAAGTCCATTTTCATCTGGTTAGATTAAAAGCTACATTTGAAGTAAGTACCTTTTATGAAACCTCAATGTCTACTTTCAGGGGGTAAAAGGTTTATTTAGTTGTCTCAAGTAGTTATCGAGTAACAGTAATTTCTGAGAACCCTTGAAAAACTTCATTTTTGCCCTTCTCGGCAGGTAAAAATAGGTGTAGATCCAAAATGGCGGCAGATAAGAAAAAAAAAAAAAACTAAAAATTGTTTTGGTCTACTCACTAATGGTACTAACTATGATGGGAATATAAAAATAATATAATTTGGTCAAGCAACCTACCCTTGCTGATTTCACATGGAATGACCCTATATTGGAAATGTCTTAATTATTTTTTTTTTTTTTGTTTGTTTTTTTACGGACCAGAGGTTTGCAAATTCTAGTGGTCCACTGGGCCAGTAGAAGATTTATTTCTAATTCTAACACTGCATTGGGTCCTTCTGAATTACCTAGTCACCTAATGAATGTGGTTTTCAAGAACACTTCATTTGCTGAACTGCAAGGTTCCCATTTTAATAATCAATGAAAACAAAGTAGTTTGTTTATATAGATCTTAAACCACAGTTGGAATTTGTTATGGCCCTGACAATGGTTAAGAGCTACATTTAACTTTAAATGCCACATTTCAGAGCTGCATATGTTTAAAATTGAGTTCTGCACAGCAGTGTTATAATCCAAAAATATGCTGTTGTAGAGATGGAAACTTGCTTTGCATTTGTCAAGAATCTCTTCTTGAAATTATCCCCATTCTTATAAATCATCTTCAGATCCCCCAACTATTAACTGATTCCATAACTGTGTCTTAAAGCCAAAGTGGCCGCCCCGTTGGTACAGTGGTCTAAGCGCTGGCTTATGAACTTTCATCCGCGAAGGGTCTGGGTTCGAATTCTGGTGAGGCATGGATGTTGTTTGTTTTACGGCACCAGCTCTCTCCCTTACCTGGAACCAGTGACCCTAATTTAGGGATAGGGAAACTGATTACAGCCCATTGAGTTGCTCACAGTGGTTGTTAAACCTTCAATCAAAAAAAAAAAAGAAAAACAAAAAAGCCAGTGATTAAAGTGAAAAAATGGTTGAAAAATTATTTTTAATTGTCTCATATTAAAATTAATGTGATTGTTTCCTAAAAGGTTTAAGTGCTGTTGATGTACAATATATTTATTGTTGATCTGTGGTGCAACTGAGGTGGAAAATTACATTTGATTTTTCTACTGAAATGCATGGTAATAGGGCATTACCTAAATTTTCTGAAGCACAACCATCCATCATGTCTGCAATTGTGTTACTATTGTAGGTGTTTCTTTGCCACCCAGTTCAGTTGTGTCATTATTGAAACTGTCCCTCCATCTAATCTGCAGTCCTGTGTTCCACTTGCCTTTCTGTTCCATGTTCTTTTCATTCCTTGTGTTCTTGACAATTCATCCTCAACAAATGTCCATACCAGTGCAGTCTTCTGTATAAGGCATTCTTGGAAATCTCTATCACTTGAAACTCATTTATCTGGTCTTTTTGTCTGGCTTTATCATTCTGCTAATGGGCTACTACTCGTCCACATTCATATCTTTATTGGCATAATGTTTCACTAACTTTCCATCTACCTTTTCATTGTCCAAATCTATGCACTGATCAGCCTGATCATCTCCAAGTTGGTTTCATTGCAATTCTCCAAGCCTTGCTTCTGAGAACAAAGACTCAGATAAACTGAATGTTTCCATCCGCTTAGTTTTTAATGCATTAACAAATATTTTAATTTGTCTTATTCAGGTATTTTTTCTAAACTGAAATTATACCTTTCTATGAGTAATATATATGTATGTATGTATATATATGTATAATCCCCGGAGGACCGGACTAGGCTGCCATCTGATGCTGACCTTGGCTACGTATAATGGACGCTCCCTATCTTCTGATTCAAGGCTTCTTGAATTGGAAGAGGAACTACAAAGGACCAAGTGGGATGTCGTCGGGCTAAGTGAGGTAAGGAGAAAAGAAAGATCTTATTGAACTGAAAAGTGGACATCTCTTCTACTATCGTTTGACAAATACTGGCAGAACTAGTGGTGTTGGATATATAATAAATAAGAAACTGAAGGATAAAGTTGTAGAAGTTGAAAGTTCCTCTGATAGAGCTGCACGACTCGTTATCCAACTCTCGAGAAGATACAAAGCTCAGATTATTCAAACTTATGCACCCACCACAAGTCATCCTGAAGAAGAAATTGAAGAATTTTATGAGAAAATTCGTCATATAAATAATAACGGTAAGCAGTGCTTGAAGATAATTATGGGAGATTTCAATGTAAAAATAGGGCAACGGCAACAGAATGAAACTTCTTTGTTCTGAAGATTGTTCTGTAATAAGAAATGGAGGCGAAATTTTGACAAGAGTGAGAGATTTCTACTCCAAATTATATGAAAGGGATGATACATGTACTCCAGCCATCATGAATGGTACCAGTACCAGAGTTCTTCCAGTCCTCCCAGCAGAAGTTGCACATGCAATCAAGAACATGAAGCGGGAAAAAGCTACAGGAGAAGATGGAATTACTGTAGACATCATACAAGAAGCAAGTGGAGAAATCAAAACAGTACTTGACCAAATTTTCACTCAATGCCTTAATGAAGGGAAGATTCCTGAGGATTGGAACAATGCTACAATGATCCTGCTAAATAAAAAAGGTGACATTGAGGATCTCAGGAACTACAGACCTATCAGTGGTTTATAAAATCTTCACTAAAGTTCTTTCACACCGCTTGAAGGTAACACTGAACATGGCTCAACCGTGAGAACAAGCAGAATTCAGGAGTGGCTACAGCACAATAGATCATATCCACGTACTGAGAGAACTAATTGAAAGAGCGAGGGAATATGAACTTCCATTGTGCATGGCTTTCATCGATTATGAAAAAGCCTTTGATTCGGTGAAACCATCAGCAGTTATAATGGCTCTGAAATCCTGCAGTATTGAAGATGCATACGTTAATATTATTAATAACATCTATAAAATTGCAAGTGCAAAGATTCGGCTGTTTGAAAATACAACACACGTAAAAATTGAAAAGGGAGTGAGACAAGATGACACCATATCTCTGAAGCTCTTTAATGCCACATTGGAAAATGTCTTTCAATCACTGAACTGAGAAAACAAAGGGATAAAGATTAATGGAGATTATCTAACCCACTTTCGTTTTGCTGATGTAGTCATTTTTTCAACTGCCCCATCAGAGCTGCAGAGTATGATCCAGGAACTTGCTGGCAAGAGTAAAGACGTGGGATTAAAAATGAACTTTCAGAAGACAAAAGTGATGTTCAATGCTTTTACAAGAAATGAAGATTTATCGATTGATGGAAAAAAGCTAGAGATAACGGACACATACGTTTATCTTGGACAGCAGATATCAAGTGAGGGAGTGAGGGTCACATTGATGAAGAAATAGATCGGCGTACAAAACTTGCCTGGAGAGCTTTCAGAAGAAACAGCATAATTTTCAAGAGCAATATGTCATTATGTTTTAAAATAAAAGTGTTTGATTAATGCATCCTTCCAGTGCTTACGTATGGTGCAGAGACGTGGACCTTAACTAAAAGAGACATACAAAGGCTGCAGACAACTCAAAAAGGAATGGAGAGACGCATGCTTGGTGTAACCAGGAGAGATAAGAAGAGGAACTCGTGGATCCGAAAAATGACGAGTGGAAGACATCGTGATCAGAGTTAAATCCCTGAAATGGCAATGGGCTGGACATACTGCCAGATGGACAGACCATCGTTGGGCAGCCGAAATTTTAGATTGGATTCCAAGGGACAGAAGACGACCACATGGGAGATGGGTGGATGAAATTCGAAAGTATGCGGGAGTAACATGGAGGAGACTGGCACAAGACAGACTGTTGTGGAAGAAACTTGGGGAGACCTTCGTCCAGCAGTGGATTGATAATGGTTGACAATGATGATGATGATTTATATATATATATGTATGTATTTTTCTGATCCACAAGTATATATATATGCATATACATAATATATATTTCCTTTTGACTGTAATATTAGTATTTATTTTCAGTGGGTTTGTGATTCTTCTAAAAAATTTGAAGTCATACAGAAAAACAGCTGCAAGTGTTACGGATTTGGGCAGTTGAAAAAGCTTAGATGGAAGAAGCAAAATCGTGAAGTGTCAGTGACCGAACTCAAAAACATAGTGGTTTCTATTTTAAGATACCTTCCTGGAAATCAGATTCTGTGCTGCACAAGGTCATTTCACATTTAAGAGAACTCAAAAAGTGTGGGGAAACATGCCCCAAAACATTTTCTCTCGAAAAACTTCTGCAAAGTCTGTCATTCAAGTTCCTGAAACTTCTGTGTTGCATGAATGTGATATATGCAACAAGAAGTTTTCAAAAATGTATCTTTCAAAGCACTTGCTCACTCACACAGGTGAAAAACCCTATGAATGTGAAATATGCTATAAGAAATTTTCACAGAAAAGTTCTCTTTCACTTCATTTGCTCACTCATACAGGTGAAAAACCACACGAATGCAAAATGTGTCATAAGAAATTCTCACAAAAAATTACTCTTTCAAAACATTTGCTCACTCACACAGGTGAGAAACCACACGAATGCAAAATATGCAGTAAGAAATTCATTGCGAAAGGTAAACTTTCAACACATTTGCGCACTCACACTGGTGAAAAGCTGCATGAATGCAACGTATGCCATAAGAAATTCTCAGAGAAAGGTAATCTTTCAACACATTTGCTCATTCACACTGGTGAAAAACCACACGAATGTGAAATGTGCCATAAGAAATTCTCAATAAAAAGTAATCTTTCAATTCATTTGCTTACTCACACAGGTGAAAAACCACACGAATGCGAAATATGCCATAAAAAATTCTCAAGAAAAACTTATCTTTCAAAACATTTGCACACTCACACAGGTGAAAAACCACACAAATGTGAAATATGTTATAAGAAATTCTCATTTAAAAGTACTCTTTCAACACATTTGCTCACTCACACAGGTGACAAACCACACGAATGTGAAATATGCCATAAGAAATTCTCAATGAAAAGTACTCTTTCAACACATTTGCTAACTCACACAGGTGAAAAACCACACGAATGTGACATATGCCATAAGAAATTCTCAATGAAAAGTAATCTTTCAACACATTTGCTCACTCACACAGGTGAAAAACCACACGAATGTGAAATATGCCATAAAAAATGCACAACAAAAGGATCTCTATCAAAGCATATGTTCACTCACACAAGTGAAAAGCCACACAAATGTGAAATATGCCATAAGAAATTCTCAATGAAAAGTACTCTTTCAACACATTTGCTCACTCACACAGGTGAAAAACCACACGAATGTGAAATATGCCATAAAAAATGCACAACAAAAGGATCTCTATCAAAGCATATGTTCACTCACACAAGTGAAAAGCCACACAAATGTGAAATATGCCATAAGAAATTCTCAATGAAAAGTAATCTTTCAACACATTTGCTCACTCACACAGGTGAAAAACCACACGAATGTGAAATATGCCATAAAAAATGCACAACAAAAGGATCTCTATCAAAGCATATGTTCACTCACACAAGTGAAAAGCCACACAAATGTGAAATATGCCATAAGAAATTCTCAATGAAAAGTACTCTTTCAACACATTTGCTCACTCACGAAGGTGAAAAACCACACGAATGTGAAATATGCCATAAAAAATGCTCCACAAAAGGATATCTATCAAAGCATATGTTCACTCACACAAGTGAAAAGCCACACCAATGTAAAATATCTCAAAAAAAACTTCTCAATGAAAAGTAATCTTTCAAGTCATTTACTCACTCATGCAGGTGAATGACCCCACACATGCAAAATATGCCATAAGAAATTCATCTGGAAAGGTAGTCTTAAGCGACATTTGCGCTGACACAGATGAAAAACCATATGAATGTGAAGTATGCCATAAGAGATTTTCAATGAAAAGTACTCTTTGAACTCATTTGCTGTCTCACACTGGTTTAAAATGGCGCAAATGCAAAATATCAAAAATGCACAACGAAAAAACATCTAATAAAGCATTTGTTCACTCACACGGGTGAAGAACCACATGAATGTGAAATATGCCAAAGGTAATTCTCACTGAAAAGTAGTCTTTCAAGTCATTTGCTTACAGTACACACGTGTAAAAAAAGCCATGAATGCAAAATATGCCATAAATTCTAAATAAAGTGTTTTAAGCCATTTTCTCACAAAAGTAAAAACCACACGAATGCAAAATATGCAATAAGAAATCGTTGAGGAATAATGCAATCTTTCTAGTGGTTTGCATACTCACACAGGTGAACACCACATGAATGGAAAATATGCCATTAGAAATTCTCACTGAAATATATTCATTCAAGCCCACTCACTTGAAAAACCACATGAATGTGAAATTTAACATGTTTTCAGTGAGTCGTTTCTTACTCACACAAGTAGAAAAATGTGATTTCAAAATATACCATAAATTCTCAATAAAAATTGTACTTTCAAGCCATTTGTTTGCTCACTGGTGAAAAGCCACATGAATGTGAGTGTGCTCTAATAAATCTTGTAAAATTTAGTCTTTTCGCTACTTGTACAGTGTGTGAAATGTATCTGCAAAAATTCTCCCATAAAAAATGTCTTCCTAACACTATTTTGTGTTGATACTTCGTGAGTGTAAAATGTGGTACAAGAAACTAAAATAAAATTGTTGGTATTTGGGTGCACATATTTTTATTGATTTTGTGAATGTAAAATTTGCCTCAAAATTGATCTGGAGTCTTTCATTAAACAAAAATGCTACTCTGTATATATATATATATATACTAAAGAGCAAAGCCGAAAACATAAGAAAAATATTTTAATTTAAAACGAAAGTTGCCAAATTAACCTGAAGTTCAAAACGCGCAACGCAGCAGTTATGAAAATTCAGAATTCACACTCTATTAAGAAGAGACTGAAGCAAAAAAATTTTTTGACTCATACCAAGTACAACATAGAAAAAATTACGTATTGACCGGTGTGAGTAAAAAGAGAAAAAAAGAACAACTGAATGCAGAAAGTGTCGAGAATACTGATCCTTGGCTTTATCAAGGACCAGCAAAAACTCGGCATTTTCTCACTTCCACAAAGACCTATTTGGAAATGGGTTTCTGCAAAGTCATGGATGCAAGTAATAAGCCTGCCAAAAAATTTATATATATATGTCATGACCTCCGCAGAGTTGTATGACCAAGCTTTAGTTAACAATTTAGCTTGTATCCATAACCTTCCTGGCCCGACCCATGCTCTTCATCTGTTACTATTAAACAGAAAGTAACCAATTGCCAAGTTCACCTGAGAGATAATTTAAACCTGAACAGCAATACAAAAGTATTTCAAGTTCTTAACATTGCAATAAAAAATGAAATATTAATTTTTTTCTAAAGCACAGATTCTTGAAAGAAAACTGGATTATAAAAAACCCCTACTACACTACTTCTGACAACACAGAAACGAAAATAAAATAAAGACAATAATAAACTAAACAAATGCTTTGTGAAGGTTATGTCACATAAACAATTAGTTGCAATATGTACAAAGTATTTCAGAAGTGCTTTAAGTGCAAAATTAAGTAGTTATTAAGACCAATGAAACGGCTGGCTGCTTGGCCTTAGTTTCCTAAAAAACGCACAAAAATACCAAGAAAAGAAAGTTAAAATACGCAAAAAAGTTAATAGGCTTGCTAGTGCCTAAAAGCTTAAAAGAAAAAATGTTCAAGAAGTTCAAAAATTGAACCTGGAAAACCTAAAACCCAAAGACAAAGAAGAGAGCTTACCTCTTGTGCAACTTAACTTCTTTCATGCTTGAGGAAACATAGCAGACTTTTCAACCCAAACTTCCAAACACCCCTGCCACTCCCTAGTCGCTGGGGGCAGAGTTGGTGGGGCTGAAGGCCTCCACACACTGAAAAAATCCTACTCGCGGAGATTTTAACTGGAGAAAAAAATATAATTAAGATTGTGGACCTGTATGATCAGAAAGAGCAGAATAAACTCTTCAGAATACATGAGAAATATTATGAAATACACAAGTAGTGTATTTAATAATCTTTGCATGTATTTAATCACCTTAGTGAGCTTCTGTAGACTAATCAGAATCCTATTAATTTTAATGTTAGTTTTACTATTTTTAGTATAGCTATTCTAGTGAGTGAATAACTAGCTTTTTTTTATATTTATTTTTATTTTTATTTTATAAACAGATTTTTAAGGGGTTTTTTTGCGATTTTTTCTATATTATATGTTGTTGTAGCGGAAACAATTTAGAGTTCAAAGCCAGTTGTAGAGGGCAAAAAAGTTATTGGTTTTCTTTTAGCAATAGTACTAACAGCATATGTGAAATGGAAAAGAAGAACAGAAGGGAAGAGAGGGATCACATCTAAAGTGAACATTTTTTCAGAAGGTTCAGTGCTAGATGGAAGTTTTTCAATGAACTCTTGGTGGAGGAACTTTACATAGGCTGGCTGAAGGTGAA
Source organism: Macrothele yani (assembly GCA_039090855.1). Classification (NCBI taxonomy): domain Eukaryota; kingdom Metazoa; phylum Arthropoda; class Arachnida; order Araneae; family Macrothelidae; genus Macrothele; species Macrothele yani. Next base: position 125,826,835 of record CM077009.1, on the reverse strand, counting down.
ATGTTTACATTTTCCCACAATCCTCCTTTCTAGAAAATGGAAATGGACAATGTATATATTAACCTCCTTTCTAGATTTTAGGTGGGAGAAAAAGTATATTCCTCGAGTGTTCAAAGAGGGAAGCTATCTTTATGTAGTTTAATCTGGAAGAATGAATGTGGAGTTCGGAAGTATGCTGGTACAGAGTTTTCCAAAAAAAAAAAATTTAAATGAGTGTTTTTACTCCTTTGAAAAAATTTAGGGAGTAATTTTCAAAAGTCACTAAATTTTAATTACCTGGATTTGGTATATGTTAGAAGTACGTACCAAAACATCAATACGAGACTTAGTAAACACAAACAGGATGTGTCAAATGGTTCTCCAAAAACAGCATTGTCTGCACTAACACTTGACACTTCTGCAGTTCTCCTTTGAAAAGAAACCAAAAAAATTGCCTCATTTATTAATCAAGCATCTCTACATTTCCAAGAAAGCATTGAAATTATGTTTACCAAGAATTTCTATTCAGAGACACCTCACCAAATCCTACTTATTTGGATATCCATACCTAAATCTGGTAACAGTTCCTGCACCTCCAGTTCGCATTATATTTCTGGTAACCAGTCCTTGGATTCGGTTGATCGCGGGTGATCAAGGCTGTAGAATGGCCAAAAAACTTCCACTTAACAGACTTCATTACTATACGTGGTTGTGTGTGTGTGTGATTTCCCTTAATTTTGATGCTTATTTCTCTCCTACTCCCCAAAACCTTCATTATGTATTTTTAAGCCTACAGTCGCAAAAATCAGCAATTTGTAAGATTAACTTTGAACATGGAAAAAGACATTTAGCCAGGGTTCAAATTCAACTTGGGGTATGAGCTTTCCACTAAGCCATACCTAACTTCTGTAAGTGCATGTATGAAAATTAGGCTTGCATTTTATTGTAAGCATAAATACCTTTATTTATCCCTGAACTGAATTGTTTTTTAAAAACACTAAATTGGAATGATACAGCATGCATGATAACTCAAAAGAAATTACTTATTCATGTGCATGAGTAACAACAGCTGTGCCAATGATTTTCAACCAAATGGGCTGAGAGCTTGTTAGTGTTAAGGGTTAGCAAAGAGAGAAATGCCCCTCTTTTTTTTTTTTTTTTTTTTTTTTTTGGGAGAAATGTGAAATATGGAAGAATATTGGACAAACACGAAAAGAAAAGAAAGAAAGAAAAAAAACCAGACTTAGGTAGATGCACAGTTCCACAGAAAGCTGAAACACTGGTCATCAGTTGGTAAGTGACCACGAGATGCTAAGTGCTCTTAAGAAATTTCCACACAGTTAATTGCCTGCAAAAAAGTATCGTTGAGGGAAGGGGAATGTGGGGAAATGAAATGTGTGTATCCCCTAGGTGTTGAAAACTAGTGCTAAAAGGAAATCCTTGTGCAAAAGAAACAGCTTTAAAAGGAAGTCCTTGTGCAAAAGAAACAGCTTTGAAAGGAAGTCCTTGTGCAAAAGAAACAGCTTTGGGGTCAGTAGGAGTATTTTTGCAATGCATGTGTGTGTGAGAGAGAAAAGCAGGGCTGTAGTTTGGGGAGGGGAGTGGGACGGGGCTGCCCTTCCAGAATGGTGTTTACCAGGGGTGTAAATTCATGCTGTGAGGGGCATAAAAGATAGAAATGCAAAATGCGTGAATAAATTTGCTGAAGATTGTAATTCAAAAAGGAAGTTATGCATTTCAGTATTTTCTTTAGTAATGAATACTTCAAGGCCACCCTGGTGGTGCAGTGGTCTAAGCGATGGCATCTGATCATTTATCCAAAAGGGGTCCGGTTTCAAATGCCGGTGAGGCGTGGATGTTGTGTTTGCCTTATGGCACTGGCTCTCTCTTTTTCCTGGAACTAGTGACCCTAAATTAGGGAAGAGCAACTGCTTATAGCCCACTGAGTTGCTCATGGTGGTCATTAATAAATAAAAAAGAAAAAGACTTCAAGTCAGCCACATAAAGTATTCTGCTTAGCTAACCAAAGAACAGAACGTACAGTGCTGAGGTGTGAATCCCTCATGTGCGTGAAAAGAATTGTCGAAAACAGTGGATGGAGGCACATAAATCGATATACGGATATTCTCAACTTTTGTGATCTTTCCGAACAAGCCATAGGGATAGTGAACTCATTAGCCATTTGTGCTCTACCTTGAACAGAATTTTCCAAGCCCTATCCCAGAAGCCTTTTCTTACTGATGTGCTCATGATCTAATACTCATTTAGTGCTGGTTTGTTTCACTTCTCATTTCTGCAGTATGCTTTGTTGTTGGCATTTACATAACTTTTACTTTATGTATATAACAGCTGGCTATTTGGTATTTACTTTTAGTCTTAACATTTTTAGTAAAATTATGTGCAAAAGCTGGAAGTGTGGTGTTCGAAAAGTCAATACTTTCCTGTAATGGAAGTGTGAGATAATAAAAAATGCATACTATTTAAGTGGAAGTGAGGAACCTTTGAACTTGAAGGGGCATAATTTCAGGTCTCACCTTCCTAGATAAAAACAGCTTGCTTGAGGATTTGTTGGAGTGAATATAAGGGCAGAGGTATACACCAGGATGCAGGGGCATATTTAGAGGGGGGCTTGCTCCCCTAGTGTTTTATTTCTTTGTTAAAAATGCAAATTACATTGGAAAAAATGCTTTAATTACACTTAAAATAAAAAATAATGCTTTTATTTTTTCTTCAATTTTTCATTAACTTTTGTTTTGTTCTGACCAATTTCAAAAACTTCCATTTTCAGTTGCTCCCCTGAAAAAAAATTCTATATATGCCCTTGTCAGGGAAGTCCAGAGGATCTCTGTCTTTAGATATTAATTCGTTGGCAGTAGGAGGAGGGTTAATTGCAAACCTATAACCAAAATTTTTGCAAATTTTTTAAGTTTGGAAGTAAAAGATTAATGGTAGGGAACTAAACCAATAAAAAGGGGGACTGTTTCTGCAGATGAGGAAGTTGGCACACATGTTGTTTGGCAATGACAAAGAATATATATATATTTGAATTTTGGTAGGCTTACGATTAATTCTCCACCTACCATCCAATCGATATCTAAAGACTGAGACCCTTTAGAATGTTCTGGTGTATACCTTATCCTTGTGTCTACTTTAGGTTAAAAATGCTACATTGGCTGCACTTTTTATTCAATCAACTGCAGAATAATGGAACATAAAATGGATGTCAGAAAAAGTTTCAATACTTCTGCTCTTTCTCTTCTCATAATTGAAGGGTACCTCTTGCCTCTCAAAACTGGACCAGCATCAAAAGGTCTGCACCTTTTCTAAACAAATTTTCCTTATGCTACAAGGAAAGCATCAAAATTCTCATAAACAAAATGTTTCAAGTGCACCTTTTAACATTTCATTTATTTGGAAATCTCCACTGGCAACAGTTACAGAAGCGATGTCCACCATGTGAATACTTGTTACCAGTGTGAACAAGGATAAAATTTAGCTGAAATATCTAACTGAATTTTAATGTAAATTATGTAGTGAATCATAGGCAAGAAATGTTCCTTCATTATTGTATTTTACTTGGTCTCTTTAAATTGGATAAGCAGTATAACTGTAGTACACATTTGCTGTCATTTTTTTTTTCACCCAAACCACTTACTGTGAAGTACAGAGGGTGAGTTTTGCAATATTTGCATAAACACATGTGCTGCAGCAGGTATGTCCTGTGTTTAAACTAGTTCAAGTTGCACACTGCAGTTAGTTGAAAGAGATATAAAGTGGTAGTCGTTGCTGTTAACAACATTGCATGTCATCATTCTGTCTGTGTAATGCTGTTATTCGCGTATTTCCACTGTATTCCATGTAACTACTTCCTTCAGAAAACTTGAAATTTTCATCGTCCTGGAGTGGGAATCGAACCCGCACCTCCCGATTTCCGGTCGAGCATGCTAGTCATTACACTACCCAGGGCAAGGAAATTCCAAGCAGCTGACATTCTGTCTGTGATTTGGATGCGTAAAACATAAACAGCCACAACCGGCTAATTAGGGAACTTTTGCTTTACAAGTTCGAACTCTGCTTTAATGCTGCTCAAGCAACACGACACACTTGTCATGTGAAAGAGAAAAGTTTTGTGGGCCACAGCACCACAACCACATGGTACAAGAAATTTTGCTCAGGTGACAGAAACCTCGACAATCAGCCATGGTCAGGTAGGCTGCGAACCATGGATTTGGAGCCGATGCGCCAGGCCGTAGAGGCAAATCCGACAACCAGCACTCAGAGATTATAAGGCGAGCTGTGCATATGACAGACCACCGTGGTTTATCATCTTTAGGACCTCTGCAAGTTCTACAGGAGCTGCTGCATTGTCCCTCATGAACTGATGCCAGATGAATCAAACTCCCAAGTGGAAGTGTGCACGAGGGTGCGATGTATGTTTCATCAAGAGAATTGTTATGTGCAATAAAAATTGGGTCTATTTCCATAATCCTAACAGAAAACAGCAGTGTTTGAAACCGTGCCAGCTTCCCGAACCCGTTGCCAAATGTGGGTGCTTCGAGCACAAGGTGATGCTCTGCGTCTGGTGGAATTTCGAGGGGATAATCCATTACCAATTTGTTGCAGATGGTCAGACCATCAACGCTAATCTCTACTCTGAACATCTGGAGCGGATGTATCCCATTTTGGAGGAGATGTACCTGGCATTGGTGAACAGAAAGTGCACTCATCTACAGCAGGACAATGCTCGGCCTCATACCATGCGAAAGACCCGGGCAAAACTCCAGGAACTTGAGGGCATGAAACTGACGCCACACCCAGCATGTAGTCCGGACCTCGCCTCATCGGATTATTACTTGTTCTGGTTCATGGCCCACTTCTTTTGTGGGCGGTACTTCAACAACCAGGAGGAGGTGGCAGCTGGGGTGAAGGAGTTCTTCGCCTCGAAGGACAAGAACTGGTACTGCCCCGGAATTGAAAAACTGGCTGAGAGATGATAAAGACGGTGCAACACGATGGCCGATACTTTGAATGCTAGTCAGCTTTCATTGTAAAGGTACGTATCAAGACACAAAGTGATCCAAATATTCAAATATTGCAAAATGTTTGACTCTCCCTCTGTAAAATCCCAGTTTGCCCCCATAATTTCTAGTCAGCTTTCATGGTAAAAGTATGTATCAAGACATAAAGTGATCCAAATATTGCAGAATGTTTGACTCGGCCTCTGTAAAATCCCAGTTTGCCCAATAATTTCTAGTCATATTTCATGGTAAAGGTACGTATCAAGACATAAAGTGATCCAAATATTGTAAAATGTTTGACTCACCCTCTGTAAATTCCCAGTTTGCCCCATAATTTATAGTTAGCTTTCATGGGAGAGATACGTATCAAGACATAAAGTGATCCAAATATTACAAAATGTTTGACTCGCCCTCTGTAAAATCTCAGTTTGCCCCATAATTTCTAGTCAGCTTTCATGGTAAAGGTACATATCAAGACATAAAGTGATCCAAATATTGCAAAATGTTTGACTCTCCCATTGTAAAATCCCAGTTTGCCCCTTAATTTCTAGTCAGCTTTTTTTATAAAGGTACGTATCAAGACATAAAGTGATCCAAATATTGCAAAATGTTTGACTCGCCCTCTGTAAAATCCCAGTTTGCCCCTTAATTTCTAGTCAGCTTTTTTTATAAAGGTACGTATCAAGACATAAAGTGATCCAAATATTGCAAAATGTTTGACTCGCCCTCTGTAAAATCCCAGTTTGCCCCTTAATTTCTAGTCAGCTTTTTTTATAAAGGTACGTATCAAGACATAAAGTGATCCAAATATTGCAAAATGTTTGACTCGCCCTCTGTAAAATCCCAGTTTGCCCCTTAATTTCTAGTCAGCTTTTTTTATAAAGGTACGTATCAAGACATAAAGTGATCCAAATATTGCAAAATGTTTGACTCGCCCTCTGTAAAATCCCAGTTTGCCCCTTAATTTCTAGTCAGCTTTTTTTATAAAGGTACGTATCAAGACATAAAGTGATCCAAATATTGCAAAATGTTTGACTCGCCCTCTGTAAAATCCCAGTTTGCCCCTTAATTTCTAGTCAGCTTTTTTTATAAAGGTACGTATCAAGACATAAAGTGATCCAAATATTGCAAAATGTTTGACTCGCCCTCTGTAAAATCCCAGTTTGCCCCTTAATTTCTAGTCAGCTTTTTTTATAAAGGTACGTATCAAGACATAAAGTGATCCAAATATTGCAAAATGTTTGACTCACCCTCTGTAAAATCCCAGTTTGCCCCCTTAATTTCTAGTCATATTTCATGGTAAAGGTACGTATGAAGACAAAGTGATACAACTATTGCAAAATGTTTGACTTGCGCTCTGTAAAATTCCAGTTTGCCCCGTAATTTCTAGTCAGCTTTCATGGTAAAGGTACGTATCAAGACATAAAATGATCCAAATATTGCAAAATGTTTGACTCTCGCTCTGTAAAATCGCAGTTTGCCCCATAATTTCTAGTCAGCTTTCATGGTAAAAGGTCATTGGTGCAGCCACGGGGAGGGACCATGGGGACCGATCCCCTCCCAGAGACCCATTGGTCTTTTTTTTTTTTTCAGCATTAAAGAGCAACTTCTGGTGTGATATTTTTAATAAAATATGAAGGCAGAAAAGTGTAAATTAGTGTTTTTCATTTTCAGTATTGAGTACTGAATCCAGAACACATTTTTCTTATTTGTTTTTTGTTCTTTCTGGCTTCTGTGGGTCACCGAAGGGCACCGACCAGCAGCTCTTGCCAATATTTCTTGAGGCAGTACCTTCCCTTGACCACCGCTGCCAACAATCATGCACAGTGGCTACATTCCTGCCAAGTCGTTTTGCAATATTGCGGAAAGAAAATCCACCTTCTCGTAGCCCTATTACACGACCTCGTTCAAACTCCGTGAGCTGTTGATAATGGCTTCTTCGTCTTCTTAAAGGCGTTTTTGACTAACATCAACACACTACGTCGAATCTCAATGATAACTAACGCTCACGAACGTTACAGCGCGTATTTCCAGCAAACCTGCTTTGCATGTTCCGAGAGGCGCTGCTAGCGCCACACGTATGCGCAGAGCGCAAAATTTGCATAGACATCATCTTACAGATGTACTCTCACCGCCTACCAACTGTTGTTTATCTAACACAACCCCTTCTTGGTGTTGGGATTTTTTTCCGTAAGTGTATATACAGTATAAGCACATACACACTAAAGATAATAGCCTATAATAACATATTAAGAATGATAATATATTTTACCTATACTGAGTTTTAGTGTAGGTAAAATGTAATAATACAAGTATATTTCGTCTATAATAAAGAATAATAATATAGGTATTTCATCTTAGTGTTCAGTAGAATTTTGAAATCCCAGATCAATTATATTTTACTGCACAATGTGAAATTCTTAAGTTACAGCAAACATATTTGCAGGAACATTTACACAGCATTTGTTAATATTGATAAAGTCGCTACTGATCCTTATTAAATATAAAGACTAACACATTGCACCACCTATCTCCTGGAAGAGGGACTGCTTCAGGGGCGTAGGAATGCGCCCCACTCCCATCGGAAATGCAAGGTAGGTGTAAAGAAAACCATTATCTGTGTCACCTGAAAGAGAGGAGCAGTGTCTGTAAAGGAAAAAAATTCTTGAAATTTAGATTTTTGGGGGGAACAATTTCCTTCCCACTTTTTTCAGACTTAGAACTGGCAGATTTATAAGTTAACCGCAATTCTGGTATGCATATTTTTGTGTGTGTGTGCGCCGTGTAGCAGGTCTTTAATGAAGGCTGAATCTTCCGTATTTCGAGCTTGCTCCCCCTGCCTGGGGGGGGGGGGGGCTCCAAATACGGAACTTATTATAATCCCGTTTTGGTTCACTGTAAACCACCACACAGGAAAATTGCCACACATCTTTCAGCAACTTGGAAAACTGCCACATGCTATTCATTAAGGGGCCAGGCCCAAATGGCTGTTCTTCCAAGGAATACTTTGAATGTGTGGCAGTTTTCCAAGGTGCCTAACAACGATAAAGAGCTCTTTTGTTTGTCTGAATTTTTCAGCCGGTTCATACGAGTTTAGGGCAACTAGCCACAAATTCAAGGGGGGGGGGGTGTATAAAGATTGCCGTTTCTTGGCCTATATTGAGAACTAAATTGGGAACTCCACACAAATTTCGAGAAAACGTTTTACGTAAGCCAAGTGAGAACTGTACTTGAATTTGAAGAAATAAATTGCAGTGACTTAGTACATTTCTTAATATTAGTGTTCGACAAAACAACGGAATTACAGCATGACTCGTGATGTGTTCAGAAAAGGACGATAGGGGGGGGGGGGGTTAATAACGCTACACTTGGGCACTAAATATTTACATAACATGTCAAGTTTTAAATGCTTTTCTTTTACTTACTTAATTCATAGGCCACCTTGGCCTTTTTAACAGCTTTTAATCCGCCGACTTCATATTCATAATGTTTATGTATCAGATCAAGTTAATAGCATTGCGCTTTTATTTAGGCACTAAATATTAATTCATAGGCCCTAGGTCTAGGCCAACAATTTTTAATCCGTCTACTTCATATTCATAACGTTTACATACCAAGTTAAGTTAATAGTATTGTGCTTTACCTTTGGCAATAAATATTAATACATAGGCCCTAGACCTAGGCCTTTTTAATAGCTTTTACTCTACCAATGTCATATTCACAACATTTGCATGCCAAATAATAGCATTGCTCTTTTACTTAGGCACTAAATATTAATTCATAGGCCCTAGGTCTAGGCCAACAATTTTTAATCCGTCTACTTCATATTCATAACGTTTACATACCAAGTTAAGTTAATAGTATTGTGCTTTACCTTTGGCAATAAATATTAATACATAGGCCCTAGACCTAGGCCTTTTTAATAGCTTTTACTCTACCAATGTCATATTCACAACATTTGCATGCCAAATAATAGCATTGCTCTTTTACTTAGGCACTAAATATTAATTCATAGGCCCTTGGCCGACAGTTTTTAATCCGTCGACTTCATATTCATAATGTTAACATGTCAACTCAAGTTAATAGCATTGCGTTTTTACTTTGACACTAAATATTGATTCATAGACCTTAAGCCTAGACCGTTTTAACAGTTTTTATTCTACCAGTTTCATATTCACAACGTTTACATCGTAAATCAAGTTAATAATATTACGCTTTTACTTGGGCACAAATTATTAATTCATAGGCCCTAGGCCTAAGTTTTTAACAGCTTTTATTCTACCTATGTTATATTCATAATGTTTGCACATCAAGTCAAGTTAATAGCATTGCGCTTTTACTTAGGCACTAAATATTAATTTGTAGGCCCTTGGCCTAGGCCTTTTCAGAAAAATTTAAGAAGTGCAACCAACATAACTTTTACTGATATGTAAAGGTTATGAATATGGCGAATCAGAATAAAAACTGGTAAAAGAACCTAAGGCCTATGAATTAATATTTCGTGCCTAAGTAAATGTGCAATCTTATTAAGTTCACTTGATGTGTAAACGTTGTGAATATGACATTGGTAAAATAAAAACTGTTTGCCGCCCCGGTGGCGCAGTGGTCTAAGCAATGGGTTCTGACCATTCGTCCCAGATAGGTCCGGGTTCGAATCCCGGTGAGGCATGGGTGTTGTGTTTGTCTTACTCTCCCTTCCATGGAAGCAGTTGCCCCAAATTAGGGAAAAGCGACTGCTTAAAGACCATCAAGTTGCTTACGGTGGTCGTTAAACTCCCAATCAAAGAAAGAAAAAAAAAGAATAAAAACTCTTTAAAAGGCGTAGGGCCTGTGAATTAATATTTGGATATTATTAACTTGACATGATGTGTAAACGTTGTGACTATGACATCGGTAGTGTAAAAACTGTTAAAAGAGCCTATCCCTAGGGCCTCTTTTAACAGTTTTATACTACCGATGTCATAGTCACAACTCTTTTATTGATGTGCAATCGTTGTGAATATGACATTGGTACAATAAAAACTTTAAAAGGCCTAGGCCTACGGCCTATGAATTAATGTTCAGTGCCTTAGTAAACGTGCAATACCATTAAGTTGATTTCATACATAAAAGTTATGAACATGAAGTCGGCAGATTAAAAGCGGTTAAAACGGCCAAGGTGTAGGGCCAATGAATTAAGTAAAAGAAAAATATTACAAACTTGACATGTTATGTAAATATTTGGTGCCTAACTAAAAATGCAGCGTTATTAAAAAACCCTACCTCATCGTTCGTTTCTGAACACAGCATGGGTCATACTGTAATTCCGTTGTTTTGTGGAACACTGTAGTTTTAAGAAATGTACTAACTAATTTATTTCGTCAAATTAAAGTACAGTTGTCGCTTGTCTTACATAGAAAATTTTCTCGAAATTTGTATTTTAGAGTCCCCAATTCAGCTCTCGATACAGGCCAAGAAACGGCAATCTTTATACCCCACCCCCCTTGAATTTGTGGCCAGTTGCCCTAAATTGGTATAACTGGCTTGAAATTCAATTCAGACAAACAAAAGAGCTACTTTCCGTGGTTAGGTACCTTGAAAAACTGCCACACATAATTCTGAAACTTGGAAAACTGCCACACATTCAAAATGCTCCTCGGAGGAACAGCAATTTATGCCCAGCCCTTTAATGAAAAGCATGTGGCAGTTTTACTGTGTGGAAATTTTCCTGTGCGGCAGTTTTCCAAGTTGCTGAAAGACGTGTGGCAATTTTCCTGTGTGGCGGTTTTCCGGCAACCTCCCGATGTTTTTTTATCCCCTTCCCCAATTAAGGCAGATGAGCTGTCGTGTGAAATTGTTCTGCAGCTAGGGTGTCGTGCCTTTTGTGGACGTGCCAGATGCACACAAAGCAATTCCTAATGGAATGTTTTGAAAATGAAAGGATTAGGATAACCGGCAACAAAACTGAAGAAAATGTATGTAAACAATGATGAAAGAATTGAAATATCATTTCAGCATTTGAAAAAAACAAGGAAAATTGATAAAAGAATTAAAAGTATTATTTCACATTTCATATAAAAAACATTTAAAAAAGTGCTTTAAAAGCCTTAAGTTATGTATCAAATTGTGACTAAATTTTAAAAACTTTTTTAGAGTTTTGTAACATTAAAATGACATAACGAATTATTCTCCTGCAATTTTTAAAATGCCAGTGTGAATTGCCCGCATCTGGCACAACAAACCCTTCCAATCTATTCAATTTCGGTTTGTCCGCAAATGGCACGTCCGCAGCTAGAAGGGGTAGAATTGCCCTGTGGGATTAAAGATTTTTTTTTTTTTCAAACAGGTGCGGAATCGTCCTGTACCCGCACGATGCGACATTTTTCAGTGCTACTGGTTTATGTGAGTTCAACGGTGTCATCTAAAAGGAGAGAAAATACTATACTTATATTTTTTTCTAAAATCCTTAATCTTAATATCATTTTTTCCAAAAATCCTAATATTATCTAAATTATTATATTGCTTAGAATATACCCTGCTGGCCATCCAAAATTCAACACCAAGAAGGACACGAAATAGCAAAGCCAGATTTACTGGACTCATAACAGATACAAAGATGAAACGATTGAGCTTACAGGCCCGTGCGACTTGCGGAACACGCAGACACCAATAGTTCGTGTGGCGCCCATGTCTATGGCAATAACGGCCGCTACACGCCGCGGCATCGAACGAAAGAGGCTTTGGATGTGGGCTTGGGGTATGTCGATCCAGGCTGCTTCCACACGTTGCCACAGTTCATCAGGCGTAGCGCTTGCCGGGCCACTCTGTTGCCGATCAGCGACCAGACGTGTTCGATGGGCGACATATCGCTAGAACAGGCAGGCCACGGCAGCAGTGACACCTGGTGGGCCGTGAAGAAATGTTGCACGATGCGTGCCACGTGCGGGCGCGCATGTCCTGTTGAAAGTGGCCACTGGCAGGTAAGGGAGGACTATAGGCTCCAAAACGTCGGAGATGTAGCTGTGGCTGTTGAGTGTACCGGCGATGCGTACCAGAGGGATGCGGGTGTCATATCCAATTGCGCCCCAAACCATAACACTAGGCGACAGACCGGTATGGCGATGCATGATGCAGGCGTCATACAGTCTCTCGCCGCGGTGCCGCCACACGCGGATCCGACCATTGTGGTGTTGCAGGCAGAAGCGGGATTCGTCGGAGAAGACAATGTCGTGCCATTCCGTAGTCCAGGTGCGGTGTTCAACGGCCCACTGCCGCCGCACTCGGCGGTGGTGTAACGTCAATGGTAATCGGAGCAATGGGCGCCGTGCGACAAGTCCCCGATCATGCAGACGACGTCGAACGGTACATGCTGACACAAGTTGTTGCGCAACATACCCTAATTGCTGCGCTAACGTTCGTGATGTAGCGGTGTGAGCCGTCAATGCCCGCCGCACAACATGCCGGTCCTCTCGTTCGGTGGTGTGCCGCGGCTGCGGCAATCGCTCACGTCGGTCCGTCTGTCCCTCCTGCACTCACCGAATCCATACACGCATCACTGTGGCTGGATGTCGTACCACACGGGCGCCGATGTTTCGCTACAATAAACCTCTGTCGCGATAAGCCACTATTCGTCCTCTGCCGAACTCCGAAACGTGCTGGAATGACTGCCGTATTCTGCGACGAGGCATCAGGAAGCTTCCCACGCACAGGATTCTTAAAATGTTTCTCGGAAGCGTGCCATGCGCATATGATTTGCATATGCCCTGCAATGCTAATCGTTTGCATGTCCTCTCGCGCGCGACGCTTGCTACGAATTTCAGGCCAATCAGATGCTTCCTTCTTGGTGTTGCATTTTGGGTGGCCAGCAGTGTAAGAATTTAAACAATAATATTATAATATATAAATCGATTGCATCTATTAGACGAGTCTGCAGTGGTCGAAGTGACACAGAGCTACTGCTGGTATGGTGTCGACCATAGATCCACATAGTATAAATAGGAGGTTTCGAAAGGAATACATACCATTCCAGATAAAAAAAAATTTGTATTAAAAAATTAATGTAATAATTAAAAAAAACCTTTATTGAAGGGTTTGTGGTCCCTTTCAGTCTCAGCTGCTAATCATTTATCAATTTTATCCGTTAAAAATGTCATTTGCCGATTTTTGTGTCAAAATTTGTGCTTTCATTGTAATTTCTTTACGTAGTTTGTGACGGGTTTATGATTTATTATATACCGGGATGGTAAATAATGTTTTTTTTACTGCCGGTATGCTCACTTCATATTTGTTAACTACCGGTATGCCGTACTGGCCCACTTTGAACATGTCGAGTCTGGATAGTTTGGCTTGAGTCCCATTTTTGAGTCTCCCTACCAAAAAAATAAATGAATTCCTACGCCGCTGGACTGCTTCCCCTCGTTTTCCCGGCAGGTTAACGTTAGGGGACGCTTTTGCGAAAACGAATGTAACCAAAAATTCAAATAAGTTCTTAAGAAAAGTAAAAACGTTTGTGATGTAAAAAATTATTTGTCCGTGTGGACTTCGATCTCTAATTTTTGATCGTCGTCCACCCCTAAGATTTGGATGTCGCAGACGGGGATTTCCAGACTAGCGACTAAGGTGACTTTTCTTGGTGGCCACTTTGTATTTTCAAGTCTTCACGTGGTGAGTGGCGATCGTCAGTTTTCAGCTTTATTTTCATTCAAATTTTCTGCTTTCTCCATTATTTACGAACTTTAAGAAAGCTCCCGAAGGATCGTCTGGCAAAAAGTTTATAAAGCGTCCCTGTTGATAACTCAGCGCTGAGGCACCCTTTCGATCCCAACTGATCCAATCCTGTTGCCTCATTCTTTTTTACGCTAGGTGGCTTTGTGGTCTCCAATTTCGGAAGATAACGTAATTATATCCAGGCTTGGGCTTAGCGCATTTTGGAGCACTGATAGCCCAACCCATCAACTTAATCTGTAACGTAGTACCACTACCATATGGTACTGAAATGTGCTTATATATGTATTTCAGGAATATCATTAATTTCAAAGTTATTCCATTAAAACTGTAACTATATTCTCGACATGAGATTTTCCAAAATATTATATCGATAGCTATACTTTTTTCTGTTCATAGGTATCATCTCAGAAAAAAAAAACTCCTTCAAGAGGCATGGCAACCGGAAGATTCATTCCGTTTCAAACCCTCGCAGTTTGGTAACAGGAAGCGAAAATTCCAACACAGCTGGTTGAAGAAGTACGAGTGGCTTTTATATTCTAAAAATCTGGACGGTGCTTTCTGCAAATATTGCGCACTATTCCCCCCGTGTGGAGCTGGTAAACAAGGGCTCCCTTTTGGAAGACTTGTGAGAGAAAAGTACGATAATTGGAGGCATGCTCTAGAGGACTTTGAAAAGCATCAACTGACAATGTACCATGGTGATAGCAAACTACAAGCTGAAAATTTTCTTGCTGTTCAAACTGGCAAAAAAAAAGTCAATTATTCTCGACATTGATAAGAGTATAAATGATGAGGTAACCAAAAATCGCATGCTCCTTACTCCCATAATAAAAACCGTATTGTTTTGTGGAAGACACGGCATTTCTCACATAGGTCACAGAGATAGTGGGAAATTAGATGTTGAATCAAATGACACAGGCAGTGATAAAAATGAGGGGAATTTTAGAGCTCTTTTGAGAATGAGAGTAGAGTGTGGCGACGAAATTCTTAAGGAACACCTACAAAGCTGCAGCCGAAATGCAATTACATTAGTTGGAGCATGCAAAATGATGTCACCTCTTCATGCAATTCGATTATTTTGAAAAAGCTTGTAAACAGGATTAATGAAGCTAAATGTTTTAGTGTATTAGGGGATGAGACAACCGATGTGTCGGGTCGAGAGCAACTGTCGGTGTGTGTCAGGTACGTAGACACCGAAAAAGTGGCAATACGGGAGGATTTCATCCAGTTTGTTCCCATCACAGATACGACTGGAAAAGGCATCAGTGATGTTATTTTGAATACCTTGAACTCAGTTGGTATTGCTACAGAATTTCTTCGTGGCCAAGGATACGACGGAGCTTCTGCCATGAGTGGCCATCTGGAAGGTGTTCAAGCCCACATAAAGAGCACAATTCCGAATGCAATCTATGTGCATTGCAGTTCTCACTCCCTGAATCTTGCAATTTCAGATTCATGCGCTATACCTTTTGTTAGGAACTGCATGGGGACAATTGGAAAAGTTTATGATTTCTTTAACACACCAAAACGACAGTCGGATCTGCAGAAGCATACAGATTTTCAAGCTCTGAAGCTAAAACAGCTGTGCCCTACAAGATGGGTCCAAAGACACGATGCTGTGATTGTATTTTCACAACTGTATGACGCCCTCCAAGAGATTTAAGAGACAGACTCAGCATCCGGTGCTCATGTATTATTTAGTGCCCTGCAAAAATGTGAATTTGTAATTGTTCTGCAAATAATAGCCAAAGGGTTTTCCTATAGTTTACCAGTCTCTAAATACCTTCAAAGTGAAAACATTGACTTAATGAATGCCGTTGAACACGCAGAAGATACTGCTCATATTATTCAAGAAATCAGAGACCATGCTGAAGAGGAATTTAACATTCTGTACTCAGAAGCTGAAAAAAATCTGCGATAGAGTAGGCATACCAGTTACTGTTCCTCGAGTATTAAATCGCCAAACACCGCAGCAATATTGAACACGATTCGCCTGAAAGTTATTACAGAAGGACGACCTTTATTCCTTTCCTTGATGCGTTTTTAAATGAGATGAAGGAAAGATTTATTGCACATAAGGATACTTTGAGATCGTTCCAAGTGCTTTTGCCTCAACGAGGAGTGGAAACTACTTCTCCAAAGATGAAGAATTTGTAAAGTCACTATGCGAACAGTACGCATCTGACATTGCATACGCTTCACCATCTGCAGTATGCGGGGAACTTAAGAGTCTGGTACAGAAAAATACCCAGGATGGAAAAAAAGCCAAAGAACGCCTTTGATGGATTAGCTGAATGTGATGAACTTATGTATCCATCCATTCGAAAACTTTTGCAAATAATGGCGACATTGCCAGTAACAACATGTTCTGCAGAACGTTCCTTCTCCACCCTGAGGTACTTAAAAATTTTTTGCGCAGTACAACTGGAGAAACCAGATTGAATGGTTTAGCTTTATTGTACATTCATAAGGATATTTCTGTCTCTCCTGAGGACGGTGCTAGATGACTTGGCTAAGAAACCTAGACGCCTAAATTTCAAACTGTAAATAATTTAAATTATTAATAGATATATACACTATCTACAAACAAGTAATTGGACACTCCTGCAATCGACGATATCTGCGGTCCTGATACACGTCACGGCCGCCGCCGTTAAATATCGTGTGGGAAACAACAACGCAACCAGTCACATGCAAGATGCCACGCAGTTCGGAGCTCTCTGATTTCGAGAAAGGTGTAATCGTCGGGTATCACAGAAATGGCTGATCCATGACATATCCAGCGAGTTGAAGTACCCAAAATCGACAGTGGCCTACGTGATTGCCCAGTGGAAGATGAGAGGCCGGCTGACCCACAAAACTGGGAGTTAGAGACAGACGGGTGCTGGTCAGAGAAATTCGGAAGAACCGCACCAAATCGATGAGCCACATCCACGAGGAGTTTCAACAGGCATCCGGGACTGTTCTTTCGATGAATACCATCCGTAAGGAAGCCCATCTGCTCGGTTATCATAGACGTGCTGCCGTCCACAAGCCTTTGATCACCAAGTCCAATAGCGCTGCTCGGCAAATGTGGTGCAAAGAACGTCGACAGTGGACCGTTGAACAGTGGAAACAGGTTCTCTGGAGCGGCGAATCAAGGTTCATCCTCTACCGTTCAGATGGCAGGGTCTGGGTTTGGCGTCGGCCTGGAGAACGCCTCCTGTCGGAATGTATTGTGCCAACTGTGAAGTTTGGCGGCGGTGGAATAATGCTATGGGGGTGTTTCTCCTGGTATGGCACGGGACCGTTGGTCACAATTCCTAGTAGACTCAACGCCGAGACCTACTGCACCATTTTGGATGAGCATGAGCTTCCTACGTTGTGGCAGTTTTACGGGGTGGACTCGTGTTACTTTCAGGATGACAATGCCACCTGTCATGTTGCGAGGTCCAACATGGCTTGGTATGGTGACAATGGGGGTTAATCGAATTGACTGGCCTGTGCAGAGCCGGGACCATAACCCTATCGAGCACCTCTGGAACGCGTTGGAGCGTCAACTTAAGGGGTGCCCTCACCATCCGAAATCGGTGAAGGAAATGACCTGTCTTCTCCAAGCGGAGTGGAAGAAAATATTGCTAGCCGTCGTACAACGCCTGGTTGAGAGTATGCCCCGGATGGTCACAGCTGTAATCGCCGCTCGTGGAGGCTCCTCCAACTATTGAAAGTGAATAAACTTGTTTTCCTTTGCTATCACAGGTGTCCAATTACTTGTTGGTAGATAGTGTATATATATATATATATATATATATATATATATATATATATATATATTTTAATTTTTTGTATTGTCAATACAAATGCCTCTTCCACTTTTGTAGACTATTTTACTTTAGTACATGAATTTAAGGTTTCTAATGATAAGTTGAGTATATTTCGGAATATTTACTGTACAGAACTAATGATAAAATATTGATCGAAGTCATTAAAGGCACTTTTTTATTCAAGGTGACTATTTTCTAAAAATGGTAAGAATAAAGGTTTTATTTTTGTGAATAAGAGGCAACACATTCTTTCTTGCTGAAAAAAAAAAGCTGAATTAAATTTAAATTGTACATATGTGAAGCATTCTATTTGAAGTCACAAAACTCACTACTACTAGGAAGGCAATAACGTGGATGTGACAAAGTTGAATTTCGCATGAAAGTTAACTTAAATTTCTCTATATATGGAAATATGAAAATAAATAGAAATTAATCCAAAACTCGTAATGAGATTTATGCATTGCATTCATACTGTCTGCTCATCTCTTTCTAGGTAGTCAAAGAAATCATTATAAATAAATTGATAATTTGTTATAATTTTTCAACTCTATGATTCCATATGTATGTATGTGGGGACATATAGTTGTTAGTGTTAATATATATATATATTGTATTCAATTTATTCATATATATATATATATATATATATATATATATATAATAAACGTAAGCAGCACTTAAAGATAATTATGGGAGATTTCAATGCAAAAATAGGGCAACGGCAACAGAATGAAACTTCAGTAGGTAAATTCGGTCACGGCAACAGAAACCAGCGTGGAAATACTCTCGTAGAGTTTGCAGAGGCAGAAGGGTTTTTCATCTTGAACTCCTTTTTCAAGAAAAAGCCACACAGGAAATGGACATGGAGACATCCAAATGGGACAACAAGTGAAATTGATTTTATTAGGTGTAACAAAAAATTCGTCATAGAAGACTGCAGTGCGCTAAACAAGTTCAACACAGGTAGTGACCATAGATTGGTGAGATGTAAGATGTACCTCGACACTAAACTCGAACGTGGCAAGCTCATAAGACAAACAAAATCTATTGACATAACCAACCTTAAAAAACACCATAATACCTTCAAGTTGGAACTGAAGAACAGATTCTCTGCTTTAGAAGGCCTAACATCAGAAGAAGTGGATATTTCTGAAGTTAACAGAAAAGTAACCAAAGCTCTTATGGAAACAGCAACAAAATTAGATGGGTCTAAGAACTAGTTGCATGTGAACAAATTATCAGGAAAAACCAAAATGTTGATGCAAAAAAGAAGAGAGATGAGGACAACTAAAGAAGATGTGACTTCCAAAGTGGAATATATAGAGCTATGCAAGACAGTACGAAAAAGTATCACTGAAGAAGTAAGGAAATTCAACTGTGAACTAGTAAGGAAAGTAATTGAAAACAACCAAAGCCTAAAGATAGCAAAGGGACATCTCAGTAAGGGAAGAGAAAACAGATTATGGCACTGAAAAAAGAAGACTGTTCTGTAATAAGAAATAAAGGCGAAATTTTGACAAGAGTGAAAGATTTCTACTCCAAATTATATGAAAGGGATGATACATGTACTCCAGACATCATGAAAGGTACCAGTACCAGAGTTCTTCCAGTCCTCCCAGCAGAAGTTGCACATGCAATCAAGAACATGAAGCGGGTAAAAGCTCCAGGAGAAGATGGAAATACTGTACACATACAAGAAGCAAGTGAAGAAATCGAAACAGTACTCGCCCAAATTTTCACTCGACGCCTTAATAAAGGGAAGATTCCTGAGGATTGGAACAACGCTACAATGATCTTGCTACATAAAAAAGGTGACATTGAGGATCTCAGGAACTACAGACCTATCAGCCTCCTATCAGTTGTTTATAAAATCTTCACTAAAGTTCTGTCACTTTGCTTAAAAGTGACACTGGAAATGCCTCAACCAAGAGAACAAGCTGGATTCAGGAGTGGCTACAGTACAATAGATCATATCCACGTACTGAGAGAACTAATACTAATTGAAAGAGCGAGGGAATATGAACTTCCATTGTGCATGGCTTTTATCGATTATGAAAAAGCCTTTGATTCGGTGAAACCGTCAGCAATTACAATGGCCCTGAAATCCTGTGTTATTGAAGATGCATACATTAATATTTTTAATAACATCTATGAAAATGCAAGTGCAAATATTCGGCTGTCTGAAAATACAACACACATAAAAATTGGAAAAGGAGTGAGACAAGGTGACACCATATTTCCAAAGCTTTTTAATGCCAAATTGGAAAATGTCTTTCAATCACTGAACTGGGAAAACAAAGGGATAAAGATTAATGGAGATTATCTAACCCACCTTCGTTTTGCTGAAGACATAGTCATTTTTTGCAACTACCCCATCAGAGCTGCAGAGTATGATCCAGGATCTTGCTGACAAGAGTAAAGAAGTGGGATTAAAAATGAACTTTCAGAAGACAAAAGTGATGTTCAATGCTTTTACAAGAAATGAAGATTTATCGATTGATGGGGGAAAGCTGGAGATAACAGACACGTACGTTTATCTTGGACAGAAGATATCAAGTGAGGGTCACATTGATGAAGAAATAGATCGGCGTACAAAACTTGCCTGGAGAGCTTTTGGAAGAAACAGCATAATTTTCAAGAGCAATATGCCATTATGTCTTAAAAGAAAAGTGTTTGATCAATGCATCCTTCCAGTGCTTACGTATGGTGCAGAGACGTGGACCTTAAATAAAAGAGACATACAAAGGCTGCAGACAACTCAAAAGCAGCATGGAGAGGTGCATGCTTGGTGTAACCAGGAGAGATAAGAAGAGGAACTCGTGGATCCGAAAAATGACAAGAATGGAAGACATCATGGTCAGAGTTAAATCCCTGAAATGGCAATGGGCTGGACATACTGCCAGGACAGACCATCGATGGACAGCCGAACAGTGGCGGCTCATGTTGTAAAATGCTGGTGAGGCGAACGGTCTTGATGTAAATGTAAGACAGTAAAACATATGTTATTGAAAAATATATAAATTCGTATAACGTTATACGAATATATATATATATATCATCATCATCATCATCATCATTGTCAACCATTATCAATCCACTACTGGACGAAGGTATCCCCAAGTTTCCTCCACAACGGTCTGTCTTGTGCCAGTCTCCTCCATGTCACTCCCGCATACTTTCGAATTTCATCCACCCATCTTCCATGTGGTCTTCTGGGTCTTTTCCTGTCCTGTCCAGTATGTCCAGCCCAATGCCATTTCAGGGATTTAACTCTGATCATGATGTCTTCCACTCTTGTCATTTTTCGGATCCACGTGTTCCTCTTCTTATCTCTGCTGGTTACGCCAAGCATGCATCTTTCCATGCTTTTTTTAGTTGTCTGCAGCCTTTGTATGTCTCTTTTAGATAAGGTCCACGTCTCTGCACCATACGTAAGCACTGGAAGGATTCATTGATCAAACACTTTTCTTTTAAGACATAATGGCATGTTGCTCTTGAAAATTATGCTGTTTCTTCCAAAAGCTCTCCAGGCAAGTTTTGTGCTCCGATTAATTTCTTCATCAATGTGACCCTCACTTGATATCTGGTGTCCAAGATAAACGTACGTGTCTGTTATCTCCAGCTTTTCTCCATCAATCGATAAATCTTCATTTCTTGTAAAAGCATTGAACATCACTTTTGTCTTCTGAAAGTTCATTTTTAATCCCATTTCTTTACTCTTGTCAGCACGTTCCTGGATCATACTCTGCAGCTCTGATGGGGTAGTTGCAAAAATGACTACGTCATCAGCAAAACGAAGGTGGGTTAGATAATCTCCATTAATCTTTATCCCTTTGTTTTCCCAGTTCAGTGATTGAAAGACATTTTCCAATGTGGCATTAATGAGCTTCGGAGATATGGTGTCACCTTGTCTCACTCCTTTTCCAATTTTTATGTGTGTTGTATTTTCAAACAGCCGAATCTTTGCACTTGCATTTTCATAGATCTTATTAATAATATTAATGTACGCACCTTCAATACCGCAGGATTTCAGAGCCATTGTAACTGCTGATGGTTTCACTGAATCGAAGGCTTTTTCATAATCGATTAAAGCCATGCACAATGGATGTTCATATTCCCTCGCTCTTTCAATTAGTTCTCTCAGTACGTGGATATGATCTATTGTACTGTAGCCACTCCTGAATCCAGCTTGTTCTCTTGGTTGAGCCATGTCCAGTGTCACCTTCAAGCGGTGTGAAAGAACTTTAGTGAAGATTTTATAAACCACTGATAGGAGGCTGATAGGTCTGTAGTTCCTGAGATCCTTAATGTCACCTTTTTTTATGTAGCTCGATCATTGTAGTGTTGTTCCAATCCTCAGGAATCTTCCCTTCATTAAGGCATCGAGTGAAAATTTGGGCGAGTACTGTTTCGATTTCTCCACTTGCTTCTTGTATGATGTCTACAGTAATTCCATCTTCTCCTGGAGCTTTTCCCCGCTTCATGTTCTTGATTGCATGTGCAACTTCTGCTGGAAGGACTGGATGAACTCTTGTACTGGTTCCTTTCATGATATCTGGAGTACATGTATCATCGCTTTCATATAATTTGGAGTAGAAATCTTTCACTCTTGTCAAAATTTTCGCCTCTATTTCTTGTTACAGAACCATCTTCTTTTCTCAGTGCCATAATCTGTTTTCTTCCCTTACTGAGATGTCCCTTTTGCTATCTTTAGGCTTTGGTTGTTTTCAATTACTTTCCTTACTAGTTCACAGTTGAATTTCCTTACGTCTTCAGTGATTCTTTTTCGTACTGTCTTGCATAGCTCTATATATTCCACTTTGGAAGTCACATCTTCTTTAGTTGTCCTCATCTCTCTTCTTTTTGCATCAACATTTTGGTTTTTCCTGATAATTTGTTCACATGCAACTAGTTCTTAGACCCATCTAATTTTGTTGCTGTTTCCATAAGAGCTTTGGTTACTTTTCTGTTAACTTCAGAAATATCCACTTCTTCCGATGTTAGACCTTCTAAAGCAGAGAAACTGTTCTTCAGTTCCAACTTGAAGGTATTATGTTGTTTTTTAAGGTTGGTTATGTCAATACATTTTGTTTGTCTTATGAGCTTGCCACGTTCGAGTTTAGTGTTGAGGTGCATCTTACATCTCACCAATCTATGGTCACTACCTGTGTTGAACTTGTTTAACACACTGCAGTCTTCTATGACGAATTTTTTGTTACACCTAATAAAATAAATTTCACTTGTCGCCCCATTTGGATGTCTCCATGTCCATTTCCTGTGTGGCTTTTTCTTGAAAAAGGAGTTCAAGATGAAAAACCCTTCTTCCTCTGCAAACTCTACGAGAGTATTTCCGCGCTGGTTTCTGTTGCCGTGACCGAATTTACCTACTGAAGTTTCATTCTGTTGCCGTTGCCCTATTTTTGCATTGAAATCTCCCATAATTATCTTCAAGTGGTGCTTACCTTTATTATTTAGATGACGAATTTCCTCATAAAATTCTTCAATTTCTTCTTCTGGATGACTTGTGGTGGGTGCATAAGTTTGAATAATCTGAGCCTGGTATCTTCTCGAGAGTTGGATAACGAGTCGTGCAGCTCTGTCAGAGGAACTTTTAACTTTTGCAACTTTACCCTTCAGTTTATTATAAATCCAACACCACTAGTTCTGCCAGTATCAGTCCCACGATAGTAAAAGAGATGTCCACTTTTCAGTTCAATGAGATCTCCTTTTCTCCTTACCTCACTTAGCCGGACGATGTCCCACTTGATCCTTTGTAGTTCATCTTCCAATTCAAGAAGCCTTGAATCAGAAGATAGGGAGCGTCCATTATACTTTGCCAAGGGCAGCATCGGATGGCAGCCTAGTCCGGTCCTCCGGGGATTCTTGGCACCCTCTGCCTTCATGTTGCACTGGCCGCTGCCTTGGCCATTCTAGCTGCCGGAGACTGAGGGCCAAGATTTGTGTTGTGGAATCATTTTGGAGGGGTTTGGCCATAACTCACCACGCTGGCCAAGCGGGTTGGTGAGTGTGGAATAGCATTTCCTCTAATCCCGATGGTATAGTTATACCGCTATTGGCGGCCGTCAGAGCCCCTTTAGTGGGAACAGGATGTACCACGAGAAGGCGGGGTTGACATTTGTCAAGGAGAGGCTGTGATGTTACGCATCACCTGACCTTGACATATATATATATATATATATATATATATGGCGTAGCCGGGGGGTCTTGGTTTGCACCCCCTTATTAGGCGAGACAGTTAGCTTTTTCTAAGTAAGTTTTATAGATAATTTCCCTATTTAAATTCATTGATTTTTATATAACTCGGAAAGCAATGTAATTTCTTGATAATAGAAGAGAAAGTAAAGCGGCCAAAGAAGTTCCTTTTTTTAATTTTCATTAAAACAACTATAATTTATTGCATTTTCTTCATTTTATTAAATTAGCTTCATTTTGTATTAATATTCAAGATGTGCGTACGTACCAATAGGAAAATATTTGTCCAAGCGCGCCCCCCCCCAATTTTTTATATGTACTTATACACAGTTATACAGCAGAAGTGCAGACCCCCCCCCCCCTCAAAAAGTTTCATGTCAAAGGCAGTATCACCCATTGGGTATCTTTGAAGTCGTGGGTTCGAGTCGGCTTATCATTAAAATCCGCTGAGATTCGGAGTCTCGTTAAGCTATTGGTCCAGGGTAGGCGGCGCCTTGTTATTAAGAGCTGTAAACCCCATCCCTTAGGGCTCCATCCCATGCCATTTAGCCCTTATATACAAATATTATTCAACAGTAATGGAATAAAATTATAGAAATATATGAAACGCGGCTTGGGGAGTCTTCACGAAAAAATCCAAAAATTTTAGAGGAAAAATGCACATATACCTATCTATATATGTGTGTGTGTGTAATATACGCTATTTTTGCAACAATATTTTTATGAAAACAATTATTCGATAATTTTACAACAAAGAAAGAAATATTTCACCAGTATTCTTTTATGTAATTGAGCGAAAATACGCAATTTGCGCGGTTTCTTAAGCTAGTCAATGCGTCACTCACATCCCAACGCCAGTCGGAGATCAACTTCTTAAAAAATTCAAAGTAAATCATTTGAATCAAAATATTTTTCTCAGGAAGTGTTTCTTGAGCTTGAATAAAAGTCACAGTTCGATTGGCATATTAGTGAAGGTGCATTTAGCACGGGTCACAAACTGAAGTCCAGGCTCGTGATAACTATGTACAGGAGAAGTCAAGCTAAGGAAGCACATTTCTAAGTAAAAAAAGTATTAAATAATTTAAACCTGGAATTAAAAACAGAAGAATACGATATTAATTTGCTTTGGTCTTGAACAGAATGCTTTCAGTTTATGTTTTATAAATAAGTTCAATTCTGCGATCCTTTTTGGCTGCAAATTTGCCTATGATCAAATCATAAAATGGTTGAGTGGACATTAGATGGTTCAGCAATTCTTTCTCGATTGAAATTTTAGCGAGTGAAGACAAACGATCTTGTGCCGTTGTATTACGGAAGTAAGTCTTAATTCTCTTCAAACCAGAAAAAACTCCTTTCAGCAGAAGAACTTGTTGACGCCAGTGTCAATACAAGAGAAAATAATTTGTAGACTTCTGGTAACACGTCTTTCAGCTCGTTTTCTTTCATTGTTTTCAAGATTTTCTGAAAACTGAGTTCCTTGAAGTTGTGATCATTATATAAAAAATCTAATTCGTTTTTTAGTCGTTGAGTGTCTGTAAAAATGTTTGGATACATTTTTTTGAGAGTGTTAAGGGCACTGGATGGGAATGACTCTGAATAACTATGGTATTTTGAGCTGCCAACTAGCTGCAGAAACTCGAGCTTTCCCATATCTTCAAATCTGGTATTTATTTGGACTATTATGCTGTCAACGATTTCGTAAAACAAAATTTTGTAATAGTTTTCCACTTCTTCTTCTGTCAAATGTTTCTTTTGTCGACATTTAGGACCTCCACTCAAACTAATTGCTTCACTGAAATGTTTCAAGTAAGTGGTTACATTCCTTTTCTTATTTATTCGTTCGCAACATTGTTTAATTTGTCTTTGGCAATAACTGATATCTAAAGTCTTTTTTTTTTTTGTAAAACATCAAACAGTACATCCGTAATTCCAAAAATGTCATCAAAAATCAATGATAAAAAAGCAAATTCAAAATCAGTGAAATTTTTCAAATATCCTATGCCTCCGTTGATTGATTCTGCCATTGATTCCGAGTCATTCATTATGTTTTCAAATACATTCTTTAGTTTACCCCATTCGCTCACAATTAAACGCAAAATTTGCGAACGTGATGCCCAACGTGTTTCCGCTATTTGAAGAATCCGTTTCCCAACAACTGAATTTGCTACGTGGGTTCTCTTGGCAGACTTATGAAAAAAATGAGGGCATGCTGGATACAGTTGCGAAATATATGCGACATTTTACAATACTTTAGCACCCCTGTTGTAGGACAAGGTTAAGGCGGTGGGCGAAACAGTGGGTAAACAAAGCTTGCGGGGATTCTAGCTTGACTCTTTTCTGCAGACCATTCAACTCTCCAGTCATAACGCTTGCACCATCGTAACACTGGCCTACTAACTTTGATTTAAAATCAAACTCTTCCAAAACCGATGCTAGCAGATCGTACAGTGCCACAGCAGTCCTGTCAGTGCTGTTATCATAAAAACCAAGGAAGCGCTCAACTACTTCACAATTTGAGTCCAATATGTATCTGACAATTATTGAACACTGATTTTTGAGTAATATCAGTTGTATCATCAACTTGCACTGAAAAAAATTCTGACTCATTAATTTTGCTTTTTTTTTTTTTTTTTTTTTATTGGAGGTTTAACGACCACCGTGAGCAACTCAATGGGCTATAAGCAGTCGCCCGTCCCCAATTTAGGGTCACTGGTTCCAGGGAAGGGAGACACATTCGTTTATATATTCATGAATACACTCCATTAAATCATTCTGTATCGTTTTAATTGTCCAGAAAATAAGCTTCGTATTTCTTCAAAATGTGCTTTAATTCTGGGGTGCTCCTACGAAGTAACAAATGGAACATCTCCTTCAAATTACGTTTATTTAATGAGGAAATAGATTCATCATGTCCTCGAAAAGGCAGTTCTTGCTTGCTTAGAACGACAACTAAATCGATTATATGTTCCCTAAAAAGCTTATTTAGTCTGACCTTTTCATTAAACTTAGCTTTATGAAGAGCAGCATTTTCTTTGAGCATATCAGAAATAGTGTTTATATTTTTTTCCATTCGTTTCAGACCTACGTGGTTAGTTATATGCTCTTTAGAGCTTTCGTGCAATTTTGCACTACGAGAAAAGTTTTTCAGATCAAAATAACCCTTTGTATTCCACTCATTTTTCTTATTGCTCAAAAGTAAACATGGCCAGCAAAAGAGTTTGCTTGTAATAGCTACCAGAAAGCCAGGGGAAAATCTCGTACCTTGATTTATTGAAAGACCTAAAAAATGATTTGCCGCACTTCTTATCTTTAGATATTGAACTTATTATAGGTGTCGTTCTTCCAGATATGAGAACATCCCTTTTATCATAATCTTTCCAGTGTTTCAAAGGAATTTCTTCCAGAACACAAATCACGTCGTTTGTTGGGCCATTCATATTTTCCAACCAAAATCAAAATATGCTGTTTAGTAACAATAACGAAATAAAAAAGAAGAAAAACTCAACATTACTATGAACTAGCCAACACCCGCAGAAGAGAGGATTGAAAGCACACTATAAAAAGTTAGACTCAAATACACTCTGACGAATAGTTAAAGCTACGTAGAAATCATCGTACTCCAAAGCGTATAGAGGCGAACGGCGTCATCGCCTGTGAAACCACTTTTCACAAAGGTCATCTGCTCATTTTCCCGCGCCCATTGGATACACAATCTTTGGGTTCTCCAATAACGGCAGAGATGCGATTCCAGTTTAAGCGAAATGGAGGGTCGCCTCAGAAATTTCCTTTCTCTTACTGGAAGTCCGGCACCTCTTTAGGTAGACCTCGGACCGTGGGGGTGGGGGGTTCACTCTGTAGGGCTCTTCTCTGATCCCCAGTTCCCAAAACCGGCTTCTCATCGAGACGATTCAGCCGGTCGCCTCTAAGCTCTTAAAACATGCAGCTGCTTTGCAAAAATAATGATTCATTCCTCTTCTCGAAAGCCTTTTTTTAACCTAATTCATGAATCACAATGTGAATTTCAGTGTTTCATTTATCCTGCAAAGTTCTTATATCTTTGTTACTGACAGAAGATTTTTTTTTTTTCACTTCTCATTCTGCGGAATTTCAGGTGAGGCGGCGCCTCACTTGCCACATCTGACGGGCCACCACTGCAGCCGAAATTTTAGATTGGATTCCAAGGGATAGGAAAAGATCCAGAAGAAGACCACATGGAAGATGGGTGGATGAAATTCGAAAGTATGCGGGAGTGACATGGAGGAGACTGGCACAAGACAGACCGTTGTGGAGGAAACTTGGGGAGACCAGTGGATTGAAAATGGTTGACAATGATGATGTCCAGCAGTGGATTGAAAATGGTTGACAATGATGATGATGATATATATAAATTATTATTAAACAGACAGCATCAGCAGGTTCAGCAACTTACCTTTCGAAGTGATATCTACAAAATTGGAATGCAGCCCTTCCATCTCAGCTTATCACTAGCCGCTACTGAATACTGATATACAGTTAAATTTTCCAAACAGCACGTCTTTACTTATATCCAAATACCCATGCCATTTGTTCGCGGAGGTAGCATGATATCAATTTAATTCAAGCGCACGTAAAATTCTAATTTTAAAATAAATTTGTCGACGCTGCACTCTGCGGCAGACTTAACACATTTTAGCGAGTTCTGATTACGGTTAAATGTGTTTCCATAATCACACACTTAAGAAAACCATACACTTACATTTCTTACATCCTATTTTTGTAATCCAGCCTCTGTTGTTTGATGCACAACACGACACTGACACCGTCTGCAGCGCTGCGATGCGGCGTGGGACATATTTCGAACACAGTTTTTGAGCTCGCACGGCACACTTTCCCTTCTAGACGCTATAGTATCAAGATTGCCTTGGCTCATGTCAGGCTTTAGATGGCGGCCGTGACGTCACATACGTGACGTATCGCTGGTTTCACTTGGATTGCATTGAGCCAACGGAGAGTGCTTTCTCCCCTTATTCCTACCTCATGGTTTATATTCATGGTTTATGCTCAGTCGCCGTTCCGAGACGTCACGACTTCGACGACGTATAAGGGGGTAATGACTAATCGCGGAAAAAGACGTGTGCTTTTCATGCTCTCCGCCCACACGCACGTGTACGATTACGTATTCGACACTGCAAATTTGCATTTTTATTCGGCGACATAATTTGTACCTTTGGTTCCGTAATTATTGTGAAAATCGACAAAATGTGCAAATTCTCTTAATTTTGAATACCAGTGTATATAAGTAAGCTGGTCTCGATTTCTAGCATGAATTTTGTGTTTTACTTTGATATTTGGCAACGATGTTCCTAAGGTCACGTTTTTCTCCCTTTATTTTTTAACCTGCTTCATGTTGTCACGCCCACTATCGGTTATCGTTCTTACAGGTGAGTTCTCTTGTTTTCTGTTGTAGTTTTTATTAATTATATTTGCATATGTAATTTTCTGCATTGAGCAAACAGTAAATAACTTTCATTATCTTCAAAATATTCAGAACAAGGACACAAAATTATGTTCACATCAACTTCGTAAGTAAGGTGCTTTGTCTTTTTGATATGTAAAAACAGTTCAACCTTGGTAAAACAAAGTGTTGTGTACTTCTAGATATCTGAATGTTTCAATAGGTGAAGTCTCTTATGTTTCCGCAATCAAATCAATGTGTCTTGTACTTTTGAAAAACATGATTTTTCAGGAAAGCAAAACGTAACTTCATAATTTAGCATATAGAAATATACTATGTCTCTAAATACCTGTTCATCAAGTATATTAATTGCTCAGTGTATCAGCATTATTTGTCTACCGCTAATATAGATGGGATGAATTTAATTGGTGTTTTGAACTTTACAATTACGTTAAAAAATTAATTTACTTCATTCTTCTTTGCAACTTTCTCAGATTGTTGTCCAGTGGAATCAACCCTGTATTCTCTTGTGACAGTTGAAAATCATTTTTGTATTCCAGGACATCGTCCTGAATGATAAGTACAGTAAAACATTACCGCCGAAGAAATGCGGGTAACGGCATAATAAAAGACTATACTAAATAATGTAGTTTAATGTGGAAACTTTGTCAGTATTAAAAAATCAAACCCTAGGATCCAAAACAGGGAACTAGTCTCGATAAAAAAAAATTCGAGCAATGATACATCCATGTATTCAAAAAATGTAACTCTCATTAAAATTGACATGGAATTTAAAAAGCTGGAGGGGTTTAAAAAAGGATTTCTAACCAATGAATAACATTATAGGAACATAAAAATTGAGACATATATTTCTATATGCTAGACTGTATTACACATAATCCATGTATTTGGTGATTTTGTTCCTTGTACAAATTAATTTTATGAAAAGTCATAAATCACATGAATTTAAAATGTAACTTTTTTTCATTTTGGACCAGAAGCGTTCAATCTAGTAATAATTCGCTAATGTGTGAATTAGCACTTGCTAGATGGCGATCAACTGGCAACTTGAGCGATTACATTAAATTTAGTGGTCGCCAGTTTGGCCTAGAGATGGGCAAAATTGGCACCTGTTACTTTCTGTATCGGTACTTTTTTGTAACAAGTACTGCCATCGGTACTTTGTTTTTATATATATAACGTCATGGAAGCCATCTTAAGACTGACAAGAGTTGATTATGCAATAGCTGTTAATGCTATGTATGAAGTTGGTATTTTTTATTATTATTTTTGATTGGAGGTTTAACGACCACCGTGAGCAACTCAAGGGGCTATAAGCAGTCGCCTGTCCCTAATTTAGGGCCACTGGTTCCAGGGAAGGGAGAGAGACAGTGCCGTAAGACAAACATAACATCCATGACTCACCAGGATTCAAACCTGGACCCCTTTCGGACGAATGATCAGAAGGTATCACTTCGCCACCGGGGCGGCAGTTGGCAATTTGCTTTTAATATTAATAAATTTGCCCTTTATTATATTAATCATTGATATACTGTTCTTAAGGATATTATTAGTTGATTTATCAATGTTTATGGCATTACGGCTACTTCCTGCTATTTAGAAATATTTCAGATGGCTTCTGGAGATCAGGGTAATTACAAAAGAGGAGGTTGCTTGTTTCTAGTTTTACATCAAAAACTATTTAATATTGCTGTTTTTTGGCCATTAATACTCCTACGGATTTTTATCACATGAATCGCCTTCATTTCCCCGTTCAGGTTTGGTAAAATTTACTATGCTTACTTAGGGTGACCATACGTACCGTTTTGAACGGGACAGTACCATTTTTAATATTTCCTGGCTCTCCCGTTTCTAATAAAAACTATAAATATACTTGTATATTGGTCAAGCAATTTTTTTCGGAAATGAGCAAAAACGTCTAGAAAACATTCTTGTATGTGATAGATGTGTACAAATTTTTTTCTGAAATGAGCAAAAAATGCCTAGACTTTCTGGACTTTTGTAATATTGTAGAGTTTATTCTTTGTTTTCCAGAAAGTACAGCACCTGTGAAGAGAATATTTTCTGTTGTGAACAGTATGTGGTGAAAAGAGAAATCTAGGTTAAGTGTTGAGACAATTGGAGCCATGTTAGTTGTAAGACAAAATTGTGTCATGGAGTGTGAGAAGATTTTATGATAAGGTGTTGAAAGATCAAAGTTTGCTGCATAAGATTACTTCATCGGAGAAATATTCATGGTACGATCGGAGTGAAATGCCAAAATTTTTGTATGGGTTCTGTCACTGTTAACTGAAGAATAATGGTAAACTCAATATGTTTAAGCTATCAAACTTTTTTTTATAGTCTTACTTTTTTTGTGTCAAAGAAATATGGTCACCCTATGCTTACTGTTTAATGTTCAGTCAGCACTTTGGTTCACCTAGACTTTTCCCCGCCCAATGACCCTTGTAGGGGGAATTCTTGGGGGTGTCAAGACATTTTTTGGACCAAAACTGTAGTGTGAGATTTCTTTTTCCCTTTCGTAGTACTCAGATCTCATTAACTCTTCTAATTTTTTCCAGAATAGTTAGAGCACATTGGCTCCTGGGCACAATTTCCTGGTTTTCTATTCAGTAAGTTTACTTTTAATGATATTTGCCAGACACTGTTCTGGGTTTTTATTTTATATTTCACTTATATATGCTAATATGCACCCAGACAACCATCCGTTTTGTATAAGAACTCCTAGGTTTTTAATTTAGGGCTGATGAACATATTTTTGCAGGAATGTTCTTTTCTACAGTATTTGGAAAAGCAATACCAAATCATTACATTTCAACACCACTAAATAAAACTTAAAAAATGCATGCAGGGTTCAATTACATATCCCCCAGCTTTATAATATACCTTGACTATACAATTTAAATGGGGAAAATGCCTTTTCACCTGTGAACAACTATATGCCTTGAAAAATGACTTTTCTAAGGAAATTGCTTGGAACATACATCACATTGATAAGGCCTTTCACCTGAATGAACAAGCACATGACTTAAAAAATTACTTTTCTGAGCAAATTGCTTAGAGCATACATCACATTGGTGGGGCTTTTCTTTCCTGTGAATGAGTAAATGCTTCGAAGGATAACTTTTTTGAGCAAATTACTTGGAACATACTGTACATCACATTGGTAAGGCCTTTCACCTGTGTGCTTAAGCATATGCTCTGAAAGGTGACTTTTCAGAGTTTTTATTAGAATTTTTTTCCTCTGTTAGCACAACAAAATGTCGTTATTCAGTGCTATTCTGTCAATCAAAATGGGAAATTAAACTGGTCATGTATAAATTGACTACTTATCTGCCCTTCGGAAATTTAAAGATTTCATATTAAATGTTTCTCCGTTACTTACCTGTGAAAAGTAACTCCAGGAGGTGGTCGCCCGGAATCGTGACATCCATAAGCGCAACAACACACAAGTTCTAAAAAAAAAAAAAAAAGAACCTTCAAATTTCGATAATCAAACTTGTCATTTTTCTAACTCAGTGGCTCAAAATGACTATCAGAATCTTAAGATGGCCGTTTTGTTTGTGACCTCATAGTTTCTTCCTTTATTCCTAACTCCATGGACCGGACCCATCTCGGACAAATGATCAGACAACTGCGCCCCATAGGCAGCGTGAAATTTTAAAAAGTTTATCACCCCGGTGGCACAGTAGTCTAAGCGCTGGCTTTTGACCATTCGTCCCAGATGGGTTCGAATCCCAGTGAGGCATGGATATTGTTTGTTTTACGGTACTGGTTCTTTTGCTTCCCTGGGACCAGTCACTCTAAATTAAACAGAAAAATGTGTTTAAGTTTCATGACAGTCTGGTACCTAAAGTATCGTTTCAACCGCTCTTTCTGCCCAGGCCGCCCCAGTGGCGCAGTGACTAAGCAATGACTTCTGATCATTTGGCCGAGAAGGATCCGGGTTCGAATCCCAGTGAGATATAGATGTGTTTGTCTTATGGAACTGGCTCCCTCCCTTCCCTGGAATCGGTAGGACTAAATTAGGGATGGGCGACTTTTTATAGCCTATTGAGTTGCTCATGGTAATCGTTAAATCTTTAATAAAAAAATATATATATTCTGCCGAGAAATTTTATTTTAAAAGTTCACATCCTCTTTGCTGTTAAGCAATTGGCAACCTAAATGAACTATAGGGGGCGCTGTGCAAACGTAAACTTGTTTTAGTACGAATAATGTTGCACATGGTCCCGTGAAGTCGTATGTAGGTCTCTCAATCCTTGAGATAATAAAATTTGTGGACGCTACAAAAAAATTTGTGATGCATCAAAACACTGGTAGGGATTCTTAATGCAGGTCATATCATTTCATGTGGGATTAAGAAGGAAGATAGAAAAGCAATCCACATAGTTTCACATTGCGTTCAATCCACCGCAATAACGTTGTCGCCTCATTCGATCAATAGTGTTTTAGACAGAAATAATTGTGAAATTTCTGTAGTCTTTTGAGTGCTCTTGTAAAGCAGGCAGAGATGGAATGTAATCACTGTGTAGCAATAATGCTTTAGTGTAACAGGTAATTTTTATTTTTACGTTTTCAGACAAGTGATATAGTAATACCGACAGGGACGACATTTCGGTAAATGTGTAGATTAGCGTTTTTAAATTATTTCGTCGGAAAAATGTTAGTACCTGGGGAAAGTGCGACATACAGATTTTGGCAAATGGTGCAGAAATTTCATGTTTTAAAGATTTTTATTGTAATATTTACCTGTAAGTGCGATGCTGTGAAGAGACACTGCTATAAGATTAACGCATCGCTACCGCAACAAAGTCAAGCTTTGCCCCGTTGAAAGGAAAATTTGTTGCGGCGTGTAATTCATGCGTGGATGACTACAAGTGCAGCTGCGTACGTTCTTACCAGGAGAGTGAAGTATCGTGTACTCATATGCTACAAAATATAGTTTGTTCGTGTTTTGTCGTTGTTTTTAAAGCTGATGTTGAGAAATGTTTCGTTCTTTCACACGAAGTACGAATATGCCTTTATATGTTGTACAGGAAACTGAGGAAGTATAACTTTTGGTTCTGCTTTGAACGGCTTCCATTCGTAGGTGATTTGCTGTGCCACTGTACTTTTGGTTCTCCTGTTAATACTCTTTGCAGGTCAGTTTCTATCTCACTAATACATATCTTTTGCAAATCAAAGAGGTTTTTTCCGGTTTTTCTTGCCAACATATTACGGGATACAACAAAATAAAGGGTGGATAATTTGTTCCTATTTTCTGTAGCGTATCACTACAACATTTATCGTTCTCCTGTCAAGAACGTAACCGCTTTCTCTTGTACTCTTCCACTCGTCATTTCGGTACAGCAATGAATCTTCCTTTTAACAGAGCAAAGCTCCACATCGTCGTGGCAGCGATACGTTAGGCCTACCGCAGCGTTCTTCACAGCATCGCACTTTCACATAAATATTATGAAAAAAATATTTTAAACACATTTAAAACATGAAGTTCCTGCACCACTTGCCATTATTTTCCCTACTCTAAAATCTGTATGTTGCACTTTTCCCAGGCACTAACATTTTTCCGATGAAATAATTTAGGATGCTAATCTACACATTTACCAACGTTTATACAAATTTCTGAAAAATGTAACTGGAACCTTGGGAACAACACTGTGAGTCACAACGATATGAATTGTTCTTCACGAAATTCTCCATTATACTGCTCCAATTCCAGAATGCATGCAAAAATACCCCAAAACGAGCAAACCAAACCAAACTAAACCTAAGCAATGATCTAACAGCTAAGAATGTTATACGTACTATAGTAATTCTTCCTTTCGCTGCTAGAGGAAGAGCGGACCGCTGAGATTGCCAATAACAAAATAATAATTGTAAAATAAAACAGATGAGATAAATCAGGTATTTATTTGATCATGGTTTTCAGAGACTCTGCTTGCTTTTTTTTTCAGACTACTTCCGTAAACTAGTTTTTCTTCCGGAAAAACAAAAATAAAGGACTGCCTGTATTCAGATCCAAGGAATAGCTACTGTGAATTGGTACTTGTCCCGAGAAAGAAACGGTAACGACTTCTGTAACCTGGTCCAAGGAACGACTGCTGTAAATCGGTACTTGTCCGGAGAAAGAAAATGTAACGAGTAATGAAGTAGGAAAGTACTGATGTTCTGTACTTGTTCCATTGTAACGACTCGTCACTAGTAACCAGGTCCAAGGAACGACTGCTGTAAATCGGTACTTGTCCC
Source organism: Macrothele yani (assembly GCA_039090855.1). Classification (NCBI taxonomy): domain Eukaryota; kingdom Metazoa; phylum Arthropoda; class Arachnida; order Araneae; family Macrothelidae; genus Macrothele; species Macrothele yani. The sequence goes on along the minus strand of CM077009.1, from coordinate 125,791,412 downwards.
GAGAAAGAAAATGTAACGACTGTAAGGAGTAATGAAGTAGGAAAGTACCGATCTTCTGTACTCGTTAATTGTAACAGTTATGGATGTACCAACTCATCACCCTAACCAGGTCCAAGGAACGACTGCTGCAAATCGGTACTTGTCCCGATATAGAAAAAGGTAACAAGTAAGGATTGAAATGTGAAAGCACCGATCTTCTGTACTCGTTACATTGTAACGAGTACGGAAGTACCGACACACCACTAGTTTGGCCATTTGTTATTTTTAGTGCCAATTTGCAAAAGTATGATAATTCAGAAGTAAAGGTAAAAGAAAGTGAAACCAGTCCTAACTAGGGATGGCAAAAAGCCTTGAAGTTTCAAAGTTTTGCCACCGTTAATCGATGTTTAAATCTCAATGTTGCAGATCCCTAGTAGTGCGACACAGTCGATTCATCGGCCTGCACACCTGTTAAAAGTGCAGTGGTCTGAATGATTTGCCCTCGATTTTGACCTGAGTTGTTCCCAAATCGGACAGCAGATATCAGCATGAATGATATAATTTATTAATCATGTTTTGAAATGGAATCGCCACAATTCATACTGTCAATCAGCAATACTATCGAAAAAATCATGAGAATATACAGTAAGAATCATATCGTAAGTTCTCATTTGCTATAGGCTGTCCAAGCACTTTAGCCGTGCGACAGGTGGAAGGCTTATTTTAACCAAAACTTTTCCTACTACAGCTGAGGCAAGGCTGTTCATGTAGGATTGTGGGTGGATTAATAGAATGTTACACTATTGAAAATGACTTTTTCGAGCCCCGTTCAAAGTGCAATAACGCGCAACTCGTTCGTGGTCCAGTGACAACGGCGTGTTTATTTTTCTTGCGAACTTTGCTGTGCAGGAGAACAAAATGTGTTTTATTACTAGAAGCTCTTCACATTATTCACTTATTTTTTCCCAAACAGACACAATCGCAAAACTCAGCAGATTACGAATCCCCCCCACATCTTTTTCCAAATTCATGTGTTAACTGAGGATGAACCTTATTGACAGCTGGTTCCTCAGTATTTGCAGACGTGTATTTTGAATCATCTTAGAATAACATCAACCTGTAAGGAAATCTTGCAATGGCTAGTTGTAGTGAGAGCGAAAGTTTGCCAAGTGATAATTTTGAATCACCTTAGAGTCAAATGTCAATCTGTAAGGGTATATTCAAAATTAAGGGAGTTATCATTATATTTCCTTATTTTTGTTATTTATTTTTTGCAGAAGAAAGAAAAATCTTCAAATATTTGTTTTGAATTGGCAATTTCTATTTCAAAAAGATTTTTTCAGGTATCAGGTACAGTTATTTTTTAAACAAAATTCAGTTACCTGAAATGTAATATATTTAACCTTGCATTGCTCAAGTCAAGAATACTTTTATGTTATTACTCAGGTGGGGTTCCACACACCCCAAATTATTTTCTAAATTGTTACCGATATTTTCAAGGACTGTGTGAAATGCATAAAACAAACACTTATTTTAATATTTATTAACTAGTGTAACCATAATTTTTTGCAAAAATATAGTCCACCTGTTTGAAATAGAGGATAATTTATTTAAAATTTTCCTTACACAATTTGCCACTTGAATGAAACAAATACCTTTATATGGTTAAAAAGTTGTCAATACTATCATATTAAATGGTTATACAGATTTATAAAGGAAGAGTATTTAATTAAAAAAAACATTTACACATTGTAGAATGTTCATAATATTGATTTATGCAAATATCCAAACTGTTCTATTCAGAATCGCTTTCGGAAAAGCAGTCTACACAATAGGGAAATGTGTTCTAAACAAATGTTTTCCACGTTTTTGTTTTTTGACACTGAATCTATGAGCAGTTCAATGAAATAAATCCAGGGGGTTTACCACACCCCACATGAGTAATGCAGGGTTAAATAAATAAATATATATATATTACATTTCTAGAATGTTAAGAAAAATCTTATGAAGTTCAGGGAATTTTTTTGGCCCAAAATATTAAAATTTATGGAAAGTACAGCATTTTTTCTTGAAGCTTGCAATTTCTAAGAAAATGGTTTAGCATTTCTGGCATACACACACATTACATGTAGCACTAAAAGGGGCTTAAACCTCGATGCTAGAGGAGCCGATACATAAAAAAAAAAAAACATTGAGGTTTCCACTGATACATCAAGCGTTTTAACAGATATTATTGGTTACTTGATTTGAATTGGTGAGTAATCATTGTAATATTGAGCAGAAATTTTACCATTCGATAAAGATCCAGACTTAGAAATTTTGCTAGTAGACATTGGCCACCAAGACCAAAATTGTTAGTGGCCATAAAAAACCTCAGTGGCCAAACTTTGAAAAAAATTGAATTGTATATTTCATTCTATTATTTTTATAAAATTGCTTGCTATAATATCAATGTTTTATTTTGCATATTTCAATTATAGTATGCTTAAAAGTTGAAATTGAAGTAATAAAATACATAAATTAATCTTTGTAGTTTGGTCAACAAGATTTCACGCTATCCTCCCACCATAGTTTTATCCCATTTTCAGGGTCAAAAATACTCATTTTTATTCCTAATGTTTTGATCTTAATGCGACTTTCAAGTCTGTTCTTTCCCGTGGCTTCTTTCACCTAATTGTGTTTTTAACTGCTGACCAAAGACATTGTACATGAGCATTTAACAGCAGTGCCGTTAAAAGCACAGTTACTGGATCTCTCGTGATTTCAAAAGGCTTTAGATTATCTGAATTCTCCAATTTGTGTAACAAAGCATTTGAAATACATGAAATTCTGTTCGGACTCAAAACTAACAAGAATCTTCTTGATTTGAAGCCACTATTCCAAAGCACGATCAGGGTTAAACTTTAAAACTTTGCATATTTCAGTAATTGTATCATCACCATGATTGTTTAAAACGGCCTTCAAAAGATTTGGGAAATAGCAGCTCATCTAAAGCGTGGACATATATTTGCAGAAAACAGATGTTTGGACATTATTAAATTTTTCTTTCAAGTTTTTGTACAATTCTTTTTCAATAAATCAATGCTGTTTTCTGTAGAACTTAGTCCTATATCTTCATCATCTGCAACACATCTTCGTTGATTACATACTGTGCTGATTTGGTGACCTTGAAATGTTGATGGCATGTCATCATTTTGAGACAAAGATCCCTTAAAAAAGGACCAATTATCCCTTCATCTGCAGATTTTTAAACAGCCAACTCTAGTTCAGTAACACAGTGCAAAACATTACTGATGTCCACATCAGGTTTTTTTTCCAGCTTTCTAGAACATTCAGCAACACATGGATTATGTCAAAAAATCCATTGATCCTCTGAATGGATATAATAGTTGTATAAAAATAAAATGTATCTGCGTACACAACCACTGAAACAGAAAACTTGCTGCAAACCTGCGAAGCGCGAACCATGATAACAACAGAACAAGATAATTTAAAGAAAAATTAATAAAACAATAAGTAATTAGAACATTACACATTTCAATGGGAACAACATAAGAACATTACAACTAAATGTGCAGCAATGTGTGTGTGAAATTAACTTTTATGACACAATATTAAAATATTGGACTATGAACCTCATGAAAACAAGATACTATTGTAATTAAAATTTTTATATCCAGAAAAACAGTTCCAGCAATGAATCTTCAAATATTATAAATAGCATTTTCAACAAGTTAATTCAAAAATACTAAGCTTACAAAAGGAAATAATTTTAATTTAATAACTGCCAACTAACTGCAAGAGGAACCTGGCAATAAAATTTAAATTCTTTCCATGTAAACAAAACTTTCAATACAATACCTAAACATTGAGAACAGGCCTTGATAAAATCCAAAGGCCAGAAAATGTCTGTAAAAACAAAAGAACTCAGAAGATGTGAAAAGTAATTCAAAGGTCTTCAAGTTAAAATAGAATTAGGTATATTAATCTGAGTAAAGCCCTAAATAAGTATTTTAATTGCTGTAAATAACATTTTCATTTTTTATAATTTTTAAACTACAAACAAAAACTATTGCAAAACCTGCCAATAATTTGGAAACTATCTGCGTAAGCGTATGTCTATATTCTACTACTCTGGAAATATATAACCAAAAGTTGATTTAAGAAAACTGAACTAGAAATGGGAATTCCAAAAGATGATCATGTAAGAAGTTTTTATGGGTTTCATTCATGTTTTTTTAACTGTGCTACTGCCTGTTTTGCAATCTAGGAGTTTTTAACCATATCTAAGGAACTATCAGATTCAATTATTTTTACCACAAGTATGTATTTTGGTAAAAAAACTTATGTAGTTTAATGTGAATCTGTTTCACATTTTTCAAAAAGGAGTTTGAAAAACATGAAGAATGTTGAAAAACTGAATATTGGCATTATGTTCCAACATAGAAACTTTATCTTTCACAGAAATTAGGAAGTGGGGTGTTTTTCTTGAGGTACTATTAAAAGCACACTGATTAGTAAAAAGTGCTTGGGAAGGCAGATAATATGAAAAAAAAAAAGTCTTTGCTCTTTGCTGACCGTGATAAGTCATAGATATAAATCAGGAAATGATATCCAGATTATCGGTTATTTGGGGTTACCACTCATTTTGCCAAATTAAATTCCCTGAGTTTTCCCATCTGCAGACAATAGTATTTTTAAAAGCCACATAAACTGTATTTGAATTGGATGAACAATATTACAGAAACAACACTAACGGACAAAACTTGAAGTAAATCATCTGCTGACTGTTAGGTGAAAAATAGTGGTCTAACACACGAAAAAAAAAAAAATTATCCGATCTTGTAAACATCAGAACTGGCGTAAAAAGGAAAAAGTACTTATGCACAGGAATACCATACCTGCCAACATTGGCAAGAGCCTTGTCAGTGGTAAACAGCATTATTGTGCGGCATACATAGTGGGTTTTTTTACGAAACTATGCATCTCTTTGTGAAAAAGAAATATGTGCCACAACAAAACGCTACAACAAACAAGGACACTAATGAAACTAACACGTGCGAAACACAAAGGTGATTCCCCTGGTGAGGGCAAGATAGGTAATTTGCGAGATTTAAGTTCAAAACTTCCACCAGTAAAAATCAGTCGGATGCGTTCTAAATCCCACAATGCTTGACAGACAGGAAATCCAAGCAAGTGAACCCATAGTGCATGAACCTCCACTTACCGCATGATCATACTGCCTCTAAAATTATAGTTTATGTCAAGATGAGACCAAAGAAGGAAAAAATGTTGAACGTTTTAACTGGGTGAAAAATCAAAACGCCCAGCAAGAATGTGGACTGTCAGTTTGTCTTTTGTTGACTCGGCAGCTGCACAGCATCCATTGCTTAATTTTTCTTCCTGCTGATATCTTTCTCTCCCTATTTCTTCATTGACGCTTTTCTTTCCTTTCTTTTTCATGCCATCTGATAACAATAACTTCATCCAACATATTGAAAGAACTTTCAGCCTGAAGACCATGAGTGTGTGATATCAAAGCTTTAACTATTTTAGATAAATGGTGTAACTTTGAGAATGTCAGTACTTTTGAACATCATGCATCAATTTTTACAAATTTTTCAACTTTGTCACTTCCATTTTTGTGAATTTCTCCCTCCCTTATCAAGCTTAAATGCAAAAACTTATGGGAGGGGGGTTAAACAATGCGGGAGAGTGGGAACATGGGGGGGGGCTAAGGTTGAAATCTTTGCACCATCCGACTTTCGGTTTTGGAAATTTTCCCGCTATTTTCAAGCTGAAAGACAAATATTTATGCAGTAGAACGTTATTTAACAGTAATACTGGGCAGAGATAACATAGCGATAAAAAAGGAATTACGATTGCGGAAAAAATCTTAACTCCGTCGACCGTCCGTTTTCGAAGTTTTCGTGAAAACGGAATTCTGTCCTCCGATGAACATCCCCCCCCCCCCCCCCCCACACACACACCAAAATTATGTTCACTTGTGCACAGGGTGGGAAATTAGCGGTCGCCAGGAGCAAAATGCGACCACAATTTTACGTTTTGCGACCAGTATTTTAAACCTGGGAGCCAATTCGCGACTGCATAAATTTTTGATTTTTTTTTTTTTTTTTTTTTAACATGCGTACGTAGTAATTTTCAAATGCGGTATTTATGTTTCTTTTTAAAAAGTTCCCAGTGGGGTGTGGTTAAAAGTATATTTGGGGTAGGGAGAAATAAGTTTAACCTCGCTGCTAGCATGTGCTGAACTAGGGGAGTGTACGTAAAAGTCCCGTGAGGAATGCAGGTGCGTGCTACTGTGACCTTCGATGGCACTACTGGGGGTAGGGAAGGGGAGCAAGCCTTAAGAAAGGGATGGGGGGAAATCAGCTTCAGAGGTAGAGTGTGGGGGGAGGAGAGGGGGACAAGAAGACCAGCCGTTAAGGGGGAGTATCAGCATGGGAGATGGGGTGTTTGGCATTTCCTGCCATTCTAACTAAACAGCCTGTCAAAAAAACAAAAAAAAATATCTATGTGAATTTTCCACGTAACTGGTAGAATTTTTTACAAACACCATAAATCATTGATACGAAAGGCCCTCCAAACTGCTCCTAAATTGGTTAAATACTTTTTAAACTAGGCATGGCCACCCCGGTGGCGCAGTGGTCTAAGCGATGGGCTCTGATCATTCGTCCATGAGGGGTCCGGGTTCGAATCCCGGTCAGGCATGGATGTTGTGTTTGTCTTACGGCACTGGCTCTCTCCCTTCCCTGGAACCAGTGACCCTAAATTAGGGACGGGCGACTGCTTATAGCCCATTGAGTTGCTCACGGTGGTCGTTAAACCTCCAATCAAAAAAAAAAAAAAAATAATAATAAAAAAAAAAAACTAGGCATGGAAATTTTTATTAAGAATTTGTTGTGCATAAAAGTGCCGTATTTTCCCGCACATAATCCGCGGATTATCTGTTCCTAAAAGTTTAAATTCTAGACACTGCCGATTATACGACGGTGCGGATAATACAGAGCCCCCACCCCGTGAACTTCAAAATGAAGTTTTAAGAATGCCACCCCGTGTTTGACGATAATATGCTGTGTCACTCTATCAACATATCTCCGCTTGCCCCTTGGCTTTGGCAAAAATGTCTGTGTGTATGTGTGTAGACATTTCCTCTCTGGGAAGGGATTGCTGCTTTGTAAAAGTTAAGAGGAGGAAACTCAGCAAGGCGCGTTGACCTTGAATAGCGGAGTGCGGTTTCCATTCCATAAGGCCCCTTTTATGCAAGCGTTTCTTGCCGCGCATTTCGGCGACTGCAAAAAACGTCCGTTCTGTAAAGCAATGGGGACAGGCTGGTCCTTTTATGCACTGACGTCGCGTTTTCTTGCGGTCGTGTCATGAAAAACATGCCGTCGTGTCCTAGAGAACGCCGAGCAGCAAAAAGACTCAACTTTTCCAAGTACGTGGTGGGGAGTGGGACTATTTATGCAGACGTCGCGTTTCCTGCCGTCGGCTTGTAATAAATCCACCTCCCCATCTGCAATCCAAGGGTCGCTGACAACCGGTCTGCAAAGTGTCCACTGTCCATCAGTGTTCATCGCCGTGGGATTACATTGTGCTAGTTGAAGTGACATTGTTATATTTTGTAAGAAATGGATGATGTTGAAACAGAACATTTTATAGATGCTATTAAAAATAATACAGCAATTTGGGATTCATCATTGGAGGATTACAAAAATAAAAACCTGAAAAAAATCAGTGGATCGAAGTGTGCACTCTATTTAACCCGGAATTCGAAGGATTGGATGTTAAAGAGAAATATAGTCTTGGTTAGTTCAAACTGTTATTATTATTGTTTAATCTTAATGTTATTTATTACGAGCTTTTAGCCAGTCGCTTTGCTGACGCTGTTTCAAATTTGAATTAAAAAAAGTACACTATTGCGAATGATGCAACTGTACTTCTCTTTTAATTCATCCAGCGTTCGAGTACGATTTCGGTGCATATTGCCATTGAGCATAATTGCTGTTTAAGGAATAGTTTTTTCATCTTTTACATGCAATGTGTATGTAAAAGGTGAGAGAGAAAAATCCGGGAGAGTCAAATTACAGTTATTTTACTTGTGACCATACCATGTATTATTACCGCCCCCTCCGTAAAATAATGGGTGGGCGAACCATCTGCTGCGTCCTATTCACTGCTGTGGGATGAATTTTAATAAAGGCCGTAAATTTTCGTATCTCTTAATCCTCTAATATCTTCCGCCTATGGGTGTCTACCGTGAAGTTGGGTTCCTTAATTGAGGGTCTCCAAGCTCAGGGTTGACGGGTGCATTGCGTTGTGTTTCATATGGGAGAACATGGGAAACCCATATGCCGCTTGAAATTTAATAAACTCATGATGTTAGATTTGTACCTTTTTATCCTGCGACTGGGCTTGCTAAAAGTTATTTTCTTCTTAAAATCTTGGAGTTACTACTCTATCAACTTTGTGATTGTTCTAGTTAATTATTCTGGTTAAAATCAACAAAGATTCACTTATTTTGAATTTTCAAAGATTTGAGAAACTCTGGTAAATTTAAATTTCATTATAAAATAAATAATTTATTTTCATTAGTGTTTCCTTAAAATCTATTACACTGATCGGTGGAGATTTCTATTAACTTAAACCAAAATATATTTTAAGTTCATTATGCTTTTTGATATTCGTAATCATATTTTAAAGTTCACCTTTCGCAAAATATAAGACGCATTGTTAGTCAGCACTTGTAAGAGATTAAAAATATCTTTTCTACCGAGGATGTATAGGAGACAAAATCATGCGTACACATGCAAACGAGATATTGGGAATTATGAAATTTTTTCTCACCAAATCCTTTTCTGTTCGTCTCATTCATTGGGGTCAGTTATTACTTATAGGTATAAAGTCCATGGTTGGGACCTCATCCGGTCCAGTCGATATTTGCTAGCTCTTCTATCATACTTTTCTTGATCTGGCCACTTGCTTGCTTACTCGCTCATAAAATACCCTTCTCTCTCAATGTATGCTTCCCAAAAATCATCTATCTGGATGTGTACTGCCCGCATGAGATCACTCGATGCTTCACCCAAAAAATGTTGAAAGTCCTCTCGGGGAAAACATCATACTTCCCTTCACCTGGAAATCATCTTGCTCATTTTTGAGCGTCCTCTCAGGAAAAACCTCCTAACTTAATTCTCTCTGCGATATTCTGACCAGGATTCATCTAGTGTTTATTCTGTCCTCTCTGCAATAATCTTGTCAGACTTCTTTCGATCACCCATAATAGAGAACTGATATCCTCAATTATTCTCAAACTCCTAACTTTTTTTCTGTCTCTGTTCAAGGGGTTGGGTCTCTTCGTCCTACCCAATATGCTCTCCCCTTATTGGCTGGTCCTCTTTTCCTCGATTCGACATTGGTTTACATCCCTATATGGGAATCCCTCCGATTTGTTGGCAAAGGCTTGACAACATGGAGTTTTCTTGAAGATGAATATTCCTTTATCTTGTCAACTGCTCCGCGGGATGTCCGCGTTGCTTTAGAATTTTAGTGTACGTTTCCTGTGTGACCCTTTCTGTTGGTGTCGACCAGTTACGCCCACTGCGAGAAATATGCCCTGTTCGTTCCCCGTTAGCGTGCGCTAATGTGACTCCATCAATAGAAGATGGTCCAGTAAATTGGCCCCCACCTGTGATTGCGAGCATTTCACTCTCATAGCGTTGCTTGTTGTAACCTCCGAGTTTTCTCTTTACTAACCAAGGGGTGTGTTTCGTGCCTATTCCTACTTAAATTCCGGCGAGCTCGGGGAACAGAAAAAAAATAAATAAATAAAAGCGGACATTCAAAAGAATGATAAAAAAAATAAGGAATTTTTTCTCCTAAGGAAGGAAATCTGCTCGGCCAGGGCTTAGAATAATTAAGAAATATGTATTATAATTATCCTCTTAGAATTCCTGTCCGCATTATGCTTATCGGGTTTTATTTCCCAATTCCCGCGCTCTCCAATTTTCTACTCGGTAACTACTCTCCTTGCTTAACTATTTCCTCGTACTACGTGATACCGCTGGAATTATTTGGTGAATAAATTGCTTTCCTACACTTACTAATTTGTAGGCCCCCCTCTCCGAAATTCATACCTACGAAATCGTGGTCCTCCAATGTTGCACGATATTCTGGAGGACATACGGGTTACAGTATAACGAAGATATTAGACACAATAAGAATAAAAAAAAAAAAATAACGTATCAGTTGAGGGTAGAAAACTCAAAAGTACCCAAGATGTGCATCACTGCAAGTTTTTAAGCCTCAAGTGCCCCAGTGGTGTTGGAAAAAAAAAAAAAAAAAGTTTTGCGTCTTTTACAAGAATTTTTACAAATTTTTAACTGCCCTGGTAATGAAAATCGGAAATAAATCAAAATTTTTAATTGAAAAAGCAAAAAGCAAAAATTTTGGGCAACATGTTCAAGTGTTTTGAAAGCACACAGATTTTGAAAAATTTTGAAAAAAATATTAAATTAATGAAATAACTGCTGAAAATGTTATTGTCTTCGACAACAGGTTGTAATATTTTGGGCTAATATCTATCTAACAGCCTTAAAATCTAGGTAACATACAGACTTTTTGAAAAAAGTTAGTCTGCATTTTATTTCCAAATCTCAACGCCGGCGGGGGGAGGGGGATAAGGAGTCTTTTCTATTCTCGTACTCCATGTTATTGTTATGTGCTTGTGCACCCATTGGATTTCTGGAAAGTCGGCGCCCATGGTCCGCAGTTTTATTCCAAAACAAAATGCAAAACATTAACAGGGTTCGCCAACGTAGAAAAACCCTGTGGGTCTTTTCAAGCTGAGGCCTGTTGAAAAAAACCACCTAAAGGGCCACCTGGGTTTTCTCAAAATAGATTCCATTTTGTTTTGCTTCTGCAAATTTGTAAATTTAATGAGCACCCAATATATTAATTTTTTTTTCACAAGTAGTAATAATATGAATGATGAGGTTTTCTCAGGGGCGGATTTCCGGCTAGGCGCATTAGGCGCGCGCCTAGGGCCTCGCTGTTTGAGGGGCCCCAAAAATATTGGATTTTCAGTTTTGGTTTTCACGGACCAAAGCAAATCAATTCTTACAGTGACTACTTTGTATTGTCAATTGATATTTTACTTTCTCATATTAATAATAACATATTTTTTCTTGCTGTTGTGATATTCCCAATTTTCGAGTTCTTATCGATGTACGTATTTTGAAAGTAACGGTTAAAATAATTTTGAGTTCCTTGTAGTGGTTGGTAAAGAAGGTATTCACGCTTCCCACACTTTTCATTGTTTAAGGCGAATTCTTAACTGGCCTGCTGTGCTATAAATGGCTTTCATGCTACTTCCAGCCAAAGGAACACATCTGTGTTGGAACCTTCCCACCTTCTTCCCGAGTTGCGATGAGGAGTACTTGTAAAAATTTCCCTGATGATCGGGCGTGTTTGCTGTTAATAGTTTATTTCCTTTGTGTTAGGATAATCAATGAAGAAAGAAATATTTTTCTCAGGATAACTCTTCTTAGGACAATCAAGTTCTTTCTTGACCCTAATTCCTTTAAACTATCTTAAACCAAAAGTTGTTATTAATTTAGGCTGAAAAATAAAGAAATTTGAGAACATCACTCTATCTCATTTAATAGTGTTAAAAGTAATTTATATTGTATTGAAACAACATTTTCTCATTACTTTCTGCTCCCTTGGGTTAATACTGGTAATTATAAAGTATTCTCACCTTTTCTATTCCTTAAATCGACTTAAAAGTAGCTTTTGAAAAAGCAATAAAAAGTCTCAACGATACTCTTACTCAAAAACCTGCAGTTCCTACTTTTCCATTTATAAACCGGATCTTTTGCATTTAATAGTCACTGGCAGCACTGACTACATAATCTGGCGGCGTCGAAGCGCGCGGCACGAAACGCCTGCATAAAAAGACAGGCAACGACGGCAAAAAACGCTGTGTTTTTTGCCGTCCGCAAAATGCGCAGCAAAAAACACCTGCATAAAAGCGCTCTACAACATTGAGACGTGCCGCTCTGACCCGTGATGTCACCCCCACCTAACCCACACACACGCTCTTCCCGAATTTCCAACCCCACTTGTTTATTTTCATTTCAGCTCCAAGACTGGAGAACTTCGACACCATTACAAATTATTTACGATCTGAAAACCAGTGTTTCAGTTGTTGATGTAATTTTAAACATTACTCTAGAGTTACAGTGCGATTGCCACAGAAATTAAAAATACATATCACAACCGTTTGAAAGTTGCGGGGTATCGTAACTAACTTTTTTAAATTTTCAAAAAATTTCACGATTTTATAAGTTTTTTAAACTCATTAAATGAAAAGAAAGTATATTTACACAGTAAAACCTCAAAAATCCGGCATCGACGGGACCGGACGAGTGCCAGATTTATGAAAATTCCGGATTTCTTAAGCCATCCAAAAATTGCGTAACGGGAACTACGATCAGGTCACTAACAAAATTTTGTGTTTTGTCTTATGGCACTGGCTCTCTTCCTTCCCTGAAACCAGTGGAGCTAAATTAAGGACGGGCGAGTGCTCATAGCCCATTGAGTTGCTTACGGTGGTCGTTAAACCTTCAATTCAAAAAAAAAATTCTGCGCGTACGCCTTATAAATATGGAGGGGTCGCGCTGCCAATCGCATTCTTTGCAATTTGCAAAAAAGAAATCGTTTTGGCGATGGGGAAAAAAGTGTTTGTGAAAATATTGGCGATTACTTTTTTGTACTATATATATTGTAAAACTCTGTTGTGGATTACATATCTGTTTTTTTTTTTTTAACTTTTTCTGTAAATTTTGTCTGCGGATTATACACAGACGTTTTTTCTATCACGCTGAATTTTGCCATCTGCGGATTATATGCTGAAAAATACGGTACTTAATAAAAATGTTCGTGGGTAATTAAGAAAGTATTTTACCGATTCACATGAAATTTTCAGGGTGGGCTTCTATTATCTACTTACCCTGTGTATAAAAATTTCAGCCAGTTTTATTAAGGATTCGTGAAGATAGCTTTCCGATTTTTTTTTATCTAGTTCCATAGTTGAACAAGGTGGGGAATGTGCTACCCCCAGAGCCGGTTCCTTGCTGGGCTGGCTGGGAGAGCCCAGCAAGGAACTGCTCCTAGAATTTCGGATCGGCTCCTAGAATTTCAGCTATAGGAGCCATTTTGCTCCTAGGATATTTTTCTTATTTCCCACCCTGTTTGTGCATTGATTTTGCGAATGACCAAAATAATAGCGGAAAAGGTTTAATTTCTCTATTTCGTGGAAGAACCTGACGCCTGAAGATTACGGCGAAATTTTTTGCTGCGTCCAACCTCCGTTTTCGCAGTTTCAAGCTGAAATACAAACATTTATGCAATAAAATCATATTTAACAAGAAAACTGAACACAAAGGCAACATCGGGAGAAAAAGAATCCCGAATACAGTAATGTTTTTACACCGTTTAACTACCGTTTTCGAAAGCTTTGTAACACAAAATACCGTCTCCAGACTGACCCCCTCCCCCCTCAATTGTCTTCAGTTTTACACTGATCCTGAGACAGTGCCGTAGCCAGGAGAGGGCCAGGCCGGGCTGAGCCCGACCTGTGTTTCCTTTTGCCCGTCCTAATGACTCACACAACAGTATAGTGCCAGACCTCTTTTGCCCGACCACTTTATATCCTTCACCCGATCTCAATCATTAGCTGCCCCTCCCAGCTTGCTTATCTGGCTACGGGCCAGTCCTGAGAACGACCTAAAGGATTACAAAAAACGTGGAATTCCGCGAATCCGCTTAAGAATATCGTGTATATCATAAAACAATAGCAAAATGAAAATTCGTAGAATCCGTAGTTTCGCCAGCGAAGTCCATAGTCAGACAACTAAATCCGTAGAAACTATGGACATTCTGTAGTAGTTGGCAGGTATGAGAATACTATTACAGTACAACCTCGAAAATCCGGAATCATCCACACTTTGTCGATTCCGGAATTTAGAAATTTCCGGATTATAGAGTTCGGTTAAAATTCAAACTTAGTATTAACTAAATACACTATAAAACACTATATTTGGTAAAAATAATGGCGAAAAGCCAAGTTGAACAATTAATTTTTTTTTTATTTTTTTTTTTAAGTGAACACGGAAAGCGGATGGAAAACTCGGTCAGTATTAATTCGTAAAATAAATTTTCTTTTTAGCCGGCCGCTTTGCGATGCTCAGAAGCCCGCAGGTGCATGCTAAATTCGACACTGGAGACGGCAGCATATGCAGGCTTTCAACGAACATTCATAAAAAATAAAAAGAAATGTCTAACTTCTAAAGTTTTTATCGGATTTTGACGAACTTTCACATAGAGGTTTATTTTGACGTGTCTTGGTTACTGTAGCATTTGCATTCGGTTATTTAAAAAAATGGAGAATTTTTTTTTATAAAAATTTCTCCCAGTATGAATTTCCCAAAGGGAAGAAGCTTTCATTCCCCCTACCCCGCAACCTTGCGAACCCTTTCTCCCACGATGACCCATCATCCTTGCTTGGCGCATTCTTTGTGATCAAAAACCGACGCGACGCCCTCGCCTTTTTCTTGTAACTTCTCTTTTTCTTTTCTGCTGTTCAAGCAGAATAGCTTCTGTACGTGAGATTTCTGCACATTTGGAGTAAAATTTTTCAAAAACGTGAGAGCTCTGTACAAGGGGAAACCTTTTTTTTTGGTACAGCGCAAGTTAAATAAAATTAAATAATTGTTTTTTTCCGTACTGGTAATGTGGTAATGGTCGCCAGAATTAGCGATTTAATCAAACATTTTTAGTCGCCACGGTGATGAAGTTTATCGGCCCTGACGACCGTGAGTCTGGATCTTTACCATTCGATGTGCCGTTTACTGCTGCAGATGGGAAAAGTACGAATTCATCAGCTTATTAGCAAAAGCATCGAGATTTTGAGTTATACATGGTAAATTTCCACTGATGCTGTCGATGTTTTAGAAATGAGTAAACCCAGAGGGGGAAGGTTTACAAAACAGTTTTTATTTTGTGCAGTGAGTGGCTTCATTTATATTCAGATAAAGCTATCCATGTTTTCCCAACTCCCCCCCCCCCCCATTTTTTTTATGCTGGAGACTTCATTTTGGCCACTGAGATTTGTTAACTTACATGCAAGTTTTTTTTTTTTTTGCCACTAACTTTTTTGGTCACTTAGCTAAAATTCTAGTCTTCACCTATACCTGCATCATCATGATCTGAATTTTTTTGTTCACATTCTGTGGATTATACACTGCCATAGTTCTTTTGAATATTTTCCCCCATCAATTTCGTGATCTGCAGATTATGCAACGGAAGATATGGTACTATTAATTAATAGGTACAAAATTTAACTTCCACAAAAAGTGTTTTAATAAAATCGAAATCTTTTTTTTTTTTTTTTGTTTCTCTAGAGCAGCAACCAAAAGAATAAGGGAAAACGTCATGGAGCACATTGGAACTTTATTTTGCAATAAGTGGTATGAGTAAAAAAAAAAATGGACAACAATATACTTTACCGCTTAGTTACTGCATCATCACCACATGTTATGTTCATGCATTATTCTTTGAAGTTTGACTTTGTTTCATCTGGCTCAGGGATGTATTTTTATGTAAGTTAATGTATTTAATCAACTTACATTAGAAAATGCTTTAATCTTCTCCTAAATTTTGGGAGCTGCCTTCTAGTTCTGAAACATATTTGTCGAGCCCTGATCATAATGTGGTTAGGTCCAGGTGACCACATAGTACTTGCACATTTGCCTCCAAACTTCTCAATCTTCTGCAGTACTCTCCAGTCTCTGTTTTTTTTTGCTGACAGTCCACCCTTGTAATCCTTAGATGTCCCAGTGTGGCACAAGTCTAGGAATCCAGTAGCTTGGCATTCTAAACACATGTCTGGCCAGTCGCAACACCTTCATTACTTCAGTTATGTCCATTTTTCTATACAGTTCATTGTCAAACATGTGACCATAAATTTCCCTGGGTGGACACCTTGAGTTGTCATAAATCTTGTTTTTGGATGTTCCATGTCTTGCATCCATACAAAACCACAGATAGTATCTATGTTGTATGTAGCTATATATTTTGGTGTTATGTGATATGGTTCTTGATGTCCAAATCTCATTTAAGCCAAAACAATTAAACTCTAAGCCTGTAGTCTAGTCTTATTTTCCGTTGGTTTGGTATCCAAGAAATGGTTATGGCACCAAGATATTTAAGCTCTCACCCTGCTAAACTTGTATTCCTTTGTTTCTGCCATTGAAAATATTTAATTACCAAAACAAAGACCCAAAGTGGACTTATAATTTGTGAAAGTATATGCATCCTTGATTTGATAATAAACAAGTTCTTGATAAATTGGAGATTCGTGAAGACTGGAACATAATACTTCTACATAAAAGAAGCCTGAAAGATCTCAGGAGCTACAGAAAAAACATCAGCCTCTTATTAAAAGAATCTTTACTAGGGTAGTCGCATCACTTGCAGGAAACACTGAACTCCAGAACAAGCTGTTTCCAGAACAAGCTGTTTTCAGTGGCACAGGGGCAGCTACAGCATAATAGAAATTTATCAATGTACTGAGAGAACTAATTGGAAGAACAAATAGATATGAACTCCCATTGTGTATGGCTTTTATTGATTATGAAATTGAATCCATCAATGGTAATGTTTTTGAATTGTTGTATTGAAGATGCATGTACGTTAATATTTATCTATGAAAATGCAAGTGCAAAGATTCAATTGTTCTAGGACACAGCACTCCTAAGAAACCTAGTAATTCAATAAGACTTTGTCATTTGCAGGACCAATTGTTCACATGGGCACTGCATCATCTCAAGTTGCAAAATTAAATAGGCATAGTGGTCTAAGTGGCGGCTTCTGATCATTCGTCCGAGATGGGTTTGAATCCTGTAAGGTATGGGTGTTGTGTTTGTCTTATGGCACTGGATGTCTCCCTTCCCTGGAACCAGCAACTTAAATTAGGAAAGGGCAGCTGTTTACAGCCCATTGAGTTGCTCACGGTGGTTATTACACCTTCAGTCAAAAAAACTAATAATATAAAAAATAAACAGAAAAATGCACAGCAATTTTCTAAAAAGTTAAATGGAAAACATGTATGAAGTTATAATAGTAAAATTAAAACACAAGTCATATTGCACAGAATTTCAACAAATTATGAACATGTACATTGAAACCCATATATATATATATATATATATATATATATATATATATATATAATTTTATTATTATTATTATTTTTATTACTATTTTTTTCACTTGAGGTTTTTTTTTTTTTTTTTTTTTCATTTTCTAATTTTTCTTTTTAGTATGTTTTGGATGCAGCTTTTTGGAGTGTAGTTTATACTCGAGTTTGGTCTTTTCTTGGACTGCTTATTTCTAAAAAGTTTTTCCTAGTTGGTTTGCTCAGAATTTGTATGTTTTGGCCCAAGTGGAGTTCTCAGGACGATGAATGGATTGGAGGTCAGCTCAGATATTTTAAGTCCTCCCGCTCGGTTAGGCTAGCACCCTTTCCCATAGTGTATGAACTCGCTGGCAAAGGTAATCTAAAGTTATGAAATGACAAACGTTGTTTGACATGTAAATCTGCAGATCCTAACCTGTATTCTTCTGTTGAGGATAATTGCTCCAACAAGTTTTGCAAAGCCTACAATACCATCTATAAGCTCACCTGTACTGTCTGCAACCTTAGCTATATTGGCCAAAGTAAAAATCCTCTTCATCTTAGGATTAATGGTCACAGGTCTCTAGTAAACAAGTTCTCTAATTCAGGAGTGAACCCCTCCACAAACGCCAACCAGTACTCTACCTTTGAATTAGAGCATTTCCATACTCATGGTTTTGACAAAGTGAAAATAGAGGTACTACATATTATTCCTGACCTCTATGCTCGGCTAGAAACTGAATCCCTTGAAATTTTGCAGCATCAGTCTCTTTATCCCTATGGCCTTAATTCCACTCTATCTGACAATAAGCATAATCAGCATAAATTTTCAATTCGTGAACTCTTCTTTCTTGTTAATAATAAGAGCTGCTCTAGAGGTAATAGAGGACAGAGGTTATTTCGCACATCAAGCAAAGTTGATTTTGCTAACTTGCTAAAAACTCTGGAAAGCTTTAAAACAGGCACTAATTTTGTTAAAAATACTTACAAAATTCTCAAGTCCTTCAAGCACTCTGTCCTTAAATGTTTTTTCAAATTCTGGAATGAAACTGCTGACCATGTTGATAAGCATGTTTTTGCTTTGGTTCTGGACATTCTTAAACATATTCTTAAAGATAAAATTTCTCTTAAAGAATTTTCCAGTAATTTTGTTACCATCAGGTTCCTAAATAAAGCCTACGATAATCTCAATGTAAGGAAGCTGTTCTACAATAATGCAATTTTTTTCCCATCCACAGGCACCAGTCTATTGTAAGTTTTAAATATGTTAAGACCTTAGGGTCAATAGTTAAAAACTACAAACTTAACTCTTCGAGCTACATTCCTGTAATTACTACTTGTTCTTGTGATGAACATAAAGAAACAGTTCACTATGATAAGAATTACAACCATATTATCACCGGAAACTTGAGTTATGTTGAAAATGAAAAGCTTAGGAATTTATTAGAGTATGGCTCTAATTTCAGACCTTCCTTCACAATTTCCAAAGAAAGGATTCTTGAGAGCTTCACTCAAGATGTAAATAAGTACATCGTAAAAACCAGTTTAACGTACAATCAGCCTATTGAGGCCTTCGCAGAATGGAAATATAATATAATCAATAGCTTCACCGGTGAGTTGGCAGGTCTGGACTTTTGTTTCGACAGAAATCTCTTTTTCTCTGGAGAAGCTAAAAGGTCACTCTCCAAACTACAAGACCAATTTATTTTTACCACTACGGATAAAGCTAGCAATAATTTTGCAATTATCTGTAAGAAGTTCTATTTTGAATTGTTAACTATGGAACTCAATAATAGAGTAACATACGAGCCCGTAAGTTATTCTACCAAGCAGTTAGAAAATCGGTTTAAGGCATTCTTCAAGAAACTTAAAATTCCACAAACTAGAAGATATGGGCCTGAATTTCCATTTCTTTTTGCAACGGTTAAGTTTCATAGGGATCCTGTAAAGTTCAGGTTCATAGCTAGTGGAGTAAGAAGTCATAAAAAGAAAATAGATCTTGCTTTTGAAGATGTCTTAAAGAAGGTTTTGAAACACATTAGAAACTGTTCTAACTTGATGTACAGAGATTTTTGGCTAATTAATAATAATGCAGAAGTAATTTCTACTATACTCAAAGTTTGTCCCCTAGATATTAATAGTTATGATTTTGAAAACCTATATACTAATCTGCCTCTATCAGATATAATCACTACCTTTAAAGAGCTGTATGCAGAATTTAAACTTAACCAATTTGTTGATGTAGGAACTTGGAACTCTTATCTCAATTGCTGCATAAAAAATAACCATATCTTATATAATAATACTCTCTATACGCAAGTGAACGGTATTCCAATGGGAACATCAACGTCCACAAATATCGCTAATCTATTCCTGTTCTTTAAGGAATATAAATTCATTAAAAATCACCCCACCTGCTCAGATAACTACCTTTACACTTTTAGATATATTGATGATCTGCTGTGTATAAATAATTCAGAAGTTATAGAGAGTGATTTTGATAATATCTATCCTAGCTCTCTTAACTTATGTAAAACCAACCACAGTAATCAGGAACTTGAGTTCCTAGACTTAAGCATTAAGCTCAACAGAGGTAACCCATCTATTAGCCTCTTTGATAAAAGAGTTAATTTTCCTTTCAAAGTAATTAAATATCTACACTGGAATAATAACATTTCAACCAAAGTAATTGAGAATGTACTAATTTCTCAGGTCCTAAGAATTTCAAGAATTTGCAGCAACAATTTGGATTTCAATTACCACATTAATATACTATTAGAAAGTTTTCTAGAGAACGAAATTCCTTCTTCTTTCATCAAAAGAACTTTAAGAAAAATTATTCTGAATAATAGAGTAAGGTTGGCAGATCTGCTTTAATTTTCTACACAGTTAATAATATGATTCTGACCAATCAAAGCCGTAAGGAAGTTGGCTAGAGGATGCCTATTAACTACCTAAAGGAACCTTAGTGCTATGGATATGACGGTCCTATCAAAACAAAAAATTAAATAATATAAACAAAATCACAAAAAAGCTTAAAAATCTGTTTATAAAAGAAAATAAAAACAAATAAAAAAGAAAACTAGTTATTCATTACTAGGATAGCTATACTAAAAATAGTAAAACCAACATTAAAATTAATAAGATTCTGATTAATCTATAGAAGCTCACTAAGGTGATTTAATACATGCAAAGATTATTAAATAAACTGCTCGTGTATTTTATAATATTTCTCATGTATTCTGGAGAGTTAATTCTGCTCATTCTGATCATACAGATCCTCTGTCTTAATTTTATATATTTTTTCTCTGGTTAAAATCTCCGCGCGTTGGTTTCTTGCTGTATGAGGAGGCCATCAGCCCCACCCTCACTGCCCCCCAGCGTCTAGGGAGTGGCGGAAGGGGTCAGCCATGTTCTCCTCTTGTAAGGAGAAAAGTTTTTGTCACACAAGAGGTAAGCTCTCTTCCTTGTTTTGGGTTCTAGGTTTTATAAGTTCAAAGTTTGTACTTTATGTACCTTTTCTCTGTCGTTTTTTTAGCTTTTCAGCTTTTAAGCATTGGTTTGTCTGTTAACATTTATGCGGGTTTTAACTCTTACTTTTCTTTGTAACTTTGAGCGTCTTTTGGGGTACCTAGGAACAGAGGAAGGCTAAGCTTGTTCCTTTTCTATGCGCTGTCTATGCGCTGTTTTTTTCAAAGTAGTTAAGTTCTTAATAACTAATTAATTATGCACTTAAAGCACTGCTGAAATACTTTGTACATATTGCAACTAACTGTTTAAGGTATATAACTTTCACAAAGTTTTCTTTAGTTAATTATTATCTTTAACTTATTCTCGTTTTCGTGCTGTCATAAGTTGTAGAGTAGGGGGTTTTAGACTCAAGTTTTCTTTCAAAAATCTGTTCGTTATAAATTAACATTTCCTTTTTAAATTGCAATGTAAAATTTGGATTTCTTTTGCATTGTTTTTCAGGTTTAAATTCTCTCTCAAACGAACTTGGAATTTCGTTATAGCTGAAAATCATTTCTATTTATTATGTCACTCTCACAGCTTGAGTTCTCTTTAATCTTCTTCTCTCTGTTTAATAGTAACAGATGAAGAGCATGGGTCGGGCCATGAAGGTTAATGGATGCAAGCGAAATTGTTAACTAGTGCTAGGTCATGCTACTCTACGGAGGACATGACTTATATATATATTTTTTAAACTATTTTAGGTGGGAATGTTACTTGCATCTATGGCCTTGCAGAAACCCATTTCCAACTAGGTCTTTGTGGAAGTGAGAAAATGCAGAGTTTTTGCTGGTCCTTGATAAAGCCAAGGCTCAGTATTCTCGACACCTTCTACATTCAGTTGTTTTATTTTATTTTTTTATCTTTTCTCCTTTTACTCACACAGGTAGATACATAACCTTTTCTATGTTGTATTAGGTGTGAGTCAAAATTATATATGTATTTTTTTGCTTAGGTATCTTCTTTATAGAATATATATATATATATATATATATATATATATGAAAAGCTAAAAATTATTTTTTTTATTTATTTTAAAAAGATTGGACCTCAGGATCTAGTTTTGAAAAATGCAAATGTTTACTAATATCCATTGGAAAGAGCCAGTGCTATCACAGACAGCACCCATGTCCCAGCCTAGCCTTTTTCTGGCAACTGTTCTTATGCACTCATGTCCTATCCTAACCCTTTTCAGGCAACTGTTCTTACGCACCTATGTCCTATCCTAACCATTTTCAGGAGACTGTTCTTCCGCACCTATGTCCTATCCTAACCCTTTTCAGGCAACTGTTCTTATGCACTCATGTCCTATCCTAACCCTTTTAAGGCAACTGTTCTTATGCACTCATGTTCTATCCTAAACCTTTTGACTGCTCTTATGCACTTATGTCCTATCCTAACCCTTTTCTGGCAACTGTTCTTATGCACCTATGTCCTATCCTAACTCTTTTGAGGCAATTGTTCCTATGCACCCATGTCCTATCCTGATGCTCTTCCAGCAAGTGTTCTTATGCACCCGTGTCCTATCCTAACCCTTTCGGCTGACTGTTCTTATGCACCCATGTCCTATCCTAACCCTTTTCAGGCGACTGTTTTTTCGCACCTATGTCCTATCTTAACCCTTTTCAGGCAACTGTTCTTATGCACCTATGTCTTATCCTAACCCTTTTCAGGTGACTGTTCTTATGCACCCATGTCCTATCCTAACCCTTTTCAGGCAATTTTCTTACGTACCCATGTCCTATCCTAAACCTTTTGACTGTTCTTACGCACTTATGTCCTATCCTAACCCTTTTCAGGCAACTGTTCTTATGAACTCATGTCCTGTCCTAACCCTTTTCAGGCAACTGTTCTTATGAACTCATGTCCTATCCTAACCCTTTTCAGGCAACTGTTCTTACGCACCCATGTCCTATCGTAACCCTTTTCAGGTAATTGTTCTTACGCACCCATGTCCTATCCTAACCCTTTTGACTGTTCTTACGCACTTACGTCCTATCCTAACCCTTTTCAGGCAACTGTTCTTATGCACCCTTGTCTTATGCTAACTCTTTTCAGGCAATTGTTCCTATGCACCCATGTTCTATCCTGACGCTTTTCCGGCAACTGTTCTTACGCACCCATGTCCTATCCTAACCCTTTTCGGGTGACTTGTTATGCACCCATGTCTTTATCCTAACCCTTTTCAGGTAACTGTTCTTATGCACCTATGTCCTATTTTAACCCTTTTCAGGCAACTGTTCTAATGCACCCATGTCCTATCCTAAACCATTTTAGGTGACTGTTCTTGCACACCTATGTCCTATCCTAACCCTTTTCAGGTGACTGTTCTTATTCACCCATGTCCTATCCTAACCCTTTTCGGGTGACTATTCTTATACACCCATGTCCTATCCTAAACCTTTTGACTGTTCTTACGCACTTATGTCCTATCCTAACCCTTTTTGGGTGACTGTTCTTACGCAACCATGCCCCATCTTAACATTTTTCAGGCAACTGTTCTTAAGCACCCATGTCCTATCCTAACCCTTTTCAGGCAACTGACGGCCCCTCAGACCACTCACTCACCAGGGCAGCATTGTAGTTAAAAGGATTGTGTATTTACAGAAAAACTGTATTAACCAGATGATGAATTACTGAAATAACATTTAATATTCAAACGTATACCCCATGAATATTCTTACATATTTTACCATTCAGAAATCTTCAGTTTTGGGATTAATATGTTAAAACATATTACAAATAATGACGAGAGGTAAATGCAATGGCAAATTGTGTTATTTGCCTTTGTATTTAGCCCTGAATGCCATAAATAAGCATGTAAATATAAAAATGATCCTCAGAAATTGTGCTTTTAACTCTAATCTAAACATTAAAAAGTAGTTAAGCAGCTACTTTTCAGAAAAAATAGTTGTAACTGTAGCAAACCAGTTTTTCCAAAAAAACTGGTTTACACACAGGGCTCGACAAAGTGGATATATACATACATCGGTAGGGGGGATAATAAACTGTGTGACGTTTTAAAAACTCAACGAGGCGATTGTCAGGAGTTGGTGTTATAGGAAAAGTACCAAAACTGCGGAAAAAGAAAAATACAACGCACTAAGAAGATAGTGGACCGCAAACAGGTTGTAAGAATTCCCTTTTATTATTTTTTTTTTTTTTTTTTACATACTTGGCCAAGCAACTGGGTTTCTTATTGACGTGCCTAATCATTTTTATGACCAATGCATCTGGGCAAGGCCATATGGTAAGTCTTGGATAATAATGTGATGATATCCCTATCTATGAATTCACACCAGTTTGAAGTTTCGTGCATTTTTTAGGATTTTCTTAACATTTTAGCAAGATTGCTCTGAACACCAAAAAGGGTATCATCTTTAAAACCTTGGATTGACCCCTGTTAATATGGTCTTAAATATTGTAAATTAAAAAAAAAAAAGATTTTTGAATGCCAATAACTTAAGGGAAAGGAGATGGAACTAAATTTAGAAGGGAAATATCTGTGTTGTTTATGGCCAGAAAATTTGATTCTGTTAGGTAAGATGCAGCATCTTGAGTCTATGGAAAATCTCTAGGTAATCATTACCCACAATTGTGCTGGGTTTTTTTTTTTTTTTTTTTTATGTTCAATAAAAATGTGAGATATCCATCTTACCTCTGTTTAAGAAATTAGTTTGCAGAAGCTGTTTAAACAGCTCACACACACACATGGCCATAGCAACCGGGAGAACGGTTGCTCTCCCAGAGTGTTCATTTCAGGAGCATAAATTCATGCTCTGGAGATGTAAAGAAATAGAAGTTCTAACTAATAGTTATATGGCCATAGCAACCGGGAGGACGGTTGCTCTCCCAGAGTGTTCATTTCAGGAGCATAAATTCATGCTCTGGAGATGTAAAGAAATAGAAGTTCTAACTAATAGTTATGCCTTTCAGTATATATATATATGTTTTTTTTTTCCAAGACTCATAGCATACAGTATCCATGCAGTTAGCCAGGGTGCAAAGTAACATACAGTTATGAGGTATGAACATCTCATATCCATGAAGGGAATTTTCCAAAACAGTGAATGGAAGCATAGAAAACAATATCACCAATCCAGACGCACAGTGGTCTAACTAAGCCTGGCTTCTGAGCATTCATCCAAGATGGATCCTGGTGGGATGTGGATGTTATGTTTCTCTAACAGCACTGGGTCTCTCAGTTTCCTAGAACCAGTGGCCCTAAATTAGGGACGGGCGACTGCTTATAGCACATTGAGTTGCTCACATTGGTCATCAAACCTCCGATCTAAAAAACAATATGATGATATGCCTAACCTGCATGACCTTACCAAACATGCTGTTGGGTTGAAGAGCTAATTAATAATTTGTGCTCTGTCGCAGAAAGTACCCTTAGCATCTAACCTTGAACAAAAATTTTGCAAGCCCTATGTCTAAAACTTCTTTTTATTATTATATTTTTATCCAATAATTTGTTCTGTGCTGGTTTGTTTTTCGTTCTGCATTTCTGTGGAGTGTTGTTGGCATTCACATAACATTTACTCTTCTTTACTTGTTTTTTTACAATCTGTGGTTCTTGGGTATTACCTAGTTTTTATATTTTTAATAAAATTATGTCAAAAACCTGAAGTGGAATTTTTGAACAATTATATTACTTTCCTATAATGGCCGTGTGTTAAAAAGTGGAAATCACATGTTATTTGAGTGGAACTTGAAGGGGCGTAATTTCAAGTCTCGCCCTCTCTGATAATAAAAGCTTGCTATGGTCCTACACACACACACATTCACTAACTCGAACACACACTGCTTTTTTGTTCACTCATTCATTTTTAAACTTTGAGAAAAGCCATTCCTGGTTAATTGTTATGCACTCACCCAGTTGGGTTGATATATCCAAAGAAGATGAAATTCTTTAAATGTTTTTGTATTCTACCACTTGATATCGTTCTTGGATAGTTTGAAATTAGTGCTTTGTTGTGGAGGGTAAAAGAAATGGATACAAAAATCTTGTTCTGCATCAGAAATATATTTTACAAGTCCGACCACCACTTTCCTTTGTTACATACTAGCTTGTTGCTGTTCTTCTTCACAGGCTCAAATGAAATAAGATTTTTTGTCACTTTGTAGATTTTAGTGTTGGTGAACATTTCACCAACACTAAAATCTCATGGAGGAATCAAATTAGTCTGCAAGAAGTTCAATTTGCTCTTCAACCTTTGAACTTGGCACAAAGACATTTTATCCGTGGTATGTTATATTAGGGATATAATTTTATGCATGCTAAATGTAAACATATGTTCCAGTATTGTAATTTGTCCCTGAATTGCTCTTCATAGGCTTCCCTTTGAGATGAGTGATTTTGCAATTCCTCTAATACTTACTGTCAAGAAGGTCTTGCCATATGAAGTGCTAAGGAATTATGGCATTCAGCCCAAAATCATCATAACAATGACTCGGAGTTAATCAAAATTTTGCTGTTCTTGTACTGCCCTGATGCTCTATCGAAAAAAACTAACTGCTTTCAGCATGGAGCAGCAGTTTTCAAGGAATGCATGACACACCATTGCCAAACATGCATTGTTGCAGTATTAGGTGGAAACAAACCTTATGGAGGTGCAGGTACGTCTGTACCTCCATAACCTTTTGTTTCACTCTGTTATTACATATTACTCATGATTCTTTATGTCCTGTGTTTCATTTTGCTATTGATACCACTAAAGGTGTAAAATGATCTTTCTTTCAATTCTGACTGGTCAAAATATACTAGTCTTTAGATTTTGGACAGTGGTGTACAATAATAAATACTTACATATTAAACAGAGGCCCATGTCATCCGCAATGATCGCGCTGCAAGTCTGTTGTTTCCGGGCTATCTCACTCGCAATGTTCGCCCTCAAAGGTCGTTTGTTCTATTCTTCGTAATGAACTCGTGATGTCACATGAGAATTTCATTTGATACTTTCTTCCCCATTCCCGTGAGAACTTCATTGGATATTTTGGTTCCCATTCCATTTGCTTAGTTCTTTTTTTCTTTTCTTTTTTTGATTGGAAGTTTAACGACCACCATGAGCTACTCAGTGGGCTATAAGCAGTCGCCCATCCCTAATTTAGGCCCACTGGTTCCAGGGAAGGGAAAGAACCAGTGCCGCAAGACAAACACAACATCCATGCCTCACCGGGATTTGAACCTGGACCCATCTCGGATGAATAGTCAGAAGCCATCGCTTAGACCACTGCGCCACCAGGGCAGCGTGCTTAATTTGTTTCGCGTTCCGTGTGCTTCAATCGTCCTGAGAATTTCATTGAATACTTTGTTTCCTGTTTCCGTGAGAACTTCGTTGGATACTCTGTTTCTCATTCTTAGTTCCTTTCGTGTTCCGTGTGCTTCAATCGTTAATTGATAATGTAAGTAAGCTTTCACCATTTTGTGGAAATATGAAAATTTGGGATGTACTGACCACTGAGGAAGAGGCAGTGAATTTTTTCAGAGTATAGGAATATTGCCTAGACAGCATATATGTAAGAATGGCCATAATATGAAATTATACCTTTCATTTAAATCTTGGCAGTGTAAGGTAAAAAGACGTAAAGCAAAGTACTTAAGAGTGTTTGACCTTTGTATGTGTACTTGGCGTTTGTTAGGCAGTAAATTTTCTTTTTTTTATATTGAACTGTTTGACTTTTGTATGTGTAATTTAGGGAGTATATGTTTCTTTCCTTTATATTAAACTGTTTCACTCTTGTACGTGTCCTTACCATGGTTAGATTTGCACCAAAAACTGTCTGTGCTGAGGGCCTCTGTTCAATACATAAGTACTCAATAATATTAGAGATGAAAGTACTATAGACATGCCTGAAATGATGTGCTAAATATGAGTTGTTGCCATTATTTGGTAACCTTTAAATGGGATGAGTTTCTTAGAGAGGAATTTGTTATCAATCTTGCCACGCTAGGGTAAATAATCGGATGTTAGGAGAACGTTTTGTGTACCATATGGGTGTGGCACCAACAGAATGGTTTATGTTTGGAAGGAGGGAGACTAATTCAATGTGTAAAGAATTGTGCCATAGAAGGAACTAGGTACAGACAGCCCTATGGTTCTTCCAGTTGAGGGAAGTACTTAAGTATATGCAGGAAGGCAAGTTATTCCTTCCCTGGTGCTGGATTCAAATCAGTCATTGGTGATACTACAATGTTACAATCCATCATACAGGTATTGCAAAATTGAGATGAGGAAAGAAAATGAGTCTGTAGTGAAAGTAAAAGTGGTGTTTTTTAAGTTGCTGACTTTTAAAAGTTGGTTATTTGAAAAAATATGGAGCTAGTCCTTTTTTTTTTCTCTTTGTCGTTATAAAAATTTTCGTTACAAGTTTATAAGTGGCAATACCTTGTTTTGTTCCCTTGCCACAAAGGACAAAAGGTTGCAGTAAGGGTCATTCTAGAACATTTTTTGCAAAATATGCTCATGATAAAATTTACATTGCAGCGTTCGAATTATCCAGTGGTCCACTTGCTATTGCCAGTAAAACTTCTGTCGCACCACTGAACTACTGATTTTACTGGCCTTGGATGGCCAGTATTTTTTGTTTGTTTTTAATTTGTAACAAGTTCAAAATTGAATTCCCATTTCTTTTACATGGTTTTCTTTTTAGGCTGCAAACTAATAATAGGTTTAAAAAATATTGGAGATAATTTCATTGAAATGATGCATTATTTTCTACATACATGTATATTGTAAATGTCTAAATTATTTTGTATTTTTTTTTTTACGGACCAATGGTTTACAAATTCTAGTGGTCCGCTGGGCCAGTAGAAGATTTATTTCTAATTCTAACACTGCATTGGGTCCTTCTGAATTACCTAGTCACCTAATAAATGTGAGTTTCAAGAACACTTCATTTGCTGAACTGCAAGGTTCCCATTTTAATAATCAATGAAAACAAAGTAGTTTGTTTATATAGATCCTAAACCACAGTTGGAATTTGTTATGGCACTGAAAATGGTTAAGAGCTACATTTAACTTTAAATGCCACATTTCTGAGCTGCATGTTTGTAAAATTGGGTTCTGCACAGCAGTGTTATAATCCAAAAATATGCTGTAGAGATGGAAACTTGCTTTGCATTTGTCAAGAATCTCTTCTTGAAATTATCCCCATTCTTATAAATCATCTTCAGATCTCCAAACTTTTAACTGATTCCATAACTGTGTCTTAAAGCCAAAGTGCTCCCCCCTTTGGCACAGTGGTCTAAGCGCTGGCTTATGAACTTTCATCCGCGAAAGGTCTGTGTTCGAATCCTGGTGAGGCGTGGATGTTGTTTGTTTTACAGCACTGTCTCTCTCCCTTCCCTGGAACCGGTGACTTTAAATTAGGGACAGCTTATAGCCCATTGAGGTGCTCACGGTGGTCGTTAAACCTTAAATAAAAAAAAAGCCAGTGATTAAAGTGAAAAAATGATTACAAAATTGTTAATTGTCACATATTAAAATTAATGTGATTGTTTCCTAAAAAGGTTTAAGTGCTGTTGATGTACGATATATTTATTGTTGATCTGTGTTACAACAGAGGTGGAAAATTATGTGATTTTTCTACTGAAATGCATGGTAATAGGGCATTACCTAAATTTTCTAAAGCACAACCATCCATTATGTCTGCAATTGTGTTACTATTGTAGATATTTCCTTGCCACCCAGTTCAGTTGTGTCATTATCGAAACTGTCCCTCCATCTAATCTGCAGTCCTGTGTTCCACTTGCCTTTTTCTGTTCCATGTTCTTTTCATTCCTTGTGTTCTTGACAATTCATCCTCAACAAATGTCCATACCAGTGCAGTCTTCTGTATTAGGCATTCTTGGAAATCTCTGTCACTTGAAACTCATTTATCTGGTCTTTTTGTCTGGCTTTATCATTCTGCTAATGGGCTACTACTCGTCCACATTCATATCTTTATTGGCATAATGTTTCACTAACTTTCCATCTACCTTTTCATTGTCCAAATCTATGCACTGATCATCTCTAAGTTGGTTTCATTGCAATTCTCCAAGCTTAGCTTCTGAGAACGAAGACTCAGAAGCAAAGCTTGGGGAATTGAAAGGAAAGAACAAAGATGAACTTAATGTTACCATGCACTTCGTTTTTAATGCGTTAACAAATGTTTTAATTTGTCTTATTCAGATATTTTTTCTACACTGAAATTATACCTTTCTCTGAGTAATATGTATGTATGTGTGTGTATATATATATATATATATGTATTTTTCTGATCCACAAGTATATATATGCATATACATATATATATCCTTTTGACTGTAATATTAGTATTTATTTTCAGTGGGTTTGTGATTCTTCTAAAAAATTTAAAGTCATACAGAAAAACAGCTGCAAGTGTTACGGATTTGGGCAGTTGAAAAAGCTTAGCTGGAAGAAGCAAAATCGTGAAGTGTCAGTGACCGAACTCAAAAACATAGTGGTTTCTATTGTAAGATACCTTCCTGGAAATCAGATTCTGTGCTGCACAAGGTCATTTCACATTTAAGAGAACTCAAAAAGTGTGGGGAAACATGCCGCAAAACATTTTCTCTCGAAAAACTTCTGCAAAGTCTGTCATTCAAGTTCCTGAAACTTCTGTGTTGCATGAATGTGATGTATGCAACAAGAAGTTTTCAAAAGTGTATCTTTCAAAGCACTTGCTCACTCACACAGGTGAAAAACCCTATGAATGTGAAATATGCTATAAGAAATTTTCACAGAAAAGTTCTCTTTCACTTCATTTGCTCACTCATACAGGTGAAAAACCACACGAATGCAAAATGTGTCATAAGAAATTCTCACAAAACATTCATCTTTCGAGACATTTGCTCACTCACACAGGTGAAAAACCACACGAATGCAAAATGTGTCATAAGAAATTCTCACAAAAAATTAGTCTTTCAACACATTTGCTGACTCACACTGGTGAGAAACCACATGAATGCAAAATATGCAGTAAGAAATTCTCAGAGAAAGGTAACCTTTCAAAACATTTGCGCACTGAGACTGGTGAAAAGCCACACGAATGCGAAATATGCCATAAGAAATTCTCACAGAAAGGAAATCTTTCAAAGCATTTGCACATTCACACAGGTGAAAAAGCATACAAATGCAAAATATGTCCTAAGAAATGCACAACAAAAGAATATCTGTCAAAGTACACGTTCACTGACACAGGTGAAAATCCACACGAATGCAAAATATGCCATAAGAAATTCTCAATGAAAAATACTCTTTCAAGACATTTGCTCACCCACACAGGTGAAAAGCCACACGAATGTGAAATATGCCATAAGAAATTCTCAATAAAATGTAATCTTTCAATTCATTTGCTCACTCACACAGGTGAAAAATCACACGAATGCAAAATATGCCATAAGAAATTCTCAATGAAATGTAATCTTTCAACACATTTGATCACTCACAAAGGTGAAAAACCACACAAGTGAAAAAACACAAATGTAAAATATGCCATAAAAAAATTCTCAATGAAAAGTAATCTTTCAAGTCATTTACTCACTCATGCAGGTGAATGACCCCCACACATGCAAAATATGCCATAAGAAATTCACCTGGAAAGGTAGTCTTTCACGACATTTGCGCTGACACAGATGAAAAACCATATGAATGTGAAGTATGCCATGAGATATTTTCAATGAAAAGTACTTTTTGAACTCATTTGCTGTCTCACACTGGTGAAAAACCACACAAATGCAAAATATAATACACAACAAAGAAACATCTATCAAAGCATTTGTTCACTCACACAGGTGAAAAACCACATGAATGTGAAATATGCCAAAGGTAATTCTTACAAAAAAGTAATCTTTCAAGTCATTTGCTTACAGTACACACATGTAAGAAAAGCCATGAATGCAAAATATGCCGTAAATTTTAAATGAAGTGTTTTAAGCCATTTTCTCACAAAAGTAAAAACCACACGAATGCAGAATATGCAATAAGAAATCGTTGCGGAATAGTGCAGTCTTTGTAGTGGTTTGCGTACTCACACAGGTGAACACCACATGAATGGAAAATATGCCATTAGAAATTCTTACCGAAATATATTAATTCAAGCCATTTGCCCACTCATGTGAAAAACCACATGAATGTGAATGCTGTAAATTATCAATGAAAATTAGTTTTTCAGATTGTTTGCTCATACACAGGTGAAAAGCCCATGAATGTGAAATTTAACATATTTTCAGAGTAGTTTGCTTACTCACACAAGTAAAAAAATGTGTTTTCAAAATATGCCATAAATTCTCAATAAAAATTGTACTTTCAAGCCACTTCTCAAAGAAAATGTTTCTTTCAAGCCATTTGTTCGCTCACAGGTGAAAAGCTACATGAATGTGAGTGTGCTGTAATAAATCTCGTAAAATTTAGTCTTTTGGCTACTTGTACAGTGTGGGAAATGTATCTGCAAAAATTCTCCCATAAAAAAAATTTCTTCCTAATACTATTTTTGTGTTGATACTTTGTGAGTGTAAAATGTGGTACAAGAAACTAATATAAAATGTTTGGTATTTGGGTGCACATATTTTTTATATTTTTTATTGATTTTGTGAATGTAAAATTTGCCTCAAAATTGATCTGGAGTCCTTCATTAAACAAAAATGTTACTCTGAATGTTTTTTTTTTTTATGGAAAAGTTTTTAGTGCTCATTTTTGCTTAAATTAAAATGTAAGACTCTTCAAAAGTAGGTTTGTTTGCCCTTTATTTTAATAGCAGAAAATTTTGATTTTCTTAAAACAATAATCTGGTAAGGAATTCCACGACGATGTTGTACAAGGAGTGGATGTAGTGGCAGTTCAATTAATTAGTGTGGTTTTAAAATTGTCAAGTCATGTAATGTGCTGCCTGTGTTTCAGAAAACTGTTGGAAATGAGGTAAGGAATGGCAGTATATATGTAACTCAGCTCCAGTGGATGTTTCCCCACACGGGGATAACTGGTTTTCCAGTTATTTGGGGAGCGGCGCCCCACGGCCCGAGCTGACCTTGTGACTGGTCAACATCTGATGTCATGCCACCGCTTGTTTTTTGTTTCGATGCTGTTGGAGTTTGCAGGGACGGCTGTTCATCCGGCTGTAGGGGAGTCGCGGCCCCACGTTCCCGAGCTGGTCTTGTGTCTCGCTTTTTCATTTTTATTTATTTTCTCCACTGGCTAGTTGCCCGTGTTGTATACTCTACCTAATCGCTACCACGCTATGTACTAACACCCCGGTCTTGTGGTTTTGTTACCCTCCACCACTAACTGTTTTATATTAACCGCTCAGTTCGTAGGTTGCTGATATTCCGTTTAGGTTCCCTTCCAGGATTTGTCTTCTTTGGATTTCTTTTTTCCTTTTAGCTGGTTTGGGTGCTATAGACCTACCTGCATGTTTGCCGCGTGCGGTGACCCGTGAGGCGGAAATGGGATGTCTGGCGGCTGAGGTCGCAGGAGACCGGAGCAGTGCCTCCTGTGTACCAACACTCCTCTTCGACCCCGGCTTCGCTGTAAACGGGAGGCTAGAGACTAACCCACCTCTAGTCAGAAGTCTTGTACCAAGTTGTGTACAGGGCTTTAGCGGCTTTTGTCGTATAGCACGGCAGGGTAAGCCCGGGGGCTGTGGGATCATGCCAAAGGCGTTGGCATGACGGTACCCGGAGGCCGAAGTGTCCACCGAGTGCGTGTGATCACAGCCAACGGACTATATCTGCAACGTATAAGCTCCAGAACTGTGTCCAGCGTCATTTTCTTGGCTTGCGGACCTCCAGTTATCCCTTGTAGGGCTCGGTGGTGGGTGGAGTAGTCTGCAGACGAATCTTCCTTCTTTTTTTCGATGGGTAAAACCAAAAACAAAAACTCCAAATTTAAGTCGCCTGAGAAAATGGTAGTTGCCAACGACTCTCCTTCGTCTTCTCAACCTACCAAGTCTCATAACCTTAAATGATCTTTATACCATGACCTGGACCAAGAATGTGGAACCTCTTCTTCGGCAGCTGTACCAGTCGCTCCGAAGTGTCGTCTCCCTCGATTGCTGTGACTATGCATGCTACACACTTAGTTGTAGAATCCATCGATCCGAATGAGAGACTGTCCACCAGATCTCCCTTTTTCATTTCTAAAGCTTTGGACGCTGCGGTTGGCCCCTTGAAGTCTGTGAGGAAGCTTCGCTCTGGGGACCTGCTTGTCCAAACTTGCAGTGTTTCTCAGAGTAACACTCTTATGCACCTCACTAGACTTCAAGGCATTCCTGTCAAAGTGGCACCTCACCCGTTTCTTAACACCTCTCGGGGTGTTATTTCGGAGTTTGATCTCTTGCCATGCAGTGAGGACGAATTGGTGACTGAACTTGCAGATCAAGGTGCAAATTGTGGCTCCAGTGCACATGATGGGGAAGGTTGCACTTCTGCGGCCTGCTGTGTTAACTGCGGTGAGGCCCATGCAGCTTACTCCCGCAACTGTATGAAATGGAAGAACGAGATGGCGATCCAGCGCCTCAAGACCCTGGAAGGCCTCTCGTACCCTGCTGCCAAGGCCAAGTTGGGTATTTCCAACAACCGACAGCGTACTTTTGCCGCAGTAGTTCAGTCTCTGCCACAACCCGTGCAGCCCTTTGTTCCGCGCCCTGTAGCTCTCGCCACACTTGCCAAGAGATCTACAGCTGAACAAGCAACACAGGTGGATTTCACCGAGCTCCAGCTTATTCAACCAGCTGAGTCTGCGCCTTCTCTTTTGAAGACGACCGATTCTTCCAGTTCCCAGCAGAAAGCCTGCACGTGTGGAATACCCGGCCCTAAATCCGCAAAGGTGTGCAGTGTCCATCCACCTGTCGCGGTCCAACTGACCAACATTGCAACTGTCTCAGCCTCAGCGAGGTCCCCACCCTCAAGCAACATTATAGAGGAACATAGGGGGGAGGAGAGTGACAGTTCGTCCCCGCCCTCAACCAACATTATAGAGGAACATATGGGGGAGGAGAGTGACAGTTCGTCCCCCTCCTGGTGACTCATCCTATGTGTAGTTCTGTTCGATTTTGTGATGTGTTTTATCATTCTCATTCCTCAGTTTTACTTAATCGGCTTGTTTCTCACCATTGTACCATGTTTTTCATACTGTTTGTTTCATTGTCTTTTTTGGCCCTTCCTTCGTACTCATGGTTCGGTTTTTACTTGGTCAGCCAGATTTGGGGATTTATGCCACGTTTTTTAATTCTGTCTGTTTGTCTTGTGTCTGGTGCTCTTTGGCCAACCATGGCCCTTGCGCCAATAAAATCTACTAACCAACCAACCAACCAGTAGATGTTTTGGGATCAGAAGAGAGCTAGTGGGTGCTAGGCTGTTAATTCTATTTTCAATATTGCTGAGAATGTTTCCTGTTATTTTTCACAGAAGATTGCCATACTTGTGTAACTTTTTATTACATTTTTTAGGCGTGTTTCTTATTGAAATCTAGCACTGTTTATTACCAAAAAGCCTAGCCTTTGGATAAGACAGACTTTTTGTTTGAAGGTACATAAAAAGGACTTTTTAGTCTAAATTTTTGAGACTTGTCCCATATCAGATTTTCTGGGCCTGAAAATCCAACTTTATGGAAGTTCAGCTTTGGGAATTTTTTCTTAGGTGGAACACTAGTAAGAGTTCACATGCTTTTCTTTTATGTGCTACTTGTGCATGAGTTTTGCACATCAAAAGGTTGTTTCCTGGTTGAAAACTCGGGCTTCACACAACAATATCACAGTAAGCATAGAGATTCAGTGAAAAACACAGTCGCATACATGTATAGTAATGAAAAAAAAAACCTGTAGATTTTGGCCATTCTAGGGACTTTATCATCCACAATTTCCTGAATCCAAGGATTGGTTGCCAAAACTAAAATGTGAATTGGAAGTGCAGGAACTATTACCAGATTTTAGTATAGAGATCCAAATATACAGGATTTGGTAAGATGCCTCTGAATTTCAATTCTTGGTAAACAAAATTTCATTGCTTTTTTGGAAATAAAGAGATGCTTTGTTAATAAATGAGGCAACTTTTTTTGTTTCTTTCCAAAGGGGAACTGCAATCTTCTCAAGAGTTAGTGCAGATAATGCTGTATTTGGAAAACCATTTGACACATCCTGCTTGTGTTCACGAAGTTTTGTATTGATGCTTTGGTACGTACTTCGAATACTTACTGAGAGTCCAGAGGAAGTTGAAACAGGAATGGCGTAAACTCCAGGTGTGTAACAGGATCCCTGTCTTTAAGCAGACACTTTATTGTAGAATTATTAGTTTTCACAGTGAGAGTGTAGCCCATAGTTTTGAAGAGTTTACAAATCTTGTAAGAAAATGATCTGTGGAAAGCGACCGAACCAGTGAATAGGGGTTTCTCTTTTAGTAATGGTATGAGAGTTGACAGATTTTTAAAATGGGAATCCTGGAGAATTTTGTTTATTATAGAAGGTGGGAACCGACAGGGCTTCAATAATCTCCTTAATTGTAGCAATTTCTTCTCTGAGAGATGATTCATTGTTGCAGACAATCCTGGTAGTATTAATATGTTTTTAAGGTGGCAAATTTGTGAGCAGTGGGGAAAGTAAGATGAGAATAGGATTATGTTTGTTATTGCAGAAGGTTTTCTGTTAACAGATCTGTTGAGATATGATGCTCCTGTCTTGGTAGATGGGCATCCAAGTCAATGCCTTGCAGTGATTCTTCATTAATGGTCAATTTCATTGATCAAAACTTAAGGGAAATCTTTTCTATTAAGGGTTGAAGATTGGTTCTATTGTGGGGCCAAATGACAAAAATATCAACATATTTTATTTTATTTATTTTTTCTATGACTATGCTCTTTTTCAATATATCCCATGAAAACTTCTGCCAAAATTGGTAAACCCATCGAAAGCCTTTCTTGCAGACAGTAATATTTGTTGTAGGGGAAGCAATTTAGAGTTCGAAGCCAGTTGTAGAGGGCAAAAAAATTTATTGGTTTTCTTTTAGCAATTGTACTAACAGCATATGTGAAGTGGAAAAGATGAACAGAAGGGAAGAGAGAGAGATGACATCTAAAGTGAACATTTTTTCAGAAGGTTCAGTGCTAGATGGAAGTTTTTCAATGAACTCTTGGTGGAGGAAATTCACATAGGCTGGCTGAAGGTGAAATGTTTACATTTTCCCACAATCCTCCTTTCTAGATTTTAGGTGGGAGAGAAAGTATATTCCTCGAGTGTTCAAAGAGGGAAGCCATCTTTATGTAGTTTAATCTGGAAGAATGAATGTGGTGTTTGGAAGTATGCTTGTACAGAGTTTACCGAAAAAGAATTTAAAGGATGTTTTTACTGCTTTGAAAAAATTTAGGGAGTAATTTTCAAAAGTCATTAAATTTTAATTACCTGGATTTTTTATATGTTGGAGGTATGTACCAGAACATTAATACAAGACTTGGTAAACACAAACAGGATGTGTCAAATGGTTTTCTAAAAACAGCATTGAAGACACTTATGCAGTTCTCCTTTGGAAAGAAACCAAAAAAATTGCCTCATTTATTAATGAAGCATCTCTACGTTTTTATGTTTACCAAGAATTTCAATTCAGAGACACCTCACGGAATCCTACTTATTTGGATCTCCATACCTAAATCTGGCAACAGTTCCTGCACCTCCAATTTGCATTATAGTTCTGGCAACCAGTCCTTGGATTTGGTTGATTGTAGGTGATCAAGTCCGTAGAATGCCCAAGAAGCTTCCACTTAACAAACTTCATTACTATACGTGGTTGTGTGTGTTTTCACTTAATTTTTATGCTTATTTCTCTCCTACTCCCAAAAATCTTCATTATGTATTTTTAAACCTAAAGTCACAATAATTAGCAATTTGCAAAACTAATTTTGAACATGAAAAAAGACATTTGGCCAGGGTTCAAATCAAACTTGGGGTATGAGCTTTCCTCTAAGCCCTACCTAACTTCTGTGCAAAGTGCATGTATGAAAATTAGTCTTGCATTTCATTATAAACCTAAATACTTTATTTATCCCTGAACTGAGTTGTTTTAAAAAAAAACAAACTAAATTGGAATGATACAGCATGCATGATAACCCAAAAAGAAATTACATGTGCATGAGTAACAAATAATGTGCCAATGATTTTCAACCAAATGGGCTGAGAGCTTGTTGGTGTTTAAGGGTCAGCAAAGAGAGAAATGCCCCTCTTTTTTTTCTTTTCTTTTTTTTTTTTTTTTTTTTTTGAGAAATGTGAAATATGGAAGAATTTTGAACAAACAAAAAGGGAAAAAAAAAAAAAACAGACTGAGGTAGATGCACAGTTCCACAGAAAGCTGAAACACTGGTCATCAGTTGGTAAGTGACCATGAGATGCTAAGTGCTCTTAAGAAATTTTCACGCAGTTAATTGCCTGCAAAAAAGTATCGTTGTGGGAAGGGGATGTGGAGAAATTAAATGTGTGTATCCCTAGGTGTTGAAAACTAATGCTAAAAGGAAATCCTTGTGCAAAGAAACAGCTTTGGGGTCAGTAGTATTTTTGCAATGCATGTGTGTGTGAGAGAAAAGCAGGATTGTAGCTTGGGGAGGGGGCTGCCCTTCCAGAATGGTGTTTGTTACCAGGGGTGTAAGTTCATGCTGTGAGTGGCATAAAAGATAGAAATGCACAATGCATGAATAAATTTGCTGAAGACTGTAATTCAAAAAGAAGTTCTGCATTTCAGTATTTCCTTTTGTAATAAAGACTTCAAGGTTGCGCAGTGGTCTAAGTGATGGAATCTGATCATTTGCCCGAAAGGGGTCCGGGTTAAAATCCCGGTGAGGAATGGATGTTGTGCTTGCCTTATGGCACTGGCTCTCCCCCTTCCCTGGAACCAGTGACCCATAATTAGGGTCGAGCAACTGCTTATAGCCCAATGAGTTGCTCATGGTGGTCATTAATCAAAAATAAAAAAAAAAATCAAGTCAGCCACATAAAGTATTTTGCTTAGCTAACTAAAGAAAAGAACCTACAGTGCTAGGGTGTGAATCCCTCATGTGCATGAAAAGAATTGTTGAAAACAGTAGTTGGAGGCACATAAATCGATATACGTATAGTCCCAACTTTTGTGATCTTCCCGAACAAGCCATAGGGATAGTGAACTAATTAGCCATTTGTGCTGTGTTGCAGAAAGCTCCTGTGAGTGCTCAACCTTGAACAGAATTTTTCCAAGCCCTATCCCAGAAGTATTTTCTCATGATCTAATACTCACTCATTTGGGCCGCCCTGGTGCCGCAGTAGTCTAAGGCGATGGCCTCTGATCATTCGTCCGAAAGGGGTCCGGGTTCGAATTCCGGTGAGGCATGGATGTTGTTTGTCTTACGGCACTGGTTCTCTCCCTTCCCTGGAACCAGTGACCCTAAATTAGGGACGGGCGACTGCTTATAGCCCATTGAGTTGCTCACGGTGGTCGTTAAACCTCCAATCAAAAAAAAAATCACTCATTTGGTGATGGCATGTTTTTCACTTCTCATTTCTGCAACATGCTCTGTTGTTGGCATTCACATAACTTTTACTTTGTTTATGACAGCTGGCTATTTGGTTTTTACTTTTAGTTTTAACATTTTTAGTAAAATTATGTGCAAAAACTGGAAGTGGGGTGTTTGAAAAGTCTATACTTTCCCGTAATGGAAGTGTGAGATATTAAAACATGCATACTATTTAAGTGGTAGTGAGGAACCTTTGAACTTGAAGGGGCATAATTTCAGGTCTCGCCTTCCTAGATAAAAACAGCTT
Organism: Macrothele yani; assembly: GCA_039090855.1. NCBI lineage: Eukaryota > Metazoa > Arthropoda > Arachnida > Araneae > Macrothelidae > Macrothele > Macrothele yani. The sequence goes on along the minus strand of CM077009.1, from coordinate 125,751,889 downwards.
GCTTCAGGATTGGTGGAGGATTTGTTGGAGTGAATATAACTGCAGAGGTATACACCAGGATGCAGGGGCATATTTAGAGTGGGGGGGGGGGGGCTTGACCTCCCAGTGTTTTCTTTGTTAAAAATGTAAATTGCATTGGAAAAAAATGCTTTAATTAAACTTAAGATAATGCTTTCATATTTTTTTCTATTTTTCATTAACTTTTATATTGTTCTGATGGATTTCAAAAACTTACACTTTCGTTCGTCCCCCTCCTCCCCTGAAAAAAAAATCTGTATACGCCATTGCCAAAACAATCCACAGGATCTCTGTCTTTAGATATTAATTGTTTGGCAGTAGGAGGAGGGTTAATTGCAAGCCTATAACCAAACATTTTGCAAATTTTACAAGTTTAGAAGTAAAAGATTGATGGTAGGGAATTAAACCAATAAAAAGGGGGACCGTTTCTGCAGATGAGGAAGTTGGCACACATGTTGTTTGGCAATGACAAAGAATATATATATATTTTAATTTTGGTAATCTTACGATTAATTCTCCACCTACCATCCAATCGATATCTAAAGACTGAGACCCTTTAGAATGTTCTGGTGTATACTTTATCCTTGTGTCTACTTTAGGTTAAAAATGGTACATTTGGCTGCACTTTTTATTCTATCAACTGCAGAATAATGGAACATAAAATGGATGTCAGAAAAAGCTTCAATACTTCTGCTCTTTCTCTTCTCACAATTGAAGGTACCTCTGCCTCCCAAAACTGGATCAGCATCAAAAGGACTGCACCTTTTCTAAACAAATTTTCCTTATGCTACAAGGAAAGCATCAAAATTCTCATAAGCAAAATGTTTCAAGTGCACCTTTTAACATTTCATTTATTTGGAAATTTCCACTGGCAACAGTTACAGAAGCGATGTCCACCATGTGAATACCTGTTACCAGTGTGAACAAGGATGAAATTCAGCTGAAAGATCTAACTGAATTTTAATGTAAATTATGTAGTAAATCATAAGCAAGAAATGTTCCTTCATTATTGTATTTTACTTGGTCTCTTGAAATTGGATAAACAGTTTAACTGTAGTGCACATTTGCTGTTATTTTTTTTTAACCCAAACCACTTACTGTGAAATACAGAGGGTGAGTTTTGCAATATTTGCATAAACACATGTGCTGCAGCAGGTATGTCCTGTGTTTAAACTAGTTCAAGTTGCACACTGCAGTTAGTTGAAAGAGATATAAAGTGGTAGTCGTTGCTGTTAACAACATCGCATGTCATCATTCTGCCTGTGTAATGCTGTTATTCGCGTATTTCCACTGTATTCCATGTAACCACTTCCTTCAGAAAACTTGAAATTTTCATCGTCCTGGAGTGGGAATCGAACCCACACCTCCCGATTTCTGGTCGAGCATGCTAGTCATTACACTACCCAGGGCAAGGAAATTCCAAGCAGCTGACATTCTGTCTGTGATTTGGATGTGTAAAAGATAAACAGCCACCACTGGCTAAGTAGGGAAATTTTGCTTTACAAGTTCGAACTCTGCTTTAATGCTGCTCAAGCAACATGACACATTTGTCATGTGAAAGAGAAAGGTTTTGTGGGCCACAGCACCACAACCACATCGTACAAGAAATTTCGCTCAGGTGACAGAAACCTTGACAGGAAACACTGAACATGGACTTATAATTTGCGAAAGTATATGCATCCTTGATTTGATAAATTAGTTCTTCATAAATTGGAGATTCGTGAAGACTGGAATGTAATACTTCTACATAAATGAAGCCTGGAAGATCTCAGGAGCTACAGAAAAAACATCAGCCTCTTATTAACAGAATCTTTACTAAGGTAGTAGCATCACTTGCAGGAAACACTGAACATGGCACAACCAGCCATGTCTTCTTGCCTGCAAGTGAATCACTAACATAATTAGTTGTGTCATGTCCAAGTGATTTCCAGAACAAGCTGGATTCAGGGGCAGCTACAGCATGATAGATCATATCCATGTACTGAGAGAATTAATTGGAAGAATGAATGAATATGAACTCCCATTGTGTATGGCTTTTATTGATTATGAAATAGAATCCATCAATGGTAATGTTCTTGAACTGTTGTATTGAAGATGCATACATGTTAATATTTATCTATGAAAATGTAAGTGCAAAGATTCAATTGTTCTAGGACACAGCACTCCTAAGAAACGTAGTAATTCAATAAGACTTTGTCATTTGCAGGACCAATTGTTCACGTGGACACTGCAACATCTCATGTTGCAAAATTAAACAGACGTAGTGGTCTAAGCGGCGGCTTCTGATCATTCGTCCGAGATGGGTCCGGGTTCGAATCCTGGTGAGGCATGGATGTTGTGTTTGTCTTATGGCACTGGCTGTCTCATTTCCCTGGAACCAGCGACTTAAATTAGGGAAGGGCGACTGCTTATAGCCCATTGAGTTGCTCATGGTGGTTGTTACACCTTTAGTCAAAAAAAATAATAATATAAAAAATAAACAGAAAAATGCACGACAGTTTTCTAAAAAGTTAAATAAAAAATATATATATTTGAAAAGCTAAAAATTGTTTTTATTTATTTTAAAGAGATTGGACCTCAGGATCTAGTTTTGAAAAATGCAAATGTTTACTAATATCCGTTGGAAAGAGCCAGTGTTATCAGACAGACATCACCCATATCCCAGCCTAGCCCATTTCAGACAACTGTTCTTATTCACCCATGTGCTATCCTAACCCTTTTCAGGCAACTGTTCTTGTGCACCCATGTCCTATCCTAACCCTTTTCAGGCGACTGTTTTTATGCACCCATGTCCTATCCTAACCCTTTTTAGGCAACAGTTCTTACACACCCATGTCCTATCCTAACCCTTTTCAGGCGACTGTTCTTACGCACCTATGTCCTATCCTAACCCTTTTCGGGTGACTGTTCTTATACAGCCATGTCCTATCCTAACCCTTTTCAGGTGACTGTTCTTATGCAGCCATGTCCTATCCTAACCCTTTTCGGGTGACTGTTCTTACGCAGCCATGTCCTATCCTAACCCTTTTCAGGCCACTGTTCTTGTGCACCCATGTCCTATCCTAAACCTTTTTAGGCAACAGATCCTATGATGGCCCCTTAGACCACTCACTCACCAGGGCAGCATTGTAGTTAAAATGATTGTGTATGTACAGAAAAACTGTATGAACCAGATGATGAATAACATCTGATATTCAAACATATACCCCATTAATATTCTTACATATTTTACCATTCAGAAATCTTCAGTTTTGGGATTAATATGTTAAAACATATTACAAATAATGACGAGAGGTAAATGCAATGGCAAATTATGTAATTTGTCTTTGTATTTAGCCCTGAATGCCATAAATAAGCATGTAAATATAAAAATGATCCTCAGAATTCATGCTTTTAATTTAAATCTAAACATAAAAAAGTAGTGAAAGCAGCTACTTTTCGGAAAAAATAGTTGTAATTGTAGCAAACCAGTTTTTGCAAAAAAAGTAGTTGCGACCTACTTTTAAAAATTAACTGTCCAATCACTGTGTATACACACAAGGCTCGACAAAGTGTATATATACATGCATCGGTAAGGGGGAGGTTGTACGATTTTACCACAAACAGGTTGTAAGATTTTTTTTTTTTTTGCTCTGAACACAAAAATGGGTATCATCTTTAAAACCTTGGATTGACCCCTGTTAATATGGTCTTAAATATTGTAAATTAAAAAAAAAAAAGGATTTTTGAATGCCAATAACTCAAGGGAAAGGAGATGAACTAAATTTATAAGGGAAACATCTGTATTGTTTATGACCTGAAAATTTGATTCTGTTAGGTAAGATGCAGCATCCTGAGTATATGGAAAATTTCTAAGTAATCATTACCCACAATTGTGCAGGTTTTCGTTTTTTTATGTACAATAAAAATGTGAGATATCCATCTTACCTCTGTCTAAGTAATTAGTTTGCAGGAGCCATTTAAACAGCTCACACACACACGGCCATAGCAACCGGGAGGGTGGTTGCTCATTCTAGGAGCATAAATTCATGCTCTGGGGATGTAAAAAATAGAAGTTCTAACTAATAAAAGAAATTTATGCCTTTAAGTAATTTCTTTTTAAAGACTGTAGTTAGTCTCATAGCATAAAGTATCCATGCAGTTAGTCAGTGTGTAAAGTAACATACAGTTATGAGGTATGAACATCTCATATCCATGAATCCATGAAGGGAATTTTCCAAAACAGTGAATGGATGCATAGAAAACAATATCACCAATCCAGACGCACAGTGGTCTAACTAAGCCTGGCTTCTGAGCATTCATCCAAGATGGATCCTGGTGGGACGTGGATGTTATGTTTGTCTAACGGCACTGGCTCTCTCTGTTTCCTAGAACCAGTGGCCCTAAATTAGGGACGGGCAACTGCTTATAGCCCATTAAGTTGCTCATGTTAGTTGTCAAACCTCCGAACTAAAAAAAAAAAAAAAAAGAGAAGAAAACAATATGATGATATGCTTAACTTGCGTGACCTTTCCAAACATGTCATTGGGTTGAAGAGCTAATTAATCATTTGTGCTCTGTCGCAGAAAGTACCCTGAGCGTCTAACCTTGAACAAAATTTTGCAAGCCCTATGTCTAAAGCTTCTTCCTATTATTATATTTTTATCCGATACTAATTTGTTCTGTGCTGGTTTGTTTTTCGTTCCGCATTTCTGTGGAGTTTTGTTGGTGCTCACATAGCATTTACTCTTCTTTACTTGGTATTTGCAATCTGTGGTTCTTGGGTATTTACCTAGTTTTTATATTTTTAATAAAATTGTCAAAAACCTGAAGTGGAATTTTTGAACAAATATATTACTTTCCTATAATGGCAGTGTGTTAGAAAGTGAAAACCACATGTTATTTGAGTGGAACTTGAAGGGGCGTAATTTCAAGTCTCACCCTCTCTTATAATAAAAGGTTGCTATGGTCCTACACAAGCACTCACACTAATGCTTTTTGTTCACTCATTCATTTTCAAACTTTGAGAAAAGTAATTCCGGGTTAATTGTTATGCCCTCACCCAGTTGGGTTGATATATCCAAAGAAGATGAAATCCTTTAAATGTTTTTGTATTCTACCACTTGTCATCGCTCTTGGATAGTTTGAAATTAGTACTTTGTTGTGGAGGATAAAAGAAATGTATACGAAAATCTTGTTCTACATCAGAAATATCATTTACAAGTCCGACCACCATTTACCTTTGTTATATATTAGCTTGTCACTGTTCTTCTTCACAGGCTCAAATGAAATAAGCTTTTTTGTCACTTCTTTGTAGATTTTAGTCTTGGTGAACATTTCACCAACAGTAAAATCTGATAAGAGAATCAAATTGGTCTAGAAGAAGTTCAATTTGCTCTTCAACCTTTCAACTTGGCAGAAAGACATTTTATCCGTGGTATGTTATATTAGGGATAAAATTTTATGCATACTAAATGTAAACATATATTCCAGTATCATAATTTCTCCTTGAAGTGCTCTTCAAAGGCTTCCGTTTGAGGCAAGTCTTTTCGCAATTCTTCTAATACTGTGAAGAAGGTCTTGCCATATGAAGTGCTAAAGAATTGTGCCACTCAGCATTCAGCCCAAGATCATCATAACGGTGACTCAAGTTTATAAAAATTTTGCAGTTCTTGTACTGCCCTGATGCTCTATCGAAAAAAACTGTAACTGCTTTCAGCATGGAGCAGTAGTTTTCAAGGAATGCATGACACACCATTGCCAAACATGCATTGTTGCAGTATTAGGTGGAAACAAACCTTATGGAGGTGCAGGTACGTCAGTATCTCCATAACCTTTTGTTTCACTCTGTTATTACATATTACTCACGATTCTTTGTCACATGTTTCTTTTTGCTATTGATACCACTAAAGGTGTAAAATGATCTTTCTTTCAATTCTGACTGGTCAAAATATACTAGTCTTTAGATTTTGGACAGTGGTGTACAATAATAGGTACTTACATGTTAAACAGAGGCCCATGTCATGCGCAATGATCGCGCTGCAAGGTCTGTTGTTTCCGGGCTATCTCACTCGCAAGGTTTGTACCCAAAGGTCATTTGTTCTGTTCTTCGTAATGAACTTGTGATGTCACGTCAGAACTTCATTTGATACTTTCTTCCCGGTTCCCGTGAGAACTTCATTGGATACTTTAGTTCCCATTCCATGTGCTTAGTTTTTTTGGTTTTTTTTTTGTTATTTAATTGGAAGTTTAACGACCACCATGAGCTACTCAGTGGGCTAAAAGCAGTTGCCCATCCCTAATTTAGTCCCACTGGTTCCAGGGAAGGGAAAGAACCAGTGCTGTAAGACAAACACAACATCCATGCCTCACCAGGATTCGAACCCGGACCCATTTCGGATGAATAGTCAGAAGCCATCGCTTAGACCACTGCGCCACCAGGGCGGCGTGCTTAATTTGTTTCGCGTTTTGTGTGCTTCAATCGTCCTGAGAATTACATTGAATACCGTATATACTCGCGTATAAGTCGAGAAATTTGGGACAAAAAGAGAGCTTCAAAGTAATGGGGTTGACTTATACGCGGGGTCTAAAAAAATCGTAAGTCCAAAAGTTCTTCCCGTGAGGCGAAAGGCAATCCATCCCAAAAGAAATCAAAATGCCGATGCGGTATTAATTACGAAATCGCAACCCTCCGAAAGAAAAAAAAAATAAAGAAAAAACACTGATGTGGTAGAATTACGAAATCGCGACCCTCCGAATTTCTCCGCGCTTTGAAAAGTCTCCTCTCTCCTGGCTTTGCGTATCCACAGCGCAGTCACTGCCACACATAGAAAGCTCCGCCCTTCCGACTACCAGTTGATTGCGCTGACCTTCGACGTAACGGTGCCATGCGACAGCCAGTGTTAGGTGTTGCTTGTTCTTAATCGCACGTGTTTTTCTTGTTCTTAATCGCACGTGCCTCGCTTCTATTATGGGTGACACGGATTGTGTAAAGAAATGGATGTCCTATAACGCAGGATTCAAGTTGAAAGTGGTGTCTTTTGCAGAAAATACTAACAACTGTGCTGCTTCACGTCAATTTGGCATTAACGAAAAACTGATTCGAGATTGGAGTAAAAAAAACCGGACTTGGTGAAAATCGCAAAAGGCGCTGCGCCGTGGAAAGACATCTTTCCCAGAGCTGGAAAGTGCCTTGAATGATTGGATTGTAGGCTGCAGACAAAATGGTTACATTGTAACGTGAACTGGTATATGTTTGCGAGAAATGAAGCTCGCAAAAGATGAAAAGTTTGCAGCAGCAAATAACACTTTTCGTGCCTCACCAGGTTGGTGCACAAGGTTCATGAACCGCTATGGGTTGTGTCTATGCGAGCGCACTAAAATTGCACAAAAGTTACCTCCTGACCTCGAAGCAAAGATAATGGAATTTCAAAAGTATGTAATTCAAAAGAGAAAAGAGACTGCTTTTGAACTTTCCCAAATAGGGAACGTGGATGAAACCGCCATGTGTTTCGAAAAAAACAGTGAACCAAAAAGGCGAAAAAAATATCTTTATCAAAACGACTGGCCACAAAAAATCCAATTTCACGGTTGTTCTTTCCTGTTTGGCCGACGGCAGTAAGCTACCTCCGGTAATTAATTTCAAACGCAAAACTATGCCGAAAAGCGTTGTCTTTCCGTCTGGTGTGCTCATTTGTGCCCATGGAAAAAGGATGGATGAACGAATCCGGAACAATTGATTGGTTAAAGAATGTGTGGAACAAAAGGCCAGGTGCACTTTTGGGGAAACCTTCTTTTTTGGTGTGGGATATGTTTGTTGCACACCGTTGTGCAGAAGTGAAAAAAAACTGCAGAAAATTCAAAAACAACTCTTGCTGTCATCCCAGGTGGGTTGACATCTGTTCTTCAACCACTAGATGTCTGCCTTATTAAGCCCTTCAAGGACAATGTGTGGAAGTATTGGGCAGATTGGATAAGTTCCGATTTGCCGACTGAAACCAAGGGCGGAAATCTAAAGAAACGCGCCGATGACGGAGAAAGACTTTTTTGAACTGTTTGGCGAGTCTGACTCGGAATCGGATTTTGAAGGGTTCCGATGAAGTTTTTGGGTATGCAAATTAAATTTAGTGTTTAATATATAATTTTTTTCGTTTTCAAATGGCGAGTTTCCGATTTCTTATGATTTGATTTTTTCCTCTGAAAGTGGGGGGGGGGGGGTAGACTTATACGCGAGTATATACGGTACTTTGTTTCCTGTTTCCGTGAGAACTTCGTTGGATACTCTGTTTCTCATTCTTAGTTTGTTTTGCGTTCCGTGTGCTTCAATCGTTAATTGATAATGCTGTTTAAGTGAGTAAGCTTTCACCATTTTGTGGAAATATGATGAAAATTGGGGATGTGCTGAACACTGAGGAAGAGGCAGTGAGTTTTTTCAGAGTGTAGGATTATTGCCAAGACAGCATCTATGTAAAAATGGCCATAATATGAAATTATACCTTTCATTTAAATCTTGGCAGTGTAATGTAAAAAGCTATAAGAGCAAAGTACTTAAGAGTGTTTGACTTTTGTATGTGTACTTGGCATTGTTAGGAAGTAAATTTTCTTTTTTTTTTTTTTATGTTGAACTGTTTGACTTTTTGTATGTGTAATTTAGGGAGTATGTTTCTTTCCTTTATATTAAACTGTTTCACTCTTGTACGTGTGCTTGCCATGGTTAGATTTGCACCAAAAACTGTCTGTGCTGATCACCTCTGTTCAATACAGAAGTACTCAATAATATTATAGATGAAAATACTATAGACATGCCTGAAATGATGTGCTAAATAAGAGTTGTTGCCATTATTTGCTAACCTTTAAATGGGATGAGTTTCTTAGAGAGGAATTTGTTATCAATCTTGCCATGCTAGGGTAAATAATCGGATGTTAGGAGAACATTTTGTGTACCATATGGGTGTGGCACCAGCAGAATGGTTTATGTTTGGAAGAAGGGAGACTAATTCAATGTATAAAGAATTGTGCCATAGAAGGAAGTAGGTACAGCTCTATGGTTCTTCCAGTTGAGGGAAGTACTTAAGCATATGCGGGAAGGCAAGTTATTCCTTCCCTGGTGCTGGATTCAAATCAATCGTTGGTGGTACTACAATGTTAGAATCCATCATACAGGTATTGCAAAATTGAGATGAGGAAAGAAAATGAGAGTCTGTAGTGAAAGTAAAAGTGGTGTTTTTTAAGTTGTTGACTTTTAAAAGTTGGTTATTTGAAAAAATGTGGAGCTAGTCCTTTTTTTTTTTTTTTTTTTTTTTTGTTGATATAAAATTTTTTGTTACAAGTTTATAAGTGGCAATACCTCGTCTTGTTCTCTTGCCACAAAGGACAAAAGGGTTGCAGTAGGGGTCATTCTAGAACATCTTTTACAAAGTATGCTCGGCCTCTGATCATTCGTCCGAACGGGGTCCGGGTTCGAATCCCGGTGAGGCATGGATGTTGTGTTTGTCTTACGGCACTGGTTCTTTCCCTTCCCTGGAACCAGTGACCCTAAATTAGGGACGGGCGACTGCTTATAGCCCATTGAGTTGCTCATGGTGATCGTTAAACCTCCAACCAAAAAAAAAAAAAAGTATGCTCATGATAAAATTTACATTGCAGCGTTCGAATTACCCAGTGGTCTGCTTGCTGTTGCCAGTAAAACTTCTGTCGCACCACTGAACTACTGATTTTACTAGCCTGGATGGCCAGTATTATTTTTTTTTTTGTTTTTAATTTGTAACAAGTTATAAAATGAATTTCTATTTCTTTTACCTGGCTGTATGGTTTTCTTTTTAGGCTTGCAAACTAATGATAGGTTTAAAAAATATTAGAGATAATTCCATTGAAATGATGCATTATTTTCTACATACATATATATTGTAAATGTCTAAATTATTTTGTATTTTTTTTTTTTTACAAACCAGTGGTTTGCAAATTCTAGTGGTCCACTGGGCCAGTAGAAGATTTTTTTCTAATTGTAACACTGCATTGGGTCCTTCTGAAGCACCTAGTCACTTAATAAATGTGAGTTTCAAGAACACTTCATTTGCTGAACTGCAAGGTTTCCATTTTAATAATCAATGAAAACAAAGTAGTTTGTTTATATAGATCTTAAACCACAGTTGGAATTTGTTATGGCACTGACAATGGTTAAGAGCTACATTTAACTTTAAATGCTGCATTTCAGAGCTGCATGTTTGTAAAATTGAGTTCTGCACAGCAGCGTTATAATCCAAAAATATGCTGTAGTGATGGAAACTTGCTTTGCATTTGTCAAGAACCTCTTCTTGAAATTATCCCCATTCTTATAAATCATCTTCAGATCCCCCAACTGTTAACTGATTCCATAACTGTGTCTTAAAGCAAAAGTGGCCGCCCCGTTTGCGCAGTTTTCTAAGCGCTGGCTTATGACCTTTCCGCGAAGGGTCTGGGTTAGAATCCTGGTGAGGCATGGATGTTGTGTTTGTTTTACGGCACTGGCTCTCTCCGTTCCCTGGAACCAGTGACCCTAAATTAGGGACGGCTTATAGTCCATTAAGTTGCTCACAATAGTCGTTAAACCTTCAATCAAAAAAAAAAAAAAAAAAAAAGCCAGTGATTAAAGTGAAAAAATCGTTGAACATTTTTTAATTGTCACATTAAAATTAATGTGATTGTTTCCTAAAAAGGTTTTAAGTGCTGTTGATGTACGATATATTTATTGTTGATCTGTGCTCCAACAGAGGTGGAAAATTATATGTGATTTTTACAACTGAAATGCATGGTAATAGGGCATTACCTAAATTTTCTAAAGCACAACCATCCATTATGTCTGCAATTGTGTTACTATTGAAACTGTTTCTTTGCCACCCAGTTCAGTTGTGTCATTATTGAAACTGTCCCTCCATCTAATCTGCAGTCCTGTGTTCCACTTGCTTTTTCTGTTCCATGTTCTTTTCATTCCTTGTGTTCTTGACAATTCATCCTCAACAAATGTCCATACCAGTGCAGTCTTCTGTATAAGGCATTCTTGGAAATCTCTATCACTTGAAACTCATTTATCTGGTGTTTTTGTCTGGCTTTGTCATTCTGCTAATGGGCTCCTACTCGTCTACATTCATATCTTTATTGGCATAATGTTTCATTAACTTTCCATCTACCTTCCATTGTCCAAATCTATGCACTGATCAGCCTGATCATCTCCAAGTTGCGAAAATTGCAATTCATGAGGCAACCTTATGGGTTGGTTGTCTTTTGTTATAAACATGCTTTTGATAAACATATACATAATATCTAGGGTATTTTACCTAATATTGTCGAAGTATTTCGCACATAGTTTGCTCTGTGAGGCACGTGCTCCTGACCCGATCTCCAAGTTGGTTTCTTTGTAATTCTCCAAGCTTTGCTTCTGAGAACAAAGGCTCAGATAAACTGAATGTTTCCATCTGCTTAGGTTTTAATGCACGAACAGATGTTTTAATTTGTCTTATTATTTATTTTTTTCAGTGGGTTTGTGATTCTTTTAAAAAAATTGAAATCATACAGAAAAACAGCTGCAAGTGTTATTGATCTGTGCAGTTGAAAAAGCTTAGGTGGAAGAAGCAAGATCAATTAAGTGTTGGTGACCGAACTAGAAAACATAGTGGTTTGTATTCTAAGATACCTTCCTGGAAATCAGATTCTGTGCTGCACAAGGTCATTTCACATTTAGGAGAACTCAAGAAGTGTAGGAGACATGCCCCAAAACATTTTCTCTCAAAAACCTTCTGCAAAGTCTGTCATTCAAGTTCCTGAAATTTGTGTGTTGCATGAATGTGATATCATCATCATCATCATTGTCAACCATTATCAATCCACTGCTGGACGAAGGTCTCCCCAAGTTTCCTCCACAACGGTCTGTCTTGTGCCAGTCTCCTCCATGTCACTCCCGCATATTTACGAATTTCATCCACCCATCTCCCATGTGGTCTTTTTCTGGGTCTTTTCCTGTCCCTTGGAATCCAATCTAAAATTTCGGCTGTCCATCTATGGTCTGTCCTTCTGGCAGTATGTCCAGCCCATTGCCATTTCAGGGATTTAACTCTGATCATGATGTCTTCCACTCTTGTCATTTTTCGGATCCACGAGTTCCTCTTCTTATCTCTCCTGGTTATACCAAGCATGCACCTCTCCATGCTTCTTTGAGTTGTCTGCAGCCTTTGTATGTCTCTTTTAGTTAAGGTCCACGTCTCTGCACCATACGTAAGCACTGGAAGGATGCATTGATCAAACACTTTTCTTTTAAGACATAATGGCATATTGCTCTTGAAAATTATGCTGTTTCTTCCAAAAGCTCTCCAGGCAAGTTTTGTACGCCGATTAATTTCTTCATCAATGTGACCCTCACTTGATATCTGCTGTCCAAGATAAACATACGTATCTGTTATCTCCAGTTTTTCTCCATCAATCGATAAATCTTCATTTCTTGTAAAAGCATTGAACATCACTTTTGTCTTCTGAAAGTTCATTTTTAATCCCACTTCTTTACTCTTGTCAGCAAGTTCCTGGATCATACTCTGCAGCTCTGATGGGGTAGTTGCAAAAATGACTACGTCATCAGCAAAACGAAGGTGGGTTAGATAATCTCCATTAATCTTTATCCCTTTGTTTTCCCAGTTCAGTGATTGAAAGACATTTTCCAATGTGGCATTAAAGAGCTTCGGAGATATGGTGTCACCTTGTCTCACTCCCTTTCCAATTTTTATGTGTGTTGTATTTTCAAACAGCCGAATCTTTGCACTTGCATTTTCATAGATGTTATTAATAATATTAATGTATGCATCTTCAATACCGCAGGATTTCAGAGCCGTGGTAACTGCTGATGGTTTCACCGAATCAAAGGCTTTTTCATAATCGATAAAAGCCATGCACAATGGAAGTTCATATTCCCTCGCTCTTTCAATTATTTCTCTCAGTACGTGGATATGATCTATTGTGCTGTAGCCACTCCTGAATCCAGCTTGTTCTCTCGATTGAGCCATGTCCAGTGTTACCTTCAAGCGGTGTGAAAGAACTTTAGTGAAGATTTTATAAACCACTGATAGGAGGCTGATAGGTCTGTAGTTCCTGAGATCCTCAATGTCACCTTTTTTATGTAGCAGAATCATTGTAGCTTTGTTCCAATCCTCAGGAATCTTCCCTTCATTAAGGCATCGAGTGAAAATTTGGGCGAGTACTGTTTCAATTTCTCCACTTGCTTCTTGTATGATGTCTATAGTAATTCCATCTTCTCCTGGAGCTTTCCCCCGCTTCATGTTCTTGATTGCATGAGCAACTTCTGCTGGGAGGACTGGAAGAACTCTGGTACCTTTCATGATGTCTGGAGTACATGTATCATCCCTTTCATATAGTTTGGAGTAGAAATCTTTCACTCTTGTCAAAATTTCGCCTCTATTTCTTGTTATAGAACCATCTTCTTTTCTCAGAGCCATAATCTGTTTTCTTCCCTTACTGAGATGTCTCTTTGCTATCTTTAGGCTTTGGTTGTTTTCAATTGCTTTCCTCACTAGCTCACAGTTGAATTTCCTTACGTCTTCAGTGATACTTTTTCGTGCTGACTTGCATAGCTCTATATATTCCACTTTGGAAGTCACATCTTCTTTAGTTGTCCTCATCTCTCTTCTTTTTTGCATCAACATTTTGGTTTTTCCTGATAATTTGTTTACATGCAACTTGTTCTTAGACCCAGCTAATTTTGTTGCTGTTTCCATAAGAGCTTTGGTTACTTTTCTGTTAACTTCAGAAATATCCACTTCTTCCGATGTTAGGCCTTCTAAAGCAGAGAATCTGTTCTTCAGTTCCAACTTGAAAGTATTATGGTGTTTTTTAAGGTTGGTTATGTCAATACATTTTGTTTGTCTTATGAGCTTGCCACGTTCCAGTTTAGTGTTGAGGTGCATCTTACATCTCACCAATCTATGGTCACTACCTGTGTTGAACTTGTTTAGCACACTGCAGTCTTCGATGACGAATTTTTTGTTACACATAATAAAATCAATTTCACTTGTCGTCCCAATTGGATGTCTCCATGTCCATTTCCTGTGTGGCTTTTTCTTGAAAAAGGAGTTCAAGATGAAAAACCCTTCTGCCTCTGCAAACTCAACGAGAGTATTTCCACGCTGGTTTCTGTTGCCGTGACCGAATTTACCTACTGAAGTTTCATTCTGTTGCCGGTGCCCTATTTTTGCATTGAAATCTCCCATAATTATCTTCAAGTGCTGCTTACCTTTATTATTTAGATGACGAATTTCCTCATAAAATTCTTCAATTTCTTCTTCAGGATGACTTGTGGTGGGTGCATAAGTTTGAATAATCTGAGCCTGGTATCTTCTCGATAGTTGGATAACGAGTCGTGCAGCTCTGTCAGAGGAACTTTCAACTTCTACCACTTTATCCTTCAGTTTCTTGTTTATTATAAATCCAACACCACTAGTTCTGCCAGTATCTGTCCCACGATAATAGAAGAGATGTCCACTTTTCAGTTCAATGAGATCTTCTCCTTTTCTCCTTACCTCACTCAGCCCGACGATGTCCCACTTGATCCTTTGTAGTTCCTCTTCCAATTCAAGAAGCCTTGAATCAGAAGATAGGGAGCGTCCGTTGTAGGTAGCCAAGGTCAGCATCAAATGGCAGCCTAGTCCGGATATATAGCCTAGTCCGAATGTGATATATGCCACAAGAAGTTTTCAAAAGTGTATCTTTCAAAGCACTTGCTCACTCACACAGGTGAAAACCCCTATGAATGTGAAATATGCTATAAGAAATTTTCACAGAAAAGTTCTTTCACTTCATTTGCTCACTCATACAGGTGAAAAACCACACGAATGCAAAATATGTCGTAAGAAATTCTTACAAAAAATTAGTCTTTCAATTCATTTGCTCACTTACACAGGTGCAAAAACCACACAAATGTGAAATATGTCATAAGAAATTCTCAATGAAAAGTGTTCTTTCAGTACATTTGCTCACTCACACAGGAGAAAAACCACACGAATGCGAAATATGCCATGAAAAATTCTCAATTAAAAGAACTCTTTCAAGACATTTTTTTTTTAATTCCAGGTTTAACGACCACCGTGAGCAACTCAATGGGCTATAAGCAGTCGCCCGTCCCTAATTTAGGGTCACTGGTTCCAGGGAAGGGAGAGAGCCAGTGCCGTGAGACAAACACAACATCCATGCCTCACCGGGATTCGAACCCGGACCCCTTTCGGACGAATGATCAGATGCCAACGCCTTAGACCACTGTGCCACCGGGGCAGCCAAGACATTTGCTCACTCACACAGGTGAAAAACCACACGAATGCAAAATATGCCATAAGAAATTCTCAATTAAAGGAACTCTTTCAACACATTTGCTCACTCACACAGGTGAAAAACCACACGAATGTGAAATATGCTATAAGAAATTTTCAATCAAAAGTAATCTTTCAACATATTTGCTTACTCGCACAAGTGAAAAGCCACATGAATGCAAAATATGCCTTAAAAAATGCACAACAAAAGGATCTCTATCAAAGCATATGTTCACTCATATAAGTGAAAAACCACACAAATATAAAATATGCCATAAAAAATTCTCAATGAAAAGTAATCTTTCAAGTCATTTACTCACTCCTGCAGGTGAATGACCCTACACCTGCAAAATATGCCATAATAAATTCATCTGGAAAAATAGTCTTTCACGACATTTGTGCTCACGCAGGTAAAAAACCATATGGATGTGATGTATGCCATAAGATATTTTCAATGAAAAGTACTCTTTGAACTCATTTGCTCTCACACTGGTGAAAAACCACAAAAATGCAAAATATCAGAAATACCCACCAAAAAAAACATCTATCAAAGCATTTGTTCACTCACACAATTGAAAAACCACATGAAAGTGAAATATGCCATAAAAAATCCTCAATGAAAAATACTCTTTCAACTCATTTTGTCTCTCACACAGATGAGAAAAACCACACGTGTAAAACATGCTGAAGGTAATTCTCACAGAAATGTAATCTTTCAAGCCATTTGCTTCCAGTACACACATTAAAAAAAAAAAAAGCCATGAATGCAAAATATGCCATAAATTCTAAATGAAGTCTTTTAAGCCATTTTCTCACAAAAGTAAAAACCACATGAATGCAAAATATGCCATTAGAAATTCTCACTGAAATATATTCATTCAAGTCATTTGTCCACTCACATGAAAAAACCACATGAATGTGAATGCCATAAATTCTCAATGAAAATTAGTCTTTCAGATTGTTTTCTCATACACAGGTGAAAAGCCTCATGAATGTGAAATTTAACATATTTTCAGTGAGTCGTTTGCTTACTCACACAAGTAAAAAAAAAAAAAAAATGTGATTTCAAAATATGCCATAAATTCTCAATAAAAATTGTACTTTCAAGCCACTTCTCAAAGAAAACGTGTCTTTCAAGCCATTTGTTTGCTTCCAGGTGAAAAGCCACATGAATGTGAGTGTGCTGTAATAAATCTCCCAAAATTTAGTGTTTTGGCTACTTGCTGCACAGTGTGTGAAATGTATCTGCAAAAATTCTCCCATAGAAAAAAATGTCTTCCTAATACTATTTTTGTGTTGAAACTTAGTGTGAAATGTGTTAAAAGAAACTAAAATAAAATTGTTGGTATTTGGGTGCACTATTTTTATTGATTTTGTGAATGTAAAATTTGCCTCAAAATTATCTATGATCTGGAGTCCTTCATTAAACAAAAATGTTACTCTGAATGTATTTTTTTTATGGAACAGGTCTTTATTGGTAATTTTTGCTTAAATTAAAATGTAAGACTCTTCAAAAGTAGGTTTGTTTGCCCTTTATTTTAATAGCAGAAAATTTTGATTTTCTTAAAATGATAATCTGGTAAGGAATTCCATGACGATGTTGTACAAAGAGTGGATGAGGTGGCAGTTCAATTAATTAGTGTGGTTTTAAAATCATCAAGTCATATAATGTGCTGCCTGTGTTTCAGAAAACTGTTGGAAATGAGGTAAGGAATGGCAGTATATATGTAACTCAGCTCCAGTGGATGTTTTGGGATCAGAAGAGAGCTAGTGGGTGCTAGGCTGTTAATTCTATTTTCAATATCGCTGAGAATGTTTCCTGTTATTTTTCACAGAAGATTGCCATACTTGTGTAACTTTTTATGACATTTTTTAGGTGTGTTTCTTATTGAAATCTAGCACTGTTTATTACCAAAAATCCTAGACTTTGGATAAGACAGACTTTTTTTTGTTTGAAAGTACACAAAAAGGACTTTTTAGTCTAATTTTTGAGACTTGTCCCATATCAGAGTTTCAGGGCCTGAAAATCCAACTTTATGGAAGTTCAGCTTTGGGAATTTTTTTCTTAGGTGGAACACTAGCAAGAGTTCACATGTTTTTCTTTTATGTGCTACTTGTGCACGAGTGTTGCACATGAAAAAGTTGTTTCCTGGTTGAAAATTCTGGCTTCACACAACAATATCACAGTAAGCATAGAGATTCAGTGAAGAACACAGTCACATACATGTATAATAATGAAAAAAAGAAAAAAAAAAAACGAAACCAAAGATTTGGGCCATTCTAGGGACTTTATCACCCACAATTCCCTGAATCCAAGAATTGGTTGCCAGAACTAAAATGTGAATTGGAAGGGCAAGAATTGTTGCCAGATTTTAGTATAGAGATCCAAATATACAGGATTTGGTAAGGTGCCTCTGAATTGTAATTCTTAGTAAACAAAATTTCAATTCTTTTTTGGAAATTATAGAGATGCTTTGTTAATAAAGAAGGCAACTTTTTTTTTTCTTTCCAAAGGGGAACTGCAGTATTTTCAAGAGTTAGTGCAGAAAATGCTGTTTTTGGAAAACCATTTGACACATCCTGCTTGTGTTCACGAAGTTTTGTATTGATGCTTTGGTATGTACTTCCAATACTTACTGAGAGTCCAGAGGAAGTTGAAACAGGAATGGCGTAAACTCCAGGGGTGTGACAGGATCCCTGTCTTTAAGCAGACACTTTATTGTAGAAGGATTAGTTTTCATAGTGAGAGTGTAGCCCATAGTTTTGAAGAGTTTACAAATCTTGTAAGAAAATGATCTGTGGAAAGTGACAGAAACAGTGAATAGGGGTGTCTCTTTTAGTAATGGCATGAGAGTTGACAGATTTTTTAAATAGGAATCATGGAGAATTTTGTTTATTGTAGAAGGTAAGAACCGACAGGGCTTCAGCAATTTTCTTAATTGTAGCAATTTCTTCTCTGAGAGATGATTCATTGTTGCAGACAATCCTGGTAGTATTAATATGTTTTTAAGGTGGCAAATTTGTGAGCAGTGGGGAAAGTAAAACGAGAATGGGATTATGTTTTATATTGCATAGGGTTTTCTGTTAACAGATCTGTTGAGAGATGATTCTCCTGTCTTGGTAGAGAAACATCCAAGAAGTCAATGCCTTGCAGTGATTCTTCATTAATGGTAAAATTCATTGATCAAAACTTAAGGGAAATCTTTTCTATTATAGATCGGTTTTATTGTGGGGCCAAATGACAAAAATATAATCAACATATTTTACTTTACTTATTTTTTCTATGACTATGTTCTTTTTCGATATCTTCCATGAAAATTTCTGCCAAAATTGTTGAACTCATCGAAAGCCTTTCTTGCTGACAGTAATATTTGTTGTTGTAGCGGAAACAATTTAGAGCTCTCAGAGTTCGAAGCCAGTTGTAGAGGGCAAAAAAGTTATTGGTTTTCTTTTAGCAATTGTACTAACAGCATATGTGAAATGTGAAATGGAAAAGATGAACAGAAGGGAAGAGAGAGATGACATCTAAAGTGAACATTTTTTTAGAAGGTTCAGTGCTAGATGGAAGTATTTCAATGAACTCTTGATGGAGGAAATTCACATAGGATGGCTGAAGGTGAAATGTTTACATTTTCCCACAATCCTCCTTTCCAGATTTTAGGTGGGAGAGAAAGTATATTCCTCGAGTGGTCAAAGAGGGAAGCCATCTTTATGTAGTTTAATCTGGAAGAATGAATGTGTAGTTCAGAAGTATGCTGGTAGTGTAAAATCTCCAAGGAAGGTTTTTAGAGGAGGCTTCTTGTTGAGTCTTTCAACTGCAATTATAAGTTTGGAGGATGTATCAGGTTTTAAAACTTTGGAATTTAAAGTTGAGAGAAAGGATTATTTTTCATTGAAAATATTAATAGTTTGGGGGATTATGATAGGGCAGCTGGTTTTTATTAGCTTTGCAGAGTGCCAGATCCTTTTCATTCATAAGATTGCTAATTTCTTTGAGAAAGGAGAAAGAATACTTCAGGGATTCTGTCCTACCTTTGGAGTTCATGCTATTCCTATTTCAACTTTATCTGGACTTGGTATATGTTGGAGGTACATACAAAAACATCAATACAAGACTTGGTAAACACAAACAGGATGTGTCAAATGATCTTCCAAAAACAGCATTGCCTGCACTAACCCTTGAAGAATGTTAGACAAACACAAAAAGAAAGGGGGGGACAGACTGCGGTAGATGCACAGTTTCACATGGTAAGTGACCACGAGATGCCAAGTGCTCTTAAGAAATTTCCACACAGTTAATTGCCTGCAAAAAAGTATCGTTGAGGGAAGGGGAATTTGGGGAAATGAAATGTGTGTATCCCCTAGGTGTTGAAAACTAATGCTAAAAGGAAATCCCTGTGCAAAGGAAACAGCTTTGGGGTCAGTAGGAGTATTTTTGCAATGCATGTGTGTGTGTGTGTGTGTGTGAGAAAAGCAGGGCTGTAGCTTAAGGAGGGGGGGAGGACTGCCCTTCCAGAATGATGTTACCAGGGGTGTAAATTCATGCTGTGCTGTTAACAACATTACATGTCATCATTCTGTCTGTGTAATACTATTATTCCACTGTATTCCATATAACCGCTTCCTTCAGAAAACATGAAAATTTTCATCGTCGTGGAGTGGGAATCAAACCCACACCTCCCGATTTCCGGTCAAGCATGCTAGTCATTACACTACCCAGGACAAGGAAATTCCAAGTAACTGACATTCTGTCTGTGGTTCAGACGCCTAAAGGATAAACATCCACAACTGGCTAATTAGGCAACTTTTGCTTTACAAGTTCGAACTCTGCTATAATGCTGCTCAAGCAGCACGACACATTTGTCATGTGAAAGTGAAAGGTTTTGTGGGCCACAGCACCACAACCAGATGGTACAAGAAATTTTCGCTCAGGTGACAGAAACCTCGACAATCGGCCATGGTCAGGTAGGCTGGGAACTGTAGATTTGGAGTCCATGCACCAGGCCGTAGAGGCAAATCTGACAACCAGCACTCTGTGATTATTATCAGGTGAGCTGTGCATATGACAGACCACTGCGGTTTGTCATCTTCAGGACCTCTGCAAGGTCTACAGGAGCTGCTGCATTGTCCCTCATGAACTGATGCCAGATGAATCAAACTCCCAAGTGGAAGTGTGCACGAGGGTGCGATGTATGTTTCATCAAGAGAATTGTTACGTGCAATAAAAATTGGGTCTATTTCCATAATCCTAACAGAAAACAGCAGTGTTTGAACCCGTGCCAGCTTCCCAAACCCGTTGCCAAAAGTGGGTGCTTCGAGCACAAGGTGATGTTCTGCGTCTGGTGGAATTTCGAGGGGATAATCCATTACCAATTTGTTGCAGATGGTCGGATCATCGACGCTAACCTCTACTCTGAATAGCTGGAGCGGATGTATGCCATTTTGGAGGAGATGTACCTGGCATTGGTGAACAGAAAGTGCGCTCTTCTACAGCAGGACAATGCTCGGCCTCAAACCGTGCGAAAGACCCGGGCAAAACTCCAGGAACTTGAGGGCATCGAACTGATGCCACACCCAGCATGTAGTCCAGAACTTGCCCCGTCGGATTATTACTTGTTCTGGTCCATGGCCCACTTCCTTTGTGGGTGGCACTTCTACAACCAGGAGGAGGGGGCAGCTGGGGTGAAGGAGTTCTTCGCCTTGAAGGACAAGAACTGGCACTGCCCCAGAATTGAAGAACTGGCTGAGAGATGGCTAAAGACGGTGCAACATGATGGCCTATACTTTGAATGCTAGTCAGCTTTCCTTGTGAAGGTATGTATCAATGCATAAAGTAATCCAAATATTGCAAAATTTTGGACTCTCCTTCTGTAAAATCCCAGTTTGCCCCATAATTTCGGACTATGAAATTTCAGAAAAAAAAAAATCTCCTTTTACAAAATGAACAGGATGACGTTAAATTCAGAAGTTAAAAATTTTTCCAATGAGAATCCTCGGTGGCACATAATCCATGGATAGCAAAATTCAGAGGAAAACAATTTTTGTCCCATTGCATAAACCAGGGGTGATTGTAAAGTAAAGCAAAGATCCGAGAAACTGAGCTCAGTGCCAATAAATGTATGTATACATAAAATTCATATTATTTATATGCTATTAGCTACACAAGAAATAGGTATTAGTGTATGCTCAGCTGATTGAACTATGCATCATTTCTTGTACCAAATAATCTTTGTGGGAGAAATCTTTCAGACACTGCATTTTTGAAATCAAATTTCACACTTTATCTTACATATTAATTGAGCAGTCTATGGAGATTAGTGTACTACTGAAAGCGTACAGTGGCTTCCATTCAATTTCTAAATGTGGCATATTTTATTAACTGAATCATATACACCGTTAAGTCACATTATTGTGACCACCAGCCGATATCCAGACTAACCGCTGTGTACTGCGCAGACAGCAGCTAGACGGGCTGGGAGTGACTCAATAAGGTGCTGAAAAGTGTTCACAGGTATGTGGAGCCATGCTGACTGCAGTGAATCAGACAGCTGCTGTAGGGTGCGTGGTGGAGGGTCGATAGGGAGAACATGATCAAGGTGGTCCTACAAATGCCTCAATTGGGTTTAAGTCTGGGGAATTAGGGGGCCAGGGAAGTACTTTGAAGTCTTCATCATGCTCTTCCAACCACTCTCGGACATTTCCAGCTGTGTGACACGTCGCATTGTCATGCTGGAAGATCCCATTCGTCCCAGAGAAGACAATCAGCATGTATGGGTGTACGTGGTCTGCAAGGATGGATTCATAATGAATTCAATCCATAGTGCCTTCCACAGGTATGAGTGGACCCAGAGAATGCCATGCAAACATTCCCCGGACCAAAACGCTGCCCCACCAGCTTGTGTTCTTCCATCAATGGTTGAAGAGTGTTTGTTCTCAGACGCTTCTCGCCTTATACGCCAACGTCCATTCGTTTGATGAAGCAGAAAACTTGACTCATCAAAGAACGCAATCCTGTGCCAATCAGCAGAGGTCTAATTCTGATACTGCAGTGCAAATGTAAGCCTTTTCTCCTGATGCACCTTCTTTAGCTTAGGTGCAGTGACCATCCATCTGCATCGGAGCCCCATATGCACCAGGGTTCACTCAACTGGATTTTAGACACACTTCCGGTAGCACCCTGGTTCATTCGGCCAGTTAGTTGTTCCTTTTTTAGCGTGTCCATTGGCTCTAGCGCACCTTCGAAGCCGACGCTCACATCAATGGCACATTGTTTATTCGCAGTGGTGCAATTTCTCCACTCACGATACACTTTAACCACAGCAGTGCGCGAACAGTTCACAAACTGCGCCGTTTCAGAAATATTGCCATCCATGGCCAGAAAGCCGATAATCACCCCTTTTGCAAATCTGATAAATTGCTCCTTTTATAAATGACAGCAATGAGTGATATGTTTTCAGAATGCCTACAGCACACCTTATATACCCTCTAAGACAGCTCACGACATGTCTTCTTTCATTGGCTACACACTGTTGATGTCAAAAGTAGGAAGTGGTCACAATAATGTGACTCGACTGTGTATAACCAAATTATTTGATATAGATTGCAACTTCCAAACGGATGAAAAGATCCTTACCTTCAGCATGCTATTTACCTTGAGAGCTTGTTTGATAACAAAAACTCTCAAGGTGTCACAAATTGTCTACTTTCATTATCCGCAGGGAAATGTGGTGTTTTTAATCAAACACTGTAATTATCGAAGAAAATGAAACTCAGAAGGAACTTTTAGAAATGAAATGACTGTGGAATCTCAAATCCTCCTAAAACTTTAAAAACACTGATTTCCAGGTTTAGAATGTGACGAAAACCCAGAATTCTGGGCTACATCTGGATTACAGACATGTCTGATAATCTGTTGTGTTGATCCTGAACCATAATTTTCAACCAGAAAGCCTATGATTCACAGGATGATCCTGAAGTCCAAAGAATTTAAGAAATGAATTTATTATAAAAAAGGAACTAAGTACTTTTTGTTAAAATGAATAATGAAAAATCATTCCTAGCTTTTTCGGCATTAACAGGGTTCATACATTTTTCGGGGGAAAATTAGACTTTCCAGGACTTACACTAAACAAATTCCAAGATGATTAATTACACTTTACAGTGTCGTGGTCAAATTATTTTTTAAAAGTAATTTTGGTTTTAAGTAATAAAATCCGCCCCGATGGCACAGTGGTCTAAGCGATGGCCTCTGATCATTCGTCCGAACGGGGTCCGGGTTCGAATCCCAGTGAGGCATGGATGTTGTGTTTGTCTTGCGGCACTGGCTCTCTCCCTTCCCTGGAACCAGTGACCTTAAATTAGGGACGGGCAACTGATTATAGCCCATTGAGTTGCTCACGGTGGTTGTTAAACCTCCAATCAAAAAAAAAAAAGTAATAAAGTTGATGAAAGATTTAAATAGATGAGTGTGCTTTGTTACTCATTACATTTCTTTTTAATGTTTTTTTATTGGAGAATTACCAATAATGCTAAATTGAATCATGGCGATGTAATTACTACAAGGCCTATCTGAACATCCTTTCCCCTTACTTTGAAAATGATTAATTCAATCAGTCATTTTAGCTGCATCACTATTCTGCACTACCTTCCCATGTAAGCAGTCTATTATTAATAACAATTGAAATTATTATAAAATAAAGCAAGGCCAGATCCAGAATTTAAGAATGGGGCAGGCAACTCACTGGGTTATGTTCCAGAATCCTTAGTTGGAACAAGCATCTGGAACCGTCTGCTGTGGGCTGATCAACCGCAATGATGTACCTCTATGATTTTTAAGACAACAAATTTTTTTATACTTCAAATTTCATAATTTGCAGTAAATACCACAATTTCTGTTCTATAATCTGTTAAAAAGTGATCATTGTCAAGCATTATCAATCCACTGCTGGATGAAAATTTCTTCCACAACTGCCTGTCTTTTTTTTTTTTTTTGAGATTTAACGACCACCGTGAGCAACTCAATGGGCTATAAGCAGTCGCCCGTCCCTAATTTAGTCACTGGTTCCAGGGAAGGGAGAGAGCCAGCGCCGTAAGACAAACACAACATCCATGCCTCACCGGGATTCGAACCCGGACCCCTTCCGACGAATGATCAGAGGCCAACGCCTTAGACCACTGCGCCACCGGGGCGGCCTGCCTGTCTTGAGCCTCTCCTTCATGTTACTGCGGCATGTTATTGAATTTCATCCATCCATCTCCCATGTGGTCTTCTTCTAGATCCTTTTCTGTCCCTTAGTATCCAGTCTAAAATTTTGGTTGCCCATCAGTGGTCCATTCTTCCGGCAACATGTCCAGCGCATTGCTATTTCAAGGATTTTACTCTGATCATGATGTCTTAAACTCCTGTCATTTTCCTTATCCAAGAGTTCCTCATCTTATCTTTTCTGGTTACACCAAGCATGCATCCCTCCGTGCGTCTTTCAGTTCTCTGCAGCCTTTGTATGCCTTTTTTAGTTAAGGCCCATGTCTCTGCTCCATATGTATAAGAGCTGGAAGGATGCATTGATTAAACACTTTTCTTTTAAGACATAATGGCCCATTGCTCTTGAAAATTGTACTATTTCTTCAAAAGCTCTCCAGCCAAGTTTTATATGCTGATTAATTTCCTCATCACTATTTATATCAAGTTTTATATGCTGATTAATTTCCTGACCTTTGCTTGATATCTGTTGTCCAAAGTAAATGTAGGACTCGGTTACCTCGAGCTTTTTGCCATCAATCGCAAAATCTTCATTTTTTGTAAAAGCATTGTTTGTACATCTGTTTTGTCTTCTGAAAGTTTATTTTTAATCCCACTTCTTTACTCTTGTCAGCAAGTTCCTGGATCATACTCTGCAGGTCTGAAGGGGTAGTTGCAAAATTGATTACATCATCAGTAAAATGAAGGAGAGTTAAATAATCTCCATTAATCTTTATCCCCTTGTTTTCCCGAGTTCAATAAATGAAAGACACTTTGAAATGTGGCATTGAAAAGTTTGGGAGATTTGGTGTCACCTTGTCTCACTCCCTTTCCAAATTTTATTGCTGTATCTTCAAATATCTGACCCTTTGCACTTGTATTTTCATAGACGTTATTAAAAATGCTAATGTAAGCATCTTCAATACCGCAGGATTTCAAAATCATTGTAACTGCTGATGGTTTCACGGAAATGGCCTTTTTCATAATCAATAAAAGCTATGAATAATGGGAGTTCATATTCTCTTGTTCTTTCAATTAGTTCTCTCAGTACATGGATGTGATCTATAGTGTTGTAGCCACTCCTGAATCCAGCTTGTTCTCTTGGTTGAGCGATGTCCAACGTTACTTTTAAGCGATGTGAAAGAACCTTTGTGAAGATTTTATAAACCACTGAAAGGAGGCTGATGGGCCTGTAGTTTTTTAGATCCTCAATGTCACTTTTTATATACACTGATGGAAAAAAATCCCAACACCAAGAAGGGGTTGTGTTAGATAAACGACAGTTGGTAGGCGGCGAGAGTAAATCTGTAAGATGACGTCTATGCAAATTTTGCGCTCGGCGCATATGTGTGGCGCTAGTAGCACCCTCGGAACATGCAAAGCAGGTTTGCTGTAAATACACGCTATAACGTTCGTGAGCGTTAGTTATTGTTGAGATTCGACGTAGTGTGTTGATGTTAGTCAAAAATGCCTTTAAGAAGACGAAGATGGCCACCCCGGTGGCGCAGTGGTCTAAGCGATGGCCTCTGATCATTCGTCCAGAAGGGGTCCGGGTTCGAATCCCGGTGAGGCATAGATGTTGTGTTTGTCTTACGGCACTGGCTCTGTCCCTTCCCTGGAGCCAGTGACCCTAAATTAGGGACGGGTGACTGCTTATAGCCCATTGAGTTGCTCACGGTGGTCGTTCAACCTCCCACCAAAAAAAAAAAAAAAGAAGAAGAAGCCATTATCAACAGCTCACGGAGTTTGAACGAGGTCGTGTAATAGGGCTAAGAGAAGGTGGATTTTCTTTCCGCAATATTGCAGAACGACTTGGCAGGAATGTAGCCACTGTGCATGATTGTTGGCAGTGATGGTCAAGGGAAGGTACTGCCTCAAGAAGACCGGTTTCCGGCCGGCCACATGGCACTACTGAGAGGGAAGACCGCGCGTGTATGGCGTATGGCCGTGGAGCATCGTACCGCGTCTGCGGCAGCAATTCGAGCTGCAGTTGCCACCACAGTGACACAGCGAACTGTTACAAATCGGTTACTTAAAGGACAGCTCCGAGCCAGACGCCCTGTAATGTGCATTCCAGTTACTCCAAACCACTGCCATTTGCAACGTCAGTGGTGTCAAGCTAGAGCTCATAGGAGGACGGAATGGGGATCTGTTGTTTTCCGATGAAAGCCGGTTCTGCCTGGGTGCCAGTGATGGCCGTGTATTGGTTAGAAGGAGGCCAGGAGAGCGCCTGCAACCAACCTGTGCGGCCGAGACACACTGGACCTACACCTGGAGTTATGGTCTGGGGAGCAATTTCCTATGACAGCAGGAGCACTCTCGTGGTTATCCCTTGCACCCTGACGGCACAGTTGTACGTCGGTCTGGTGATTCAACCTGTTGTGCTGCCATTCATGAACAGCATTCCAGGGGGTGTTTTCCAACAGGATAACGCTCACCCGCATACCGCTGTTGTAACCCAACATGCTCTACCGAGTGTCGACATGTTGCCGTGGCCTGCTAGATCACCAGATCTTTCACCAATCGAGCACATATGGGACATCATTGGACGACAACTCCAGCACCCCCCCCCCCAACCAGCATTAACCGTCCCTGTATTGACCGACCAAGTGCAACAGGCATGGAACTCCATCCTACAAACTGACATCCAGCACCTGTATGACACAATACATGAACGTTTGCGTGCTTGCATTCAACATTATGGCGGTTATTAATGTACCAGCATTTCACATTTAAAATGGCTCTTCTCGCGCTTACATTAAGCTGGGATCTTGAAACCTTAATCAATTAAATATGTTACCTATACAAATGTATTGCCGCCATTTCATTCCACTACAACTATTTTTTCGTGGTGTTGGGATTTTTTTCTGTCAGTGTATATATAGCAGGATCATTGTAGCATTGTTCCAAATCCTCAGGAATCTTTCCTTCATTGAGACACGTAGTGAAAACTTGGGTGAGTGTAGTTTGTTTCTCTACTTGCTTCTTGCATAATGTTCACAGTAAGAGTGGAAGAACTTTGGTACTGGTACCTTTCATAATGACAGGAATAGGTGTATCATATCCTTCATATACACAGTCATATCAGAATAATATGACCACCTGCCTAATAATGGGAATAACCACTGTTGGCCCGGATGACAGTGGCGAGATGGGACATGGATGCAATGAGGTCCTGGATGGTTGCCTGAGGCACACGTGCCCATTCGGACTGCAGTAGAGCACGGAGGTCCTAGAGATGACATGATTGTGGGTTAGCATGCCAAACCTGTCAATCCAAATAGTCTCACAAGTGTTCTTTGGGATTGAGATCAGGCGATTTCCCCAGTCGAAGGAGAATGGAGACATCACTGTCATGTTGGAACCAGTCACGCACTCCCTTAGCAACATGGCAGGGCACATTGTCGTTTTGGTAGACACCCTCACCACCAGGGTAAATGTAGAACATGAAGGGATGCATGTGATCAGCAAGGATGGACAGGTTGCCATTGCTGTTCAGGGACCCATCCTGTGGTACCAGCAGTCACAGGTCATACCAGGAAAACATTCCCCAGACATGCACACTACCACTGCCGGCCTGTACTTGACTGACTAGTGTGTCCGGGTGTCGGTTCTCATGTGTCCGACACTGTATCTGCCACCTCCCGTCACTTCAGTAGAATAGAAACCTTGCTTATTTAGAGAAGGCAACCTTTTCCCACTGTCAAATGACGGTAGTCCAATGCGAATTGTAGGCGTTGTTGCTGATGGACCATGGTTAACATGGGCCCCTTGACGCAGTGTCAACTCCGGAGACCCATGCATAACAGGGTTCGCTCTACTGTTATCGGGAGCATGTACCTGGCTGCCCCAGTGTTTATTTGCTTGGTCAATTGCTGCACTGTTGTGTGTCGATTGCCCTTTACCAGTCGACGGAGGCGACATTCTCCTCTGGGGTCGGTGGCCTTTGGAGCTCCACAGTTATGACGGGAGGTACTATGGCCAGCGGCCCATTCTGAGTACACCCTTACTACAACACCTTGCAAACAGCCCATGAAGTCTGCTGTTTCCGAGATGCTTCCACCCTTGGCCTGGTAGCCAATTATCATTCCTTTTTGAACTTCTGTCAAATCACTACCTCTGCTCATTGTGCTCACATTACACACTATGGGTCATGTGTCCTTGCAAGCGGCTTATATTTATGTGTGGTAGACCGTGTCACATGCACTCTGTTATGTGCCTTGGCAGGTAAACTGTGATTCCGGGGGTGGTCATATTATTCTGATACGACTGTGTAGGTTTGTGTAGAAATCTTTCACCCTTGTCAAAATTTCACCTCTGTTTCTTGTTACGGAACCATCTTCTTTTCTAAGTGTCATAATCTGTTTTCATCCCTTACTGAGATGTCACTCTGCTTTCTTCAGGCTTTGGTTAATTTCAATTGCTTTTCTCACTAGTTCACAATTAAATGTCCTCATGTCTTCAGTGATACTTTTCCGAACTGTCTTGCATAGCTCTATGTATTCCACTTTGGAAGTTAAATTCCCTTAATTTGTCCTCATCTCCCTACTCTTTTGCATCAGCATCTTTGTTTTTCCTTATATATTCTTCATATGCAACTTATACACCATATGTCATCATCATAATCATTGTCTACTATTAGCAATCCACTGTTGGATGAAGGTCTCTCCAAGTTTCTTCCACAACAGTCTGTCTTGTGCCAGTCTCCTCTATGTTACTCCCACATACTTTCAAATTTCATCCACCCATCTCCCATGTGGTCTTCTTCTGGGTATTTTCCTGGCCCTTCGAATCCAATCTAAAATTGCGGCTGCCCGTCGATGGTCTGTCCTTCTAGCAATATGTCCAGCCCATTGCCATTTCAGGGATTTTACTCTGATCACCGTCAAGACATCATACCGTATGTGCATATATATATACACTGAAGAACAATCGAATAAAGCTGGCGTTATGCAAATGTGGCGCTGTGGGCGGCCCTGTAAACAGAAACGACATGACGGTTTTTTTTCGTTTTTTTAATTGGAGGTTTAACGACCACCGTGAGCAACTCAATGGGCTATAAGCAGTCGCCCGTCCCTAATTTAGGGTCACTGGTTCCAGGGAAGGGAGAGAGCCAGTGCCGTAAGACAAACACAACATCCATGCCTGACCGGGATTCGAACCCAGGCCCCTTTCGGACGAATGATCAGAGGCCATCGCTTAGACCACAGCTCCACCGGGGTGGCCGACATGACGTATCCAGCGATCCGACAATATAAGGAGTGATGCGACGGGAATCGGTAAGAGTCGGACGCAGTATGGGTAAGACGAAGGATCTAAGCGCATTTGTTCGTGGGCAAATGTTCGGGGCCCGACGAATGGGTCATTCCATCTCTGAAGTTGTGCAGGCACTGGGATTTTCACGAGCCACTGTGTCACGGGTGCACTGTGTAAGTACATCGAATCCGGTAAAACCATCCCTGCAAGGGCCAACTGCCGTGGACGAGCGGGGTCATCGTCTGCTAGCTTGCATTCTAACAGCAGATAGACGGGCCACAGTGCAAGAAATCACTTGGCAATTTAACGCTGGTGCACAAAAACGTGTAAGCAGCCGCACCATCCAAAACCATCTCCTCGCAATGGGGTACTGAAGCCATCGTCCCACGAGGGTACTGCTGCTGACCGCACATCACAGGGTGCAAAGATTAGCATGGGTGCGGGAACATCGCCACTGGACCCTAGACATGTGGGAAAATGTTGCCTGGACAACATTTTTCCACATGTCTAGTGAGTCGAGATTCACGTTGGTACATGTGGATGGCAGGATACGAGTACAGCGCAAACCACATGAAGCGATGGTTCCTTCTTACCAGCAGGGTACTCTTCAAGCTGGTGGGGTTGGCATTCTCGTCTGGGGACTGTTTACGTGGACTGAAATGGGACCCCTAGTACGTGTGACACCGTCCCTCACAGGTCAACGTTACCGGGAGGTCCTGGACGACCATTTGCTCTTGTTTGTGCGTCTTCAACATCCCACTGGGGACCTCATCCTGCGACAAGACAATGCACCGTGCCATCGCTCCTGAATTGTATCCGAATGGTTTGATGAACACTCGCCGACATGACCTCGCTTCTTTGGCCAGCTAGGTCACCTGACCTCAAACCCATCGAGTACATCTGGGATGCCATCGAGATAGATGTTCCAGGCTCTGACCCCCTCCATCAAATCTTCGTGAACTGTGGGAGCTTGTTCAGGGGTCGTGGATCCGTATGGCTTCCCAACGCTTCCGGTGTCTTGTCGAGTCCATGCCGAGACGAATCGCCACCGTCATCAGGGCGAAAGGTGGTGCTACACATTACTAGACAGGTATCTCTAATTCAATTGCTCTTTAGTGTATTTTAAGGATATGTTCCATAGAGGAATCATTTCAATAAAGTATCTCTTATAAAGAACACAGCAAGAGGCATGCAATGAGGAATATACACATTTAAAAAAAAAAAATTGGGGGTTTAACGACCACCGTGAGCAACTCAGTGGCTATAAGCAGTCACATGTCCCTAATTTAGGGTCACTGGTTCCAGAAAAGGCAGAGAGCCAGTGCCGTAAGACAAATGCAACATCCATGCCTCTCCAGGATCTGAACCCGAACCCATCTTGGACGAATGATCAGAAGCCATCGTTTAGACCACTACATTACCGAGATGGTGAATATATGCTAATCTGCACTGTTATTGCCCACTGTATGTATAGAAAGCAAGCTCTCCAGGAAAATTGATTTAAGTGAGGTAATTTGAAACTTTTCTGATAAAAAAACAAGAAAAGTTCATTTTTAGTTTGTTGTAGGCTTTGAGGATGTAGAACATCCGAAATAAAAGGTAAAAAAAATTGAAAGATTTTGAAATAAAAAAAGTTTCACATTTTTTCTTTTGTAATTTGTTCATATTAAATATTGTATTTCTTTCCAGTATTGTTATACATCAAAAACTGGTGTACACAATGAATACCAGCAATAAAATAGCCCACAGAAATATTATTACCCACTAGAAAAAGTGACCACATTCAAAAATGGGAAGAAATGCCCACAGTTATATTAGGCTACTCCTTGTGTTGTGTTACTAGTCTATGTAATGAAAAATCAGAAATGAGCGGGCTGCCCAGGTGGCACAGTGGTCTAAGTGATAGCTTCTCATCATTCGTCTGAAGGGGGTCTGGGTTCGAATCCCGGTGAGGCATGGATATTGTGTTTGTCTTACGGCACTG
Source organism: Macrothele yani (assembly GCA_039090855.1). Lineage (NCBI taxonomy): Eukaryota > Metazoa > Arthropoda > Arachnida > Araneae > Macrothelidae > Macrothele > Macrothele yani. The sequence goes on along the minus strand of CM077009.1, from coordinate 125,720,076 downwards.
GCTCTATACGTTACCTGGAACCAGAGGCCCTAAATAAGGGATGGGTGACTGCTTATAGCCCATTGAGTTTCTCACGGTGCTCGTTAAGGTGGTTCCGCCTAAAATATCTGCCTTATGTTTCCAATGGTTAAACTTCTGTACGTATTTTCTTCACAATTAATGTATTCCCAAGGATGAACATTTGCACATCGATAAAACTAACTTTAAGTTATAGCATGGGATACTTAATACTTGCTAAAACATAACCAAAATTAAGCAATCCAACATTTTTCTACTGACGTCATCAATGTACAAGCCACGCCACCTACTAACAGGTCTGAACATTACTCAGTGAAAAATGATTGATTTTTAATATAATTATGGTTATGTTTTAGCAAGTAGTAAGTATCACATGCTATAACTTAAAGTTGGTTTTATCGATATGCAAATTTTCATCCTTGGGAATACATTAATTGTGAAGAAAATATGTACAGAAGTTTTACCATTGGAAACATAAGGCAGATGTTTTAGGTGGAACCACCTTAAACCTCCAATCAATCAGAATTGAGCGGCGGGCAAAATTTTCAGTACACTCTGCACCATTCACAGTAATGGTAGCATACTGTGACGTTTATGTGAAACAGTGCTCGCATCGAACAATGTTTTTGCACAGGAATAAATGCAAAAGATACCCATCAAAACAAGTGGACAAATTGTTAACTGTTTTTTTATGAAAAGGGGAAAAAACCTAGTCTCCTACACACACAAATCTACCGCATTTGCTGTACTTGTGAAATGTACGTTTGGGGAATATTTTTAAAGCCTCAAAAATATGTTAATTGTAATCCTATCTTTTCTCTTTGCTACATTTTATTAACAAGCACAGTTTTTGAGAAGGCATTAGATAAGGATTAACAGAAAATATAACTGATGTATACCCCCAAAACTAAAGCTACATTACACCTAGTAAACCAGGAAGATAAAAGCTAAGCCATACTTTTTATGTTAAAATACTATGAAAATGCTTGTATACTTACGAGATTTTGGAATTGCTTCAGTGGGCATTATCATACATACATATCACAAATGTTCTCTGAGATTCAGAGGTTAGCTCCAAAAGGAAATACAAACTTCCAGATATTTTTTACTTATTATTGTCGTATCAAACTTCTCCATTTACAGCGATCTTGACATACAACTCGTGCTTCACTGATATCCATTACACGCCGTACACAAGATCTTTTATACTTCATACTCATAATCTTTTTCTCATGCAGACACTCCTGAATCTGATCCACCCATGTCTTCCTTGGCCTTCCTCTGCCTTTCCTTCCTGCCACTTGGGCTGAAAAGATTTTCTTAGTAAGCATTTCATCACTCATTCATTCAACATGGCCAAACCACCGAAGCATATTGGTCTCCATCTTGCTAACAACATTTTGCTTCACATCACACAACTGCAATACATCTTCATTCCTCACACTATCAGATCATGTCTTGCCACAAACCTTACGTAAGTAACGCATTTCTTCAGCACACAAACGACTTCTATGTTTCTTCTGTAGTACCCAGGTTTCACTGCCATACATCAGAGTAGGAACAGTTACTGTTTCATACACAGCCATGTGGGAGTCTCTAGAGAACCCATCATTCCTGTGAAAACCTCCCAGAGCAGCAATGACTTTCAAAGAAGAATTCACTCGCCTACTGATTTTACCATCCAACTTGTTCTCTCTGTCGAACATGCTTCCTAAATACACAAACTCACTCACTTGGTCAATCACAGTGCCATTTATACTTACATTACATTCAGTGCTACCAGTTCCTCTCTCAAACACCATAACTTTGGTTTTTCCCTTATTTATACTCAGTTTGAATTTCATGCATCCGAGTCAACATACTCTGCAACTCACTTTTGCTGTCTGCCAACAGGCGAGTGTCATCAGCATACAGCAATCTGCACACACGGACATCACCAAGACATAAACCACTACTATCTATTTTGGCATCACGCATGCATGCGTCCATAAATATATTAAACAGCCATGGTGACATTACACAACTTTGTCTAACTCCTGCACCAATGGAAAACCATTTTGATAAAACACCATTCACTCGTACACAAGCTCTACTACCAGCATACATGGCTTTTACACTATTAAGTAGATTCCCAGTAACACCATATTCATTCAATACCTTCCACAAAAGTGTCCTATTCACTCGGTCGTAAGCTTTCTCTAAATCTATGAAGGCAGTAAAAACTTTCTTCCCAACAGCCAGATACTTTTCAATCATCATGCGTAATGCAAAAATCTGGTTAGTGCAGTCTTTACCAGGCATAAAACCACTCTGAACATACCTTACTTTCAATGATGTAAGACCCCGTCCTTTTTCAATAACAATCTTACCAAACACTTTCCCTGGCACACTCAGTAGGCTAATACCACGATAGTTCTTGCATTCAGTCTGATCACCTTTTCCCTTATACAAGGGAACAATGATAGCATCCTTCCACTCCCGAGGGACCATTCCTAACTCCCAGCACAACTGGCAAATTTCAGTTAACCAGTCAATTATAGAGTCACCACCATATTTCAACATCTCTGCAGTTATGCCATCAACTCCTGGAGCCTTACCATTCTGATGAGATTTTAGAGCTTTACACACTTCTTCTCTTGAGATCCCTCCTGTGCTTTCATCCCTCATTGTGACATCATCTGCATCTGTCTCAGAAACATTTTTGCATTCCTGATCTAACAACTCACAGAAGTATTCACCCCATCTGTCACTTAACTCATTGGGCTCCCATATCATTTCCCCAATCTCATTCTTCACACAACTTGCAACTTTGTTTCCCCTATTTTTCCTGAGTCTCGTGTACTTTCAGAAGGACTTTCTATCTTTCCAAAAAGCCAGTTCATGCCTTTCCACTTTCTCCTTTCTATATTTTGCCTTACTGTGGCGAACCAGCTTAGCAGCTCCACACTTCTTACAGCGATATTCATCCACAGAGACTACCTTGCAACATCCCCAAATAGGCTTCCTTCTTTTTCTTTACTGCTTCTTCAATCTCACTATCCCACCAAGCATCACCTCTATTGTTACCCACTATTGTGGTGCCACAGACCTCCTTAGCAGCAGTGACAACACAGTTCTTAAAACATTCCCACTTCTTTTCTACATCCCTCTCACCAGACTTCAGATCCTTTAGTCGTTCTCTGAGTAAGTCAGAATACCGCTGATGATCTTCAAGGAGCCTATCAACCTTTATTCTTTCTATCCTGGGTCTCTTCCTATTCCTTTTCCTCCAACCAACATTAAGTTTCACTCGTGACACTACCAAGTAATGATCAGAACCAACATCCGCACCTCTCATCACACGGGTGTCAACAGTTAAGTGTTTCAAACGCTGATCGTAGACAACAAAATCTATCCCACTCTTTTGACCAAGAGTATGATTTTCCCAAGTATATGTGTGGATATACTTGTGGTTGAAAAATGTATTAGATACACACAAACCATTCTCAATGCTGAGTTCAATTAATCTTTCACCATTATCATTCACACAAGGATCATTAAACTTACCCAGAACATTGTCAGAAATTGTATTCTGCACGCCTACTCTAGCATTGAAATCCCCTACTATTATAACTTTTTCTTTAGCACCAAACTGGCTCAAAACAGCTTTTAGCTCATTTCAGAATACTTTCTTATCAGAAGGTTCCGAGTCACAAAGAGCATCATACACTACAACAATTACAATTCTCTGAAGTTTCACTTTCAAACGAATCCAGATAATTCTCTCAGTTATGCAACTATAGTGAATCAAGTTGTTCATCTTTTCAATTAAAATCACATCTACACCAGCCTGTCCTTTCATATTATCCAATACTCCAGACCACACACTCACCGTGCCATTCACTTCTTCTACTCCAATTTCCTTCTTTTTTGGTTTCACTTGCACACAGCACATCCAGTCTATACTTATTCATCTCCTCAATCACCTCACTCATCTTGCAATTTATATCTCTAGTATTCCATACACCAATCTTACATTCACTCAGCCGAGATCTCTTTCTCATACGCCGTTTAGAAAGTCCAGGTCGATTCCGTGGTGGACCGTCCTTCTCAAGTGTGGTAGGTCCACCATATCCCACACTAGAGTCATTCTTAATATTTCTTTTTGTCTTTTAATCAGGTAAGTACATCATTGTGGGGGATTAGCCCACAGCTGAGGGTTCCAGTTGGTCATTCAACCTAAGGATTCTGGAACAAAACCCAGTGAGTTGTCCAGGTTTTTTTTTTTTTTTTGTGCATTATCTAGTTTTTTTTTAATTGTTTGTTTTGTAGGCATTTTTTTAATGATTTGTTTGGCAAGGAGATGGTGAAAGACATTCACTTTTAATCTTTATCAAAATTCTCTTTAAATTTGACAGCTTGTGCACAGATGAAAATTCTCTTGAGCAAAAATCCCAAATGTAGATTGCTTTGTGCAAGAAGGGGGGAGGGGACAAGATTGGTTGAATTTATTGTGGAACATCTTAATCTTTTCTCTCAAGAAATAAAGGTTTTTATTACTTTTGAACTTCACTTCTTTGCATTCTAACTACAGATTTTCTTCTAAACTATTCTTCTACCACTGAGCCAAAATTTTAATGTTTTGTAACCCTTTTAAATAGTGCATGGATGCTCTGCTTTGCAGCTTGAAGGGAACAGTTAACAGTACACCAAAAAGCCAAAACATTATGGCCAGCAGTCTAATATTATGTTGGTTCTCCATGTGTCTACAAAACAACTCTTACCCATCAAGGCATGGACGCTGCAGGATTTCTAAAGGTGTCCTATGATATCTGGTAATACAACGTTACCAACAGATTCTTTAACTCCTGTAAGTTACATGGTTGAGCCGCCAAAGATTGGATTTGCTGTTCCAACACAAACCACCGATGCTCAATCAGGTTGGAGTCTGGGGAATTTGGAGGCCAGGGAAGTCTTCATGTTCCGCAAACTATTCTTGAACAATCTCGGCAGTGTTTTTTTGTTCTTTTTTTTTTTTTTATTGAAGGTTTGACGACCACCGTGAGCAATTCAATGGGCTATAAGCAGTTGCCTGTTCCTTAAGAGTCAGTGCCAAAAGACAAACACAACATCCATGCTTCACAAGGAGGTTAGAATAATACTTCTGGAGGGGCCGCTCATAACCGAGGCGAAGCTGGTCCAGTACAGGCAACTTACTCAAAACAAACAGTAAGTTTACATGTATGTGTATGGCAGTTTTTGCTTTTTATAATATGCATTTGTTATATTTATTTTTAGTCTGTTTCGCCAAGAATGTTGCAAAAATGTTAGCGATAAATGTTAATTGATTTCTGTCTGAACAAGCGAATGATATTTGTAAAAGCAAGCATTTTATTTCTTTGCCAGGAGCATCGGATTTTGTTTGTGCACCTAGTATCAGTAAAATTTCTTGTCGTAATTAGTGGTTTAGACACATCCGGACAAATTGGACATAAGTTACCGATATGCACCCCTTTTCCCCAAGAAGTATATTTTGTGAATAACCCAAAATTGCCTTTATCGCATTTGTGAATATGTAAGTTTGGTATTATCAGTTCACTGTACCAACAAACGCTTCTCACCTACTTTTCTCATGTAAGTTTTTGCAAAACATTGTGATTAATTGATTTGCTTTATGTACCTTTATCTTTTCTTCCTTTATTCTAAATTAAATAATGAAATCAAAAATGTACATTTTGTAAAAACAGTAAAACACACCCCTAGCACTTGTTTGATAACATAAGCAGAAAACAAAGTACCTCATTTTTTTATCCATTGCTTAAGAATAAGGCAATGGTTCAAAAAATTATATTTGTCATGAAAAAACGGAAATCCGGTCAAATCTGCACTACCGATGAAGCACCAGTATATATTGGGGGGGGGAGTTACTGTTTGCTGCATCTCCCCCAAGTTTGTATTAAAAATTGATGTAATACATTAGCAGTAAGCAACAAGCCAATGTTGTTTTTTAATAATTAATGGGCACAGGGTAACACTCTAACCTCGAAGAAGATTTATCTCTAATTGTCATATGATTGTCTGTACCTTTCTCAAGTTTTTCAAACTTTTTTTCTCTCTCCCTCATGTCTGTTTTCCAACAAATTCCTACAGCATAATAGTGGACTACCATGGTCCTGGTAGTAGCCTTGAATTTTTATTGTACACATATTTGAGCAGTATGATATTTTGATTTTCTGCATTGAGTAATTTTTGGAGTTAAAGATTAGTATCCAGATGTTTTCATTGGCATATCACTGTGGATGTGTAATAAGTTGATCAGTACATGTAATCTGAATAAAGCTTATGCATTAAAAAGGTTGAAATTATAAACTTCATTTTCATAGTAAACTTCTATAGTTGCTCAACAGTATAAGGATTGGTGTGTGTTTGATGACAGTTAATTTTAAAAGAATTTTTTGTGTACTTTGCCCATTTTATGCTGGGGAAAAAAAAATTATGGAAGTATTTCTTCATTTTTCCCCCTGAAATAAAAGAGTACATGTTTCACTTGTGTGTGCACTGAAGCTTAATTATCCGTCTAAAATTGTTTTTATTTATTGGTTTCAACAATATAAAAATGAATGAAAAAAAATACAAATCTGGTATTGTTATAGTTTCAGCATACACTTCCCGCCACAGCCAGCCGAGAAAAAACACATGGCCTTTGGCAAGTCAAAATACAGATCATACAATATATGACCCCCCAAAAGCAAACATTCGCTGCTTTATTGAAACCCAATTTTTACCAAAATTTTTGTGTATATATGTTAAGCTCAGAAATCAAACTGGTTAAAAAAAAATTCATTTTTGGCAGATGGTTATTCCATGAAATATGTCTCATGAGAAATTCAGCTGCACTGATAACAATTCAATCATTCTAGGTTTGCTGTTCTTTGTGGATAATCGTAATTTTGTTGTATTAATGTGATGTATGTTTTATCTGGCTGAGAGGCAGGGTTCAACCAGGACAACTATCTCACAGTTGAATGGATCCATTATTTGCCAAGAAATGGGCTATTTGGAGACGGTGCTTGTGGTGCTCGTAATTTTCTATTTGCTGCACCCATGCATTTTCTTTAGATTGCTCGAGTGCCAGCTTTGCAAAACGTGTCAAAAATGAAGTGGATCTGCTATGAAGAATACTGTACTGTAAGTTATTAAACCTCTGTAGGTACTTAGTGTTCTATCTCATTACATATCTAATCTACTAATTGGTATATTGCTGTTTTCGACCAGGCTGGTTTGTGGAGGGCTAGGGCTCGGCTTTCCGTAGATTTCGCCTGTCGAAACCATCAAATATCCACGCATTCTTGTTCCAAGAATGTATAATTTTTTTTTTACACTTCGTTTCGTTGCCTATCCAAATTCCTTCTTTTGGGATTTTTTTTTAAGTAAGTAACAATGGATAAACAAACATCTATCGTTGAAAAAAAGAAAAAAAAAGTTAAGAACAAGTCACACAAATTAGAACACCTTTCTTCATCCATGTATTATTTTTTCTTGTCGTAATTCAAGATCATGATTTGCCTTCAGTTTATTTTTTTCTTTCCCTCCATGCCCTGCAGAATTCTCACAGAAAATACATTTGTGTAACATACTGAGTAAAGTGACGTCGTGAATTTAAATTTATTCTCTGTAATTATTAAGTAAATTTTGTGGATAGTGTAAGTACGTAATGTGTGTGGATTAACAGTAAATCGTAGTAATATGAAATAATAAGTGTTTGGATAATTGTTAGAATAATGTTTTTGTTGAATTAGTGCCTTAAAGTATTGCCTTTGTTTTTGGTATCAGAGCGAATAATTGCATTTTATTTTAACGAGTGGAAAAATTAATAGTAGTCATAGAATTATCGTAACGTATTTAAAACTGTTTGCATATTCTGTACTTAGTATCCAAGTGGAGTGATGTCTGTACGTTTGGAAACACAGCTGGTGTTTTACTGAATTTTAGTTTCTGGAACATGTTGAAATAACAAGAAAAAAAAAGGGGGGGGGAATTTATTATGCAGCTCTTGTTCATCAATATTTCCTTGCTAGGAAATAAATCAAAAATTCAAATTGTATTTGAGCGTAATATAATGCTGTATGTACCTTGTGATTTCCGGGTGTAATTTTTTTATATCAGTTGACATTCAGGAAAGAAGCGAATTCTTCCCTCCATTTTTTTCTCAGCTCCTTTGGTTTGTCAGAAAGAAGAGCGTTCCCAGAAAATTCAAGGGTAACCTTTGCGTTGACCTCTTTTCACTATTCCCAGTATATAGGCGAAGGTCACAGGTTGGCCGGAAAAAATTAGACGCGCATTTCAAATTTGTCACACGAGGAGCTGGTCAGCAGTTATTTTTCCCTCGGGTGTTGGCTGGCGTGAGTTGGCATTTTTAGAGAGAGGGAGCTTCTGTTGTTCCCCCCTCACCACTAACTCATTGGCGCTGCCTCTCTTCTGGGTGGAAACTTCTAGCCAATCAGAGGTCAGCAACCCGCACACGACTTAGCCGATATCAGGAGCATTTTTCGTTCGCAAGAGCACTGGCTTCTAATCATTCTTTCGTCACTGATCTCCTGAAGCAGAGCAGAGTGTCTTGGCCCTGCCTCCTTTTGCTCGAAAAGGCATGCATCTTTGATGGTTCTACGGGGGGGGGGTCCATTGAGGGTTTGCTGAAAAGGAAAAGAATGGGCAGCTGCAAAATCATTGCTCGAAAAACCCTGCCCAGAGTGTCTCCTTTAAAGGGGTGGTGAACCCCGAGTGAAAGCAAAATTTTTCGGCTTCGGTAACTTCACTGAAAGCCTCCCCCTTGAAAAGATAGCGTCTCCACCCACAGCCGCCGTTCGGACATTATGGACTACTTCTGAAGTCTAATGACCACCACGTCCTGTACCGGCTGATACTCCAGACTCCGAAGTAGCTGCGGATTCTCAAGTCCTAAAGTCCTTCTGGCCATGTTCATGCAGTAGAAGTGTCCGACATCCTTTTTTTTTTTACCTGATTTGTGACAGAAGCCATAGCTCTCGGCGACTCTCCTCCTCAGCACAAGATAGCCACCGATATCTCCAGTTGGTGAGGAAGAAAAAAAAAAAAGAGAGGAACAGATCATGGAACCATGCAGCGAGGTGGTGATTCCTCTACAAGGTGTAGTGTTGTTACTTCCGGAAATAAGGTAAAGCAAAATTTTTATTTTGTGTTCAAAATTGTTTTTACCTTCGAAAGGAGACAAAAAGTGGCGTGGAACATTTTTTTTTAATTGTGGTTTTTTTTTTTAAATTAGTTTTAAGTTGAGGTTGAAAATGATAGAAAAATGTCTTTGTGTGAAACACCCAAAATTGAAGTTTAAATTTTTATGCTAATGGTTTAAAAGTAAATTAAATTTCCGACGAAAAAGAAGTAAATTGAAAGTTTGAAAATTTATGCTCATGTGAAACAAAATTTAAAAATTAAGATAAAAACACTAGCAGTGCACTGTGGGGGTTTTTTTTTTTTATGTCTAATGAAAAACAAATGTAATAACTAAGAGTATTTAGAAGTGTGTATGATGTGTTGGTAAAGAAAAAAAAATATTTTTTTTTTGTTTGAAATGCTACAAAAAATTTGGCTAGGTTATCTAAGCTTCTAAATTCCATGTGGAAAAATTCTTGAGAAATAATAGCAAAATTTATATTAACCATATTTGTGGAAAATACTATATTGACACCAGGTCTTAGAAGTATACCTGCAATACAGTGTATATTGGTGAAAACTACAAATGTTAGTATAATTGAAAATTGTGTGTTCCAGGCCTAAAAACCTTAGAGCCTTGGAAAGTTACCCAAATCAAAATTCTTCTTGGACTCTAATTGCATTTTCAAAATTTTGGGTAACTGGCTAGAAAAAAGAATTACGGCTATGATAATAATATTACCTTACCAATTTTGGCATATTACTAATAAACACAGCCGAAGTCGGCTTTTCAAACTTAACATGAGTCAGTTTTTAATTTGTCTTGTATGCATATTCCTTGATGCTGCCAAGTGATCAAAATCACCCCTACAACTTGTAGGGCTTCTTAGGAGACGACATTTAAGTAAGTATATTGTGGGTCACTTTGTTAGTGTTCTTCCACTAATTGCATCACAGGCCAAAGTAACAGTTTTGAGTGTCTTGTTTGAAGTTATCTTAAGTTTTATAAGGTGCCAAGTGGTTAACAAATTGTGAATCATTTTTTTTTATTGTATTCTGAACTTCACAGATTTCACTAGTTGCATTTTTGTTACAACCGTAAAGGGGTTGTCCTCAGTTCAGAAAATAAATTCCATCAAACTCAGTTCAGAACAAAATCAAAATAAGTTTCCGTAACTTTTTACCATATCAAATAATTTTCCATAACCTATTCTATATCAATTGGTTTCCGTAACCACACCATGTCATAATGAACTTAGCAGTTGTTATATTTTTTTATTTGCTGCAATAGATGGTCCAGAAATGTATGCTGCAAATGATATGATCACAGTTCAAACATTTTTTTTAATTTTTTTTTACAGTAGCTAATGACATTAAGAAGGTAACCTTTAAAAAAAAGAACTCCTTGGTGATATTATTTTTAATAAATTTTTTTCAGTAAGCTGATTTTAACTCACACCACAGACCATGAGATTTAACAGTTGTGATCATAAAACAGTCTATCTCAATCCTCCAATTTCATCTCTTATTGAGTGATTCTGCAGTACAATTTCTGTCCTTGTTTGGTTGGAGCTGTTAAGTCCATGATGCAGAAGGAAAAACAAACATATGTGCCTCAGGCAAGGCACATATCTCTGTGTGGGAAGTGATGATATCAGGGACGGCTTCTGCTATGGGGCTGTAGCCCCCCCTCCCCACCCCTACCCAAAGCAGTTTTTTTCCATGCTGTACCAAGAGAGAGAAGTTTTGTGAACATTGCTGTAAGTTTTCCAGCATAACATCACTGAGAGCAGAAAGAACGTCGGTGGGCTGCCGTGCTTGCAGCTCCGACGGCTATTAAAACCAACTCATGTGGGAAACTGCTTATTCCCACATCAGTTAGTTTCCTTTGAATAAAACTTCCCTGGGGGCTGCATTGATGGCAGCGCTCGCTAGCAGGGTTGCTTGCGAATGCAGTCTCTTGTTGGGTGGGAATGCATCGCCGGGCCTGTGTGCTTTGTTAATAAATACTGTTCTTGTGCTTTGGAATAAGAAATACAATAGGGGAATGAATTAAAAATAATGACGAATGTTGAAATAAAGTAATAAATAAAGTATGTTTGAATGTATTACTCAACCTGTTTTTCTTTTTCTTTCATTTTTTGGTTTGTTCCTGCTTTTATTCAACGTAATTATTCTAACAGCGTTACTCCCATCAAACTGGAGATTATTTATGTTTGCTAATGACAAATACTCGGTTGCCGGGACTTTTGCAAAAAAGTTTTACTTATATTTTCTTTTCTGGTCAAACTGGGCATGTGAACAAATTGCGACTAAGAACAGAGTTCAGTATTGGACAAATTGAAGAAAAAAAGAGAGAGAGAGAGGGAGACTAATTTCTGCAGCGAAATACTTCTACAAAATTGATTTCTTCATTTACCAAGTGCAGTGAAATATTCGCCTTTAAACTCATGTAAATTTTTATTCAGCAAAAATCATTGAAGTCACTCCACTGGGTACATTTTTTGTGCTGCACCCCGTCCCCAAAATAAGCTGCACATTATACTTAATTACTTTGAAAAGAACATTTAATCAGATATCATTGTTTAGAAAATTTACGAAAACAAATTTTTCTACTTTTCTACACTAAATTGTTATCATGGCTTTAAAATTAAAACTGGACTGAATATGTTTGCAATCCATTTTTATTAAAGAGAATGCCGGTGTGTGAGTATCGCAATAACAACTCATTTTTTTTTTTTTTTTTTTTTCGGGGGATTCTGGCAGACCCTTCAAAATTCCACAAAATGTTTTTTATCGCTGTCCAAGTTGCAGTGGTCGGTATCAAGTCAAAGTTCCAAAGGGAGTGTGTCAGAAGAAAAAAATATTTATTGTCATATTTCTACGGGTCACAATGAGACACTTGAGAACGCATATATGACCTTGAGTGTGTCTTCGCTGCCACTGGCACACGCATTAATTTTTTGTCCTTATATATACTGTATATGCATGTATACAGTATATACGTATCATTTACAACCACTATCAATCCACTGCTGGATGAGTCTCCAATTTTTTTCTTCCACAATAGTCTGTCTTGAGCCAGTTTCATGCACCCATCTCCCTCTTGTCATCTTCTGGGTTTTGTTTTTTCCCTTGCTATCCAGTTCAATATTTCAACTCTCCGTCGGTGGCTCTTTCTTCTAGCGATATGTACATCCCATTGTACTTTCAGGAATTCTGATCATAATGTCTTCCACTCTTGTCATTTTCCCGATCCACGAGTTCCTATTTGTATCATTCCTGGTAACGTAAAACATGCATCTCTACATGCTTCTTTCAGTTGTCTGCAAAGTCTGTATGCCTATTTTAGTTGAGGCCCATGTCTGATCTCCATACGTAAGAACTGGAAGAATGCACTGGTTAAACAGTTACTTTTTAAGAAATAATGCATCTGACCAAGTTTTATAGGTCGATTATTTTCTTCATAAATGTGGCCATCACTTAACATCTGTTGCCTAATTTAGGTATCGGTACCCCTTTACATTTTCCCTATCAATCGCTAAAGATAAAATCTAAATATTCATTTCTTTAAAAAAAAAAAAAAAAAAAAAAAAAGAACTTTTGATCAATATATATATGTACAGTATATATGTATATATAACTATACCATCCGGATTAGAGGAAATTCTATCCCACACTCACCAACCCGCTTGGCCAGCGTGGTGAGTTATGGCCAAATCCCTCCAAAATGACTCCACAACTTAAATCTTGGCCCTCAGTCTCCGGCAGCTGGAATGTACCTGGCCAAGGCAGCGGCCAGTGCGACATGAAGGCAGAGGGTGCTAAGAATCCCCGGAGGACCGGACTAGGCTGCCGTCTGATGCTGACCTTGGCAACGTACAATGGACGCTCCCTATCTTCTGATTCAAGGCTTCTTGAATTGGAAGAGAAACTACAAAGGATCAAGTGGGACATCGTGGGGCTAAGTGAGGTAAGGAGAAAAGGAGAAGATCTCATCGAACTGAAAAGTGGACATCTCTTCTACTATCGTGGGACAGATACTGGCAGAACTAGTGGTGTTGGATTTATAATAAACAAGAAACTGAAGGATAAAGTTGTAGAAGTTGAAAGTTCCTCTGACAGAGCTGCACGGCTTGTTATCCAACTCTCGAAAAGATACCAGGCTCAGATTATTCAAACTTATGCACCCACCACAAGTCATCCTGAAGAAGAAATTGAGGAATTTTATGAGGAAATTTGTCATCTAAATAATAAAGGTAAGCAGCACTTGAAAATAATTATGGGAGATTTCAATGCAAAAATAGGGCAACGGCAACAGAATGAAACTTCAGTAGGTAAATTCGGTCACAGCAACAGAAACCAGCGTGAAAATACTCTCGTTGAGTTTGCAGAGGCAGAAGGGTTTTTCATCTTGAACTCCTTCTTCAAGAAAAAGCCACACAGGAAATGGACATGGAGACATCCAAATGGGACGACAAGTAAAATTGATTTTATTATGTGTAACAAAAAATTCGTCATAGAAGACTGCAGTGTGCTAAACAAGTTCAACACAGGTAGTGACCATAGATTGGTGAGATGTAAGATGCACCTCAACATTAAACTTGAACGTGGCAAGCTCATAAGACAAACAAAATCTATTGACATAACCAACCTTAAAAAACACCATAATACCTTCAAGTTGGAACTGAAGAACAGGTTCTCTGCTTTAGAAGGCCTAACATCGGAAGAAGTGGACATCTCTGAAGTTAACAGAAAAGTAACCAAAGCTCTTATGGAAACAGCAACAAAATTAGCTGGGTCTAAGAACAAGTTGCATGTAAATAAATTATCCGGAAAAACGAAAATGTTGATGCAAAAAAGAAGAGAGATGAGGACAACTAAAGAAGATGTGACTTCCAAAGTGGAATATATAGAGCTATGCAAGACAGTACGAAAAAGTATCACTGAAGACGTAAGAAAATTCAACTGTGAACTAGTGAGGAAAGCAATTGAAAACAACCAAAGCCTAAAGATAGCAAAGGGACATCTCAGTAAGGGAAGAAAACAGATTATGGCACTGAGAAAAGATGGTTCTGTAACAAGAAATAGAGGCGAAAATTTTGACAAGAGTGAAAGATTTCTACTCCAAATTATATGAAAGGGATGATACATGCACTCCAGACATCATGAAAGATACCAGTACCAGAGTTCCTCCAGTCCTTCCAGCAGAAGTTGCACAAGCAATCAAGAACATGAAGCGGGGAAAAGCTCCAGGAGAAGATGGAATTACTGTAGACATCATACAAGAAGCAAGTGGAGAAATCGAAACAGTACTCGCCCAAATTTTCACTCGATGCCTTAATGAAGGGAAGATTCCTGAGGATTGGAACACCGCTACAATGATCCTGCTACATAAGAAAGGTGACATTGAGGATCTCGGAAACTACAGACCTATCAGCCTCCTATCAGTAGTTTATAAAATCTTCACTAAAGTTCTTTCACACCGCTTGAAGGTAACACTGGACATGGCTCAACCGAGAGAACAAGCTGGATTCAGGAGTGGCTACAGCACAATAGATCATATCCATGTGCTGAGAGAACTAATTGAAAGAGCGAGGGAATATGAACTTCCATTGTGCATGGCTTTTATCGATTATGAAAAAGCCTTTGATTCGGTGAAACCATCAGCAGTTACAATGGCTCTGAAAACCTGCGGTATTGAAGATGCATACATTAATATTATTAATAACATCTATGAAAATGCAAGTGCAAAGATTAGGCTGTTTGAAAATACAACACACATAAAAATGGGAAAGGGAGTGAGACAAGGTGACACCATATCTCCGAAGCTCTTTAATGCCACATTGGAGGGTGTTTTTCAGTCACTGAGCTGGGAAAACAAGGGGATAAAGATCAATGGAGATTATCTAACCCACCTTCGTTTTGCTGATGACGTAGTCATTTTTGCAACTAGCCCATCAGAGCTGCAGAGTATGATCCAGGAACTTGCTGACAAGAGTAAAGAAGTGGGATTAAAAATGAACTTTCAGAAGACAAAAGTGATGTTCAATGCTTTTACAAGAAATGAAGATTTATCGATTGATGGAGAAAAGCTGGAGATAACAGACACGTACGTTTATCTTGGACAGCAGATATCAAGTGAGGGTCACATTGATGAAGAAATTAATCGGCGTACAAAACTTGCCTGGAGAGCTTTTGGAAGAAAGAGCATAATTTTCAAGAGCAATATGCCATTATGTCTTAAAAGAAAAGTGTTTGATCAATGCATCCTTCCAGTGCTTACGTATGGTGCAGAGACGTGGACCTTAACTAAAAGAGACATACAAAGGCTGCAGACAACTCAAAGGAGCATGGAGAGGTGCATACTTGGTGTAACCAGGAGAGATAAGAAGAGGAACTCGTGGATCCGAAAATGACAAGAGTGGAAGACATCATGATCAGAGTTAAATCCCTGAAATGGCAATGGGCTGGACATACTGCCAGAAGGACAGATCATCGATGGACAGCCTAAATTTTAGATTGGATTCCAAGGGACAGGAAAAGACCCAGAAGAAGACCACATGGGAGATGGGTGGATGAAATTCGAAAGTATGCAGGGGTGACATGGAGGAGACTGGCACAAGACAGACCGTTGTGGAGGAAACTTGGGGAGACCTTCGTCCAGCAGTGGATTGATAATGGTTGACAATGATGATGATGATGATGAGTATTATTAAACGGACAGCATCAGCACAGGCTCAGTAACATAGCTTTTGAAGTGATATCTACGAAATTGAGATGCAGCCCTCCATCTCAGCTTACCACGAGCCACCACTGGATGATATTAAAGGACATTCTGCACTCCAATTGCTTAAGAAACAATGGAAATCACCATTTGCATCGGTATAGCTGCAGATTAGTACTCTCCAATAAACTCCATAATTTAGGAGACTAAATTTAGGTTAGTGGTTGACATGTCATCAAACCCAAACCTTGTGGTCTGGTATATAAAATGTCATAATTACAACAGTACAGTATATGTACATACATATAATTCACTATACCTGTGTTATTAATCACAACTGTTTATTTACATTAAAAATAATTTCTTGACCGAATGTTTCACTTTTTACGCAATTTGTAAGTAAAAATTATTTCAAGTGTAAATAAGCAGTTGTGAATGATAATTTTGTAAAGCAGTTAATTACAAACGTCCATTAATTCAGAAGTGTAAACCTTACTTTCTGTGGCATGGCTTGCTTGCGTCAATGTAATAAGTTGAGAATGGGAGGGAATCAGAGCGATCTATTTGTTACACTTCTTCACGAGAGTACTAGTCGTAGTTTTTCTTTCTTTACACCAAATACTGTAAACTCAGTTTTTTTTTTTATTGGAGGTTTAATGACTGCTGTGAGCAACTCAATGAGCTATAAGCAGTCGCTCATCCCTAATTTAGGGCCACTAGTTCCAAGGAAGGGAGAGAGCTAGTGTCGTAAGACAAACAATACATCCATGCCTCTCAACGGGATTCAAATCTGGACCCCTTACAGACGAAATGATCATAAGCCAGCGCTTAGACCACTGGGGCGACAACTCAGAGTTCAGTGATACAGCATTTCATATTTCTTACAGGAAGAATTGTGTCACAAAGTTTGTTTGCATCAAGAAAGGCTGTTGTGTTGTATCTCTCTCCACCTTGGGATAAACAATGCCCTTCTTTTTAAAGAAGTTTTTCTTAATTCATTGTGTACTAATTTTTTTCCAGACAACTTGATTTTGCCAACATTGGGTGACCCAGCAAATTTTGCTTGATTTTGTTGTAAATTAATCTGAGAAGTTTGCACCAAACAAATGTGTTGTAAATCAATTTGTCATTTATTTTCCATAAAAATAATCTTTCAGAATCAAAAAATTTTAAACTTCAGTTTGAAATCACAAGTTTTAACATCACTTACAGTTGTAGTGATTGAGGCTAAATGACACTAGTGCCCTTATCTCATGTTCTGTACTTGTATGAAGATAGATCCAGAAAAAAAGGTTACAAGCAGCAGCATTGGAAAAGTAATTAGTGTGGAGGGTACATTTGTTGCCCAGAGTGGAGACAGAAGGCGCTAGTTGTCTGACAAGTTTGCAGACGCGCGAGAGCGATCGGAATGGCAAGACGTTTAGAAAAGTGGTCCCTCTTGGAGGTGCGAGCCGTAATTCGGTTCTTATGGGCAAAGAATGTGTCCACATCTGCAATTAACAGTCAAATAGTGGAAGTTTATGGTGAAGAAGCAATCGGCCGACAACATGTAGCAAAATGGTGTCGCCCTTTTCAATCGGGCAAAGAGGATGTGGAAAACCGCAACAGGGCAGCGAGCGGCTGTCCAATTTCGTCAACGACAGAAATCAAAACGGCACGAGTTGATGAAATGATTCAAAATGGTCGACGAGTAACTGTGCGTGCAATGGTGTCAGAGCTGGGACTCTGCTATGGTACCGCTCAGCGTATCGTTTGATGTTTTGGGATATTCCAAGGTTTGTGCTCGCTGGGTACCACGTGCGTTATCCGAGGAGCAGAAAGCCACACGAATGATGTGCAGCCTCACATTTCTGCAGCGTTACCATGCCGACGCCCAGCAGTTCATTGATCACATCGTTACTGGGGATGAAACTTTGGCTTCATAACTTCGTCCCCACAACCAAAAGAGCAAGCACGGAGCGGAAACACGCTGGATCACCAACGAAAAAGAAGTTTAAGGTTACCCCCTCTGCCGGTAAAGTTATGGCAACCATATTCTGGGTTGCATGCGGTGTTATCCTTATCGAGTATCTGGAGCGTGGCCATACTGTTAATGCTGATCGTTATTGTGCCACTTTGACAAGGTTACGTGAAGCCATCCGACGCAAACGGCCTGTTGAGTGATGGTGTCATCTTCCTGCATGACAATGCCAAGCCCCATAATGCACGCTAAAGTTCAAGTGGGAAGTCTGGATTTGGCACCCAGTGACTACTTCCTTTTTCCGAAATTGAAGGAACACTTATCTGGAAGAAGGTTCTCTTCCGACAGTGATGTGAAAACAGCTGCCGAGAACTGAATCAATGGGCACAGATGTGATTTCTGCCAAGCCGGGTTAAACAAGTTGGTCATGCGTTCAGATAAATGCCTGAACAGATTTGGTGATTATGTGGAAAAGTGATTGGCAAGTATGCCTCATAATTCCCTTTTGAATTTTCTGTCTATTGTTAATCAATCATTTTTTATGACCCTTGTAACCTTTTTTTTGGATCTATCCTCGTATAACATTTCATAAATAACAGCTATAAGGAATCGGTAGTGGCAACACATTTTATTTCATTCAGCAATAATTTAAAACTGCAGAATTTTTTGCTCTTTAATGCAAAAAATAAATATATCCCAACTTTTTGTGTTCTATGTTACAATGGCTTCTGTAAGCCCCCCCCCCTCCCCTTTGTTTTGCTACTAACTTTTTTTTAATGACTTACTGGCCACTTACATAAAATTTCAATCTGCACCTACAGTCATCAGTTTCATTTTTGCTTTAACAAGTGAATTGCTGGGTCCCCCAGTCTTCGTAAAATGACAAGCTGTTTACTACTGGGGGCATCATTCAAAGGCTTAACATTCATAATTAACTTAGCATTGTGATGCATCATTTGCACATGTATGTAACCTCCCACCAGTGATTGTTCTAATTACTTCATACATATAAAATGCGGTGAAGATGGACACAAGGTATAGAATACAGTGTCACTGATAAACAGTTCACATTAAAAGCACATGCCTTGTATGTATCCTGTTGTTCTTGTCTGGACAAAAAAAAAATTCTTAATGTTCAGAATACAGCATTTTCTCCCCAGTTTACATCACTAGTAACAAAAAATGGGAAATGAAAAAATTAAAACCTACATCATAACTTAAGGTATGCTAAGGTGCATGTAGATCTTTAAAGGTTCAAAAAGAATTCTGGGATTTCATAGTCCAGTTTTTCTGCAGACACACCTTTCAGAATCACTAAAGTCAAAGCTGACAAAACAAAAACATTTTTTTAGAAGGTTCAAAATGTGGCTGTTTTGCCTTTGGACAATGTCTTCACTTGGGCATCCACTGAGTCTCAACTAGTTTTAAAATATGTAAAGTTGACAATTTCAATGCACATTGAAACTTTTACGGTATTATACAAATTGATGGTGGAATATTTATTTTACTCATATGGTGCTACAACTTTAAAGATATGTCTTTCATATCTACTGTTGTGCACTGTAACTTGAAAGATAATTTTTTTTTTTTTTTTTTTATCGGTTTTGTCCCACTATGAAAATTTAAAAGAAATCGTGTATTTAGGTTAAAATTTTTTCTCCCCACAATTTGAAGTTTTAACAATGCAATATGCATTTTCTCTGGTACTACTAGTAATTGGACATAACACAATTAACAAGGAGAAAATGTAATTTTATATATTTTATTTGCATTAATTGTAATAGTACATACTCTTCTTAAAAAAAAAAAACAGTAATGATGCTTAAATTCACAGCAAAAAGTTGGGAAACAACAATTGAAAATGACATGAATTCACAGTTGTATAAAAATAAAATGCATACCTGCCAACCTGGAAAAATGTGCATCAGTAAAATTGTGCATTCAGTTTTCCATTTCTAGCAGATTCCAAACGCTGCAGCAAATCTGAAGATTCTTTTGGCAACGAATTAGAAAGAACATCAACTGCATTTGCAGATATAAGATTCCTCTGTTCCAAGTGATTTATAATTTCAGAATAAGAAACAACTTTTTTGTCAAACGCCTGTTTTTTTGCTGCAATTATTTAATCTTTTTCCGAGATAAATCTACATATGCTTTATGGTACTTTAACACACTTTTCACAGCCTCATTGTCCTGAAGAGACATGAAAACTGTCGAGTCTTCATGGTTAGAAGCACTTTCTTCTGCATTGGTAAGCAAGTTCTCAGAAGATGCTGGTTCGTCACACACCCTTTGTTTTGGAGGCTTACGAGATTTTTTCACCTATAAGTAATTGAAATATATTAAGTACATTAATATTTATTTATTACTAATTTAATGTGTTACCTTGACAGCAATATATTTTGTCAAAAAATGGTAAGCAATTAACACATATCAACATAACATGAAATTGTTATCTTTATGAAATCAGATATATAACTCATGTACACTTGAATAATTTCCCTAACTACAGTTATTTTCTATGTACTAAACATCAGCTTAGTACATAGCAAACAATTGTAGTTCAACTGCTGTTGTAGAAAAAAAAACCATCTGCGGAGAAAGCACAATTCTAATGAATAAGTCATGTACGTGTATATTACCGTAGTTACGTGATCTTCCTATATAACAGTACAGCAAATTCGTGCTACTGGTCAAATAATTCTTACTGATAATGACATTTAATTATATTTCTGTTGCTTCTCAGAAACGGAAGTCCTTTCCTTACATCAGATTGTACTAGGGTCTGTGGTTCTGGAAAATGGATAAAATGTTAATTATTTATTGTTATCTCAATACAAAAAGCTGCAATGATTCGTAGACTTGTGTAGAAAAACTGTTCAAACAGTAAACAGTGATGCTGACGATAAAATCTTTTTTTGAGGGGCGGGGTGGAATACCTCAATAATTTGCCCCAAAAGTGGGCCACATAAAATAGCTTCCAGGGCCATTTTTAGAGCGCCAGTCCACCACTGCATTAAAGTGAACAATTTTTTAAGATGCCACATGGTGGAGGCCCATCAATTAAAAGTATTATGTTTTTCTCAGTGATCAGAAATTTTAATATTTCCCCACTTTTATCCTTCAAAAATAAATAAAAATAATAGTATTTAGCTAAATAAACATACAATTAAACCAAAATTAGTTTCATATAATTTTAACAACTTATTTACATTACTATTCGTTATCACTTACGAGTATTATTGTACAAATTTTATAAATAAAAAATTATTGTACACATTTTACAAATAAAATATCTTCCACAAAAGCAAATATGTTTTTTAAATATCAGTGATAATTACAGCATCAATTTACTCAATGTTTAGAAAGTTGTTTGGTTGGTTCTCTTGCGATGCATTTCTCCAAGCAGGAATGTGCCTCTAATGTAAAGTTTTTATGCTACAACAACTGTCTGCAGAAACTAATCAAAAATTAAATTATTTTAAGAGGCAATTTTTTAAATCCAATTCTGTATCTTTTTTAGGGAATAAGCAAAAAATATAATGTAACTGAAAGTAAGATCTACCAAATTTTAGGCAGACAATAATTTCAAAAGTTTGAAATCTGAAAGAAGAGAAGTTTTTCTTTTGGCAAAATAGAGTATACCTTGATTTTTACAAAAAAAAAAGGGGGGGGGGCTTCTTTTTTTTAGAAGCAATTTTCCCATATTTTTACAAAAAAGGGCAAATTTCTATGATTTTTGGAACCATTTTCAAATTCCCTGAAAATTCCAGGTCTTCCCTGTTTTCTAGGCTGTGTGGGAACCCTGGGGAAGGAAAAAATTACGAAACTGAAAATTTTTCACTCTGTTTAACTCATGTTTTTGGAAAACCCAAAACTTGCATCCATGACTCCAAGAGGATTTCATAGGTTTCTGGGAACATCGTTTTTGTCTGCAGGACCAAAATAAATCTGTGTCATATGTTGCCAGTCACCACGATTCTGCTACGGGGCATGTACATAGGGCTATATAAGAATGTATATCCATAAAGAATTTATAATTGTGTATACAAAGTAAATTAAATACTGTAAGTTTTTATACATAGAAAATATTTTATAAATAAAATATCTTCCACAAAAGTGATAACTATGGCCCTAAAACCAGTAAAAAAAAAAATTATTTTCCACCCACAACAAGCTTAAAAGTAAAAAATTAAACAATGAAAAATGCCTTACATTTTGAAAATACTTTGGAAAGGCAGGGAATATAGTAGGTATAGACTTTTCTTTCAGTCTTATGTTTTTCCCAGTTCGGTCAAAGCATTGCTCCTCAAAATGCATGGAACACAAAACATGTTTTTTTTAGCCTTCGAGTTCTCACAGCTTTTTCCCATTATATAAATAACTCTTCATTTTTAGGAAACCTGAAAATAAAACATACCAAACTATGTATTCTGTCATGAAATAACAAGAGAAGAAAGTAAACTATTTAAAAAACATACAATTAGTATAAAAAGAACAGCTGACTTCACAAATCAAGAATTGGGTATAATAGTAAGATAGTATCAATCAAAAAAGTTGAAATTTTTTATCATATACTGTATGTTCGTTTGGCAAAGAAATGTGGAAAGAAAAAGAGCAACCCTTTACAACTGATATTGGTGTGTTTACTAATCAGTTTGCTACTCGTCTAACATTTCTTCCTGTATGTTAAAGGTATTTGTAACATTCATGAGATTTTTGGTAAGAGACCATTTCCCCTAATTTTTTTTCACAAAAAATGCAAAATCATTATGTGGGGATTCGGTTAACTATTTTTTTTTTTATTTGGAATTATTTTGTCTTCTACTGTGTTCTGCTGTCCATTTATTTGCAATTGAAGCAGGAAGTCACCCAGCCAGCATATTGCATCTTTGCATATCACACACCATGTTAGTTCCCCAGCAATGGCTTTGTCGTCTGTTCCGATTGCTTCTACACCCATTTTCCTTTAAAACAGTTTTTTTTGGTGAAAGGTACATGTTATACATCAATCAACATATTGTTACGCATGGCTAAGCTTTTTTTTTTTTTTTATATATTGCGACTTTTTTCAGATTAGAATGGCACATTTTTTTTAATTGTTTAACGATGGCTGTCAGATTGTTGATTTTTGAGAGATTGTTATCCTTTTTGGAATCCTTGAGATCCCCCTCCCAGCTGTTCAATGACAGTCATTGGATGCTAGGGTTAAGTTATTTCAAATCTCTTCCAATCAGGAAATTAAAGAATTTTTTACCTTTTTGTTGATATTCATCAGTTTTGCCAGTATAATTCTAACCTAAGCAGCTCACACCTAGAACGAATATATATATATATATCTCCGATAGCTTCCATGAATGCAATTGTATAACCATTACTTCAGCTGTGAAGCTCATCGTGATTCTAGTATAAATTTGCCATTCAAGAGTGCTTTGTCATTTCAGCATGTAATGTTACAGGATTAGGATTAGCTTTAAAATTTTGTAAAAAATTCACAAACTGCCAGCTTCACCTGCTACTTTGGAATTACCTAAATTGATGTTCCAAACATTTCCAAAACAACTGGTTACAATTTCACATGAATGGTACATTACTGTGTTAAATATAACAAAATTCTGCTAATTTGTGGTGAATACAGTTCATGGCCTTTCTCCAATTATTTCTAGTTTGATTTTTTAATTAATATTTACACTACAAAAGTTTGGTGCCTAATTGCAGATAGATAAATTAATAAAGGTATATTAATTCCTACATTTTGAAGTTTGATTTCATAATTTTTATTTTGAAAAGTTCAAAAACATTGAGAAACTTGAAAAAAAATATACAATTAGGTCTCACAATCACAGGAGAAAAAGTTGGAAAATCGACATATAGCTTAAGACAGTTTTTTTTTTTTTTTCAAGTTACAGCTGAACACCACTGTTAGCATATAAAAGGATAAATAATGGAATGTAAGCATCAGCAGCTTGGTCATATTTAACAACCTACTAATACAGTAGCTACGTACAATATCAGTGATGGAAGATAACAGGAAAAGCCAAAATATCATTTCAGAAGGGTATTGCCAGACTATGTGCTAACTACATTGATGCTGTTTGATTAAACATCAGCCCCTCCATCCAAGTTTACTCTCTCTCACATGGTTGAGCTGTTGGAAGCTACCGATTAGTCCAGTTCTCCAACCACTTTCACTTTGTCTACTCATTTATACTTAAATAGTTGAAAAATAAAAGCTTGGGACAAGTGGGGTTTATTTGAATAATCACCCCAACTTGAAATTTGAGGCATTTAATTAATTTCCAATGAACATCTGAAAAATCACAGCTCAACAGCCAGATAACTGCTAGTAGAATATACCCTGAGCTTAAATGTTGGGCCTACCACACAATGAATGCTGCAATGTATTAATTCAAAATAAACCACTGAAGTTGTATTATTTCTTTTTAACCAAATGTATGGCTAACAGGCAGTTGATAATTTTAGGAAATTGTGTCATATTTACCTTGCACCCAAAAGTAAGGAGAAACCCAACACTATCGCATACTGGAATTTTTCTGTGACGAGTGCTACTTGCTACGAATTTCAGCTTAAAACCATTACAACAAATGACGTTATAATTAAAGTATTTATAATTTTTAGCGACTATACTATATTGCATAAGAGATGATACTACTGCATAACTACAAGCAGAAGTACGTATGTGAAAACACTATTAGAAATAAATAACAAGCATTGCAGCCTGAAACTATTTCCTTTCAGACACCACACAGAAAAAATTGACAGAATACAATTTCTCGCAGTTCAAAATTCAAAAATTTAGCTAAGATCGCTTAATATGTATATGCTGAACTTGGCTAGAAGACCAAATTAAAAATAAAACAATTTCCTCGCACCTGTGAAACGAAATGTCTTTACTTGACGATGTCTGCCGGTTTGAGCAACCATATGCTGCACATGATGAAACCATAATTATTGTTGATATTTTTCTAAAGGGACAATAAAAATGCCAAAATCTCCATTCAATAACATTAAACTCCCCAACTGAGTGCCTGTAACTACGAGGTGAACAGCTGGCTTCACGGTTAAGGGAGCAGGGCCACTCCAGAAGTTTTATTCTAACCTCCTTGATGCTTCACCGGGATTTGAACCCAGACCCAAATCAGGCGAAAGGTCATAAGCCATCACTTAGACCACTGCGCCATCGGGACGGCTGGGCAGTGTGGCATTATCATGCTGAAAGGAATCGCTACTAGTGTGGAATACTGTTGCCCTGAAAGGATTACCTGGTCTGCAGTGATGTTTAGGTAGGTGATAAACATCATAGTTTCCTGCACAAGAATGACTGGACACAGGGTTTCCCAGCAGAATGGTGCACAAACCATTAGACTTGCTACATCGGCTTGGTTTCATCTCAAGGTGCATCCTGGCAATAACATTTTCCCACATAAACGACACGTACCGACAAATCAGCTTGGTCCACATAGTGCAACAGGAAACGAGATTATTTGTTGGATTGGACGACCTTGCAATCATGTGGGGTCCCCCATTTTAAACCGAGGTTAGCATGAGCACCCCTCAAAGCAGCCTGCTGCATGCATCCCTATTTTCAGCAAAGTTTGATGCAGTCTTTGTTGTGGCACATTACTTCTGTCACCAGCATTCAAATTACCTGCAAGTTGTACCACAGTATCCCTTCTGTTGGCTAGTTACCATACGGGATAGCCTTCGCTCATCTCTAGCATCGATGAGATGTGGTAACCTCACACCTTGCCCGCGGCCTGTGGTTTACCCTCCTCGGGCCACTTTTTGAAAATACTAAACCATGGCTGACTGCGAGCATCTCACAAACTTTGCTGTCTCGGAAATGCTCTTTCCGAGTCGTCTGGTCACTAGAATTTGGCCTTTGTCAAACTCTCTTAAGTCTCTGCCTTTCCCATCTGAAGAACAAGAATAACCCTTATTAACAGAGCTCGGTGTCAGGTGTTATTTATAGTTTTATGACCTTCACACATGCCTTTGTCTACCCACAGTTTGATTTGAATAAAGACATGCTGATCGTAATGTTTTTGTTTTTCGGTGTATGTGTTCTGATTGATTACATTTAATTTACTGCATACTAAGCAGGGGCTAAGCCAGTGAAGTAGCAAAACTTGGTATTTGAAGCAAGTGCATGTAAAACTTAAGAAAATGTTTGGCATCCACTGCTGTTTACATCCTGAACCACTGCCACATGGTATCTAAATATTTTGTTGTGTGATCATAAATGAGCAAAAACATCCTTAATGCTTGTATTTATCTTTAATTAATTTACAGTAAAGCGAAAGCACCGTTATATACTTTCATTTGTTTTTGTTGCAAATTTTTTCTTTTTGCGTAGTAGGGGGAAACTTAAATTTCAAGAGAAAGGGTCAAGACCCGTAAATTTATGGTTGGACACTGTTTGTGATACCATTCTCCCTTTGGGCAAAAACAGATATCTGTACTTAGTGTGACCTTCACACTTTGACTTATGTTCGGGGATCTTTGCGAAACTTTTTCAACTGAAAAATTAGATCCTTTAGCCTACATTCTGTTCTGCTGTTTGTCTTAGAGGTTCCCCCCTTCTCTTCACATCAATATGGCTTCTCATAAAAGAAAAGCCTGTTGTCAGAGTGATAAAATGCAAATTCTAAAGCAAGTAGATGACAATCCGCATTTAACAAAGATGGAACTGGAACTACAGCAAGTCTATTCCAGAAATTGTATGGAAATGAAAGGTGATTAAATCAAAAAATAATGTTCTGTTAGTGCTAAGTGCATTGAACATTTGCTTCCTACGTCAAATAGTGCATTTTAAAAATGTAGGGGTTTGTATTTTCTATAGTAATATTGTTAAAAATTAAGGTTTCCATTATACATGTTTCGCAGTTATATATTTTTTATTTTGGTCCCTAGAAAAATGAATAATTGATGCTCTACAGCATATATATTTTACTTATGTGCATTCTGACAAAAAAAATATTAAAAAAATGAGTTAAGGCTTTTGTTTATTTTTCAGTTAGAACATTTTCAGAAAATACAAATGCTATGGATTGTCCACATTTTCTAAGGATTTTTGGGTCTGATGAATGAACTACTATGTTTAATGCTGAAGAAACTAGATATTTTTGTTCTTCATTCACTTAAAAGTAACACAGAAGTACTTAAAAATATCCATTATGCATAAAGTCATCCATGTATCCGACACATAGAACGGATATTAAAGATTGTCACCCAGTGGCACATTCGTCCGAGCCAGGTCCAGGTTCGAATCTTGGCTTGGCATGGATGTTGTGTTTGTTTTACGGCACTGGCTCTTTCCCTTTCCTGGGACCAGTGTCCCTAAATCTGTGGCTGGCGACTGCTTATAGTTCATTGAGTTGCTCATGGTGGTCGTTAAACAGTCAATCAAAAAAAAAAAAAAGGTTGAAGATTGTATCAGGATCTTTGTTTCTAGTTTTCTCACAAAGTAGTTTGGCAGTAGAGGTGCTAGTGGCAATCCCATTGCAAGTCCTGATGTCTGCTTAAAGTTTATTTTTTTACCAAATTGGAAGAAAATATTTTTGAATAAAAATAGAAGCAGTTCATATAGAACTATTAAATATTTCTATTGTCATTCTGGTAAATTATTTTCTTTGCAAGGTCATCTGCTAGAAATTCTATCAGGAGATTTAGTTGAAAGTACACATTGTTACTGCATCAAGGCTTGCTGACTGGATGATGTAAACATGACATAACAGTATATTATAATGCTGCAAAAAATAAAAGAAGTGTTTTTGCAGCATTATAAAGTACTGTATTACTAGGGAAAGTACTGAAAATGCGTTAACAGAAAAAATACAATCCAATATGAAAACAATGAAAGAGAAAAGAAAACACACATTTCTAGTACATTGTGACAGTAAACAATGAAATGAAGGCAGTACTATTTGTGTGAGGAGTCTACTACATACTGTGAGAGGCATGCACAGCTATTCCATGGCACATTTTGCAAATTGCATTCATCAGTTTTGCATGTGCTGTTGTTCGCTCTAGTTAAGGGCTTTGTTTGATCTTCAGTCGTAACATTTTAAGAAAACACAAATACAATGAATCGTCTATAATTTGTAGATTTTTAGGTCTGGTGAATGTGAACTACATTTAATCTGAGTGCATACGGGTGCTTGAAAACCTGGAAAGTCCTTGAAAATCATGATTATGTTTTCAAGGCCTGGAAGTATCCTGGAAAAACAGTGTTTTTTTTTAAGCTGTCTTGAAAATCTTCGAAATGAGTGCTTAAAAAATATATTTGAATTTCTCTTACCACCCACCTATCCCTTTTTAAAAGTTTCTCTCCACTGTTCTCAAAGAGACCGCCTGCCACAGCGTTTCGAATGTGCCTCAAATTCTAATTTGGCTAAAGAAAGCACTACTTCCAATGCAATACCACCATGGGCATATTGATAGCCCCCAGCAACCTTCGCAGTGCGGGAGGGCTCACGGCTATGAGGGCTTTTAGCCTCAGTAGATGGATTTTCAAAAACTTCACACAAAACTGGTTAAAGAAATAGCCAGGAATTTTTGATGGCAGCTTTAAATGAAGTATTAAAAAGAAATGCAATTTTTTTTCTCAGTAAATAAGTAAAATCTTTGAGAAATCATTTTTGTCTTAGGTTATAAAAACTGATTGATGGGAAAGCAGCTATTGCAGAGGACTTGAGGCCCCTTTTCACAGCCGTAGGAAAAGTTCCTATACATGTATACAAGAGAATGCAACTGAAATATCAGTTGAAAAATGAAATTCTTTATATCAATGAGGATAAGGTGTTATATATTACACTTGTTTGCACATAACCACGCATGCTTCAGAATATGAGCAAAAAGGCTTTCTTCGCAGGAATGAAAAGACAAAAGACCTGTGCCATTTTTTTTATAAGAGTTAAAAGGAAATATTTTTGCTACATGCAAAAAACATTGTGACATAATGTTAAGTGTGTATTTTTTTTTCATATTAAAGAATAAATAATTTTACGTTTTTTGTCCCACAATTCTTAACTGTTGCTTTTTTATTTGCTTACTCATAGTCTGTTTCATACAAATTGGGAAAGGTCATTAGACACTGTCACATGGTAGTCGTATGTTTTGTGTGATTGTGAAGCATTTTAAAGAGGCTGGCCTTAGTTCTCTAAATTGTTCAAAATTCGCATGATATGATTAACTTTGGCATAAGTGTTTTGTACCGGTATAAAACTAGGGCAATCATTTTAATTACAATGTGTACATTTGTGTTACACACAATAAAGAGTAACAATTTTGGTTTTATGAAAAATACTTATAGGTTCCAAAGAATTTGAATTATTATTGAATTATTAAAACACCTGCAAAACCTAGTTAATAATATTGAATTTTAAAATTTCAGTAACTGAAAGGAAATATTATATTTGCACTTTTAAGGTATTAACCTCTTGCAAAGTGCGCATAGTTTACGTGCAATTCATAAATGAAAAAACCATTAGAAAGTACCACGTACTCACCAAAAAATTATGGTAACCTCCAATGACAACACACTTCCAATACGTCATTCATCGTGATGTAAATGGGCTTCCAAGGTTAACAGACTTCTTGCTTACGCTTCTTACTTCCGGGTGTGAAACATCGTTTTTTTTTTCCCCCTTAGCCTTATGAGATGTTACTCAAAAAGCTTGTCAATTCTATAAAAATCACACATACAACTCATTCATACCATTCAAGTAAAAACTATGTACATAACCTTACATTCATAGGTGATTAAACCTTGGTCAACTGTAATTATCAAACTCCTCCTGCTGTTTCACAACCTCTGCTACTCCCACTGCAAGTGTCACACCCATTCAGCCCCTCACATCCAATCCTCTAGTACTTTCAACAGGCCTCTGTCATCTTCAGGAGGCAGGTGTGTCTCACCCGCCCAATACAGCTCAAGTGAGCAGAGCCATCGAGGCATGGGCCCCAGTCGCTATCGCTGAATCGTTGTCTCTGGCGCCATCTATTGTCCTTGCTGCTCTTTTTTCCCTCTTTCTTTTTACGCTGCTGTTCAGTTTTTATTAGGGCTTTCCATTGTTCGTTTAGGTTACTTGGCTCATTAATGTTGCATAATCTCGATCTGTTTTTTTCAATTAATACTGATTCTGCTATTCTTAACTGCTTTTCGTTTTTACAGCTCTTAATAATCTTAATATCTTCAAACCTTGGACATTGTTGATTTTCCATACAGTATTGGGTCAATGCTGTCTTAGCTTCTTTTTTATTCCAATTATTAATATGCTGGTTTAATCTATACTTTAATTTATTCTTGGTGCTGCCTATATATGACACAGGTGGTTGCTGGTCTATTGGGATTTCATAAATTCCTGCTCTATCTAATTGGCTAATTTTTTCATTTTTAATCACTAAATTTTTTACAGTAAGTACCTGATTTCCTACCTGTATGTCATATTATGAAACCCCAATAGACCAGCAACCAACTGTGTCATATATAGGCAGCACCAAGAATAAATTAAAGTATAGATTAAACCAGCATATTAATAATTGGAATAAAAGAAGCTAAGACAGCATTGACCCAATACTGTATGGAAAATCAACAATGTCCAAGGTTTGAAGATATTAAAATTATTAAGAGCTGTAAAAACGAAAAGCAGTTAAGAATAGCAGAATCAGTATTAATTGAAAAAAAACAGATCAAGATTATGCAACATTAATGAGCCAAGTAACCTAAACGAACAATGGAAAGCCCTAATAAAAATTGAACAGCAGCGTAAAAAGAGGAAAAAAGAGCAGCAGGGACAATAGATGGCGCCAGAGACAACGATTCAGCGATAGCGACTGGGGCCCATGCCTCGATGGCTCTGCTCACTTGAGCTGTGGTGGGCGGGTGAGACACACCTGCCTCCTGAAGATGACAGAGGCCTGTTGAAAGTACTAGAGGATTGGATGTGAGGGGCTGAATGGGTGTGACACTTGCAGTGGGAGTAGCAGAGGTTGTGAAACAGCAGGAGGAGTTTGATAATTACAGTTGACCAAGGTTTAATCACCTATGAATGTAAGGTTATGTACATAGTTTTTACTTGAATGGTATGAATGAGTTGTATGTGTGATTTTTATAGAATTGACAAGCTTTTTGAGTAACATCTCATAAGGCTAAGGGGGGAAAAAAAAAAAAAAAAACGATGTTTCACACCCGGAAGTAAGAAGCGTAAGCAAGAAGTCTGTTAACCTTGGAAGCCCAGTTAAATCACGATGAATGACATGTTGGAAGTGTGTTGTCATTGGAGGTTACCATAATTTTTTGGCGAGTACGTGGTACTTTCTAATGGTTTTTTCATTTATGAATTGCACGTAAACTATGCGCACTTTGCAAGAGGTTAATACCTTAAAAGTGCAAATATAATAATTGAGAATTACACGCAAAATTCTGAGCTGGGATCGTTGAGGTGTGGGGTTTGCAGTCGCTATCATACTCTGGGATTATGCGCTATAGGAATCAATTTCACAACTTCGAGATGAGAGATATTACAGCGTTTAAGAAAGCTAAAATTAAATTAGTAAAGTCAGAAAATCAAGAAGAATTTTTGGCGACATGCCGTGACCTAGAAATAACACCAAAGTATTTAAAAATACGGAATTTCCCAGTCACTGCTAAGGATAATAGAATAATCCAGGAGTGCCAAAAAAGAGATTAAGAGCTGAAATTGTCAATAAAAGGAAATTGATTTTTAACTTGAATAGGAAATGTTTACATTTAATCGATTTGATATGTTATAAAAAGTATAGAAATTTTGACGGTAATTGGAAAGATGAGATTTTGGATGTAACCTTCAGGGAAATTTTTGACATCGTGGAATATGAAAAAAATGCTCAAGAGCAGTCATGGAAAAAAAGTTGCATGTGATGATTGACAGACAACGTCTACAAGAACAATGGGAGAATATGTATGAGGTATATCAGAATAACTCCAACTTGACCTTGAGCTTCACGCAAAGAGCTGTTTTGCAGAGAGGTAAAAAATTTGCGTTTCCACGGAGCCTGCCGAGGACGGAGGAATTAATACCCAACTTAGAAGAAATGGCACGCAGTGTACCAGCAGAAGAACGTGAAAATTTTTGAAGTAAACTGTATAGAATTGTTTTGAAAGAATTTAATGAAAAAAGTAAGAAAAAGAAATATCATATAGATAAAATTCAGTATGAGAAAGAACAACTGATTAAATTAAGAGATGACCCAACAATTAAATTCTGTGAAGCTGATAAAACAGGGCAAATTGTAATATTAAACACAACTGAATATGATCTAAAAATGAATAGAGCTATAGAAGAACTGAATTGCAGCATTCTAACAAAAGACCCAACCGAATTCCAAGTAAGGTACTTAGCTAGAATAAGAAATCACAGCACCTTGCCTGATGAAATAAAGAAAGCATACCCACCAATGGGTTCTGGAATACCAAAAATGTTTGCAAAAATAAAAACTCATAAGCCTGATACACCTATGAGAGTGATAGTATCAAAAAGGAATTCCCCACTAATAAAACTGGAAAAGAATATCTACAAATTTTTGGCACCTTTGTTCATGAAGACAAGGTTCACTGTGAAGAATACATACGAATTTATTGAGAAAATTAAAGTAATTAAACAAGATTTAAGTGAATATCATATGGCTAGTATGGATGTGAGAGCTCTTTTTCCTAGCACACCAGTACCTCAGGCAATAGAAATAATTATTGAAAAATTATATGTGCTACAGACAATGAATGCAATACAAATAGAGGAGTTAAGAGAAATTTTATTGTACATATATGAAAATAACATTTTTAAGTTTAACAACAAGATGTACAAACAAAATCATGGTGGACCTATGGGGTCACCACTGTCAACTTTATTTGCTGAAATTATAATGAGTGACATTGAGGAAAAAATAATAAGTAAACTCGAGGATCCACCACTGATATACTGCAGATATGTTGATGACATTTTTCTGTTATCCAGGCTAAAAAATGATGAACTTGAGGACTTGACAAAAAAGTATAGTGAAATTTATCCATCTATAGAACTGACAGTTGAACAAGAACATGACAATACTTTGGCATTTTTGGACATTTTGATTGTTAAAACAGAGGAGAATATGCAATTCAGAGTGCATAGAAAATATTCATATATCCCAGTACTTATACCATTTCAGTCATCACATCCATTAACACATAAAAGAAATAGTATTAAAACACTAATTAAAAGAAGTTTAACACACTCATCAATTGAACAGTATAGAAATGAAGAAATTGAATATATTGAAAAAATTGCATATGATTTTGGATACCCTAAACAGGTATTAAAAAAATGGATTTATGAAGTAACTCAGGGTTACAATAAGGTCAAGACTGATAAAAAAAACTTGTAAAATATGTAGGAGCAATACCATATATAGAAAATGTGTCAGCAGAAATTAATAAACTTTGTGGCAAGTATGACATACAGGTAGGAAATCAGGTACTTACTGTAAAAAATTTAGTGATTAAAAATGAAAAAATTAGCCAATTAGATAGAGCAGGAATTTATGAAATCCCAATAGACCAGCAACCACCTGTGTCATATATAGGCAGCACCAAGAATAAATTATTGATTAAACCAGCATATTAATAATTGGAATAAAAAAGAAGCTAAGACAGCATTGACCCAATACTGTATGGAAAATCAACAATGTCCAAGGTTTGAAGATATTAAAATTATTAAGAGCTGTAAAAACGAAAAGCAGTTAAGAATAGCAGAATCAGTATTAATTGAAAAAAACAGATCAAGATTATGCAACATTAATGAGCCAAGTAACCTAAACGAACAATGGAAAGCCCTAATAAAAATTGAACAGAGCGTAAAAAGAAAGAGGGAAAAAAGAGCAGCAGGGACAATAGATGGCGCCAGAGACAACGATTCAGCGATAGCGACTGGGGCCCATGCCTCGATGGCTCTGCTCACTTGAGCTGTGGTGGGCGGGTGAGACGCACCTGCCTCCTGAAGATGACAGAGGCCTGTTGAAAGTACTAGAGGATTGGATGTGAGGGGCTGAATGGGTGTGACACTTGCAGAGGTTGTGAAACAGCAGGAGGAGTTTGATAATTACAGTTGACCAAGGTTTAATCACCTATGAATGTAAGGTTATGTACATAGTTTTTACTTGAATGGTATGAATGAGTTGTATGTGTGATTTTTATAGAATTGACAAGCTTTTTGAGTAACATCTCATAAGGCTAAGGGGGAAAAAAAAAACGATGTTTCACACCCGGAAGTAAGAAGCGTAAGCAAGAAGTCTGTTAACCTTGGAAGCCCAGTTACATCACGATGAATGAAGTGTTGGAAGTGTGTTGTCATTGGAGGTTACCATAATTTTTTGGTGAGTACGTGGTACTTTCTAATGGTTTTTTCATGAAAGGAAATAGATTTTTGCAAAAGGGCCTCCAAGATATTTTTAGCAGGGGGAAGGACATGTTTTTCAGGTACGCTACTGAATACAACACAAGAAAAATTGGATGATCACTGGTAAATCTGTTAGGAAGGGGAACTTAAAGATCAGACAATCGGAAAGGGACAGAGACGTTGCCTATGTACCGAGTTTTAATCAGTTCAACTACTGCAGTTGGAGGGAGAAATTATTTCAGCTGGCATCCACTAGGGAGGAGTGTGCTTGTGCAACACATTTCATCTGCTCCTTGTTTTTCATGTGCATGTGGGACACTTGCCCCCCCCCTCCCGTTTTGTTTCAAGAGACTTTGGCTACTTCCCTCCATTCAAAAGAAAAAAAAAGTGATCCAATAAGTACGTAAGTGCTTTGCTTTGCCTCTTGTTCTCAGACATCACACTTTTTCACTTATGGATTTGCAACTCCATGTTTTGTTTTACATTAGCCCAAACTTCTCAGTGATCCCCACACTACTTTAAATTTAAAACCTGCTGTTTGTAATACACTGACAGGCAAGCACCCCATTCCACTGGGTTTTGGGGGCACTGCCCCATCCCCCCATATGCCTTCCATGCTTTACCACCCTGTGTTTTCAGAAGGATATAAATCTCATGAATTTTTTTACCAATCCCCTGTTAGACCCCATTCTTAAATTCTGGATCTGGCCTAGCTTTATGTTATAATAATTTCAATTGTTATTAATAATAGACTGCTTACATGGGAAGGTAGTGCAGCTAAAATGACTGATTGAATTAATCATTTTCAAAGTAAGGGGAAAGGATGTTCAGATAGGCCTTGTAGTAATTACATCGCCATGATTCAATTTAGCATTATTGGGTAATTCTCCAATAAAAAAACATTAAAAAGAAATGTAATGAGTAACAAAGCACACTCGTCTCTTTACATCTTTCATCAACTTTATTACTTAAAACCGAAATTACTTTTAAAAAATAATTTGACCACGATACTGTAAAGCGTAATTAATCATCTTGGAATTTGTTTAGTGTAAGTCCTGGAAAGTCTAATTTTCCCCCAAAAAATGTATGAACCATGTTAATGCTGAAAAGGCTAGGAATGTTTTTTCATTATTCAGTTTAACAAAAACTTCTTACAAAATTATAGTTCCTTTTTATAATAAATTCATTTCTTTCTTAAATTCTTTGGACTTCAGGATCATCCTGTGAATCAGAGGCTTTCTGGTTAAAAATTATGGTTTTTAACCAGAATTTTCTGAAGACACTATTTCAGAAAAGAATAAGAGGGATCCAACACTTGCAAGAAAGTTTGTGTCTTTCATATTTCATCACAAACCACATTGCGTTCAAAATTCTACTGAATTACTTCAATATATGTTTGTTAAGAGCAGCTTCCGCTGCTTTCAGGATTACGCAAAGAGTGGCGGCTGACTAAACCTTTCGGAAATGTAATTTATATATTATTGTTTAAAAATTATTGTTTATCAACACAACAAATTATCAGACATGTTTGTAATCCAGATGTAGCCCAGAATTCTGGGGTTTTTGTCACATTCTAAACCTGGAAATCTGTGTTTTTAAGTTTTAGGAGGATTTGAGATTCCAGTCATTTCATTTCTAAAAGTTCCTTATGAGTTTCCTTTTCTTTGATAATTACAGTGTTTGATTAAAAACACCACATTTCCCTGCGGATAATGAAATTAGACAATTTGTAACACCTTGAGAGTTTTTGTTATCAAACAAGCTCTCAAGGTAAATAGCATGCTGAAGGTAAGGATCTTTTCATCCCTTTGGAAGTTGCAATCTATATCAAATAATTTGGTTATACACAGTCGAGTCACATTATTGTGACCACTTCCCACTTTTGACGTCAACAGTGTGTAGCCAATGAAAGAAAACATGTCGTGAGCTGTAGGTATTCTGAAAACATATCACTCATTGCTGTCATTTATAAAAGGAGCAATATATCAGATTTGCAAAGAGGGGTGATTATCAGTTTTCTGGCCAAGGGTGGCGGTATTTCTTAAACAGCGCAGTTTGTGAACTGTTCGCGCACTGCTGTGGTTAAAGTGTGTCGTGATTAGAGAAATTGCAACACTGCGAATAAACAAAGTGGAAACTGCGGAGCACCACATGCCATTGATGTGAACGTCGGCTTCGAAGGTGCACGAGAGCCGACCGACACACGCAAAAGTGGAGCAACTCACTGGCCGAATGAACCAGGGGGCTACCGGAAGTGTGTCTAAAATTAAAGTTGAGTGAACCCTGTTGCATATGGGGCTCCGATGCAGATAGATGGTCACTGCACCTATGCTAAAGAAGGTGCATCAGCAGAAAGGGCTTACATTTGCACGTCAGTATTGGAATTAGACCTCTGCTGATTGGCACAGGATTGCCTTCTCTGATGAGTCAAGTTTTCTGCTTCATCGAATGGATCAACATTGGTGTATAAGGTGAGAAACGTCTGAGAACAAACGCTCTTCAACCATTGCTGGAAGAACACAAGCTGGTGGGGTAGCATTATGGTCCGGGGAATGTTTGCATGGCATTCTCTGGGTCCACTCATACCTGTGGAAGGCACTATGGACTGAATTCATTATGAATCCATCCTTGCAGACCACGTACACCCATACATGCTGATTGTCTTCTCTGGGACGGATGGGATCTTCCAGCATGACAATGCGACATGTCACACAGCTGGAAATGTCCAAGAGTGGTTGGAAGAGCACAATGAAGACTTCAAAGTACTTCCCTGGCCCCCTAATTCCCCAGACTTAAACCCAATTGAGCATTTGTAGGACCACCTCAATCGTGTTGTTCGCTCTATTGATCTTCCACCACGCATCCTCCAGCAGCTGTTAGATGCACTGCAGCCAGCATGGCTCACATACTTGTGAACATCTTCCAGCACCTTACTGAGTCAGCTACTGTTCTCGTGCTGTCTAGCTGCTGTTCGTGCTGTACAAAGCGGTTAGTCTGGGTATCGGCTGGTGGTCACAATGTGACTCAACGGTGTATATGATTCAGTTAATCAAATATGCTACATTTAGAAATTGAATGGAAACCACTGTAGGCTTCCAGTAGTACTAATCTCCATAGACTGCTCAATCAATATGTGAGATTCAGTTAATCAAATATGCCACATTTAGAAATTGAATGGAAGCCACTGTAGGCTTCCAGTAGTACACTAATCTCCATAGACTGCTCAATTAATATGTAAGATAAAGTGTGAAATTTGATTTCAAAAATGCAGTGTCCGAAAGATTTCTCCCACAAAGATTATTTGGTACAAGAAATGATGCGCAGTTCAACTGAGCAGACACTAATACCTATTTCTTGTGTAGCTAATAACATATAAATAATATGAATTTTATGTATACATATATTTATTGGCACTGAGCTCAGTTTCTCGGATCTTTGCTTTACAATCACCTCTGGTTTATGCAATGGGACAAAAATTGTTTTCCTCTGAATTTTGCTATCCATGGATTATGTGCCACCGAGGATTATCATTGGAAAAAATTTTAACTTCTGAATTTAACGTCGTCCTGTTCATTTTGTAAAAGGAGATTTTTTTTTTTTCTTCTGAAATTTCATAGTCCGAAATTATGGGGCAAACTGGGATTTTACAGAAGGAGAGTCCAAAATTTTGCAATATTTGGATTACTTTATGTCTTGATACGTACCTTCAAAATGAAAGCTGATTAGCATTCAAAGTATAGGCCATCGTGTTGCACCGTCTTTAGCCATCTCTCAGCCAGTTCTTCGATTCCGGGGCAGTGCCAGTATTGTCCTTCAAGGCGAAGAACTCCTTAACCCCAGCTGGCACCTCCTCCTGGTTGTTGAAGTACCACCCACAAAGGAAGTGGGCCATGGACCAGAACAAGTAATAATCCGACGGGGCAAGTTCTGGACTACATGGGTGTGGCATCAGATTGATGCCCTCAAGTTCCTGGAGTTTTGCCCGGGTCTTTCGCACGGTTTGAGGCCGAGCATTGTCCTGCTGTAGAAGAGCGCACTTTCTGTTCACCAATGCCAGGTACATCTCCTCCAAAATGGCATACATCCGCTCCAGCTATTCAGAGTAGAGGTTAGCGTCGATGGTCCGACCATCTGCAACAAATTGGCAATGGATTATTCCCTCGAAATTCCACCAGACGCAGAGCATCACCTTGTGCTCGAAGCACTCACTTTTGGCAACGGGTTCGGGAAGCTGGCACGGGTTCAAACACTGCTGTTTTCTGTTAGGATTATGGAAATAGACCCAATTTTTATTGCACATAACAATTCTCTTGATGAAACATACATCGCACCCTCGTGCACACTTCCACTTGGGAGTTTGATTCATCTGGCATCAGTTCATGAGGGACAATGCAGCAGCTCCTGTAGACCTTGCAGAGGTCCTGAAGATGACAAACCGCGGTGGTCTGTCATATGCACAGCTCGCCTGATAATAATCACAGAGTGCTGGTTGTCAGATTTGCCTCTACGGCCTGGTGCATGGACTCCAAATCTACAGTTCCCAGCCTACCTGACCATGGCTGATTGTCGAGGTTTCTGTCATCTGAGCGAAATTTCTTGTACCATCTGGTTGTGGTGCTGTGGCCCACAAAACCTTTCTCTTTCACATGACAAATGCGTCCTGTTGCTTGAGCAGCATTAAAGCAGAGTTTGAACTTGTAAAGCAAAAGTTGCCTAATTAGCCAGTTGTGGATGTTTATCCTTTAGGCGTCTGAACCACATACAGAATGTCAGTTACTTGGAATTTCTTTGTCCTGGGTAGTGTAGTGACTAGCATGCTCGACGGGAAATTGGGAGGTGCAAGTTTGATTCCCACTGCAGGACGATGGAAATTTCAAGTTTCCTGAAGGAAGCAGTAACATGGAATACAGTGGAAATATGCAAATAACAGCATTACACAGACAGAATGATGATATGCAATGTTGTTAACAGCAACGACTACCACTTTATATCTCTTTCGACTAACTGCATTGTGCAACTTGAACTAGTTTAAACACATGACATACCTGCCACAGCACACATGTTTATGCAAATATTGCAAAACTTTAGACTCGCCCTCTGTATTTTACAGTAAGTGGTTTGGGTGAAAAAAATGACAGCAAATGTGTACTACA
The DNA here is from genome assembly GCA_039090855.1 of Macrothele yani. NCBI lineage: Eukaryota > Metazoa > Arthropoda > Arachnida > Araneae > Macrothelidae > Macrothele > Macrothele yani. Next base: position 125,680,614 of record CM077009.1, on the reverse strand, counting down.
GTCAAACTGTTTATACAATTTTCAAGAGACCAAGTAAAATACATCAATGAAGGAAAATTTCTTGCCTTGATTCACTACATAATTTACATTAAAATTCAGTTAGATCTTTCAGTTGAATTTCATCCTTGTTCACACTGGTAACAGGTATTCACATGGTGGACATCGCTTCTGTAACTGCTGCCAGTGGAGATTTCCAAATAATCGAGATGTTAAAAGGTGCACTTGAAACATTTTGTTTATGAAAATTTTGATGCTTTCCTTGTAGCATAAGGAAAATTTGTTTAGAAAAGGTGCAGACCTTTTGATGCTGGTCCAGTTTTGAGAGGCAAGAGGTACCCTTCAATTATGAGAAGAGAAAGAGCAGAAGTATTGAAACTTTTTCTGACATCCATTTTATGTTCCATTATTCTGCAGTTGATTGAATAAAAAGTGCAGCCAATGTAGCATTTTTAACCTAAAGTAGACACAAGGATAAGGTATACACCAGAACATTCTAAAGGGTCTCAGTCTTTAGATATCGATAGGATGGTAGGCGGAGAATTAATCTTAAGCCTACCAAAATTAAAATATATATATATATTCTTTGTCATTGCCAAACAACATGTGTGCCACCTTCCTCCTCTGCAGCAATGGTCCCCTTTTTTATTGGTTTAATTCCCTACCATCAATCTTTTACTTCCAAACTTGTAAAATTTGCAAAATTTTTGGTTATAGGCTTGCAATTAACCCTCCTCCTACTGCCAAACAATTAATATCTAAAGACAGAGATCCTGTGGATTGTTTTGGCAATGGCGTATACAGAATTTTTTTTTTTTCAGGGGAAAAGGGGGACAAACGAAAGTGTAAGTTTTTGAAATCCATCAGAACAAAATAAAAGTTAATGAAAAATAGCAAAAAAATATGAAAGCATTATCTTTTATTTTAAGTTTAATTAAAGCATTTTTTCCAATGTAATTTGCATTTTTAACAAAGAAATAAAACACTAGGGGAGCAAGCCCCCCCCCCCCTCTAAATATGCCCCTGCATCCTGGTGTATACCTCTGCCCTTATATTCACTCCAACAAATCCTCAAGCAAGCTGTTTTTATCTAGGAAGGCGAGACCTGAAATTATGCCCCTTCAAGTTCAAAGGTTCCTCACTTCCACTTAAATAGTATGCATTTTTTTAATATCTCACACTTCCATTACGGGAAAGTATTGACTTTTCAAACACCCCACTTCCAGTTTTTGCACATAATTTTACTAAAAATGTTAAGACTAAAAGTAAATACCAAATAGCCAGCTGTTATATACATAAAGTAAAAGTTATGTAAATGCCAACAACAAAGCATACTGCAGGAATGAGAAGTGAAAAACAAACCAGCACCAAATGAGTGAGTATTAGATCATGAACACATCAGTAAGAAAAGGGTTCTGGGATAGGGCTTGGAAAAATTCTGTTCAAGGTTGAGCACTCACAGGAGCTTTCTGCAACAGAGCACAAATGGCTAATGAGTTCACTATCCCTATGGCTTGTTCGGAAAGATCACAAAAGATGGGAATATCAATTTATGTGCCTCTATCCACTGTTTTCGACAATTCCTTTCACGTATGCGAGGGATTAACACCGCAGCACTGTTTGTTCTTTTCTTTGGTTAGCTAAGCAGAATACTATATGTGGCTAACTTGAACTTTTTTTTTTTTTTGGAGCTTTAACGACCACCGTGAGCAACTCAGTGGGCTATAAGCAGTTGCCCATCTCTAATTAAGGGTCACTGGTTCCAGGGAAGGGAAAGAGCCAGTGCAGTAAGACAAATACAACATCAATACCTCACCGGGATTTGAACCCGGACCCCTTTTGAACAAATGATCAGATACCACTGCACCACCGGGGTGGCCTTAAAATATTTATTACGAAAGAAAATACTGAAATGCATAACTTCCTTTTTGAAGTACATTTTTATCTTTTATGCCCCTCACAGCATGAATTTACACCCCAGGTAACACCATTCTGGAAGGGCAGTCACCCCCCCCCTCCCCAAGCTACAGCCCTGCTTTTCTCACACACACACATGCATTGCAAAAATACTCCTACTGACCCCAAAGCTGTTTCCTTTGCACAGGGATTTCCTTTTAGCATTAGTTTTCAACACCTAGGGGATACACACATTTCATTTCCCCACATCCCCCTTCCCTCAACGATACTTTTTTGCAGGCAATTAACTGTGTGGAAATTTCTTAAGAGCACTTGGCATCTCGTGGTCACTTACCATGTGAAACTGTGCACCTACCGCAGTCTGTCCCCCCTCCCCTTTCTTTTTGTGTTTGTCTAACATTCTTCCATACTTCACATTTCTCAAAAAAAAAAAAAAAAAAAAGGAGGAGACATTTATCTCTTCACTAACCCTTAACACCAACAAGCTCTCAGCCCATTTGGTTGAAAATCATTAGTACAGTTGTTGTTACTTATGCACATGAATAAGTAATTTCTTTTGAGCTATCATGCATGCTATATCATTCCAATTTAGTTTTTTTTTTAAACAATTCAGTTCAGGGATAAATAAAGGTATTTATGCTTATAATGAAATGCTAGACTAATTTTCATACATGCACTTAGCACAGAAATTAGGTAGGGCTTAGTGGAAAGCTCATACTCCAAGTTTGATTTGAACCCTGGCTAAATGTCTTTTTCCATGTTCAAAGTTAATCTTACAAATTGCTGATTTTTGCGACTGTAGGCTTAAAAATACATAATGAAGGTTTGGGGGAATAGGAGAGAAATAAGCATAAAAATTAAGGGAACACACACAACCACGTATAGTAATGAAGTCTGTTAAGTGGAAGCTTTTTGGCCATTCTACGGCCTTGATCACCCGCGATCAACCGAATCCAAGGACTGGTTGCCCGAACTATAACGCGAATTGGAAGTGCAGGAACTGTTGCCAGATTTAGGTATGGAGATCCAAATTAGTAGGATTTGGTGAAGTGTCTCTGAATTGAAATTCTTGGTAAACATAATTTCAATGCTTTCTTGGATACTTAGAGATGCTTCGTTAATAAATGAGGCAATTTTTTTGGTTTCTTTCCAAAGGAGAACTGCAAAAGTGTCTTCAAGGGTTTGTGCAGGCAATGCTGTTTTGGGATTTTTTCTCCTTTCTCAAAGAAATTAGCAATCTTATGAATGAAAAGGATCTGGCACTCTGCAAAGCTAATAAAAACCAGCTGCCCTATCATAATCCCCAAAACTATTAATATTTTCAATGGAAAAGAATCCTTTCTCTCAACTTTAAATTCCAAAGTTTTAAAACCTGATACATCCTCCAAACTTATAATTGCAGTTGAAAACCTTCCTTGGAGATTTTACACTACCAGCATACTTCTGAACTACACATTCATTCTTCCAGATTAAACTACATAAAGATGGCTTCCCTCTTTGACCACTCGAGGAATATACTTTTTCTCCCACCTAAAATCTAGAAAGAAGGATTGTGGGAAAATGTAAACATTTCACCTTCAGCCATCCTATGTGAATTTCCTCCACCAAGAGTTCATTGAAATACTTCCATCTAGCACTGAACCTTCTAAAAAATGTTCACTTTAGATGTCATCTCTCTCTTCCCTTCTGTTCATCTTTTCCATTTCACATATGCTGTTAGTACAATTGCTAAAAGAAAACCAATAACTTTTTTGCCCTCTACAACTGGCTTTGAACTCTGAGAGCTCTAAATTGTTTCTGCTACAACAACAAATATTACTGTCTGCAAGAAAGGCTTTCGATGAGTTCAACAATTTTGGCAGAAATTTTTATGGAAGATATCGAAAAAGAACATAGTCATAGAAAAAATAAATAAAGTAAAATATGTTGATTATATTTTTGTCATTTGGCCCCACAATAAAACCGATCTATAATAGAAAAGATTTCCCTTAAGTTTTGATCAATGAATTTGACCATTAATGAAGAATCACTGCAAGGCATTGACTTCTTGGATGTTCCTCTACCAAGACAGGATAATCATCTCTCAACAGATCTGTTAACAGAAAACCCTATGCAATATAAAACATAATCCCATTCTCGTTTTACTTTCCCCACTGCTCACAAATTTGCCACCTTAAAAACATATTAATACTACCAGGATTGTCTGCAACAATGAATCATCTCTCAGAGAAGAAATTGCTACAATTAAGAAAATTGCTGAAGCCCCGTGGGTTCCCACCTTCTACAAAGAACAAAATTCTCCATGATTCCCATTTAAAAAATCTGTCAACTCTTATACCATTACTAAAAGAGAAACCCCTATTCACTGTTTCTGTCGCTTTCCACAGATCATTTTCTTACAAGATTTGTGAACTCTACAAAACTATGGGCTACACTCTCACTATGAAAACTAATCTTTCTACAATAAAGTGTCTGCTTAAAGACAGGGATCCTGTCAAACCGCTGGAGTTTTTTTTTTTTTTTTGATTGAAGGTTTAACGACCGCCGTGAGCAACTCAATGGGCTATAAGCAGTCGCCCATCCCTAATTTTGGGTCACTGGTTCCAGGGAAGGGAGAGAGCCAGTGCCGTAAGACAAACACAACATCCATACCTCACCGGGATTCGAACCCGGACCCCTTCGGACGAATGATCAGAGGCCATCGCTTGGACCACTGCGCCACCGGGGCGACCCGCTGGAGTTTACGCCATTTTTGTTTCAACTTCCTCTGGACTCTCAGTAAGTATTTGGAAGTACGTACCAAAGCATCAATACAAAAATTCGTGAACACAAGCAGGATGTGTCAAATGGTTTTCCAAAAACAGCATTATAAGCACTAACTCTTGAGAAGACTGCAGTTCCCCTTTGGAAAGAAACAAAAAAAAAAAAAGTTGCCTCATTTACTAACAAAACATCTCTACATTTCCAAAAACGCATTGAAATTTTGTTTACCAAGAATTGCAATTCAGAGGCACCTCACCAAATCCTGTATATTTGGATCTCTATACTAAAATCTGGCAACAGTTCCTGCACTTCCAATTCACATTTTAGTTCTGGCAACCAATCCTTGGATTCAGGGAATTGTGGATGATAAAGTCCCTAGAATGGCCGAAATCTTCGGTTTCGGGTTATTGTTTTTTTTATTACTATACATGTATGTGACTGTGTTTTTCACTGAATCTCTATGCTTACTGTGATATTGTTGTGTGAAGCCACAGTTTTCAACCAGAAAACAACTTTTTCATGTGCAAAACTCATGCACAAGTAGCACATAAAAGAAAAATATGTGAACTCTTTCTTACTAGTGTTCCACCTGAGAAAAAAATTCCCAAAGCTGAACTTCCATAAAGTTGGATTTTCAGGTCCAGAAAACCTGATATGTATATAGACTAAACGTCCTTTTATGTACTTTCAAACAGAAAAGTCTGTTGTATCCAAAGGCTAGAATTTTTGGTAATAAACAGTGCTAGATTTCAAAAAGAAACACACCTAAAAAATGTCATAAAAAGTTACACAAGTATGGCAATCTTCTGTGAAAAATAACAGGAAACATTCTCAGCGATATTGAAAATAGAATTAACAGCCTAGCACCCACTAGCTCTCTTCTGATCCCAAAACATCCACTGGAGCTGAGTTACATATATACTGCCATTCCTTACCTCATTTCCAACAGTTTTCTGAAACACAGGCAGCACATTATATGACTTGATGATTTTAAAACCACACTAATTAATTGAACTGCCACCTCATCCACTCTTTGTAGAACATCGTCATGGAATTCCTTACCAGATTATCATTTTAAGAAAATCAAAATTTTCTGCTATTAAAATCAAGGGCAAACAAACCTACTTTTGAAGAGTCTTACATTTTAATTTAAGCAAAAATTACCAATAAAAACTTTTCCATTAAAAAAAATATACATTCACATAGATGCCAACCTCTAAAAGTAGTTTTCAGTAACCAACATGTTCATTTTTCAGTAATTTTCAGTAACAATTTTTTTTTTCAGTAATTTTCAGTAATCCAGTCTACAGCGGCAAATTTGGGTATTTAACACTGCAACAAATTTTAATCTGTCAGAACTATTAACAAAATAATAATTATTATTATTATTATAATACAATAAAAATAATTTGCTAATGGGAAAATTTAAAATACTGTCTCCAGAAAAATATAATAAATTACCTCCAGACATGAAGAAAAATTATTCCTTGGAATGTTGGCCAAATTATTATGATAAACTGGCTGTAGTTGCCATTTTGGCCTTCCTTAATTCAATTTGTGAAAACTTCTTCTGATAGCAAAGTTCACTGTGTGCAATGCTATTTATTTTTTCTACTAATAAAGAAGACAGCACATGAGGACTTAATAAATTAGGCCTGAATTCATTCATGTTTTTTTTCACAATACTGAAAATTCTTTCTGTACTTGTATTGCTATGACTATTAAAATCATTTTCATAATTGAAAATTCTTTCTGTACTTGCATTGACTATTAAAATCATTTTCATAATTTTGCTTAATGATTCATACTTCAACTGGCCACTTTCATTTTTCATTAAAGAAATTCTGTGCCACACTTCATCCATTCTCCCAGAAGTAACAGCACAGTTAAAATTTTCGGTATCAGTGGTCTCTAACTGAACAAACTTCTCCCTTACTTGCTCCTTTATTTCTCGACGGAATCTTCTAAAAGTGGCATGGATACAAACTTCAGAACAGAGGAATGAAGCATCACACAAAAAAAATTGGAATAGAAAGCTTTTTTATCTCGTTTTAGCGCTCCAAAGTAAAGTCACTCTCAACGGCAGCGAACGCGAGCCGCCATGTAAAGTTCCCGCTGTCCGTAAGTTGCTTTCACCGCACAACCTGCCTAGTGTCGTCTGCTAGGAAGAACAGTGTGACGGAAGGTGGAGTAAAATGACAAAACTTCCTGTGACGTCAAAGCTCCTTGGCTGCTCGGTCGTGTTAGGTAAGTAGGTTTTTCACGCGAAAATGTTGTTCTGGAAAGGAAGCAACATCGTGTAACGTGTTTGCTTGTCTGACCGCGGCGGTTCCGTTAGTTTTCACGATACTCTTCGGGTCTGTTTCGAGACTATCATTTTCCCTCACGATGACAAAGCATTAAACAGCAATAAATACATTTGTGCTTTTTCGATAAACACATTTGTGTGTACGGGTGTGTATTCATTTACTCATTTTATTTCTGAGTTATCAGCACGTGTCCCCTTAATTAATTGTTAGAATAATAAAAACCACACGTTGAAAACTTAAACTTGCGAACTTTTTTTTTTTTATTGAATGACATTACTAAAATAAATACGTCATTTCTCAAGGATGACGGGTAAAGTGAAGGGTCCCCTAAATTACTGATGCTGTGCTCGGGGCCCTGGTAACTCCAAATCTTTCACTGAACAGCACAAATGTCGAATGTGACAATCCACTATTTGCCTAAATTACACTTATATTTGTTCGTTTACTTAGAAGTAATTTTTAACTTCTCCGAAAACGGGTGCTCAGGGATTGGGCCCTCTAGGCCCGTGCATAAATTCAGCCCTGTCTAAAGCTAAAACTGAACTTTAAAAAAAAAAAAAAAAAGGCGTCGTTTCTCAAGGATGACGGGCAAAGTGAAGGGTCCCCCTAAATTACTGATGTTGTGCTCGGGGCCCTGGTAACTCCAAATCTTTCACTGAACAGCACAAATGTCGAATGTGACAATCCACTATTTGCCTAAATTATACTTATATTTGTTCGTTTACTTAGAAGTAATTTAACTTCTCCGTAAACGGGGGCTCAGGGTTTGGGCCCTCTAGGCCCGTGCATAAATTAAGCCCTGTCTAAAGCTAACACTGAACTTTAAAAAGAAAAAGGCTTCATTTATCAAGGATGACGGGCTAAGTGAAGGGTCTCCTAAATTACTGATGCTGTGCTCGGGGCCCTGGTAACTCCAAATCTTTCACTGAACAGCACAAATGTCGAATGTGACAATCCACTATTTGCCTAAATTATACTTATATTTGTTCGTTTACTTAGAAGTAATTTTTAACTTCTCCGTAAACGGGGGCTCAGGGTTTGGGCCCTCTAGGCCCGTGCATAAATTAAGCCCTGTCTAAAGCTAACACTGAACTTTAAAAAGAAAAAGGCTTCATTTAACAAGGATGACGGGCTAAGTGAAGGGTCTCCTAAATTACTGATGCTGTGCTCGGGGCCCTGGTAACTCCAAATCTTTCACTGAACAGCACAAATGTCGAATGTGACAATCCACTATTTGCCTAAATTATACTTATATTTGTTCGTTTACTTAGAAGTAATTTTTAACTTCTCCGAAAACGGGGGCTCAAGGATTGGGCCCTCTAGGCCCGTGCATAAATTAAGCCCTGTCTAAAGCTAAAACTGAACTTTAAAAAGAAAAAGGCTTCATTTATCAAGGATGACGGGCAAAGTGAAGGGTCCCCTAAATTACTGATGCTGTGCTCGGGGCCCTGGTAACTCCAAATCTTTCACTGAACAGCACAAATGTCAAATGTGACAATCCACTATTAGCCTAAATTATACTTATATTTGTTCGTTTACTTAGAAGTAATTTTTAACCCGAAAAACGGGGGCACAGGGATTGGGCCCTGTATGTTCTTTATGATGGTTTTCGTGTGTGTATGTGTCGTTGGCTGTACGGAATACTTTCGTCACGTAACGATTTTATTAAAATATGAGTTGTTTTTTCCCCTAGACAATGCAATGAAACTTCGCCTTGGGCCCCGCAAAAGTACCATTAGGCCCTAACTAGTAAAGTTCAAAATGTTTCACTTTTACTCAGGCATTAGTTACATGAACAAAGTCCTGGGCCATATCAGCAATGTGTGATCCATGTTAGTAAGATTTATAAGTTAATAATGATGTCACACTTTTTCTCAGGAACAAAACATTAATAATAAGATGTGGGAATTCCCCAATTTTACAAGGTTACTCATATTAATAATACAAATTTTGAAGATGACAATCCGATTTTTGGCGTAAATGTGACAAGGATGGTAAGTCAGATAATATTTGAAAACTTGAAAATTTTCATCGTCCTGGAGCGGGACTCGAACCCGCGTCTCCCAGAAAACGCCTAGGTATGCTAACCACTACACCACCCAGAATATTGCGCTTAGTTCATAATATTGCGCTTTTATTCAAGCACATATGAATTTATGGGTTATGAATTTTATGTTTAGTGCCACGATAAAAGCACAATATTAGTAACTTGACGTGTCATGTAAACTTTATGAATTGAATAACGTTCGCCTTCCCGGTGGCGCAGTGGTCTAAGCGTTGGCTTGTGATCATTCGTCAGGGTTCGAATCCCGTGAGACATGGATGTTGTGTTTGTCTTACGGCACTGGCTCTTTCTCTTCCCTGGAACCAGTGGCCCTAAATTAGGGATGGGCGACTGATTATAGCCCATTGAGTTAATTTATTATTATTTTTGCAGAACGACTTTGTTGTTATGAAATCGCAAAGTATCCAGCTTTCTAAACCATTAAAAGGTCAGATTTCTATCGTGTGAACGGTGAAACTAATTGGATTGCTAACATGCCCTGAAGACTAAGCATCTCATGTGTTCCGCAATAGATTTTTGTCGGAAGAAACCTTTGTATAACTTACCGACAGGCAAGGCATATTTTTGTAATCCGCCCGCACAGGCGGTGGACGACAAACGTTTTGTTACAGAGCGGTTTTAAGCCCCAACATGTGGCATATATGTGTGACTGAGTTAATTTATTATTATTTTTGCAGAACGACTTTGTTGTTATGAAATCGCAAAGTATCCAGCTTTCTAAACCATTAAAAGGTCAGATTTCTATCGTGTGAACGGTGAAACTAATTGGATTGCTAACATGCCCTGAAGACTAAGCATCTCATGTGTTCCACAATAGATTTTTGTCGGAAGAAACCTTTGTATAACTTACCGACAGGCAAGGCATATTTTTGTAATCCGCCCGCACAGGCGGTGGACGACAAACGTTTTGTTACAGAGCGGTTTTAAGCCCCAACATGTGGCATATATGTGTGACTAAGGATTAACTTCTGGAGTGCCCACTGTAAAAAGAAACATTTACAGCAGGCTCTGTGCTTTCGGAGGACGGGAACAACAACGAACATCCGGTCAGCAGATTAAACCGGCAAGTAGCCACACAAACTTCAGGGGCCGTACAGTTTTTTTTTTTTTTTTTTTTTGCCACATCACCTTTCTAACGGAATTATTGTAAAAATCTGACATGCGCAACAAAATACTATTGTCACTTGAAAATGAAAATTGAATTGGAAACTCCATCGACGTAAGTATTAATTGAATCCAGGTGAAAAAAGTCAGAGACTGTTGATAAACGCGGAAAAAAAGTCCGAGATGGGCGTTTGGATTGTTATCATGGGCATACTAATAAGTCGATTTGACACACTGTTTGAATGTTGGGTGGTGGGAGTTGGGGGACATACTTTCATTATTTACCTAGTGTGGAGGGCGTGCAGGAAAACAGCCACACAGGAAAACTGCCGCACGTTTTTCATTAAGGGGCTGGGCATAAATTGCTGTTCCTCCGAGGAACACTTTGAATGTGTGGCAGTTTTCGATGTTTCCAAATTATGTGTGGCTCTTTTCCAAGGTGCCTAACGACGGGAAGGAGCTCTTTTGTTTGTCTGAATTTTCATGCCGGTTCATACTTCGGGCAACAAGCCACAGAAGTTCAAGGGGGGGGGATAAGGATTGCTGTTTCATGGCCTATACTGAGAATTGAATTGAATTGGGAACTCCAAACAAATTTCGGGAAAACGTTCTATGTAAGCCAAGCGAGAATTGTTGTTTTCAGAAAGGACCCTAAAGTGGGATTTTTTAATAATGCTGCACTTTTACTTATAGGCACTAAATATTTACATAACATGTCAAGTTTGTAATATTTTTCTAGAGGCCATCGCTTAGACCACTGCGCCACCGGGGCGGCCCACGTTTTTAAGTCAGGGACCATGCACAAATTGCATTTGACACAAAATATAAAACGTGGGGGAGATTTCCGGGTCATCATTTCCATTTCCACACTGTTTAAAACAAGATGCAGCCAAACAACTTGGGTGTAGGAAAACAGGCCACAAAATTTTAAGGGGCCGTATAAAAATTGCGTTTTTGACCGCTTCATGCCCACGACCCGCAGAGGTTGGTTATCTGAGCCATCTAAAGTTTCCGTAATTTCGTCTTTTCTTAATTGCGATAATTAATGTAATTCTTTATTTTTAAAAATGTTTATGATCTACATCTCAGCAAAGGATTTCAAGGTTTTCAAACTACATGTCTGCAAATTATCTCTCAGGAAACCCGTCGGGGGGGGGGTAACAAAAGTGCAAAATATAAAGCATTTATGTTCCGATCGGGAGTTTTCAGCATTTACAAGCTACGTACAACTCGACACATGAGGGCATGATGTGCCTACTCAGCAAACCTATGGGGAGGGGGGGGGTCATACCAAAAGTGTAAAATATGAAGAATTTCTCGTCCGATCGGGAGATTTTCAGCATTTACAAGCTACAACTCGACACATTATCTGAGGGTATGTGCTAATGCAGCAAACCTGTGTGTGTGTGTAAGGGGTGGGGGTGGAAGGTGGGGGGCTTAACACTGAAAATATAAAGAATTTGTAGCCCAGCCGGGAGATTTTCAGCGTTTACAAACTACAACTTAAATTTTTTTTTTCAGATACGTGCAAACTCAGGAAACCTATCGGGGGTGGATTATGGCCCGACAGCTGGTTTCCTGAGGCAGCACATGCTCTCAGATAATGTGTCGAGTTGTAGCTTGTAAATGCTGGAAATTTTATAATCGAACGAAATCCTTCATATTTTACAGTTTGGGTATTAGCCCCCTCACCCCCTCACCCCACCCCACCCCGACAAGTTTCCTGGGTTTTCACATATCCGCAGGAAATTTGTTTAGCTGTAATTTGTAGACCTTGAAAAATATCGTAAACAAGAAAATACGAAACTGCGGAAATGTTATGGTGTCATATAACCAATCTCTGTCTTACGGCACTGGCTCTCTCCCTTCCCTGGAACCAGTGACCCTAAATTAGGGACGGGCGACTGCTTATAGCCCATTGAGTTGCTCACGGTGGTCGTTAAACCTCCTATCAAAAAAAAAATAACCAATCTCGGGAGACGTAACCACGGAGCAGTGCAGAGCGCAATTTTTATACGGCCCCTTAAAACTTTCGGGGCCAGTTCTCTGGGGGCCACTTGTTCTACACCAGCAAAACACATACAAATTGCGCGGAATATGGAAATACCACCCCCGGAAATTTCCCCACACTGTCAATCTGCTACTACATTTGTAAGTCCGTTTTTTGCTATAAACACTGGTGAATATTGAAATGTCAATCCCTGGAAATTCTCCCACCTCATCCTGCTAATTATAAGACCGTTTCTTACTGTAAACTGCGGTGAAAGTAGAAATGCCAACCCCGGAAATTTCCCGCACCCCGTCCTGCTAATTGTAAACCGATTTTTTTTATAAACTGCGGATCTTCTGTTGGAACTTGGGAGATTATACTTTCTACCTCAGATATTAACTGTTTGATTTTAGGCTTCGACGGAGGGCAATATTTTGGCCCATGCTCCAAAACTATCACTTGTTCATCCGTCATTCTAACTGTAGATTCCTTTATGAAGTCGACTTTGTAGTTATTAGTTCTAATCTGAGTTTATCGAAGAATCAATTTTAAGGTTTATTATAAACCGACCGCAGTACCGAACCTTGTCCCTCCTGAGTCGCCCTACCCAAAAGAGAAAAAACTTTCTGCGTATAGAGCGCCTAAGGTATGCAAACCCGACTCGATAAATAATAAAGAAATTGATAATATTTATAGCAAAGGTTTAAAGGCTGGATATAAGAAGGATGACATAGACAGAGTACATAGGACTGTAAGAAATCGTATAATGTCAGCGGACAAGAGGTGACCCACTGTGTAGACCATGGTCTATGACAACGTGTAGACCATGGTCTATGACGACGTGTAGACCATGGTCTATGACGACGTGTAGACCATGGTCTACACGTCGTCGCAGCCCGCTTCACACAAGTCTACAATTTTTCTCTCTGAAACGCATCCAAATGGCGATAAACCTGCCGATGGCATGCAACCGGTATTTTTGGCCTTCCCTGAACAGCTTCCCAGCACAAACAACAAATCTGAGACGTCCGCGGGACTTCCCCCTGCGACTACACATTACCACCCCTGTTGCTGCTTGCACTTTTGTTTCAAGAACGTGTGACGTCATCGGCTCCAGTTTAACATCATTTGCATATCTCGAATAGGTAAACCCGTCCTGCGATTTGCATGCTCGTAGCACACTTTCTTCTGGGTGGGGCACTTTCTATGTCTAGCAGTATATAACGTCTGCCAAAATACTTTGCGAGTCTTTCAACACATAACTTACGTTCTTTTAAAAATTTGGTACTTTATTTTTAAAAAGTTACTACCTTCTATTAACAATAGTTGCGTTTATCATCAGTTTTTAGTTTTTGTTGATAGATGGTGCTGAAAGGTAAGCATAATTATCAACGTTTAAAAACCTTTTTAAAATTTTCACGATCTCAACACACACACACGTCAACTGTATACCTACGTTTAAAACACTTTCCAAAACTACAATCCGATTTTTGGCATAAATGTGACAAAGATGGTAAGTCAGATAATATCCGAAAACTGTAAAATTTTCATCGTCCTGAAGCAGGACTCGAACCCGCGTTTCCCAGATAGCGCTCGGGTATGCTAACCACTACACAACCCAGAGCCGCCAAGTTTCAAGTTTCCGATCAATTTGAATATAACCATCACAGGATTCGCTAGAATGGCAAAAATCGGTTTGTCACCTTCAAAATTTGTATTATACGGCGTAATCCCGTATTTCTTTCATGATTTACAACACTACAGTTTCAAGGTACGCCTGTTAACCATAAATCAACGTTGAAAAAAACACTTTACACCATTCGTGAACCAATAATCAACTATCCAAACCAAATTTCAACCACGAGAAAACCTTACTGTGCTATATGGGCTGGTGTTTGTGCAAATGTCGAATTGAACTGAACTGTTTGCCAGATGCAATTGAAAAATCGATGGATGTAGTTATTCTTATTCACAGTGACACTTAAGAAAACATACAAGTTTGTTAGATTATGAACAGAATGAGGGCTGGTTCGTTTGAAGAATCCTCTGAGTGATGTTCGATTTGTAATGTATGGCTATTACAGTCATGTTTCCGGTTGTTTTATTCATTCTGCGTTATTTTCTTAAATAGTAAGCAGTCGCGTAAGGTGACCTAAAATTTTTCCGGGGCAAAATATTTTTTAAATTCCTCTCAACCTTCTCCCCTATTATGAAATATAATTTCAGTGGATTGTGAGATTTCCAAACGCTACCTGCTGAAATCATACTTAACCACATAGAACGAGGTAGACATTTTTTTTACACACTCTACATAAAAAAAAATATTTGCACCCAGAAGGAAGCAACCGACAGGAATGAAACTTGGTGAGTATGTTTGACATCGTGAGACATGCAAATAATTCAAGTATCACGCTCGGCCGCACATGTGACGCAAGCAAAGAGGGGTCGTAGCGCTGTGCCTGACCAGCTATATAAGGTCATCCCGTTGTGCGTGCTTGCCATTCTGACTCGTGCTGTAGTGTTGGTTGCATCCTTTGCATGTAAAGTATGCCTCGGAGAAAAGTTCGGAACCAATTCCAGCAGTCGGAGGAATTCGAGAAGGGCCTTACCGTCGGGCTCAGGGAAGCGGGATGGTCTTGTCGCTGTATTGCGGGCCATACTGGTCGTGCGGATATTACCCTTGCGACAGTGGACAGAACGAGGCACGCAGCAGTGACAGGAAGGGTCTGGGAGACCAGACGAATCACGGAGATGACCAACGGGTTGTCCGACATGCGCGGAGCGACTCAACTGCCACTATTGCGGATATACAGCGAGCAGTGGTGCCCTCCATGCATCGTCCGATAAGTGCCAGCACCATCGGCAGATGCTGCACGACGCAGGATTACACGCACGCAGACCGTTACGACGTCTTCCTTTAACACCGTTGCATCGCCGCCAAAGACTGCAATGGAGTCTTGCCGGATTGTCATGGAACCACTCAGACTGGCAGCGGCTGTTCTTCAGTTACGAGTCCCGCTCTGGTCTTGGAGGAGACAATCAACGAATCCGTGTGTGAAGGCACCGTGGTCAGCGCAAGGATGAGCGGTTTGTTGTTAAGCGTTACACGTCTATTAGGCCCGGTGTCATGGTGTTAGGTGCAATTGTTTCCGATGCCTAACAACCTTTGGTACTTCGACAGCCCAACGTTACGTTATTGATGTCCTGCAACCAGTGGCCCTACATTTCCTGAACGCTCTCTCCGGTGCGACTTTCCAACAGGACGATACTCGTCCGCATACTGCAGCTGTCTCGAGAGCTTGCCTTCAAGGCACTGACACTGCCATGGCCAGCCTCATCGCCAGACCTATCGCCGATTGAAAATGTGTGGGATGCTATTGGACTCGCTATCCACACTCCACCCCTACCACACAATCGGCAGGAACTACGTGAGAAGATTCAAACTGTGTGGGATGGCTTATCGCAGGATACCATTAGGAACCTGTGCAACTCCATGCCGAGACGTCTGACACGCTTGTCAGCAAACATGGCGGCCCAATGCCATACTGAGAGACACTACTTATTTGCGTATAGCTCAATAAATATTGCCCATATCGGTCTCAATGCATAATCATTTATTGTTCCTGGTAACATTTACCTTCTTCCCGAATAGCATTGCAACCCAACACGTCCTTACGGGTTCAACTTTTTTTTGACGTAGAGTGTTTATATGCAGTGCTGTATGACAAAAGTTTAGGTTTTAGACCTACCTAACTTATAAAGGAACTGAGTGCCGAGGCAAGTGATCTCCAATCTCTGGAGACAGTTCCAAGAAACCGGAACAATGACCAGATACCGGGACAAGGGCGCCCGTGCCACAACCAGTCAAGAAGACCATCAGTATTGCCTCCCGGGTTGCATATTTCACAAGTAAATGTACGGAATTGTAATTAATACCATTTCCGCCACGCGATTGGTTCAGAGCTACTTTGGAGATTGCGAGTATGCGGGGCCTATGAGGAGAGTCATGTGATGGATACTCGTAGGCTTTGCTGCACTCGCCATAAGCCATTTTAATGTTCGGGTCACGGTGTATGGTTCGTCGGGTGTTTTCTTTGCGACAATGGTTACCTTCAGTTGTTTTACCCGTACAGTCGGAATGCGACAGGAGGTAAATAGAGAATGTACTTTATTGGTAAACGAACTTTTGAGTTTTTATGTCAACATGACTTCATCGACTTGTGACTTATCTTCTGAAGCACCTTCACTCTATATAGTTCCGACAGGGCCCAGAGATTCCATCGCTCACTCTTCCTATAGCTCCGGATTAGTACTGATGTGTTTTGTATGGAGAACTTACTAGCTGTTTAACGTTTTTTTAATTTTCGGGGAGAAGGGGGATTGAAATGCTTAATTGAAGGCATTTTTGACGAAGTTTGGAGGGACAAAAATATGAGGAATTTCCTAAATATTAGAAAAATATGTATATGAAAGATCACTTACTATTTTATGAGACACAATATATGGCAAACAACATTCTGGAATATTTATTCAAACTGAGCTGTTTTATTTCAACAGAACACTGTTTTGAGGTCTTACTTTGTATCATTAGGTAGTTCTTTGCTAATATAAAATCACTATTTGATTTTTTCTAGCTAGACCTCTTCACATTCATGAGGAAAAAAACTTTATCGTCAGAATAAATATTTCGGTGTGGAGACATACTTTTCATTGTTAAAGGTCCTTTCAAGGGTAATAGAAATGACCTTTAAAAGGGTACTTTTAGTATCCTTATATACGCACTTTCACACAGCACAAATCGTGATGGGTACTAGGTTAACATGCGGCCATCTATTGGCTGATACGGAGTATGGTAGCTATTCACTGAAGTCGTCCTCAATTTTTATATTGAGATAGATTTCGACTTCTATTCATCTGAGAAATTGTAGATATTCCTTATGATATCGTGCACAAAATTACTTTACCGTATTATTCAATATGATCATTTGTCACATATGTTAATTAACCTCACAGGGAATTTCTTAGGAAGCAGAACTTCTCACGATAAAACTTTGCGCGATATAATTCAATATGGTCATTTGTCACATATGTTAAGTAACCTCACAATGCATTTCTTAGCAAGTAGAACTTCCCCCAATAAAAGATAGTGTTCCTGTCACGTGACTCTCCACATAGGCCCCTAAATCTCCAAAGTAGCTCTGAACCAATCGTGTGGCGGAAATGGCATTAATCGCAATTCTGTACATTCACTTGGGAAATACGCGTCCGTGTTGCGCAGCGGTCTAAAGGCTGGATTATGATCGTTCGTTCGAGATGAGCCCGGGTTCGAATCCCAGTTAGCATGGATGTTGTGTTTGTCTTACGGCACTGTCTGGCTCCCTTCTCTGGGACCAGTAACTCTAAATTAGGGACGGAAGACTGCTTATAGCCCATTTAGTTGCTCACGGTGGTCGTTAAACCTGTGCCTATGTGCTCTGGCGTTTTGTGTTTCCCAGTGCGTTGTTCTTGTTCCTGGTTCCTGGCTTTTATTGTGCAGTGTTCATGAATGTTCCGTGCATCTAATTATCCCGGAAAGTTGTCCGGTAAGCTTTTATTTTTGTTATAATGAAGTGTTTAATTTCATGAAAGTGCTAACGCGATCGTTAGTAAAGAGCTGCAGCTGAGTTTTGCATGTGTTTAGCCCTAATTTCTTCTACAAGCTTTTTACTGCATTTACTTGTTTAGCGGAGCTTCCTTTCTGTGGTTTTCCACCATAACTGCTTCTTGTGTGTGCTTCAAAGTGCTTCAGTGTGATAGAATTATCCTTAATATTGTTTGTTTACATTTGCTGTGAGACTTATCAGCTGCATGGTTGATTCGCCTGATGCTGCCCAGCTAGCGGGCATCCGCTCGCTGCCTGTTAAGCGTAAAGCGCCTTCCTCACTGCTTTCCCCTCACCATGTATACATTGCTCGCACGAATTCTACGACGGATCTCATGGATACTTCTGCTAATGAGTTGATTTCATCCGATGGTGCTGTTTCATCATCCTCTACTCTCATTCCTGATCAGCTTGGTATTGCTTCGGTGCCTTCTTCGCAACCAACTTTGGTTAATGCCTTTAGTGATTATGCCTCCGCTACGTCTGGTTGTCGACGTACCGCCCTTACGTCTAATGCTGGGCTTTGATGTGGATTCTCGTCTTTCCTTCTCCCGAGCTAAGGATGTTATCCGTGCGATTGTTCCTGAGGACTATTCTCAAGGTAAGGATCTTTAGCTGCGTCAGCGTTTAGGGCTTTATATTTGAGGCGCTTCCTAACACTCACCTTAAGTTATACTTCTGAGCATTAAAAGGCATCCTTCCTATGGGCGCAATTACTGATATGGCACGTTAACCACGGTCTGTGGTTGTTTACCTTGCTAAGATAGAGTATGTTGATTGTGTTAAATCAACGGTCATTGCTGTCCATGATCGTACTCTGTTTGGTGTGCCCTTATCGCAGAGTCCTGTGCTGGTTACTTTGTATCCAGTAGCTCCCCAGATCTCTGACGTACTGCTCCGGAGTGCACTTTCACAGTGCTGTCGAGTTGTCGGCCCCATCATTTCTCTTTCAGCTGCACGTGCTGACCAGGATGATAAGGGAATTTTGGGCCTCAACAGACAAGCACGCATAGTGTTTTCATCAGAGGATGCTGCATCAGATTGCCTTTCATTTCTTGAGTTCATTATTGGCAGTCAGCGATTTCGCATGGACGTCCTTACAGCTCTGCAATGCTTCCAGTGTTAAAGCCCTGGTCATTGTCGTTCCAGGTGTCCTTACCGTTTATCTGTTCCACCTCCTGTTCCCTCGCAACTTCTTACTGGTTCTTGATCTTCAGATACTCAAACTTCAGCTTCATAGCTCTCTACGTCGATTCCCCTTAGTGCTGTAGATCCCTCGCCAAATGATACGTCTGTTGCAGTGCTTCCTGCTTCTCCAACGAGTGTTTCTTTAGCCTGGTATAATGTTCCAGCGGTCGTGCCTCTCCATGTCAGTGCATATTGTTTCTCTTTCTCCCCTTGCTAGTTCTGTGCCAGCCAGCGCTCAACCATTTCCCTCACCTTCAGCTAGTGCGGTCCAGTATTCATCTACAGTGTCTCCACTTTTTCCAGTTTTTGGATCTTCATCTGCTACTCCCGAGGCTGTGGGGATTCTTTCTCTTATCGGACTCGCTCCCGGAGTTTCTGGCTTGCCAGAAGCTCCGAATCCTCTCTCCTTACCACCTCTTGCAGCGGAACTCCCCACAGCTGACTTTATCCTTCTCCTTAGTGCCGTTTTCCGTCTGTGTTGGCAGGATCTTGTTGGTAGCCCTCACTCTTTTGAAGACCCTGAGGTCCGTAACGAAACCTGGGCTAACTTCGTTATAAGACGATATTGGAGGGTTCATCTACGTTCGCGACCTTTGTGATCTCGATGATGAAGATTATGAATTTTTCAATGATATTGATAAAGATCGTAGCTCTGCGTGCAAGAATGTTTTGAACTTTTTGTATATTTTCCGTAGATTGCGCTTATAGACTGCAGTTTGTGTGATTTTTCCTCCGCCTTGTTTCTTGTTGGCAGGTCTGGATACTTGGCTGTACTGTTAATGTCATTTAGCTCTGATTTCGACATACTTGTGCATCTACACTTGTTTATTTCAACGTGTTGTACCTACAAATTTGTATTTTAAAATTTTTCCCGCGTCGGGTACCCCTTCCTGATGTACATGTAAGTTTTTAGTGTCAAATAATGAAAAATAAAATCTCCAATTTAAAAAAAAAACGCAAAAGAAAAACAACTGGTATTTGTGTCTGACTGCTCACCACCATGAGTAGTTGACAGCCAAGCAACTCTCACAGAAGTTCCACTCTGCTACGGGGACAGCGATATCGAGACAAACAGTTTACAAAAGGCTGTGGAGAGCGGTCTGCGTGCAAAAAGGTTAATGGTCTCCGAATCCCACTTGCCACATCGCGGAGAAGGGGTCGGTATGAACACAGCCCAACAGCATCACCCCTGTAGCTCTGATAAATGGGCCTGTGCTGAATTCAGTGATGAGTAGAGTTCAGCCTAAACACGGATTCTCGACGTGTGCATATTTGGAAGAGAGTGAGGAAGCCGAAATCTTCTTCCTTCCAACATTAGGGAAATTGACCACTACGGTGGTGGTTTGGCTGGCATCATGTTGAATCGAACACAAGTTTCCAAGAGGCACCCTTCTTGCTGCCCGGTATAGGGATCATTGGCTCCCAGTTCCTTTTTATGGACGATAATGCCCGAGCCCATAGTGCTCAGTTAGTCTGCGAATACTTCGAGAGTGATGATATTCACAGGATGGAATGGCCCGCAAGATCTCTGAACCTAAACCTGATAGACCATATCTGTGATACTCTGGAAAAGTTCCCCACCTTTTTCAGTCAGACACCGTGCACAAATTGAAGTTTACACAAAATATCGAATGTGGGGGAGCTTTCCGGGGTCACCATTTCCATTTTCACGCTGTTAAAATAAGACGCAGCCGCACAAAGTGCGCAAACATGTGGGGGACATTTCCAGGGGTCGGCATTTCAAACTTTTACAGCAGTTTATAGTATAAATCAGTTTACAATTAGTAGGACAGGGTGAGGGAAATTTCCGGTGTCACCATTTCTATTTTCACGCAGTTCAACAAATTTTGGGGGGAGGGGTTCCGGGGTCGGCATTTCTACTTTTACGGCAGTTTATAGTAAAAAACTGTCTTGCAAGTAGCTAGATGAGGTGAGGGAAATTTCCGGGTTAATATTCGACTGTTACCGCGCTTTTTAATTAAAAACGATCTTACAATTAGCACTTAGCAGGCTGACAGGGTGAGGGGAAGTTCCAATGTTGGCAATTCCGTTTTCACTGCAGTCTACAGAGAGTTGTGAAAAATGGGGGGAGGGGGGTTGATTTCCACCGCAGTTTACAGTAAAAAATGGTCTTACACAAGATGAAGCCACACAAGTAGCACAAATATGCGGGTAAAATTTCCGGGATCGGTATTTTTTATTAGATCATGCTCATGTTCATAACGTTTACGTAACATTTCAAATTATTAAGATTGCCATATTACTCAGACAGAAAATATTATTAGGTCTAACTCTAGGTCCTTCAAAAAGTTTTCATTCTGTCATTCCCATATTCCTAAAATTTACATAAAAAGAAATGTCGATAATATTGCGCGTCAACTTTTGCACCATACATTAATTAATAGGCCGTAGGCCTAGGCCTTTTTAAAACTTTTTTCTTCCCCTATGAAATATCCGTAAAGCTTACAAAAAAGTCAAATTTTATTTTTGTAGGTGGGGGTGGTATTCAGGATGGACGGAAGAGTCCCCCACCTTTTTCAGCCAGGAACCATGCACAAATTGCATTTAACACAAAATAATGAACGTGGGGGAGATTTCCGGGGTCATCATTTCCTTTTCACGCTGTTTAAAACAAGATGCAACTGAACTGCGTGAACAAATATGTGGGTGAAATTTCCGGGGTTGGCATTTCAAACATTTGTCGCTCTTTACAGTAAAAAAACTGTTTTGCAAGTAGCTGGATTAGGAGGGAGAAATTTCCGGATTAGTACTTCGACTGTTGCCGCTGTTTTAAATGGAAAAAGGTCTTACAATCAGCAGGCTGACAGAGTAGGGGAAAATTCCGGGGTTGGCATTTCGAACTTTTATCGCAGCTTACAATACCGTAAGTAGCTGGATGAGGTGGAGGAAAGTTCTGGGTTGGTATCTTGACGGTTACCGCGCTTTTTAGTGAAAAACGGTCTTACACTTATCAGGCTGACAGGGTAGGGGAAATTTCCGGTTTGTATTTCCACGGTTAACGCGGTTTTTAATGGAAAACAGTTTTAGAATCGGCAGGCTGGGAGAAAATATCGTGGTCACCATTTCGAATTTCTACCGCAATTTTTTTTTATTGGAGGCTTAACGACCACCGTGAGCAACTCAGTGGGCTATTAGCAGTTGCCTGTCCCTAATTTAGGGCCACTGGTTCCAGGGAAGGGAGAGAGCCAGTGCCGTAAGACAAACACAACACCCATGTCTCACGGGATTCGAACTCGAACCCTCCTCGGACGAATGATCACCAGCCAACGCTTAGACCACGGTGCCACCGGGGAGGCGAACGTTATTCAATTCATAAAGTTTACATGACACGTCAAGTTACTAATATTGTGCTTTTATCGTGGCATTAAACATAAAATTCATAACCCATAAATTCATATGTGCTTGAATAAAAGCCAATATTATGAACTAGCCATTGCAATGCAAACATTATTAATATGAGTAACCTTGTAAAATTGGGGGTTCCACATTTTTTTATTAATGTTTTGTTCCTGAGAAAAAGTGTGACATCATTATTAACTTATAAATCTTACTAACATGGGTCACTCATTGCTGATATGGCCCATGACTTTTTTCATGTAACTAATGCCTGAGTAAAAGTGAAACATTATTAAATTTACTACTTAGGGCCTAATGGCACTTTTGCGGGGCCCGAGGCGAAGTTTCATTGCATTGTCTAGGGGAAAAAACAACTCATATTTTAATAAAATCGTTACGTGACGAATGTATTCCGTACAGCCAACGACACATACACACACGAAAACCATCATAAAGAACATACAGGGCCCAATCCTTGAGCCCCGTTTTCGGAGAAGTTAAAAATTACTTCTAAGTAAACGAACAAATATAAGTACAATTTAGGCTAATAGTGGATTGTCACATTTGACATTTGTGCTGTTCAGTGAAAGATTTGGAGTTACCAGGGCCCCGAGCACAGCCTCAGTAATTTAGGGGACCCTTCACTTTGCCCGTCACCCTTGAGAAATGACGCCTTTTTTTTTTTTTTTTTTTAAAGTTCAGTTGTACCTTTAGGCCGGGCCTCATTTATGCACTGGCATACAGGGCCCAATCCTTGAACCCCCATTTTTAGAGAGATTAAAAATTACTTCTAAGTAGACGAATACAATAGAAATATAATTTACGCTAATAGTGCGCTGTCACATTTGGCATCGGTGCTGCTGAGACCCACTCGTATTTATTTTAGTAATCTCATTCAATAAAAAAAAAAAAAAAAGTACGCAAGTTTAAGGTTTCAACGTGTGGTTTTTATTATTCTAACAATTAATTAAGGGGATACGTGCTGATAACTCAGAAATGAAATGAGTAAATGAATACACACCCGTACACACAAATGTGTTTATCGAAAAAGCACAAATGTATTTATTGCTGTTTAATGCTTTGTCATCGTGAGGGAAAATGATAGTCTCGAAACAGACACGAAGAGTATCGTGAAAACTAACCAAACCGTCGCGGTCAGACAAGGAAGCACGTCACACGATGTTGCTTCCTTTCCGGAACAACATTTTCGCGAGAAAAACCTACTTACCTAACACGACCGAGCACCCAGGGAGCTTTGACGTCACAGGAAGTTTCATCATTTTACTCCCCCTTTCGTGACACCCTTCTTCCTAGCAGACGCCACTAGACAGGTTGTGCGGTGAAAGCAACTTACGGACAGCGGGAACTTAACATGGAGGCTCGCGTTCGCTGCCGTTTAGAGTGAGTTTACTTTGGAGCGCTAAAACGAAATAAAAAAGCTTTCTATTTCAATTTTTTTTGTGTGTGATGCTTCATTCCTCTGTTCTGAAGTTTGTATCCATGCCACTTTTAGAAGATTCCGTCGAGATATAAAGGAGCAAGTAAGGGAGAAGTTTGTTCAGTTAGAGACCACTGATACCAAATTTTCAAACTGGTAGTGAGCAAATTCAGATTCTACTTTGTCATATTCTTCTGGTTTCAAAACTGGAAACAGGGAACACATATATTGGACTGATGCAAAAGAAACACTTTGCCTTAATGTTACATCTGCAATTTCAGCATGACTCAGAAATTCATCATTAAGTGGAAATTTTCTTAAAATGTAATTGCAGCCTGCCTTGTAAAATTCCCTTACCTCAGAATAAAAAGTAGCCACTGTGTCTTCACTCAAATCTGCAGTTGTGCCTTTATAAGATCTCGCTTTTGACCCAATTACGAGATCACAGTTTTCTTTGATTTCTCCTTCTTTCAAAATTTCCATCTGCAAGAGATGTTGCTGTCACATCAAGTGTCGATGGCTTGATAAATCGTACAAGCAATTCAGATAACAGACTATGAAGTTTTCTTTTTAATGCATGCACAAGCGGAGATTCCTGCTGCAAGAACACGTTAACAGATGTAAATAATGGAAGAGTTGCAGATAAAAAAAGACAATAAAGTTTAGATGAAGGATTTCCAATCATACTTGCAAGGTTCTTATACTGTGAATTAGCTTTTTCATTGTCACTGAAATAATGTTCTAGAGCCTCCCACTGTTCTAAAATTCTGTCAATGGATTCCAAAAGTGATAACCAGCGAGTATTGACATGCTTTAAAATTTTGTGTGGTTTAGTACCACAAACAGCTTGAGTCAGTTTTAGATTGTGTTTCCTCTTTGAACTTTTCTCCAAAAAAATAACAACTGTATCAGAAACTGCTCAACATTAAATCCTTTCAGTTGAATAGCAGATTTCTGTGCAGATAAATTTACTAAATATTTGGCATGAACATTGCTGCACTATGATTGCAGGCTGAACCTTCTTTATGTGAGAAACAACACCTTTTACTTGACCGATCATAGTGTTAGCATTGTCACAAGAAAATGACACACAGTTGCTCCATGAGAAATTTTTTTAATAAACTCATTGTTCAAAACGTTGAATTTCCTTCACCTGTTTTATTACTTGATTCAACCAATGATAACAAAACAGTTAAATTTTTCCCTATTTTTTCGTCAAAATATGTTATTGTAATGGGATACACTTTATTTGCGTGAGCATCGTTACTTCCGTCCGTAGATAGAGAAAAAGGATTTTTTTTTAACTTCAGATACGATTTTACTTGTAGAAACACTGGCCATGTGCTGAATTAGTGCAGTAGCCTTGGTTCTTCCACACGAATATTTTTTTGCGATCGCTGAATCGGGAAACATGGCTTGAAATAACGGTTTAGCATGGTTAGCAGCTGCTATGGGTAAATTGTGTTCCACAATAAATGAAGTGAACATAAGTTCTGCATTTATTACACTGTTCTCCTTTGATGCAAACAAATCACTCACTGACTGACTGAACTTTCAACTCACCGAAAGATTTATGCTTTTTCGGTGTTGCGTGTTTTCGGCAATCATCCCGCCCACCGTGCGCAATACTAAAATCGCATCTACAAATTCTGCAAAACACGTGGTTCACAGAAACTTTTGATTTCTCAAAACAGGGCCAATCTCTATTGTAAGTTTCTAGAAAACACTGTTTCTTCTTCAACGACGAAGGTTTGTCTAAAGAACGCTTCATTCTAAATAAATGAAAGAAAACAGCAAAAAAAACTTCACTATCGCCTCACCCTTCCGTGATGTAACAGTATGGTAGCACGTGCAGCACAGAGAATTAAAAAGCATCAAGGATAATAAAGCAGAAGCGCTGCCTACGAGGAACGAAAGCAACTGCCCTGGTTGCACGCAGGAGACACGAAGTGCATCATGGGAGTTCGGAACGAATGCCTAAGCAGCGTGCGCACAGAGCCAAACTGCGTAGTTGCGTCCTGCAGGGGAGAACCAATGGGAGCGGTTTCATGGAATGAAACATTGAGCCAGCATAGTGTGGTTGCTGCTCAGTCTACGGTAGATAAATTGCCAATTAAGATGCAGAAATCTATAATACACAGAATGTAGCATTTAATCCCCCCACCCCAGAAAAACTTGAACCAACAAAAATTTTTAAGTTGATAAAAATTTGCTTTCTATCTCAGAAAATTAAATCAAATGGCGATTTTCCGTAATTTCAGCGGTGTTTCCGTACTTCTGTAACAGCAACCAAAAATCCGTAAAATTACGGAAAATCCGTACTACTTGGCATCTATGCATTCAGAGTAACATTTTTGTTTAATGAAGGACTCCAGATCAATTTTGAGACAAATTTTACACTCACAACATCAATAAAAATATGTGCGCCCAAATACCAACAATTTTATTTTAGTTTCTTGTTCCACATTTTACACTCACGAAGAAAATAGTATTAGGAAGACATTTTTTTTTTTTTTTTATGGGAGAATTTTTGCAGATACATTTCACACACTGTGCAGCAAGTAGCCAAAAGACTAAATTTTGGGAGATTTATTACAGCACACTCACATTCGTGTGGCTTTTCCCCTGTGAGCAAACAAATGGCTTGAAAGACATTTTCTTTGAGAAGTGGCTTGAAAGTACAATTTTTATTGAGAATTTATGGCATATTTTGAAATCACATTTTTTTTACTTATGTGAGTAAGCAAACGACTCACTGAAAATATGTTAAATTTCACATTCATGAGGCTTTTTACCTGTGTATGAGAAAACAATCTGAAAGACTAATTTTCATTGAGAATTTATGGCATTCACATTCATGTGGTTTTTCACATGAGTGGGCAAATGGCTTGAATGAATATATTTCAGTGAGAATTTCTAATGGCATATTTTGCATTCATGTGGTGTTCACCTGTGTGAGTACGCAACACCACTAGAAAAAAGGATTTCTTATTGCATATTTTGCATTCATGTGGATTTTACTTTTGTGAGAAATGGCTTAAAAGACTTCATTTAGAATTTGCGGCATATTTTGAATTCACGGCTTTTTTTACATGTGGGTACTGTAAGCAAATGACTTGAAAGATTTCTTTTCTGTGAGAATTACCTTTGGCATGTTTTACACGTGTGGTTTTTTTTCATCTGTGTGAGTGACAAAATGAGTTGAAATAGTATTTTTTATTGAGAATTTTTTATGGCATATTTCACTTTCATGTGGTTTTTCACCTGTGTGAGTGAACAAATGCTTTGATAGATGTTTTTTTGTTGGGTATTTCTGATATTTTGCATTTCTGTGATTTTTCACCAATGGTGTGAGACCAAATGAGTTCAAAGAGTACTTTTCATGGAAAATATCTTATGGCATACTTCACTTTCCTATGGTTTTTTACCTGCGTGAGCGCAAATGTCGTGAAAGACTATTTTTCCGGATGAATAACTTATGGCATGTTTTGCAGGTGTGGGGTCATTCAACTGCATGAGTGAGTAAATGACTTGAAAGATTACTTTTCATTGAGAATTTTTTATGGCATATTTTACATTTGTGTGGTTTTTCACTTATATGAGTGAACATATGCTTTGAGAGAGATCCTTTTGTTGTGCATTTTTTATGGCATATTTTGCATTCATGTGGTTTTTCACCTGTGTGAGAGAGCAAATGTGTTGAAAGATTACTTTTTGTGGAGAATTTTTTATGGCATATTTTGCATTTGTGTGGTTTTTCACCTGTGTGAGTGAGCAAATGTGTTGAAAGATTACTTTTAATTGAAAATTTCTTATAGCATATTTCACATTCGTGTGGTTTTTCACCCGTGTGAGTGAGCAAATGTGTTGAAAGAGTGTTTTTAATTGAGAATTTCTTATGGCATATTTCGCATTCGTGTGGTTTTTCACCTGTGTGAGTGAGCAAATGTGTTGAAAGATTACTTTTTACGGAGAATTTTTTATGGCATATTTTGCATTCGTGTGGTTTTTCACCTGTGTGAGTGAGCAAATGTCTTGAAAGAGTTTTTTTCATTAAGAATTTCTTATGGCATATTTTGCATTCGTGTGGTTTTTCACCTGTGTGAGTGTGCAAATGTTTTGAAAGATAACTTGTTATGGAGAACTTTTTATGGCATATTTTGCATTCGTGTGGTCTTTCACCCGTGTGAGTGAGCAAATGTGTTGAAAGATTACTTTTAATTGAGAATTTCTTATGACATATTCTGCATTCGTATGGTTTTTCACGTGTGTGAGTATGCAAATGTTTTGAAAGATTACGTTTTATTGAGAATTTTTCATGGCATATTTTGCATTCGTGTGTTTTTTCAACTGTGTGAGTGAGCAAATGAATTGAAAGAGTACTTTTCATTGTGAATTTCTTATGGCATATTTCACACTCGTGTAGTTTTTCACCTGTGTGAGTGAGCAAATGTCTTGAAAGAGTAATTTTTTGTGAGAATTTCTTATGACATATTTTGCATTCGTGTGGTTTTTCACCTGTATGAGTGAGCAAATGAAGTGAAAGAGAACTTTTCTGTGAAAATTTCTTATAGCATATTTCACATTCATAGGGTTTTTCACCTGTGTGAGTGAGCAAGTGCTTTGAAAGATATACTTTTGAAAACATCTTGTGGCATATATCACATTCATGCAACACACAAATTTCAGGAACTTGAATGACAGACTTTGCAGAAGGTTTTTGAGAGAAAACGTTTTGGGGCATGTTTCCCACACTTCTTGAGTTCTCCTAAATGTGAAATGACCTTGTGCAGCACAGAATCTGATTTCCAGGAAGGTATCTTAGAATACAAACCACTATGTTTTCTAGTTCGGTCACCAACACTTAATTGATCTTGCTTCTTCCACCTAAGCTTTTTCAACTGCACAAATCTGTAACACTTGCAACT
This sequence comes from Macrothele yani, assembly GCA_039090855.1. Taxonomy (NCBI): domain Eukaryota; kingdom Metazoa; phylum Arthropoda; class Arachnida; order Araneae; family Macrothelidae; genus Macrothele; species Macrothele yani. The sequence goes on along the minus strand of CM077009.1, from coordinate 125,651,917 downwards.
GTTTTTTCTGTATGACTTCAATTTTTTTTAAAAGAATCACAAACCCACTGAAAATAAATACAAATATTACAGTCATATACCTGAATAAGACAAATTAAAACATTTGTTAATGCATTAAAATCTAAGTGGATGGAAACATTCAGTTTATCTGAGTCTTTGTTCTCAGAAGCAAGGCTTGGAGAATTGCAATGAAACCAACTTGGAGATGATCAGGCTGATCAGTGCATAGATTTGGACAATGAAAAGGTAGATGGAAAGTTAGTGAAACATTATGCCAATAAAGATATGAATGTGGACGAGTAGTAGCCCATTAGCAGAATGATAAAGCCAGACAAAAGGATGAGGTAAACGAGTTTCAAGTGACAGAGATTTCCAAGAATGCCTTATACAGAAGACTGCACTGGTATGGACATTTGTTGAGGATGAATTGTCAAGAACACAAGGAATGAAAAGAACATGGAACTGAAAAAGGCAAGTGGAACACAGGACTGCAGATTACATGGAGGGACAGTTTCAATAATGACACAACTGAACTGGGTGGCAAAGAAACATCTACAATAGTAACACAATTGCAGACATAATGGATGGTTGTGCTTTAGAAAATTTAGGTAATGCCTTATTACCATGCAATTCAGTAGAAAAATCACATATAATTTTCCACCTCTGTTGTAGCACAGATCAACAATAAATATATTGTACATCAACAGCACTTAAACCTTTTTAGGAAACAATCACATTAATTTGAATATGTGACAATTAAAAATAATTTTTCAACCATTTTTTCACTTTAATTACTGGCTTTTTTTTTTTTTTTTTTTTTTTTGATTGAAGGTTTAACGACCACTGTGAGCAACTCAATGGGCTGTAAGCAGTTCCCCCATTCCTAAATTAGGGTCACTGGTTCCAGGAAAGGGAAAGAGCCAGTGCTGTGAAACAAACACAACATCCATGCCTCAGCAGGATTTGAACCCAGACCCTTCGCGGATGAAAGTTCATAAGCCAGCGCTTAGACCACTGTGCCAATGGGGCGGCCACTTTGGTTTTAAGACACAGTTATGGAATCAGTTAAAAGTTTGGGGATCTGAAGATGATTCGTAAGAATGGGGATAATTTCAAGAAGAGGTTCTTGACAAATTCAAAGCAAGTTTCCATCTCTACAGCATATTTTTGGATTATAACACGGTTGTGCAGAACTCAATTTTACAAACATGCAGCTCTGAAATGCGGCATTTAAAGTTAAATGTAGCTCTTAACCATTGTCAGTGCCATAACAAATTCCAACTGTGGTTTAAGATCTATATAAACAAACTACTTTGTTTTCATTGATTATTAAAATGGGAACCTTGCAGTTCAGCAAATAAAGTGTTCTTGAAACTCACATTTATTAGGTGACTAGGTAATTCAGAAGGACCCAAATGCAGTGTTAGAATTAGAAATAAATCTTCTACTGGCCCAGTGGACCACTAGAATTTGAAAACCACTGGTCCGTAAAAAAAAATAATACAAAATAATTTAGACATTTACAATATACATGTATGTAGAAAATAACGAATCATTTCAATGGAATTATCTCCAATATTTTTTAAACCTATCATTAGTTTACAGCCTAAAAAGAAAACCATACAGCCAGGTAAAAGAAATAGGAATTCGGGTTTGAACTTGTAACAAATTAGAAAAAAGGGGTGGGGGTAGCTAGCTCCAAATAATTTTCAAATAACCAACTTTTAAAAATCAGCAACTTAAAAACACCACTTTTTCTTTCACTACAGAGACTCATTTTCTTTCCTCATCTCAATTTTGCAATACCTGTATGATGGATTGTAACATTGTAGTATCACCAATGACTGATTTGAATCCAGCACCAGGGAAGGAATAACTTGCCTTCCTGCATATACTTAAGTACTTCCCTCAACTGGAAGAACCATAGGGCTGTACCCTACTTCCATCTATGGCACAATTCTTTACACATTGAATTAGTCTCCCTCCTTCCAAACATAAACCATTCTGCTGGTGCCACAACCATATGGTACACAAAACGTTCTCCTAACATCCGATTATTAACCCTAGCGTGGCAGGACTGAAAACAAATTCCTCTCTAAGAAACTCGTTGCTCCCCCCCAACCACCCCCATAAGCATAGCACCCCATTTAAAGGTTACCAAATAATGGCAACAACTCATATTTAGCACATCATTTCAGGCATGTCTATAGTACTTTCATCTCTAATATTATTGAGTACTTCTGTATTGAACAGAGGCGATCAGCACAGACCGCTTTTGGCACAAATCTAACCATGGCAAGCACACGTACAAGAGTGAAACAGTTTAATATAAAGGAAAGAAACATATACTCCCTAAATTACACATACAAAAAGTCAAACAGTTCAATATAAAAAAAAAAGAAAATTTACTGCTTAACAAACGCCAAGTACACATACAAAGGTCAAACACTCTTAAGTACTTTGCTCTTACGTCTTTTTACCTTACACTGCCAAGATTTAAATGAAAGGTATAATTTCATATTATGGCCATTCTTACATATATGCTGTCTAGGCAATATTCCTATACTCTGAAAAAATTCACTGCCTCTTCCTCAGTGTTAAGTACATCCCAAATTTTCATATTTCCACAAAATGGTGAAAGCTTACTTACTTAAACAGCATTATCAATTTTAACGATTGACGCACACTGAACGTGAAACAAACTCAGAACAAGAAACAGAGTATCCAATGAAGTTCTCAGGAAACGGGAAACAAAGTATTCAATGAAATTTTCAGGACGATTGAAGCACACAAAACGCGAAACAAATTAAGCACACCGCCATGGTGACGCAGTGGTCTAAGTGATGGCTTCTGACTATTCATCCGAGATAGGTGGTTCAAATCCTGGTGAGGTATAGATGTTGTCTTTGTCTTACGGCACTGATTCTTTCCTTTCCCTGGAACCAGTGGGCCTAAATTAGGGACGGGCAACTGCTTATAGCCCACTGAGTAACAACTCACGGTGGTCGTTAAACTTTCAACAAAAAAACTAAAAAAAAACTGAGCACATGGAAAGGGAACTAAAGTATCCAATGAAGTTCTTATGGGAACGGGGAAGAAAGTATAAAATGAAGTTCTTACTTGACATCACAAGTTCATTACAAAAAACGGCACAAATGACCTTTGAGGGCAAACATCGCAAGTGAGATAGCCCAGAAACAACGGACCTTGCAGCGCGATCATTGCGAGTGAAATGGGCCTCTGTTCAATACATAAGTACCTATTATCGTACACCACTGTCCAAAACCTAAAGACAAGTATATTTTGACCAGTCAAAATTGAAAGAAAGGTGATTTTACACCTTTAGTGGTATCAATAGCAAAATGAAACACATGACATAAAGAATCATGAGTAATATGTAATAACAGAGTGAAACAAAAGGTTATGGAGGTACAGACGTACCTTCACCTCCATAAAGTTTGTTTCCACCCAATACTGCAAGGTATGTTTGGCAATGGTGTGTCATGCATTCCTTGAAAACTACTGCTCCATACATGAAAGCAGTTAGTTTTTTTTTTTTGGTAGAGCATCAGGGCAGTACAAGAACTGCAAAATTTTTATAAACTTGAGTCATTGTTGTGATGATTTTGGGCTGAATGCCATAATTCTTTAGCACTTCATATGGCAAGAAGACCTTGACAGTATTAGAGGAATTACGAAAACACTTGTCTCAAAAGGAAGCCTTTGAAAAGCAATTCAGTAACAAATTACAATACTGGAATATATGCTTACATTTAGCATGCATAAAATTATATCCCTAATATAACATACCAGGGATAAAATGTCTTTGTGCCAAGTTCAAAGGTTGAAGAGCAAAATGAACTTCTTCCATACCAATTTGATTCTCCCATCAGATTTTAGTGTTGGTGAAATGTTCACCAACACTAAAATCTACAAAGAAGTGACAAAAAAGCTTATTTCATTTGAGCCTGTGAAGAAGAACAGCAACAAGCTAGTATATAACAAAGGAAAGTGGTGGTTGGACTTGTAAAGAATATTTCTGATGTAAAACAAGATTTTTGAATCCATTTCTTTTACCCTCCACAACAAAGTACTAATTTCAAACTATCCAAGAACGATGACAAGTGGTAGAATACAAAAACATTTAAAGAATTTCATCTTTGGATATAACAACCCAACTGGGTGAGTGCATAACAATTAACCAGGAATTACTTTTCTCAAAGTTTAAAAATGAATGAGTGAACAAAAAAGCATTAGTATGTGTGCAAGTGAGTGAGTGTGTGTGTGTGTAGGACCATAGCAAGCTTTTATTATCAGAGAGGGCGAGACTTGAAATTACGCCCCTTCGAGTTCCACTCAAATAACATCTGGTTTACACTTTCTAACACACTGCCATTATAGAAAAGTTATATAATATAATTGTTCAAAAATTGCACTTCAAGTTTTTGACATAATTTTATTAAAAATATAAAAACTAGGTAAATACCCAAGAACCACAGATTGTAAATACCAAGTAAAGAAGAGTAAATGTTATGTGAATGCCAACAACACTCCACAGAAATGCGGAACGAAAAAAAAACCAGCACAGAACAAATTAGTATCGGATAAAAATATAACAATAGGAAGAAGCTTTAGACATAGGGCTTGCAAAAATCTTGTTTAAGGTTAAACACTCAGGGAACTTTCTGTGACAGAGCACATGATTAATTAGCTCAACCCAAAGACATGTTTGGAAAGGTCATGCAGGTTAGGCATATCATCATATTGTGTTCTTTTTTTTTTTTTTTTTTTTTTTTTTAGATCAGAGGTTTGACGACTAACATGAGCAACTTAATGGGCTATAAGCAGTCACCCGTCCCTAATTTAGGGCCACTGGTTCTAGGAAACGGAGAGAGTCAGTGCCGTTAGACAAATATAACATCCACGTCTCACCAGGACCCATCTCGGATGAATGCTCAGAAGCCAGGTTTAGTTAGACCACTGTGCTACTGGAATGGTGATATTGTTTTCTATGCCTCCATTCACTGTTTTGGAAAATTCCCTCCATGGATATGAGATGTTCATACCTCATACTGTATGTTACTTTGCACCCTGGCAAACTGCATGGATACAGTATGCTATGAGACTAACTAGTCTTTAAAAAGAAATTACTGAAAGGCATAACTTTCTTTTATTAGTTAGAACTTTTATTTTTTACATCCCCAGAGCATGAATTTATGCTCCTAGAATGAGCATTCTGGGAGAGCAACCGCCTTCCCGGTGTCTATGGCCGTGTGTGTGTGAGCTGTTCAAATGGCTCCTGCAAACTAATTACTTAAACAGAGGTAAGATGGATATCTCACATTTTTATTGTACATAAAAAAAACAAAAACCAGCACAATTGTGGGTAATGATTACCTAGAGATTTTCCATAGACTCAAGATGCTGCATCCTACCTAACAGAATCAAATTTTCAGGTCATAAACAACACAGATGTTTCCCTTCCAACTTTAGTTCATCTCCTTTCCCTTGAAGTTATTGGCATTCAAAAATCCCCCTTTTTTTTAATTTATAGTAATTAAGACCATATTAACAGGGGTCAATCCAAGGTTTTGAAAAGATACCCATTTTTGTGTTCAGAGCAATTTTGCCAAAAATGTTAAGAAAATCCTCAAAAGTGCATGAAACGACAAAGTGGTGTGAATTCATAGATAGGGATATCACATTATTATCCAAGACTTACAAAATGCTCTTGCCCAGATGGAGGGGTCATAAAAATGATTAGGCATGTCAATGAGAAATCCAGTTGCCTGGCCAAGTATGTAAAAAGAAAATATTTTTACAACCTATTTGCAGTCCACCATCTCCTTATTGCGTTGCATCCCCCCCCCCGCAGTTTTGGTACTTTTCCTATAACACCAACTCTCCTTCCAATCACCTCACTGAGTTTTTAGAACACCACACCATTATCCCCCCCCCTACCGATGTATGTATATATACACTTTGTCGAGCCGTGTTTACACACAGTGATTGGAAAGCTACTAAAAGTAGGTCGCAACTACTTTTTTTTTTTGCAAAAACTGGTTTGCTACAATTACAACTATTTTTTTTCCGAAAAGTAGCTGCTTTCACTACTTCTTTATGTTTAGATTTAAGTTAAAAGCACGAATTCTGAGGATCATTTTTATATTTACATGCTTACTTATGGCATTCAGGGCTAAATACAAAGGCAAATTCCACAATTTGCCATTGCATTTACCTCTCATCATTATTTGTAATATGTTTTAACATATTAATCCCAAAACTGAAGATTTCTGAATGGTAAAATATGTAAGAATATTCATGGGGTATACGTTTGAATATTAAACGTTATTTAAGTCATTCATTATCTGGTTCATACAGTTTTCCTGTACATACACAATCATTTTAACTACAATGCTGCCCTGGTGAGTGAGTGGTCTGAGGGGATGTCATAGGATCATTTGCCTGAAAAGGGTTAGGATAGGACATGGGTGCGTAAGAACAGTCGCCTGAAAAGGGTTAGGATAGAACATGGGTGCATAAGAACAGTCGCCCGAAAAGGGTTAGGATAAAACATGGGTGCATACGAACAGTCACCTGAAAAGGGCTAGGCTGGGACATGGGTGCATAAGAACAGTTGCCTGAAAAGGGCTAGGACAGGACATAAGTGCGTAAGAACAGTCGCCCGAAAAGTGTTAGGATAAAACATGGGTGCATAAGAACAGTCGCCTGAAAAGGGCTAGAATAGGGCATGGGTGCATAAGAACAGTTGCCTGAAAAAGGTTACGAGGTTACGATAGGACATGGGTGCATAAGAACAATTGCCTGCAAAGGGTTAGGATAGGACATAGGTGTGTAAGAACAGTCGCCTGAAAAGGGCTAGAATAGGACATGGGTGCGTAAGAACAGTCACCCGAAAAGGGTTAGGATACGACATGGGTGCATAAGAACAGTCGCCCGAAAAGGGTTAGGATAAAACATGGGTGCATAAGAACAGTGGCCCGAAAAGGGTTAGGATAAAACATGGGTGCATAAGAACAGTCGCCTGAAAAGGGCTAGGCTGGGACATGGGTGCATAAGAACAGTTGCCTGAAAAGGGCTAGGACAGGAAATAAGTGCGTAAGAACAGTCGCCCGGAAAGTGTTAGGATAAAACATGGGTGGATAAGAACAGTCGCCTGAAAATGGCTAGAATAGAACATGGGTGCATAAGAACAGTTGCCTGACAAAGGTTTGGATAGGACATGGGTGCATAAGAACAGTTGCCTGAAAAAGGTTAGGATAGGACATGGGTGCGTAAGAACAATTGCCTAAAAAGTGTTAGGATAAAACATGGGTGCATAAGAACAGTCACCTGAAAAGGGCTAGAATAGCATATGGGTGCATAAGAACAGTCACCTGAAAAGGGCTAGAATAGCATATGGGTGCATAAGAACAGTTGCCAGAAAAGGGCTAGGCTGGGACATGGGTGATGTCTTTCTGATAGCAGTGGCTCTTTCCAATGGATATTAGTAAACATTTGCATTTTTCAAAACTAGATCTTGAGGTCCAATCTTTTTAAAATAAATAAAAAATAATAATTTTTATCTTTTCACACACACACACACACACACACACACACACACACATATATTTGGGTATATAAATAAATTTTGAGGGATTTGAGGTGAACAAAACACGTTGTTGGAGAACAGAAATAATATACAACTTTACCCCATCTTTCGGACAGTGAATATATGCCCCGAAGGAAGAATTCCGGTTCCTTGGAAGAGATCCAGTTGTCCAGCCAATTTTATGTCTTCATAAGAACTAAACCGTTCTTCAGAAAGTGCTGACTGCAACGACCGGGACAAATGGTAATCCAATGGCGCAATATCTGGCGAATATGGCGGGTGAGGTAGAACTTCTTAGTCGGACCCTTCTAAGTACTTTTTCACAGATCGAGAAACATGTGGTCTTGGGTTGTCATGCTGTAAGATGACTTTGTTGTGTCTATTCTCCCATTCCGGCCACTTTTGCGTGAGATTTTGTTTTAAACGCATTAATTGGGTTTGATACCGATCACCAGTAACAGTTTCTGATGGTTTCAGCAGTTCATAGTGGATCACACCCTTCTGGTCCCACCAGATACACAGCATTACTTTTGAACCATGGATATTGCGTTTTGGTGTTGATGGACCTGGTTCACCTGGCTTCACCCATGCTTTCTGCTGTTTAGGGTTATCGTACCATATCCATTTCTCGTCGGCAGTAATAATAGGATGCAAAAAAAAATTTCTTTTTGCCTTTGAAGCAGTAATTCACAAATGATTTTTCGACGTTCAAGGTCTCTTTCCCGCAAAGCACGTGGAAACCAATTCCCTTCTTTTTGCACCATTCCCGTGGCAGCTAAACATAGTGAAATGCATGGTTGGCCAACATTTAATGCTGCTGCTAGTTCTGTTTGGGTCTGGCATGGATCCTCGTCGAGTAAAGCTTCCAATTCAGCATCAGCAATTTTTTTGGGGTGTTCCAGAACGTTCTTTATCACTGACATATAAATTGTTCCTTTTGAATCGTCTAAACCAATGCTCATATGTTTTTATGGATGGGGAATGTTCACCATAGATTTCTGACACTAAGCGATAGCTGTCGGCAGCACTTTTCTTGACAATAAAGTAATGCATTAACACTTTGCGCAAATGCTGTTTTGTCGGGACGAAAGTTGCCGTTTTCCATTGAGTAAAACAAATACGTCTTTGCACCTCAATCGAACGTCGTATACTGACTCTGACAGCTGGCATCGTGTACTGCGATATCGCAGTGTTACCACCTTAAAATACATGCGAGCAGTAATAAGTACGACACTGAACGGAAATCCCTCAAAACTTATTTTATATACCCAACATATATATATATATATATATATATATATATATATATGGGTTTCAATGTACATATAAGCATGAAAACAATCGAAAAAAAATAGGTCAACTTTTAAAAACCATAATTTGTTGAAATTCTGTGCAATACGACTTGTGTTTTAATTTTACTATTTATAATTTGTTGTAATTCTGTGCAATATGACTTGTCTTTTAATTTTACTATTATAACTTCGTACATGTTTTCTATTTAACTTTTTAGAAAATTGCCGTGCATTTTTCAGTTTATTTTTTATATTATTAGTTTTTTTTACTGAAGTTGTAACAACTACCGTGAGCAACTCAGTGGGCTATAAGCAATTGCCCTTCCCTAATTCAAGTTACTGGTTCAGGGAAGGGAGACGGCCAGTACCGTAAGACAAACACAGCATCCATGCCTCACCAGGATTCGAACCCGGACCCATCTCGGACGAATGATCAGAAGCTGCCACTTAGACCACTACGCCTATTTAATTTTGCAACATGAGATGATGCAGTGCCCATGTGAACAATTGGTCCTGCAAATGACACAGTCTTATTGAATTACTAGGTTTCTTAGGAGTGCTGTGTCCTAGAACAATTTAATATTTGCACTTGCATTTTCATAGATAAATATTAACGTGTATGCATCTTCAATACAACAGTTCAAGAACATTACCATTGATGGATTCTATTTCATAATCAATAAAAGCCATACACAATGGGAGTTCATATTCATTTGTTCTTCCAATTAGTTCTCTCAGTACATGGATATGATCTATCATGCTGTAGCTGCCCCTGAATCCAGCTTGTTCTGGAAATCACTTGGACATGACACAACTAATTATGTTAGTGATTCACTTGCAGGCAAGAAGACATGGCTGGTTGTGCCATGTTCAGTGTTTCCTGCAAGTGATGCGACTACCTTAGTAAAGATTCTGTTAATAAGAGGCTGATGTTTTTTCTGTAGCTCCTGAGATCTTCCAGGCTTCTTTTATGTAGAAGTATTACATTCCAGTCTTCACGAATCTCCAATTTATGAAGAACTAATTTATTATCAAATCAAGGATGCATATACTTTCGCAAATTATAAGTCCACTTTGGGTCTTTGTTTTGGTAATTAAATATTTTCAATGGCAGAAACAAAGGAATACAAGTTTAGCAGGGTGAGAGCTTAAATATCTTGGTGCCATAACCATTTCTTGGATACCAAACCAACAGAAAATAAGACTAGACTACAGGCTTAGAGTTTAATTGTTTTGGATTAAATGAGATTTGGACATCAAGAACCATATCACATAACACCAAAATATATAGCTACATACAACATTGATATTATCTGTGGTTTTGTATGGATGCAAGACATGGAACATCCAAAAACAAGATCTATGACAACTCAAGGTGTCCACCCAGGGAAATTTATGGTTACATGTTTGACAATGAACTATACAGAAAAATGGACATAACTGAAGTACTGAAGGTGTTGAGACTGGCCAGACATGTGTTTAGAATGCCAAGCTACTGGATTCCTAGACTTGTGCCACACTGGGACATCTAAGGATTACAAGGGTGGACTGTCAGCAAAAAAAAAAACAAGGACTGGAGAGTACTGCAGAAGATTGAGAAGTTTGGAGGCAAATGTGCAAGTACTATGTGGTCACCTGGACCCAACCACATTATGATCAGGGCTCGACAAATATGTTTCAGAACCAGGAAGCAGCTTCCAAAATTTAGGAGAAAATGAAAGCATTTTCTAATGTAAGTTGATGAAATACATCAACTTACATAAAAATACAACCCTGAGCCAGATGAAACTAAGTCAAACTTTCAAACTTCAAAGAATAATGCATGAACATAACATGTGGTGATGATGCAGTAACTAAAAGTGATAAAAGTATATTGTTGTCAATTTTTTCTTTTTACTCCTACCACTTATTGCAAAATAAAGTTCCAATGTGCTCCGTGACCCCCCCCACCACCACCACCACCACCATTCTTTTAATGCTGCTCTAGAAAAAAAAACTTGATTTTATTAAAACACTATTTTGGAAGTAAAATTTTGTACCTATTAATTAATAGTATCATCTTCCTTTGCGTAATCTGCAGATCATGGAATTGAGGGGGGAAAATCTTCATAAGATCTACGCAGTGTATAATCCACAGAATGTAAAACAAAAAAATCTGATCATGATGATGCAGGTATAGGTGAAGACTGGAATTTTGGCTAAGTGTCCAAAAAAGTAAGTGGCCAAAAAAAAATAAAAAAAATTGGCAGGTAAGTTAACAACTCAGTGGCCAAAATAAAGTCTCCACTCCAGCATAATAAAAAAAAAAAAAAAAAAAAAAACATTGCGGGGGGTAAAGAGTAGATGGGAACTTTAATGTAACTGCTATTATTTACATGGATAGCTTTATCTGAACATATTTCTAAAACATCGATAGCATCAGTGGAAATTTACCAAAAACCTCTATGCTTTTGCTAATGAGCAGATGAATTCATAATTTTCCATCTGCAGCAGTAAACGGCACATCGAATGGTAAAATTTCTGCTCAATATTACAATGATTACTTACCAATTCAAATAGAGTAACCAATAATATCTGTTAAAAGGCTTGATGTATCGGTGGAAACCTCAATGTTTTTTTTTATGAATCGGCTCCTCTAGCATCAAAGTTTAAGCCCATTTTAATGCTAAATGTAATGCGTGTGAATGCCAGAAATGCTAAACCATTTTCTTAGAAATTGCAAGCTTCAAGAAAAGATGCTATACTTTCCATAAATTTTAATATTTTGGGCCAAAAAAATTCCCTGAACTTCATAAGATTTTTCTTAACATTTTTAGAAATTTAATATATATATATATATCGTCGTCGTCGTTGTCAACCATTATCAATCCACTGCTGGACAAAGGTCTCCCCAAGTTTCCTCCACAACGGTCTGTCTTTTGCCAGTCTCCTCCATGTCACGCCCGCATACTTTCGAATTTCATCCACCCATCTTCCATGTGGTCTTCTTCTGGGTCTTTTCCTGTCCCTTGGAATCCAATCTAAAATTTTGGCTGTCCATCGATGGTCTGTCCTTCTGGCAGTATGTCCAGCCCATTGCCATTTCAGGGATTTAACTCTGATCATGATGTCTTCCACTCTTGTCATTTTTCGGATCCACATGTTCCTCTTCTTATCTCTCCTGGTTACACCAAGCATGCACCTCTCCATGCTGCTTTGAGTTGTCTGCAGCCTTTGTATGTCTCTTTTAGCTAAGGTCCACGTCTCTGCACCATACGTAAGCACTGGAAGGATGCATTGATCAAACACTTTTCTTTTAAGACATAATGGCATATTGCTCTTGAAAATTATGCTGTTTCTTCCAAAAGCTCTCCAGGCAAGTTTTGTACGCCGATTAATTTCTTCATCAATGTGACCCTCACTTGATATCTGCTGTCCAAGATAAACGTACGTGTCTGTTATCTCCAGCTTTTCTCCATCAATCGATAAATCTTCATTTCTTGTAAAAGCATTGTACATCACTTTTGTCTTCTGAAAGTTCATTTTTAATCCCACTTCTTTACTCTTGTCAGCAAGTTCCTGGATCATACTCTGTAGCTCTGATGGGGTAGTTGCAAAAATGACTATGTCATCAGCAAAACGAAGGTGGGTTAGATAATCTCTATTAATCTTTATCCCTTTGTTTTCCCAGTTCAGTGATTGAAAGACATTTTCCAATGTGGCATTAAAGAGCTTCGGAGATATGGTGTCACCTTGTCTCACACCTTTTCCAATTTTTATGTGTGTTGTATTTTCAAACAGCCGAATCTTTGCACTTGCATTTTCATAGATGTTATTAATAATATTAATGTATGCATCTTCAATACCGCAGGATTTCAGAGCCATTGCAACTGCTGACGGTTTCACCGAATCAAAGGCTTTTTCATAATCGATAAAAGCCATGCACAATGGAAGTTCATATTCCCTCGCTCTTTCAATTAGTTCTCTCAGTACGTGGATATGATCTATTGTGCTGTAGCCACTCCTGAATCCAGCTTGTTCTCTCGGTTGAGCCATGTCCAGTGCAACCTTCAAGCGGTGTGAAAGAACTTTAGTGAAGATTTTATAAACCACTGATAGGAGGCTGATAGGTCTGTAGTTCCTGAGATCCTCAATGTCACCTTTTTTATGTAGCAAGATCATTGTAGCGTTGTTCCAAACCTCAGGAATTTTCCCTTCATTAAGGCATCGAGTGAAAATTTGGGCGAGTACTGTTTCAATTTCTCCACTTGCTTCTTGTATGATGTCTACAGTAATTCCATCTTCTCCTGGAGCTTTTCCCCGCTTCATGTTCTTGATTGCATGTGCAACTTCTGCTGGAAGGACTGGGAGAACTCTGGTACTGGTACCTTTCATGATGTCTGGAGTACATGTATCATCCCTTTCATATAATTTGGAGTAGAAATCTTTCACTCTTGTCAAAATTTCGCCTCTATTTCTTGTTACAGAACCATCTTCTTTTCTCAGTGCCATAATCTGTTTTTTCCCCTTACTGATATGTCCCTTTGCTATCTTTAGGCTTTGATATATATCATCATCATCATCATCATCATTGTCAACCATTATCAATCCACTGCTGGACGAAGGTCTCCCCAAGTTTCCTCCACAACGGTCTGTCTTGTGCCAGTCTCCTCCATGTCACCCCTGCATATATATATATATATATATATATATATATATATATAATTGCTCTCACTACAACTAGCCACTCATGTGGGGTGTTGTAAACCCTCTGGCTTTATTTCATTGAACTGCTCGTAGATTAAGTGTCAAAAATGTGGAAAACATTTGTTTAGAACACATTTCCCCATTGTGTAGACTGCTCCTCCGAAAGAGACTGAATAGAACACAGTTTGGATATTTGCGTAAATCAATATTCTGAACATTCTACGATGTGTAATATGTTTTTCTTAATTAAATACTCTTCCTTAATGAATCTGTATAACCACTTAATATGATATTGACAACTTTTTAACCATATAAAGAGATTTGTTTCATTCAAGTTGCAAATTGTGTAAGGAAAATGTTAAATAAACTATCCTCTATTTCAAACAGGTGGACTATAATTTTGCAAAAAATTATGGTTACACTAGTTAATAGATATTAAAAGAAGTGTTCGTTTTATGCATTTCACACAGTCCTTGAAAATACCGGTAACATTTTAGAAAATAATTCGTGGTGTGTGGAACGCCACCTGAGTAATAACATAAGTATTCTTGACTTGAGCAATGCAAGGTTAAATATATTACATTTCAGATAGTTGAATTTTGTTTAAAAAAAGAGTGTACCCAATACTTGAAATAATCTTTTTGAAATAGAAATTGCCAATTGAAAACAAAATTTTAAAGATTTTTCTTTCTGCAACAAAAAAAAAAAAAAGGAAAAATAAAAGATGAAATATAATGATAACTCCCTTAATTTCGAATATACCCTTACAGATTGATGTTACTCTAAGGTGATTCAAATCAAAATCATCACTTAGCAAACTTTTGTTCTCACTACAACTAGCCATTGCAAGATTTCCTTACAGGCTGATGTTATTCTAAGATGATTTTTTTTTTCTTTTTTGGATTGGAAGTTTAACAACCATCGTGAGCAACTCAATGGGCTATAATCAGTCGCCTGTCCCTAATTTAGCGTCACTGGTTCCAGGGAAGGGAGAGAGCCAGTGCCGTAAGACAACCACAACACCCATGCTTCACCAGAATTCGAACCCGGACCCCTTTCAGATGAATGATCAGAGGCCATCGCTTAGGCCACTGCGCCACCGGGGCGGCTCTAAGATTATTCAAAATGCACGTCTGCAAATACTGAGGAACAAGCTGTCAATCAGGTTCATCCTTAGCTAACACATGAACTTGGAAAAAGATGTGGGGGATTTGTAATTTGCTGAGTTTTGCAATTGTGTCGGTTTGTTGGGGAAAAAAGAAGTGAATAATGTGAAGAGCTTCTAGTAATAAAACACATTTTGTTCTCCTGCATAGCAAAGTCCACAAGAAAAACAAAACACGCCGTTGTCACTGGACCACAAATGAATTGCGCGTTATTGCACTTTAAACGGGGCTCAAAAAAGTTATTTCCGATAGTGTAACGTTCTATAATTCACCCAGAATCCTATGTGAATTCACCCAGAATCCTACAGAATCCTACAGAATCCCTGCCTCAGCTGTAGTAGGAAAAGTTTTGGTTAAAATAAGCCTTCCACCCTTCGTACAGCTAAAGTGCTTGGACAGCCTATAGCAAACGAGAACTTACGATACGATTCTTACTGTAAATTCTCGCGATTTTTTCTATAGTATTGCTGTTTGACGGTATGAATTGTGGCGATTTCATTTCAAAACAATATGATTAATAAATGATATCATTCACGCCCAGAGTTCGCCCAAATACGTAATTACGTTTCTAGTACGCATCGAAATTTTACCAATGCATATAAAAATGCTCCGGGACGGTATTTCGTCTCTCGAAAACAGAAGTAAAGAAATAAAGATTTTTTTCCATAATTGTAATTTCGTTTTTCTGCGATATTTCCTCAGTTCAGTATTGTTGTTATATATAATTTTCTTCCATTGATATTTGTATTTCAGTTTGAAAACGGAAGAAAAATTTCCGAAAACGGAAATTCGACATCGCGTAAATTCCCCTGTACTGTAATCTTTCAGGCACGAGTGTCACGGCTTCAAGGAATTTCACGTTTCCCGCCATAATTTGGGTTGGTGATCGATGCATAACTGAAAAGAAATTTTGGGGCAATTGGTAGTGGTGAAGGATGCTTTCCGCCTAAAACTTTCGAAAACGGAAGTTAGACGCAGTGAAGATTTCTTCTGTAATTGCGATTTTATTTTTCATGCGATGTTTCCTCTGCCTAGTATTGTTGTCAGATAAAATTTTATTTCATATTTGTATTTCACCTTGAAAATGTCCAAAAACGGAAATCAGACCTAACAAAGATTTCTCCTGTAACTGTAATTTTTTTTTTTTTTTTTACCCCAACAATGTTGCGAGCATGTGTCCCATGTTCTTAAATATTCCCCCAAAAAAGTTTGCATTTCAGCTTGATAAAGGGGTGAGGGGGGAGTCCGAAAACAAAAGTAACGAAACTGAGAAGTTTGTATATATTGATGCATGGTGTTCAAAAGTATTCATATTCTTAAAGTTACAGTATTTATCTTTTATCTAAAATAGTGAAAGCTATCATGCTTCATAATCCTCAGACTGAAAGTTCTTTCAACATGATGGATGAAATTGTCATCCAAGGGCATTAAAAAAAAAAGCGACAATGAAGAAATGGGAAGGGATACAAAGATATCAGCAAAGTGAAAATTTAAGCAATGGCTGTTGTGCAGCCGCAGAGTCAACAAAAGACAAATGTGGCTGTGAAACTTGCTGAGAAGTTTATTAGATATTTTTAGATGTCTATAGGAATATCAAAAGTGAAATGTATTCACTTCTTGAACATATTGCTGTTGCATGTGGTCATTACAAAACATGATAAATTTAATCTTATTGTTTTAAAATATGAATATGTCACGATTCCGAGCGACCACCTCCTGGAGTTACTTTTCACAGGTAAGTAACGGAGAAACATTTAATGCGAAATCTTTTAATTTCCGAAGGGCTGATAGTAGTCAAGTGCGTATAAAAAGTCAATTTAGATATGACCAGCTTAATTTCCTATTTTGATTGACAGAATGGCACTGAATAATATGACATTTTGTTGTGCTAACAGAGGAAAAAAATTCTGATAAACTGAAAAGTCACTTTTCAGAGCATATGCTTATGCACTCAGGTGAAAGGCCTTACCAATGTGATGTATGTTCCAAGCAATTTGCTCAAAAAAGTGATCTTCTGAAGCATTTAGTCATTCACACAGGGGAAAAACCTCACCAGTGTGATGTATGCTCCAAACGATTTGCTTGGAAAAAGTCTTTTTTCACAGCATATGCTTATTCACACAGGTGAAAAGCCTTACCAATGTGATGTATGTTCCAAGCAATTTGCTCGAAAAAGTTATCCTTCAAAGCATTTACTCATTCACAGGGGGAAAGTCTCACTAATGTGATGTATGCTCTAAGCAATTTGCTCAGAAAAGTTATCTTTTAAGGCATGTGTTTCTCATTTATGTGATGTATGTTCCAAGCAATTTCTTCGAAAAGTCATTTTTCAAGGCATATGGTTGTTCACAGGGAAAGGCATTTTCCCCATTTAGATTGTACAGTCAAGGTATATTATAAAGCTGGGGGACATGTAATTGAACCCTGCATGCGGCCACCCCGGTGGCGCAGTGGTCTAAGCGATGGCCTCTGATCATTCGTCCGAACGGGGTCCGGGTTCGAATCCCGGTGAGGCATGGATGTTGTGTTTGTCTTACGGCACTGGCTCTCTCCCTTCCCTGGAACCAGTGACCCTAAATTAGGGACGGGCGACTGCTTATAGCCTATTGAGGTGCTCAAAGTGGTCGTTAAACCTCCAATAAATAAATAAAAAAAAAAAATTGCCAACTTCATACCTTGTACAGCGTTAACAGCTATTGCATAGTCAACTGATGTCAGTCTTAAGATGGCTTCCATGACTTTATATATATAATATAAAAACAAAGTACCGATACAGAAAGTAACAAGTATCAATTTTGCCTATCTCTAGGACAAACTGGCAACCAATAAATTAAATCGCTAAAGTTGCCAGTTGATCACAGTCTAGCAAGTGCTAATTCACACATTAGTGAATTATTACTAGATTGAATATTTTTGGTTCAAAATGAAAAACAAATTACGTTTTAAATTCATGTGATTTATGACTTTTCATAAAATTAATTTGTACAAGGAACAAAATCACTAAATACGTGGATTATGCGTAATATAGTCTAGCATATAGAAATACTGTATATGTCTCAATTTTTATGTTCCTAGTTTCTATAATGTTATTCATTGGTTAGAAATCCTTTTTTAAACCCCTCCGGGTTTTTTTTAATTCCATGTTAATTTTAATGAGTTACATTTTTTGAATACATGGATGCAACGTTGCTCGAATTTTTTTTATCGAGACTGTTCCCTGTTTTGGATCCTAGGGTTTGATTTTTGAATATTCACAATGTGTCCACATTAAAATTGCATTATTTAGTAGTCTTTTATTATGACGCTACCCGCATTTCTTCGGCGATAATGTTTCACTGTACTTATCATTCAGGACGATGTCCTGGAACACAAATAATTTTCAACTGTCACAAGAGAATAAAGGATTGATTCCACTGGACAACAATCTGAGAAAGTTGCAAAGAAGAATCAAGTAAATTAATTTTTTAACGTACTTGTAAAGTTTAAATAAACCAATTAAATTCATCCCATCTATATTAGCGGTAGACAAATAATGTTGATACACTGAGCAATTAATTTACTTGATGAACAGGTATTTAGAGACATAGTATATTTCTATATGCTAAATTATGAAGTTACGTTTTGCTTTCCTGAAAAATCATGTTTTTCGAAAGTACAAGACACATTGAGTTGATTGCGGAAATGTAAGACTTCATCTATTGAAACATTCAGATATCTAGAAGTACACAATACTTTGTTTTACCAAGGTTGAACTGTTTTTACATATCAAAAAGACAAAGCACCTTACTTACCAAGTTGATGTGAACATAATTTTGTGTCCTTGTTCTGAATATTTTGAAGATAATGAAAGTTATTTACTGTTTGCTCAATGCAGAAAATTATATATGCAAATATAATTAAAAAACTACAATAGAAAACAAGAGAACTCACCTGTAAGAATGATAACGGATCTCGGACGGTGCAGCATCAAGCAGGTTCAAAAATTAATGGGAGAAAACACATGATGTGAGGAGCATTGTTGCCAGATATCATAAAGTAAAACACAAAATTCATGCTAGAAATCGAGACCAGCTTACTAATATACACTGGTGTTCAAAATTAAGAGAATTTGCACATTTTGTCGATTTTTGCAAAAAGTACGGAACCGAAGGTACAAATGGTTATTCTTCCACAAACAGGCGTACTCCTCATTTCCCACAGCTAAGACAGCGGAGTGCTAGATCAGCTCCGCGAGCAATCTACTGTTTTCGATCTGGCAACGCATGTGTTCTTGTTTACATTCGAATGTAAACAAGAACATATAACTGAGATGTTGAAAAAGAACTAAAAAAAACAGACCTATCTTACCACGATATACGTTGGGAAACTGATAAAAAAATTATACTTTTGTATTTACAGTAAGTATTTTAATTCGTACTGAGAAATATATAGCAAAAGACAATTTAAGAAGAAAAGCATCGATATTTATTGCCATTCGTGATTCCTCATTATTTCAAGGGTGGGCAGCAAACCATATCTTTCACACCATGATATGCACGTTTTTCTATCTCGTACGACAACGTTAACGAGACTACACAAATTCCATTGAGGCATTATAAAATATAACAGACCAATTCAACGGCAACTTCATGGAATTTTAATACTATCGAAGGGTTAATATGGACAACTTAATATTTACTGAGCGTTGCCAGATCGAAAACAGTAGATTGCTCGCGGAGCTGTTCTAGCGCTCCGCTGTCTTAGCTGTAAGAAATCAAGGCCATCTTTATACCTCGCCTTGTTTAGGGCCACTGGTTAAGGGGATGGGAGAAAACCAGTGCCGTAAGACAAAAATAACACGCATGCCTCACCAGAATTCGAACTCCGACAAATGATCCGGAGCCTAGACCACTGTGCCGGCAGAGCAGCATGGTTGTTTTGAACGTTGTGTTAAAGTAAATTCTACAACTTTTGATGAGTTAGAAACGAATTAAATAGATTCCTTGCACGTGTTATAATAACTTAAGAATTGCATTTGGTGTCGTCATTTTAAAATTTGAGGGTAAACTTGGTAACCTATGTCGGCGATGCTATTAAGAGGCCGCGTGTTCCACACGTTCGATCGCGGAAATTCACCACAGCTTAGGAACAATAGAAAGTATGTGGCAGGGTTTTTTTGACGTGAATACGTCATTAAAATCAGACCAGTACTAGGTGGCCAGTACGGAAAGTTGAACGTCACGAAAAAATTGGCATCGAGTTCGGTCTAATAATTTCTATATCATCAACGCGAACCAAACCAACTTAGTGTCATTCGATAGCTAGGGGAAAACAAAGACTTGTTAGTGACCTTGAGGTTCCGCGCAGCGATGGGGTGGGGGCGTTCCGCTGCGCCGTGCAAACTTCTAATCAGTATAACTCGCAACTGCTAAGCGCTACGACATCGAAATTGGTCTCAAACGAAAGCTAACGTCGAGAGCTGTCGATTTAAAACACCAGGAGTGAAATCAAATACAATGTTGGTTGTGAAAAAACAGATCGCAGTTGAAATTTTTTTTAATTCACAATGTCAGCATATACTAGTCGAAAAGCGAAGCAGAAATACATCGTACGTAGTCCACGCTGAAGAGCAACTCGTCAGCTTTCGATAAACAACGCAATGCCCGTGGCAGAGCGCATGAGTAAGTATCGGAAGCAAAAGAAAATTGCTTCGGCGGCTGCGACGCAAAAGCCCATTAACTGGGAGCATCAGCAATGAACCTCATAAAAACCAGTAATTGGGCATTTTTTTTATTGGAGGTTTAGCGACCACCGTGAGCAACTCAATGGGCTATAAGCAGTCGCCCGTCCCTAATTTAGGGTCACTGGTTCCAGGGAAGGGAGAGAACCAGTGCCGTAAGACAAACACAACATCCATGCCCCACCGGGATTCGAACCCGGACCCCGTTCGGACGAATGATCAGAGGCCATCGTCTAGACCACTGCGCCACCGGGGCGGCTAATAATTGGGCATGTCTGAATAGTGACACTTTAAACGACTCAATGATGATTAGATGCAATAGCACTTCAATTGAAGATATTAATTCTCAAAATGCTATTCAATTTTGGTGGGCCGCCCCGGTGGCGCAGTGGTCTAAGGCGTTGGCCTCTGATCATTCGTCCGTAAGGGTCCGGGTTCGAATCCCGGTCAGGCATGGATGTTGTGTTTGTCTTACGGCACTGGCTCTCTTCCTTCCCTGGAACCAGTGAGCCTAAATTAGGGACGGGCGACTGCTTATAGCCCATTGAGTTGCTCACGGTGGTCGTTAAACCTCCAATCAAAAAAAAAAAAATTTTGGTGGGCAGATGCCTTTGATAGGAAGATCAGGCACAGTACGTATCAGTGGTAAACTGTATCAACATTATTAGTGCCACTTTATGTATATATATCCTAGCTTTTTTCCTTTGTTTTAAATATTATTAAAAGAAATCGGACATCTAAATTCAATGGCCTCTCAAAAATAAATTGTGTAAATTAAAATAGAAAGAGTAATAACATTATAGGACTGAAAATAAATTGTCAAAAAATCAATCATTTTGGAACAAAAGCATATGCAATATTTGCAGTCAATCTAATGATCCTATGCAGTAACTGCTCTGAATCTGTTTGTATGAAGTTAATGAGGGAGGTGTTTCTCATTTGAAAGAAAAACATGCACAACAAACAGTAACTTCTCTGCAAACAGTAACTTCTCTACTTACTTTTCATAGAAACGTAAGTAGAGAAGTTACTGAATTATTATTTTTTTAATTTCGTATGGCCAGTAGATTTTGTTATTTGGCTAGTAAAATTTTTATTCTACTAGCCAATGTTTCAACAGTTTTGCAAGGGCTGGTTACGACAATTCTAAGTGCAAGAAATCATGGGTTCTTCCCGGCGAACCATCATCCTCCACGCCTAAACTGGACATCCATGGCAGGAAGGTGATGCTGTGCATTTGGTGGGATCAAGTCGGTGTAGTGTATTCTGAGCTGCTGCTACCCGGCTAATCCATCAATTCTGAACGTTACCGACGCCAATTACTCGATGTGAAATGTGCACTCACGGAGAAACGGCTGCAATACGCCAAAAGACATGACAAGGTTATTCTTCTCCACGACAACGCTAGACCTCATGTCGCTAAATCCGTGAAAGAACTCTTGGAGTCACTTGGCTGGGACGTCTTACCCCACCCGCCTTATTCCTCGGACATTGCTCCCTCGAACTTCCATTTGTTCCGGTCGCTACAACATGGCCTATCCGAGCAGCACTTCCTTTCTGTCGCGGATATCCCAAAAATGGCTCAATGAATGGTTCGCCATGAAAGAACTTGCATTTTCTACCGCGGAATCCATTTGTTAACCCAACGGTGGGAAAGGGTCGTAGCTGCCAACGGACACTACTTTGAATAGACTATCCTGTATCATTCTGTGGCAACACACATGTGTTTGTGTGGCCAAAAACAGCGGGAATTAATTCAAGCACCTAATATAAATGAAATTGCGTATAAACAATGGATAGTAACTGACAGGACAAATCTAGAATGTATAAGAAAATCAAGTGATAATTTTATTGCATTTTTATTGAAAAATTTAATTTTCTACTGGAACATTCCTTTATAGCCACTGAGCAGTCAGTTTCAGAATGACTTATATTTGAAAGGTGAGGAATTTTTGGTTATATACAATTTTGTTGAAACTTACTCATTCCTTCTTCAGATGCAACTCAGGGATTACATTGGAACATCAGTCAAACAACAATACACCCTTTTCTTGCTTACTTTTAAAATGAAGGAGAAGAAATTAGCCATGTTAGTTTTGTTGCCATTTCAGATTGCCTTACAAACAACACAAGCGCAGTTCACCTTTTTCAGCGATATCTGATGACATTTCTTAATGACAGGTTCAGTGGCACTCTAAAGCATATTTTTTATTTCTCTGATGGGTCTGCTACTCATTATACTAAAAAGAATTTTGGAATTAACTTTTTTACAGGTCTTATCGATATTATTATTAAAAAAATTTGTTGGTCAAATTTTCGAACTAAAGCCTAGTTCGTCATCAGGGCTACGTCACTGGAGTAGTTGCTGCCACTCAGTCAGAAGTATCCAACCGCAATTATCGTTAATTGTGGTACTTCTTCTTCTTTCTATTTCGATCCCTTCTAAGTTTCCTCTTTACTAAGTTTGACTGGTGGCGATTATTCTTACTGAGTCCCAATTTATGAAGTGTCCACTTGCTTGTATATGTCCGTCTAGCCCTGTTTTGTTTTAAAGAATTTTATTAATTTATGTTGTTATTAGGAAGACTGGTGTTTCAGCAGAGCAGCATTTTCATGCAACTTCACATGGAAGAGGTGTCTGTGTGGAACCATCAAACATCTAGCAACACACGCAATTTTGCAGTGATCTTGCATGTCACAGATTATTACTCCTTTTCAGTTATATGAGTGGGCCAAAGGTAATATTCAAACTTGCAATTTTGTTTTTTGTACAAGCAAAGAATACAATGAAGAAAAAACACTTTTAAAGAAATGATACAGTAATGCCAAGGTAATCCCAGGAACATACAAGTTTCACTATTTCAAACCCATTGATGATAAAATTTAAGTGAGAACATTCTCAAATTGCCCAAATTCCAAAATTGAGTTGGTGACTACAGCGACATCAAAAATAGAGCTCTGTGACATAACAGGGTATTTCACCTTCACATATGCAGAAAAATGATGGGTTGGATGTGTACTGAATGTATATGAAGAAACTGATGAAGTCAAAATCTGTTTTCTTTATCCAAATGGACCATCAATAACATACTATTATCCTCAAAAGCCTGACATTTTACTTGGAAGAACATATAATACATTATCTGCTGATGATACAGCTAAGGCAATTCAGAAATACCAGTTCCTGCGTTGCTGACTAAACACTACCGAAATCGGTGAAGGAACTGACCTGTCTTCTCCAAGCCGAGTAGAAAATACCGCTAGCCGTCGTACAACGCCTGGTTGAGAGTATGTCCCGGAGGGTCGCAGCTGTGATCGCCGCTCGTGGAGGCTCCACTAACTATTGAAGGTGAATAAACTTCGTTTTCCTTTGCTATCACAAGTGTCCAATTACTTGTTGGTAGATAGTGTAGAACGCATATGGTTTCCACCATAACTATGGCATACGCTTCCATTAAAAGGAATTGCATACTTTTTTTTTTTTTTTGATTGGAAGTTTAACGACCACCGTGAGCAACTCAGTGGGCTATAAGCAGTCGCCCATCCCTAATTTAGGGTCACTGGTTCCAGGGAAGGGATAGAGCCAGTGCCGTAAGACAAACAACATCCATGCCTGACCGGGATTCGAACCCGGACCCCTTACGGACGAATGATCAGAGGCCAGTGCCTTAAACCACTGCGCCACCGGGGCGGCAATTGCATACTTTGAATTAATATTTACATTTTGTTTCTTAGAATTGCTTTTAGTATGCTGCACATTACTTATTGATTCTGAAAAATTCCAGAGAGTGCAAGTTGGAGAAAATATTCGCTTTGCCTCATTAGTAGCTGTTTCAGCAGCAAGCGTTTTCGAGAATGCACCATCAAGAGTCAGTTCCGTTTCAGCTAAGAGCCTGTGTTGTACCGCGTCATCAATTATTCCACATACTAACTGGTCTCGTAGACAATCATTCAGTGTACCTCTGACATTACACTGCTCTGCTAAACGTCGGAGGTCAGTAACATAGTCAGTAATACTTTCACCTTTACGCTATATACGTTTCTGGAACAGATAGCGAGAATAAATTTCCGAGGATCTAGGACTAAAATGATTTTTTAACAATTCATTCAATTCATCATACGATTTATCAGTTTTAATGGTGACACTAACGAACGAGCAATGCTCAGTGACTAGCGTCTCGCGACAGCGATATCCACATATATCGAGTTATCTCATTGGCAGCAATAAAACCGGCACCCACCAATTGGCGACCAGCACTGAAACGGCACCTGTTGTTTACAGCGGAACGCTAGAACAGCTCCGCGAGCAATCTAGTGTTTTCGATCTGGCAACGCTCAGTAAATATTAAAATGTCCGTCCATATTACCCTTCGATAGTATTAAAATTCCATGAAGTTGTCGTTGAATTGGTCTGTTATATATATTTTTTTTTTTTTTTTGATTGGAGGTTTAACGACCACCGTGAGCAACTCAATGGGCTATAAGCAGTCGCCCGTCCCTAATTTAGGGTCACTGGTTCCAGGGAAGGGAGAGAGCCAGTGCCGTAAGACAAACACAACATCCATGCCTGACCGGGATTCGAACCCGGACCCCTTACGGACGAATGATCAGAGGCCAGCGCCTTAGACCACTGCGCCACCGGGGCGGCCTGTTATATTTTATAATGCCTCAATGGAATTTGTATAGTCTCGTTAACGATGTCGTACGAGATAGAAAAACATGCATATCATGGTGTGAAAGATATATTGTTCGCTACCCACCCTTGAAATAATAAGGAATCACGAATGGCAATAAATATCGCTGCTTTTCTTCTTTGTCTTTTGCTATATATTTCTCAGTACGAATTAAAATACTTACTGTAAATACGAAAGTATAATTTTTTATCAGTCTCCCAACGTATATAGCGGTAAGATCGTTCATTTTTTTAGTTCTTTTTCAACATCTCAGTTATAGTTTTCATTAAGTACACGAAATATTTTTTATCTTTTTTGATGAAACCAACGTTAGTCATCATGAATAAAAAAATAAGAACGGAATGCAAAGATAATCCCCCATAATGTACAAGCGGCTAGATCCAGCAGCTTGGCACACATCCAAGATTCTCCCGTGCAGGAAGCCACACCTCTCATCCGTGAGCCTTTGCGTCAGCCGTCAATCATTTAGGACTGTCAACATGGTCTGGTAGTTTCTACCGTACAGGTAACGCAGATTTTTAAAGCCGATCTGTTGTGATATCCCTCGGCGTGTTTTGCTACGTACATAGCGTTGGTTAAACTATTTGTCGTTTCTGCCATACGGAAGCATTGAAAATTTAAGTAATTTTTAGAAGCTCATATTTTCTGTTAAACTAATTTGTCAGTGTAGAATTTTTTCCTGTGTTTGACAGCGTACTTCAGCTTGTTGATATTTTTCAGTTCTTTGGTATTTAATCGTTCATTGCAATTTACTGTGAATGGCTACGTCATATTTTGCTGTGATTTGCGCGCTTTTTAGCTTATGTAGTGTTTTGAAATTGTAGCAAAATTAACGAAAATACCTCTGACTTTGGCAAAAAAACTTTATCTTTTGTTTCAATACTCTTTTTCCATGTTTCAAATTCCGCCAGCAATTCGAAAGTTAGTACACGATCTTCTAAATTATATCCATGATTAGAGCATAAATGTTAATTTAAATCTTCAGAATACAATGCAATATTACAGTTTTCTACTGCACATGGAAATTTCAAAGTGAATCAAAGGATTTCTGTGATTTGTGAATCACTTTAACGTGCATATTTCGATCTCTAACACTACTTAATTTCTTTTCGCAATAAATACATCGCACAGAAGTGTTTTCCATTTTTAAGATAGAATTGCATTGTATTCTGTAGATTTAAAGCAACATTTATGCTACACTCATGGATATAATTTAGAAGATCGTGTGCTATCATTCGAATCGCTGGAGGAATTTGAAACATGGAAAGAGAGTATTCAAGCAAAAAGAGTATGTCAAACACAGAAAAAATTTACACTGACAAACCAGTTTAACAAAAAATATGAGCTTCTAAAAATTACTTAAATTTTTCAATGCTTTCGTATGGCAGACACGACCAAGAGGGTAACCAACGCTCTGTACGTAGCGAAACACGCCGAAAGATGTCACAACAGATCGGATTCAAAAATCTGCGTTACCTGTACGGTACAAAATACCAGACCATGTTGACAGTCCTAAATGATTGACGGCTAAGAGGCGTGGCTTCCTGCACGGGAGAATCTTCGATGTGTGCCAAGCTGCTGGATCTAGCCGCTTGTACAGATCACAACAACCACCGGGATGATGGGTGTTGCCAATCACGTTTATTCATCTACAAATTAGCTATACAGAATATCGGAGAATATGACAACATTATTTGATACAAACCAAGTAACATGTTTGAATGAATAATAAACAAGACAACATGTTTTTATTGCATAGTATTAATTTAAAGTTCCGTATTTCTACATGCTCTTGAAAACAAGTAATTGCTGTTATCCATATAAATTTAAACTCCATTAAGGAACAAGATTTGCAATATTCTGTCAACAAGCACCAGTGCAAAAGCACTGTTTGAGAACAAATTGATGATCAGCAATTACCAATTCAAAAACACTTGTTTTAGGAACAAAATGTTCAAAAATTAATTTATTATTGGTCACAGAGTTATGAAAATGGGTCCTGGGAAACTTCAAGTGAAACGAAATGTCACCTCTGTCGTTATTACTGTATCGCGTTTCTGAAAATATAAAAATACCTGTTACAGTACAGCATTACTGCTACACAGTGCTTACACGTTCCAATTCTGCCTGATTTACAAGAGCTCTCAAGAGACTTTACAGATATTTCACCAATATTTCTCTCTAAAACACCCTTGATCGAATGTAGCGACTATGTTATTGCGGGTGATTGAATGCACTGCGAAACGATTTCCTTTCTATCTCCCTTCTTAATTTCACATGAAATTATATGACCTGCATTAAGAATCACTTCCTCTTCTTTGATGCATCATGAATTTTTTGTAGCGTCCACAAATTTCATTACCTCAAGGATTGAAAGTGTTAAACCGGCCATTCCAACATACGCCTTTACGGAAACACGTGCGACGTTATCCGTACTAAGAGGAGTTTGTTTACATTTGCGCAGCGCCCTCTATAGTTTATTTAGGTTGTCAATAACACTGCGTTGTATCTAATAAACTGCCATCGTCTCTTTGGCCTCTGAAAGGTATGTTTTGCCTTCCCAGTGTAATTACAGTGTCAATAATTGGAAGCAACCTTTTGCGATTTTCTTCAACTTGTTTTAATCGAGATGTAGATAGATAACGTATTACGAATTTCCTTTTGCGGTTTGTTAAATTCTTTCACAAGTTCTTCTGCCGACTGAACTGAATTTTTGTGATACTTACTACGTTGGTGATTCTCTAAAATTCCATTATTACCAAGGAGCTTCAAAAATGTTTTCAGAGCTTTTAAAACTAAATTCACAGATTGAGTTTGGCATCGACTATCACCTACAACATTTGGAGCAAACAATGAACAATATTTACAGTAAACTTCTTTCATTAATAGGGAATACACTAACCACGGGTAGTTTTCCAAATGACTTCGATTTAAGTACCTTTTCACAATTTTATCAATTTTATTGTGCTCGGAGAATGGAAAACGTAATTTTCCGGTGGACAAAATGGTTTTTCTAAAAGCTCGTTTCTTCTAAAATCGCTTATTTTATTTTTTTATCATTACCAGCATAAAGACCAATATCATTTTCGTATTAAGTTTCAAATTGCACAGGTAAAGTGTGGTCCATACACCGTGCTCAGAACATTGTTTTGAGATGTTGATTCTCATCATCAGACAGTTCATCCCTGGCACGTTGTCAATTGATTTTAAATTCGCATAATCAATTGATTAATTCTGCCAGATAGACACCGTCCCGTCCAAGAGGAAACAGAACGTTTCCGTTATAATAAATATCTCGGAATAGTGATACAATCAACATTCATAAAAGTACTTCTAAAGACCAAATGAAATAGTCATGAAACAGGATTATTACACAACTCGCGCTTGACTCACCAAGGAACTGAACTGGAGTGACAAATATGAGCAAATATGATGCGTTTTGAACAGGAGCTCCTCTCTCATCCCTCAGTGGAAGACCGACGAACGAAATGAAAATACGTTTTATAGTGATGTGTGACTATTTTTATAATTAATTGTTTTACTCTGAGGTAGTACAAATATTGCCTTCCATAATTATTAATATACATATGTTCTGTCAAAGTTCTATAGCTGGTGTCCCCATCTTGTGAATCAAACCGTAATGAAAAAATCAAAATATAAAAAACATAGAAACAAAAAAATGAGATATATTTTCATTTTACTGCAAACTATTAGATGAAACCTAAAAAAAATGATTATGAGATCATTCTACTTACACGAAAAAGTTTTCGATCCCGTAACTAACCAATAGAAGATATGTTTTAAAATTCCAAGTTATCAGTTTTAAATTCAGTGAACAACCATTAAAATATGTTATTCAAAATGAAAATTTTGCAATTCTAACATTATTCTTAACTAACTTTTGCAGAATAAAGAAATGATTTTTAATATGATGACTTCAGAATCATGAACCTATTTCTAAGATCACAACGTAGTTTCCCCTTGCTCCATTTGCAGCATGCACATAATACATATAACAAAACGTATAACATTACATGCCGTTTCATTCCACAGCAATAAGAACATTTATAAAACGTAAAACCCGCACTTCATGAAGGATTAACTAGCGTTCAATCAACAACTGGTATTTATAAAATTTCAGTACTGAATACTAATAAGCCCGGTGGCGTATTTCACAAGTGAATGTACCGAGGCTGACGAGAAAGACAGGCTACGGTGCGAAATAGTCACGTGCACAACTTAGTGCTGTCGCCAAGTCAATCGGTTGAACAGCCATTGCATCGTTTGTTCACAGTTATTTGTATTGAGTGAGTGTTCCGTTTATTGTCATTTGGATACACGTATAGTTTTGTGAGGTAGGTATTTTTATAATTCGAAGATAAGGTTAATTCTTAGTAAACGTTTTATTTAGTTTTAGTGATAGTTATAGGTTTAATGAGTAGATCTTAGTTTCACACGTGTTGAAATCTGTTCATGTCTCGTGAATTGTGAAGTATAAAGAAGTGAGTTATTCTGTGGTGTTGAATTCTTATTTCAAATAGAATAATTAATATTTTTTACCAATGCCGATTCACATAGAGCTTGAATATTACCAGAAATCAGGGCAACTTTTCAGGGAATTAGCCTTCGTAATTTGTATAACATTTGCATCTCCAACAATCGTTAGCCCTTTCTTTACGAAATTAATGCTTGAACTGTTACATTGCCGCCCCGGTGGCGCAGTGGTCTAAGCGATGGCTTCTGATCATTCGTCCAAAAAGGGTCCGGGTTCGAATCCCGGTGAGGCATGGATGTTGTGTTTGTCTTACGGCACTGGCTCTTTCCCTTCCCTGGAACCAGTGACCCTAAATTAGGGACGGGCGACTGCTTATAGCCCATTGAGTTGCTCACGGTGGTCGTTAAACCTCCAATCAAAAAAAAAAAAAAAACTGTTACATTGTAATGTGTCTCTGAATTAAAGAGGACATTTTTTAATTTCGTAACTTAATGTAACTGTGATATAGCATTTGTCTGATTGAATTTACTAAAGCTGTCTGAACAGTGTGGACAGATTATGTTGAAAAACTGCATGATCAATTTTATTCTAACTGTACAAAACATAGGGAACTACTTTCGATTAAAAATTTCATATCTAGTTCTTCACTTGTATTAAAAGGTATAATTATTTTTAGAGGAATTGCCATGCCACGATTTCGCAGTGTTAGTGGCTGCAAGTCAAATTATAGAAGTGAAAAGGAAACTTACAACTTTTGCCATACCAAAGTAATGTATGCAGCAGATTTTGTATAAGACAAACTTTGTCTTATACAAAATCTGCTGCATACGTTTAAACAAAGTTCTGATTTTAGATTTTTTATTCATTTTCTGTTGAATCTTTGTGTATGAGTAGCTTGAAAATTAAATAGGAAAACATAACTCCTCAGCTGCAAAATACTCTTGAACAACTTAGTAAAAGCCAAACATGATAACCGAAATGATTTGAAATCGCGTGAAAGAAAAATTAAGAAGTTGAAAGTCAGAACGCTTAGTTTTCCGTGTCTTTCCTTAGTGCATAGTGTGCACAAAGTCCTGAGATAGGAAAAAGAGTTCAAACTTATCAAATATTTTATATGCATATAAAGTGTTTAGCCAGGTTGGTTAAAGCATTGAAATGTATTTTTCTTCTGTAGTAAATGCAGATAACATTTCTGAAAAGTTATCTTTGAAACTAGAAAGTAAAGATATGTCATATTTGGTTTCATTTTATTTGAAACTTGTTTGTCATTTGGATACACGTATAGCAGTACTTCAGTTAGCGTCTCGTAACATATTTCCGATCATTTTTCTGCTTCATCACATATTATTCACATAGTGATGCTGAGTGGTGGTGTCATTATGTACTGAAGATTTGTATTTAATTTTTGGTGGTGTCTTTTTTTTTTTTTTTTCAAATTGGAACTAATATTGTTTGTGCAGTTGTTGCCCGTGTTACACAATGTGCCTGTGATATACCTTTTTTATATTCTCCTATCCCAAGATATGCATCTTAATTTGCCAAGCCATTTCACAGCAAAATGGGCCAGAGGTCCTCATTTTAATAGCAGTTTTGATTTCATCAGTCCAAATTCATTTGAAAATCTATGGACTATTTTCTTTCCGTGGAAGATGATGCTGTACTCTTTCACGTCATGGGGTCTGGCTAGTCCCTCAAAGACACCATACCCGTACGAGTTCCATGTCACTTATTTCCAGATTAATAAATGTTAGCAGTAATATTGTAGCATTTTTGTTTACGTTTTAATACTGTACTAAAAAATTCCAGGAAATTTCTCTTATTTTTCATACTTGCCACTATGACTTCATTGCCATAAAATTTTTGATAAAAACACCTGTGTGAAGTTAACTGAAGTGTTACTGTGTGTGTGTCAGAGCTGAGTTCGGGCTCAATTTTAAGAGCCCGAACCTGAAGTATGTCAGCCCGATTGAGCCCGAAAACTATGATTAACCTGTATAGGCATTAAAAAGTTTTCCAGACTTCCACTCTTTCCTACCCATGCAATTAACCGATGTCTTTCTCAACTGCAGAGTGGGTAAGGGATGTTTCTATAATTTCTTTAACCATTCATTTCTTCCTGAAATGTTTTTTTTTTTTGGGGGGGGGGTATCAGGAAACATCTTGAGGCACAACAAACTATGTCGCATGTTGCTCAATAGAATTAGCAGGGAGCTGCCCCTTTGAGGTAGGGAGCAAAATTCCATCAGCTTACTATCTATACTTCTTAAAACTTATCCTTGGCAGAAATCCTGTAATTCATGGCATATGGTATTTTGTTATCCAAGCCCGGAATGGATAGCCCTGCAGAATTCCTACTCCCCATTTAGACCCAGTTGCTGAAGAATTTTCTTTAACAACTTGAAAGTGTAAAAAAAGCCTCGTGTGCTAAATCATATAAAATCGCATTAAAAGAAAAAGGAAGAAAATTCTTCCCCTCCAAGCTCGAACTCCAGTAAGTAATACGCAGCCAGCACCTGGTTCGGGTTCGGCCCGTCTCAGCACTGGTGTGTGTGTGTGTGTGTGTGTGTGTACTAGTGCTTAGCTTGACATTTATAGTAGGTATATTGAAAGTAAAAATTTAATTTTACCATAACGAGCAAATTTGGCTTCTAGTAAAGAATGTTAGCAAAATGTATAAGTTCCCTAGTGCTATGAAAAATTAACCAAGTGTTATGAAAAATTAACCAATTCCTTTAGAAATGTGTGGGAAATAATTATTTATACTGTTGAAATGTTGTCTAATCCAAAATGTGTTATCAAATATGTTTTATAAAAAAGTAGATCACAGTTAGGTATGAACATTACAAAAGTAGATTTTAGGTAAAGAAAATAATGGACATAACTCATACATAAAATATTCAGATTGTAACACATACTGGAGGATCTAAAACTGAGATAATTTTGATGTAACTTGTGATAATTCAAACTATTTGAAACAGATGTCTTAATTTCTGCCATTGGTTAGCAAGAATTCTTTATTTATTTTGTTGTATGTATCTATAACTTTGTTGCAGATGCTATCACATAAGGAAAGTTAGGGTAAACAATCTGAAGCTGAATACAGTTGCAGCTTGTGCTGACTTCCTTCTTTCAAACTATTTGAAACAGACATTTGAGGTACATTTATGTAAAAAAAATGGACCCATTTGTTTATTTTTAATAGTATTTTTTACTTCGTTCCGCTTGAAGATACAAGACAAATTGATAGTCAATAGGTAAGTTGATACTTTTTCCAAATGTAGTGTTGATGCTAATTTTTAAAGCAAACTAAAAATTTGATTTCTGAATTGCAGCAAAGTGCTTTAATAATATGAGGGTGGATCAAAAAGTTAGTTACACTGTTGAATAAAACAAACAAGCAAAGATATACTCAAGGGATGTATGTTGGTTTAAAGGTACAACATTAATTCATTTTTCGACATAGGCGCCTAAGGACTGTAAACATTTATCGGAACGTGCGATTAACTTTCCCATACCTGTACAGAAAAAGTCCAGTTTGGTGCAACTAGTTAAGGACCGCACTTTTCACAGCCTCATCAGGTTGGTAATCATTGTCCACTAACGTCCTGTTTCATTTTACCGAACAAATGGTAGCCGCATGGGGATAAGTTGGGGCTGTAAGGTGGACGTTGCCACACCTCCGACTTGAATGACTACAGCAATTCCCTTTGTTTTCCGTGCTGTGTAGCGTTGTTGGGCAGCAGAGTGACACCTTCGCTCAACTTACCCCGGCATCTGTCCTTAATTGAATTTCGCAAATTTAATAGTGTTTGGCAATATGAGTCACTATTGATGGTCATCTCTTTTGACAGAAATTCTGTGTAAACAACAGATTCACAGTTGCCATGACCTCTCCCGCAGACAGAGACAGTTGGACTTTTCACGTCTTCCTTGTTGGAAAGGTGACATGTTTCCATTCCATTGACGATCGTTTGATTTCAGTTACGTAACAGTAAATATGTGATTTCAGATTACTTATAGAGATATATATATTTCCCATGTATAATAAGAAGAAATATTTCTTCCCCAATGTTTACCTGAATAACTGGGAATTTGCTAAGCATCGACCTGACTCTAAATAGCTGAGCTACGATGAAGCAGGGCTCACTTTGACTGGCGAAAATCTGAGATTATTCAGATTAAATCACTCGGATGTTTGGGACTTCCTCATCCTGGATGGTGTAACGGTAGCATGCTCGAATGGAAATCGGGAAATGCAGGTTCGCTTCCTGCTCCATGGCGATGAATTTTTAAAATTTTCTGGTATGAAAGAGTTAGTCAGTAGCGCTAAATCTGCAATTTCAGATTGCTTATTGGCTCATAATACAATTAAATTTCTGTGAATGGTGAGCAAGAATTCTGTTTACTGAGCTATAGTTTGAATTAAATTCTAGTATGGAAATAGTTTTTTTAAAATTTTTGGCTTACCTAACAGTGTTCAATTATAGTAATTGTGAATTTACAAACGAAAGGAAAATTCTAATAGTGACAAAAATGAATAATTTTATGAAAAAAAGTTCTTGCATTAATTTTTCACAAAACAATGAGAGCATTTTTTGTGACAGTATCCTTCATTCGACTTTTTTTTCAATTACCAAGAAAATAGCTTTGTGCCAGAATGTGTTGTCACATAATTTTAAAGTGTTGAAATATATACAGATAAGGATTAATTTTTTTCTTCCCCAAGTAGAAATAAGTAAAATAAACTAATGCACAGACATGATTTGTATTAAAAGGGATCCTAAGCATTTTTTAAAGAAGGAATTATTTCCAAATTATGTACTTTTAGTGTACAGAAGCATTGTCCTAGAAATAACCCCATTAAACAAAATACATGCAATAATATCCAAAAATTATTTTTTTTTCCAGAACAAGAAAAAAATATAACTTTTTAATTTAGTAAGGAACGTTTTAGCCAGAGATATGTATATGAGGGAACACTTTTTCTTCGACCTCAATATGATTTCGCTTGACGTTTTCCGTTTGCTATTAATATTCTGTACGCTATTTATTAAACGAATTTGCTTTTCATTGTTGCTAGAAAATCATGAAGGCAAAAAGAAAAATAAATGAACTACACGGACAATGAAGAAAATATAGTTAATTTCATTAAATCGAGCAACAAAACTTTCGAATATGTCTCTTGATACGATTTTGCTAAAGGAATGGCTAAACGCAAAAATCCACACTACACGGAAAACGAAAAAAAAATAATTCAGTAGTGTTAAACGATTAAGTTCAGTAGAACTCACATTTTAATAATGTTCCTTTTGAACGTTTTATTCTCTAATAGTTTGAAATTAATATGCAATGATTAGATGTGCCACCTTATATTTGCTGCGTGTTGGAAAAAATAGCTCTCTACTCGGTCACCGTTTGCTCTCGGCAGCCCAAGCAGAGGCAACAGCACTACCTTGGTCACGTGACCTTACAGATTCCCTTCCGCACCGAAGCCTGTCTTTCTCGTCAGCCTCGGAATGTACGAAATTGCGATTAGAGCCATTTCCGCCACACGATTGGTCAGAGCTGCTTTGGAGATTTGGCGTGGGCGGGGCGTATAAGGAGAGTCATGTGACAGGAACACTTTTTATCTGGGGAAGTTCTGCTTGCTAATTCATTGTGAGGTTACTTAACATATGTGACAATTAATTCATACTGAATTATATCGTGGTAAGTTCTGGATCCTAAGAAGTTCACTCTGAGGTTACTTAACATATGTGAGAAATGATCATATTGAATTATATCGTGAAAAGTTTTTTCGTGAGAAGTTCTGCTTCCTAAGAAATTCAGTGAGGTTACTTAACAAATGTGACAAATGATCATATTGAATAATACGATAAGGAATATCTGCAGTTTCTCAGACGAATACAAGTCGAAATCTATATCAATATTAAAATTGAGGACGACTTTAATGACTAACTAGTTGAATACCATACTCCGTATCTGCCAATAGATGGCAGCATCGTCAACTGCCGATCACTATTCGTTCTGTTGTGAAAGTGCGTATATAAGGATACTAAAAAGTATCCTTTCAAAGGTCCTTTCTATTACCCTTAAAAGGACCGTTAACAATGAAAAGTATGTCTCCACAACGAGATATTCTGACGATCAAGTTTTTTTCCTCATGAATGTGAGGAGGTTTAGCTAGAAAATAAAATCAAATATAGTGATTTTGTATTAGCAAAGAACTACCTAATGGCACGAAGTACGACCAGTGATGTATTCAGGTATCTTTTCGGGGGGAAGGGGGGTGTCTTAGCTCCCCCGAAAATCCATGGACTCCCCGTAGATTTTTGCGTGATCACCCTTTATATTTAGTCTAATTTTTTGTTTATAGATGAAAATTTGGAGAAATTAATTTAAAAAATTTAAGAAAACGGAGGAAAATATTATAATAAAAATAACTCATTCAAAGTATTATTTTAATTATTAAATTAATTGCTTTGTTTTATACACTAAAACTAAAATTTAATTGCCATCGGCATGTATATTTACGTTTTCTAAATCCGACGAGTCAATGCAACCAATAATGTATACAATATCTCGAGAAAAAAAACGGAATTTCCGTTGTTAATTAGAGCGATAAATGACTTCACATAATGTGTTAACACTTTAAATAACTTTTTTTTAAATGTAGCTCTGAAATCAAAGTAGTTATGAAAATATATATACTCTATAGAAAAAATTGTTGCTCTAGATGAGAATACTTTTGTAAATTTGTTTATAAATGGAACAATTGTTCATGTTAAAAATATATTATGAAGTCCTACCAAAATTACTCAATACTTTCTCCGGATAAAAATCAGGAGGGTAGAAGAAGTCCAGTTCATTTTGATCACATATGCAAGAGGGGCAAACAAGAAAACCAAGCATTGTTTCACAATTCGTTAAATATTTTAGAGCCTTTGTATTTGATAGTTAAGTTTACTGTGATTTTGTAATCACCAACGGCATGCTGCTTGCACTGCAATACATCATCATATTTTGGAAGCTGGCATTCAGCTTTATTTCAGTCTTCTGGATGCCGACTTCCCATGTATATGGTTAAGTAAGCCTCAATGTAGCTAACGTGACGTTAGGGCTTCCAATGCAACAAAATATTTGTGCTACCCAATTTTTAACGATAGCAAATTATTGAAAATGATTCCCATATTTTTTTTTCTGGCGGTATGTAGTTTGCGCTCTGTGACAAAAGAAAATCCAGGAATTTTAAACGATTAATTAGTTGTTTTTTTTACTACTATGTGCTAACCTAAATAATCTAAAGGGGCTGAAACCAAGTGGCAGCGGAATGGTTTGCACCATACGTTTTCAGGTAACACTGTAATGATCCTTAATAATCAGAAAAACACTAAAATATGTTTGCCACTCCTAATGTTTAGGGGGCGGAGGGGGAAGAATTTTCTCCAGTACAGCACCGTTATCTTACTAGCATCCTTAATATTTTACACCACCGCAGCATGGTGAAATCAGTGGTGCATTACTGAATTAAAATAGAGGTATAACTTTTTTACATTTTTAATCACTTGCATGTGTAGATTTCAGAAAATTTGTTATATGTATTAATGTATATATAAATAATATAAATGTATTAATGTATAAATAAATAACAAATAATAACAAGTTTGAGCCCCTCGAAATTTGCGATTGACTTCTACGGAAAAAACTCTCTGAATGTAACGCTGAGTACGATCTCAAGACAGTGTTCTGTTGAAATAAGACACTTCCGTCGGAATAAATACTTCAGAATGTTGTTTGCCATATATTGTGGCTGATAAAATAGTAAGTAATCTGTCATATATATATATATTTCTAATATTTAGGAAATCTTCATATTTTTGTCCCTCCAAACTTAATCAAAAATGCCTTCAATTCCCCATTTCAACCCGCCTTCTCCCCGAAAAAAAAACGTTAAACAGTTTATGGTTCTCCATACAAAATACATCAGTACTAATCCTGTTCTACAGCAGTGCTCGCTGACATCTATATATAGATTGAAGCATGGCTTTCTGCGATTAATCAAAGATAAGACACAAGTCCATAAAGTCATGTTGATATAAAAACTCAAAAGTTCCCCTACCAATAAAGTACACCCTCTATTTACCTCCTGTCGCTTTCTGAATGTACGGGTAAAACAACTAGGGTTAACCATTTTCTCAATGAAAACACCCGAACATTAAAATGGCATGTGCAGCAAAGCTTACATGTCTCACTCACATGACTCTCCTCGTAGGCCCTGCCTACTCTCAATCTCCAAAGTGGCTCTGAACCAATCGCGTGGCGGAAATGGCCTTAATCGCGATCCTGTACATTCACTTGTGAAATACGCGCCTCGGTGGCGCAGTGGTCTAAGCGATGTTCTCTGATCGTTCATCCGAAAGGAGCCCGGCCGCCCCGGTGGCGCAGTGGTCTAAGGCGTTGGCCTCTGATCATACGTCCGTAAGGGGTCCGGGTTCGAATCCCGGTGAGACATGGATGTTGTGTTTGTCTTACGGCACTGGCTCTCTCCCTTCCCTGGAACCACTAACCCTAAATTAGGGACGGGCGACTGCTTATAGCCCATTGAGTTGCTCACGGTGGTCGTTAAACCTCCAATCAAACAAAAAAGGAGCCCGGGTTCGAATCCCGGTGAGGCATGGATGTTGTGTTTGTCTTACGGCACTGGCTCTGTCCCTTCCCTGGAACCAGTGACCCTAAATTAGGTACGGGCGACTGCTTATAGTCCATTGAGTTGTTCACGGTGGTTGTTAAACCTCCAATAAAAAACTAAAAAATACTAATAAAAGAAAAGAAACATTCCTTACCGCTTAAAATATCTTTTGTAATCGAGCAGGATCTTCACAATAAACTGGAAATGATAACACAATTACGAAACGAGTCAAATCCGTAGGGCCGCCACGGTGGCGCAGTGGTCTAAGCGATGGCCGAGTCAAGCGATGGCCTCTGATGTCCGTAAGGGGTCCGGGATCGAATCCCGGTGAGGCATGGATGTTGTGTTTGTCTTATGGCACTGGCTCTCTCCCTTCCCAGGAACCAGTGGCCCTAAATTAGGGACGGGCGACTGCTTATAGCCCATTGAGTTGCTCACGGTGGTCGTTAAACCTCCAATAAAAAAAAAATAAAAAAATCCGTAGGTCTACTGGAAAAAGAGTAGCCCCAAAGCGAGTACAGAATTTGGATGCGAGCAAAGTGAGTAAAGCCAAAGCTCGGATCTTTCGTACTCTCCACTCCAGGACCGATGCGAACGGCGAACAAGATCTGCTGGAACTACTGAACGGATGTTTCTGTTCACTCTGTTGACCGGGTTCACTTGGAACCATGACTGGGAACGGTAATCGCGAACACTATTAAAAAAAAATTCAAGACACGAGGTCACGTGGACGAGAGAGACTCAGACAAGATGTCAAGTCATTCATTTTTCTAGTTCAATCTTTATAGGTGAGCCAAAGAATTTATATTCTTTGGGTGAGCATTGCGTCTTTTTCGTATTTTCGTAAAGAATCAGTAATTGTTTTCTTTCGTTCAGCTTCACTATTTAATTTCTCAACGTGACATTTGGATAGTGTGAATAGGATTTTCTGGTGTAGAACGTTTGATTAATTGAAGTTCTTCATGTCACTTTATTGGGCTACATAATGCCTCTTATTATATCTGAATATTCCATTATTGCTTGTATTCATACGTTAGAAGAAATCATAATAGTGCACAACTGTTAATTGTTTTAATTGATTTTGTTAATGAACTTGTTTATTTCATCGCACAGTTGCCAGAAATTTCAGTGTGTTCAGTTGGTGGCATGAAGGTGAAACAGCTTGCTTTTCATAAGTGAATTGCAGTTGTCCCAAATAAATGGAATTTGCATGAAATTCAGATTGAAAGCTAGCCAGGCCATATATAAAGGGAGGGCTGTTATCCTCCCAGAATGGTCACATTAGTGGTGTAAATTCATGCTCTGAGTATCATAAATACCAAAGTTCCCATGGTCCTTATAAATCCTTAAGAAATGCGTAATTTTTTTTATGGTGCTCAAAGTACTTAAAAAGTACTGTACTTTCTCATTATACTGACCTACAACGTTCATATACCCATTATACCGACCTATTATACACATAACATTCAAATCAAAGAATTACTATGTAAATGAAAGTCGATCAGTGGCGTATATTCGAGGCTAGCTGCGAAGCCCGGAGAATGCACAAATAAGTCAGTTATTTGCTTTTATGCACAAGTAAGTCAATTATCAATGGTATTAAGCCATGTTGATGTTTCACTGCGAAAAAACAACACATGATCACTTCTTTTGACTAAGAGAATGAGTCTGGTGATCAAAGACCAACAGGCCTCCTAGTGGAGGGATGGTGTCATCATGACGCAACCAGTCGCTCTACCAGTCTTTGCTGTCTTATTCGAAGACCTTAGATACGTTTGCCGGGTAGGGTTTCCTTAACAACATGAAGGAGTAGATGAAGTCTGAGTGTGCCGTTGCTTTACGCAACAGTTCGCTCAGAAAAGAGACTTTGACTACCTTCATCTCTTGCATGCTCCCGCCGTACATGTCCGTGTTTCGCAAAAGCTGTTTCAGCTGTGTGAAGTGTCAATGAATTAAAATTAGTGATATTATATTTTAAACTCGTGGCTTTTGTTGGATTCGAACTGTTTTGAAATTTTTTTGTGAAAGCTTTCCTGATCATCTACTGTCAGAACTTCTTTAAATTTTGACACAGTTTGACTCAAAAATGAAATGTGTGTGTGTGAAGGTGTTTATTATTCTCTTGATGAATACAAAAAGAAATTAGTAAGAGACATTACTAGTTACGTGAAATTTAATAAATTGGACATTGCGTTTATTGAGATGCAAAAATTAGCAGACCTAATATTAAAATTTCCATCAAGAACTGCAACTGCCATAAGAAGTTTTTTTTTGCATTAAAAAGAATCAAGACATACTATACTTTAGGGAAACACTAGGGCATTTACACTTTAGCAAATTGGCAGTTTTGTCAATAGGAAAAAACATTTTTTTAAAAATGTGATGGTACTGGGAAGAAACTTTTTATGGAAAAGTGCAACACTTTTCAGTACTGGGGGTGGGTGAGATAGCCCTGGTCTTGGACCCAAGATATGCAACTGATCAGTAAATATAATGATTTAATTTATTAAAATGTAAAAAATTAGCCATTGAAATTTCCATTGCACAATGGCCTGTGCTCTCACTGCTAGCTGCCTTTATCTCGTGTGTGTCCTATAGGGCAGGCACGTCACAAGCTCCGAGAGTGGTATTAATGAAAAATCCCTACTTCGCTTTAAAGGGGAAAAAAATTAAGAGGGAGATAATGTGACTAACCTATTATACACAACATTCAAATCAACGAATTACTATATAAACAAATGTAGATCAGTAAATATGATTTAATTTATTAAAATAAAAAAATTAGTATTTTTTTTAATTTTAATAAATTAAATAATTTTATTTATAAAATAAAAAATAGTAACTTTTATTATTCTAATAAATTAAATCATTATATTTACTTTTGTTTGTATAATAATTTGTTGATTTGAATGTTATGAGTATAATAGGTCGGTATAATGGGATGCCAACGTCTTAAGTCAGTATAATGGGAAAGTACTTATTATTTTTCCTAACTGCCTGCATGAAATGCATAGTTACAATGAAGTGCATACAACTCCTACTGCTGGTTGGCAGTGTTAAGACGACGCCCTGTGATGTTGGCAGAAACTTAAATTATATGCAACAGTTTGTAAACTTCATCAGCATACTTTAATTTGCATAGTTATGTCATGTAAAAGCATATTTGTACACATTTTCGTGTGTGGAATACTTAAGGTCCGTAAAAAAATCTTTGTGGGGTGCTTAAAAAGTGCTTATATTTTTCGGGACATAATAAGTGGGAACCCTGGAATACACAGCGTGTGAACAAATTTACTGAAAATTTTAGCTCAAAAAGAAAGCTATTTTGTTCAGTATTTAGCTAACTAGATTACACAGTAACCTATTAAGGGGACCGGGAAGTAATGTTTTTTGGGGGCCTAAGTTTGGGGAGCAGTTGTGTGGTGTTTATGCACGTTCAACGTAAAGTAAGTGTATGTACAAGCGAATGAACTATTCACCTTTAACTTATGTAGGTGTTTTTGTCTTCCAGATTTGCAGAACAAAACCCGAGGAGAGCCATGTTCATCATGGCATGCTGTATGAATTTCACAAGGGGAACAATGCGACCATGGCCACCAATAACATTTGCGCTGTTTATCCGAATGTGTTAAATGTCTGCAAGTACCACTGTTGGTTCGCCCAATTCCGGTCTGGCAATTTTGACCTGTGTGATGCCCCTCGTGTAGGAAGGCCCATGGAGCTGGACAATGACCTGCTTGTGTGCAGCCGCTGAGGCAGATCCTCATCAAACCATTGGTGAATTATCCCAGCATTTTAATGCATCATGGTTTACTATTCAAGAACACGTGCAACAGATGGGAATGTCTATCGACTAGGAGTTTGGGTCCCACACCAACTTTCACCTGACAACAAAGCCCAGCGTTCCACCATCTGCAACTCGTGGCTTAGCCAACAGGAAAAGGATCCATTTCTTCATCGAATTGTCACTGGAGATGAAAAGTGGGTTCTTTACGTGAACAACAAACACAAAAACCAGTTCCTGCGCCAAAACCAGGCCTACACCCCCAAAAGGTTTTGTTCTGTGTTTGGTGGACTACTGCTTGCATAGCTCACTTTAAGCTCTTGGAACCCAGACAGGC
Source organism: Macrothele yani (assembly GCA_039090855.1). Lineage (NCBI taxonomy): Eukaryota > Metazoa > Arthropoda > Arachnida > Araneae > Macrothelidae > Macrothele > Macrothele yani. The sequence continues at coordinate 125,609,443 of CM077009.1, read as the reverse complement.
CGTAACGGCAGACCTCTATTGTCAACAACTGGACCATTTGAAGCAAGCTCTTACTATAAACCGTCCAGCACTGGTCAACAGAAAAGGTGTCGTCCTCCAGCATGACAACGCGAGACCTCACACTGTGAGACGAACACAGCAGAGGACCAGAGATTTTGGCTGGGAAGTTCTGCCCCATCCTCCTTATTCCCCTGACATTGAACCATCTGATTACCATTTGTTCAGATCTCTGTAGCACTTTTTTAATGGGAAAAGATTCCACAATATTGATGTCAAAACAGGGTTCTCGGACTTCTTTGCAACACAGCCAATGTCTTTTTATGAAGACTGCATTGAAATTTTGGTTTCACGATGGACAAATGTGATCGATTATATAATTGATTAAGAAATAAATTTCTTTTGTTACAAACAATGTTTCTTTTTTCCAAAAACGACATTACTTTCCTGTACCCCCAATACATTAGAGTAACCTACACACCTATTTAAGTTACTTTATGTTATACAGAGTAACCTACATAGGCGTGGACCCTTCCCCCTTATATGCATGAATGGAAATATCCGAAACAGCGGATTTAGCTAGCTATCTAAAGCAAAATGTTACTGCCGCCCCGGTGGTGCAGTGGTCTAAGGCGCTGGCCTCTGATCATTCGCCCGTAAGGGGTCCGGGTTCGAATCCCGGTCAGGCATGGATGTTGTGTTTGTCTTACGGCACTGGCTCTCTCCCTTCCCTGGAACCAGTGACCCTAAATTAGGGACGGGCGACTGCTTATAGCCCGTTGAGTTGCTCACGGTGGTCGTTAAATTTCCAATCCAAAAAAAAAAAAAAAAAAAAATGTTACTAACCTCAGTGACCTAACTGAATTTGCTGTAAGGACAAAGAGTTATTAGTAAGTGTTTAACTTTGAAAAAATTTCCAATCCCTATCCTGAAAGCATCTATTGCATTCACTATCTGATATTCATTCAGTGTTAGATTGTTTTCATTCTGCATTTGTACATGAGCTGGGTTTTCCATGTTCATATAACTTTTATGTTTTGGATGATAATTATAACTGTTGGCTCTTGAGTAGTTACCTAACATTTCAATTTTTAGTAAGATTGTCAAAAACCGAAAGTGAGATTTTTAACCATAATACTTTCTCCTAATGGAGGAGTGAGAAAGTAAAAACTGCATACTATTTGAGCAGAAGTAAACTTTTAAGCTCAAAAAGGCGTAATTTCATGTCTCGCCCTCTCAGATAAGAAAGGCTTGCTCGAGCTCTGAAGATAGCCTTCTGCTTATCAGTGTGTAGTTCCGTTCATATTGAACAAATTTTTGTTAAAATGCCGGTAACAATTTTGCAAAGAAAGGTAAAATTTGTTTTATACAAATGATATGTTGAATAATGAAAAATATAATTATTTATTGCTGGTTCCTATGTGTCGTTAACCTAAGAACTTGATGCCCTAATAATTTCCATACATTTTGTGCATCTTTATTTTTGTTTTATTTTTAATTAGAATACTAAAAAGAATCAATTTTGCAAAGCAAAATAACATTTGTTTTATAGAAATGCATTGTTGAATAATAAATAATATAGTTATTTAAACAAGTCGAAGCCCGGACTTTTGAAGAAAAAAAAAGGGTCTTATACGTCAAAAAAATCAGTACATGGAACAACTACAGGATTATTAACATGGCAGTCAAAATAGCCTGAAGTGCCTTAAGTTTGGGTTATTGTGATTGCTGTGTTTAATGATGCCACTAGAACATATTTGCAGTAGCAGATCAGGTGGGGGAGCTCTTCCAACAGATTTTTCCTTTTTAAATGGCCAAAATCATAATGTACTTTTTGTAAAATAATAGTAATAATTGCATAGATTTTTGTAATAGTTTTTATAACGATTAAAATTTGCTCTGAATTTGGAGATTAAATGTTCTGTTCTAGCGTCAGAGAGAGAGAGAGTGGCAACACCAGCAATTCAGAACTACATCTGGCCGTCCCGGTGGCGCAGTGGTCTAAGGCGCTGGCCTCTGATCATTCGTCTGTAAGGGGTCCGGGTTCGAATCCCGGTGAGGCATGGATGTTGTGTTTGTCTTACGGCACTGGCTCTCTCCCTTCCCTGGCACCAGTGACCCTGAATTAGGGACGGGCGACTGCTTATAGCCCATTGAGTTGCTCACGGTGGTCGTTAAACCTCCAATCAAAAAAAAAAAAAAAAAAAAAAAAGAACTACATGGGCTATTTGGAGGGGCCCAAATTTTGAAAAACTTGGCTGTAATTTTGCCAAAAATTCTGTTCGTGTAGATTTTATCCTACGCTAATGACATTATCCCCAGTGGATAAAAAAGTTTTCAGGTATATACTCCATGTAATATTTTTTCAGTGTATGCAGAAATGGATACTGTGGGGTACATACAAACAAACCTCCATGGCCTTTAAAAAGTTTATTTCTTTGCAGCTTTATCTTGCTTACATCATTTTTAAATTGTTTTTAAAATATGTATTGTCAGAAGGCTGTTAATGAATTTTAGTTTGTAACCTGACAAAGAACTTCTTTCTCTTATCTTTTTAAGCAATAATTACCAAAATGGTGTCTTTCTACTACTCTTAAACATGTGCCTAGATAGCACCTGTTAAATTTTATATAATACAATTTCTGTGAATTAATTTTTTTTATCTAAGTTACCTGAAATCGTAAATAACCGCACTCGCCACATGGTTCGTATGCTCCTTGAAAACCTTGAAAAGTCCTTGAAAAAAAGTTCATTTTCAAGTCCTTGAAAATACTTGAAAAAGTTTAGGATTCTGTAAATAGTACTTGAAAAAAGGTTTTGTTTTTTAAGTAATCATGCGAAAGAATATATGCCATCAAGGATCGTGCTAGAATTTTTTTAAAAGAGTAAAAATACTCTCTCGCATTTTTTGAAGGAGTATTTTTTTTTCCAAAGGAGTAATTTTATAGGACAAACAATTGTCACATTAAATTTTTAGCTAAATAATATTTAATATAAAAACAACTAAGTATATCTATATATAAATGTGTCAACATGAATTAGCATGTAATTGAATTTCCTTTATATAAAATTAGTAAATCGTAATTTATCAAAATCTTACCTACTTGTGTTGTTTTAACCATGTAGCTGGAAAAAAGAAAAAAAAAAGAAAACTGAATTCAAAACCAAAAGAACAAAGATAATCTTTGTCTCTTATTATAATTCCAACCTTTGTTTTTTATTTTTCCATGAAATAACAGCTTGCTGAAAATTAAATGCACATTCAACTTTTCCATTTTTTTTTTCACAAAAATGTGGACCCAGTTCTGAAAGACATTAAAACATCCACACTGTGCTCACTAAGCTGGTTTTGCTTTTGAGTTCTAATTCTATTCTGTGTTGAAAATCCTCTCTTACACACAGCAGTTGAAAGAGGAATGACCAATGCTATTTGTGAGAGAATTGAAAACCCTGGGTAAATGGTCATATCTACTATTGAAGACATAATCAGTCTGCATAACTGATTCATTTTCATGTCCAAATTTCTGCAATACAATGATTTTTTTCCTCCTCTGTAACACCCAGGTAAGCATCAGAAGAATGGTGTTTCATCAACTTATTGAAAGAGTCTAATTGAGAAGAATTTGAAGAAAGTAAACTTGGATTTAAGACCTGATCAAAGTCAGAAAGTAAATTCATATTCTGCAAGTTGAATCGTTCTTTTAAATTTTCCACTAATTTATCCAAAAATTGCACTTTTAAACTCTTTTGTAGAATTTGTACGAATCGATAATTTAATGCTATAGTAACCACTTTCTGTGGACTTCAGGAATTTCGACAAATGTCACAACTCATTTTTCATTGTCTCGAGGCGGTTTATTGTTGAAAACAGTTCGTTGATAACTGTTGAAAAATCTACGTCATTGCTCTGAAAGACTACTTACATGGTCAACTATTTTAAATATATCTCTTAAAAACGATAGCACAGCAACAAAACCATGTTCAGTACAGTGTTTTAACAGATCCGGTCCTTTTTCTGTTGGATTATGATTACTTGAACGGTTCTGTTCAACAATATCAGTTAATGCAAGTACTAATGCATCATAACTGATATGACAAGAGAGAGCCACCGAACAGCATATATTTTCTTTAGACTAATATTTAGGTTCCTGTAATAAGTCTTGCATCATTTTTAATTTTTCAGATCGTATGGTAGATGTTTGAAAATAAACAGAGTGAACTCAAAAGTTTTTGAAAGTTCTGAAAAAGTCCTATTCCATTTGATGCTTGCGATACTGCTAGTGCTAAACGATAGGCAATGCAATGGTAATGTAAAAGTTTTGGCATCAAATGTTGAGTTTTTTCCCTAAACCATTAGTTTTCCCCATCATAACCGCTGCATCATCCGTATCAAGACCAATTAATTTGGATAGTGGCACTTTTTTTTTTTTCAAGAAATTTATCAAAATTTCTTTTAATGCTTCTGTACTGCATTCCCCACTCAGTTTCAGATTTGCCCAAAAACTGGTTTTGAGGTTCATTATTACTTAAGTGTCAAACGTAAATTATCAGTTTATGGTCAACAGCAATATCAGTTGACTCATCAATTAAAATTGATATGAAAGGACTTTTACTAATTTTATTATCAAGTTTAGATTCCAATATATCAGAAATAATATTTTGAATAGGAGTTATTAAACTGTGGGATAAATTTATATGCTGTTCTTTGATTACTTCATTGCTACACAATTTCATTAGTAACATTAGAGGCTTGTACTTTGTCTGTGGCAGCTCTTCCTTAGCTAATGTATAAATAGTCTTAAAAACTGCTAACTTACCGTCCGAAACGTTACTGCTTAAATTTTCAATGACACTGTGCATAACCTTTTGACTCTTTCTGGTTATTCACAGCAAACTTGTGTTCAGGTGTATTTTCATGTCTAGCCAATGTGCTTCTTTGTAAACAGCTAGAACCATTAGTTGCCATGACTACTTTCATACTTGAATTCTGGCAGATTTTACAAAACATATGATTTAGATCCTCATTATAAGTCACCCATGGAAATTTGCAACACCACTTCGTCAAAATTTTTTCGCGTTTTACAGAATTGGACTCGCTTAGTCCAGAATCAATTTTCTTTTCTTCATGTCATTGAGGAACAAAAACATTTGCTTCGCATTCTGTTTCATTGAGAACGTTCACATCTTGGCTTGTGTTACTGTTGTCAGTTTTGTTGTCTGACGGCGGAACTTTTGGTTTCAAGAAATCCTTTAAAGAAAAGAAACATTAAGAGAAAGTTTGGAAATTTTATTTTCCAAAAATTGTAACTCTGAGCTCCCCATTTATGTCCCATACATCTGGAAATCTCTCATTGCATCACATCACCCAGAGTTACTGTTACAAAACTTACCTTTCCAATCTGGCAATGAAACAAATCATAGTTGCACTGATGAAGGCCATGTAATGGCTGAAATGTATTTGGCTTAAAAACTTTTATACGTAACTTAGCGTGTTTCTCAACTACTATTAGCTTAACCTGTACTGGTGAATGCAATGGAGCAGCGCTCTTTGGCCAAACATGGCCCTTGTGCCATAAAAATCCACCAACCAACCAAAGCAATGGAGCTGCATAAGGGGAAGGGGTAGAGAGTACTGCTAAACTTTATTTCATAGAAAAAAAAAGCATTCAATGTAAGTGTTGGTAGTTTTGCTTTATTAGAGCTCTATAATGTTGCCAGACTACATTAACTTTGCATCTGATTTTCTCAAAGTACTTTTTGTTACTTACAATCCTTTGCTTCTGACTCCTCTCTTAACCCGCCTGAATGGAAGTGCTCATATTTAATTTTGAAAGATTCTATCCAGACGATATTTAAAAAGCATGGAGATCATTTCCTCATAAAGCAGGCAGTTGAACTCCAGAAAAACAGTGCTGATTCTTTCAGTTGTTTTAGCCACTCTGTGTTTTAAAAATTTAGCATAATATTTTTATGCAAAAAGCTTTTAAAAACCCATACCATACCAAGAAAGGAAAGCTGCTAGTTTATGATAGGGACTTTGCATTTCCATAAACTATGACTTTTTTTTTTCCAAAGCATACACCCCCTCCCTCCCCTCTCTATCCCTGATACGTTTCTGAATCTACTCTTGCCTGTTTATGAGTAGTAATGCTCCACTGGCGACTCACCTAAGCATTGGCTTCTGATCATTCATCTGAGTTGAGTCTGGGTTTGAATCCCATATGGATGTTATGTTTGTCTCATGGCACTGGCTCTCTCCCTAGCCCTAAATTAGGGATGAGTGACTGCTTATAGCCAATCGAGTTGCTCACAGTGGTCCTTAAACCCCCAGTCAAAAAAGAACCCACCCTGCCAAAATTTAACCCTTAATGTCAACGAAAAGATTAAAATATCCTTAAATTTGCTTTGTCGTGCTTTCTTTATCTTTGTTTAATGTTGGTATTTTCCAATGCATAAACTGCTTTTTCATTTCAGGGTCATATTGGAAGATCCAGGTTTCATCACAAGTGATAACAGTTTCTGAAAGTTTTGGGTTCGCTTGAATTTGCTCCAGAATGTAAGTACAAATATGCTTGTAAGTTTGGTTTTGTTCATTCACAAGAAACTTTGGAACCACCTTGGTACAAACCTATGCCATGTTCAGATTTTCAAGTAAAATTTGCCTAACAGTCCTTTATCAGTGTTTACCATTTCTGCTGTCATTCTAATACTCAGTTGATCATTTCAAACTATTGCGTAGGTTTCGTCAGCATTGTTTTCTGCTTTTGAAATGCTTTGGCAGCCTGGATGTTCATCACCTTCAATGGTCCCCCGTGGTCTTCACTGAACCCCTTGTGATCCACAAAACTATGCACATCTGATATGCCCTCCCACACCCATATGTACTTTCATTGACGGATGTTATAGAATTAATGCAGAGAGTTAAGTGAACCTTGCTTTTCTGGTTACAGACACTTCAAGGTTAATGGCCTTCCACTTACTTTCACCCTGCTGCACATATTTAATTCACCACAACTACAGTCTTATTATTTCTAGCTGTACCTCCTAGATTCTTTAGGAGAATTCATATGAAAATGTAGCCACTCCTCTGCCACCCACTCCTCTGCACAAAGGGTTTTAGGGGAGAATATGTTTACAGTAATGATCTTATTAGTGAGAAAGATGTCAGCAAAGCATTTTGTTTATATTATTTTATTTCATGTATAAAAGGAGGGGAAAAAATAGGATTAAATAACTAGGGGACCTAATAAGCAAACACTAAGATAGTGTGGGACATTAGTGTGGTTCCTGAAGTCTATCCTAAAATTTACAAGGGGTGAAGCAGGAAGATTTGCAGCAACTCCCCTGATATCTTCACTATTGTTTTAGTAATTATTTTTGTAAGATGTGTATATTTTTCTATAATGCTATGCTAAACAGCAGTCTGAAGCACAGCATTTAACTGACAAATTTCAACTGTCACTTTCAATTTAGAATTGCAGTACTTCGTTGATTATTAGTCTGTACCATAGGTGCCGACTTTAAAAATTATTGGGGATTCCGGAAATTTTTAATTGAATTACCCATGCATTTTTCAAAGTATTTAAGTCTAATTTAAATTTCATTCAGTCAGATTATTATCTGGCATAAAAAGATGCCTTAAATGCTAAAATGAAGCAAATTATAGTTAATTACAGACATTTTTTTTTCTCTAGATAATTATTCCCAATTTTAAAAACGCCAACAATTTTTTCTTCAAATGATTTCTGAGTTAAAATAGGAGGTTAGAAGGGAGAGGACATGGTATCCACCGCACGCTCTGCATTTTCCGTGGGCTCTGCTTCGTATCAGCTATGCATGCCGAACTTGGGCTGCTTCTGTACTTTTCTATGGAGAAATCATTGACTTTGAAGAGGTCTTGGAGGCACTTGTGCAGCATGTACCGTCAGGAAAAAATGAGACTGAAATATACGTGCACATGACTAGAAATTTGCAAAAAGTTACAGAAATACTGTTTAGTATTTTCTAAAAATTAAACAAAATTATGCTTTGTTGAGCGGAAATGCATGTTGCGTATTAACCAATCACTGCCTTGCTAAAGCTGTGGGAGCCTTGTTGACCTTCAGGGAATGCTGTGCAGAGAGTAAGAAACTGTTGCTATCAACCTGTGCTTTAGCACAGGCCTTCAGTAAGTGATGTCATGTCACTGAACATTCCCCACTAAGAGGGCACAAGAAACCAGATGATCAGATTTGGCTTCACCAGCGGTTGCTGACGCCATCTTCTCTCTTCTAACCTCTTTGGTCCCCGACTGCCTGAAGATAGGATGGGTCAACTGACTGTACAATATATTTCCGCCTTTATCACTATGACCTCGAACAGGTCTCATCTTTGAATGTACTTAGTTTGTCTGGATTCCCACAAATACTTTTGTATTTTGTGGGAATCCAGACAAACCGAAGAATTTTTTTTATAAAGGAGGCAGTTTTAATATTTTTTCATTACAAACTGAATAACGATCGCTCTACTAAAAAAATTATAACAGCAATACCAAAACTAAATACAGAAGAGGTCAAAAAAGACCCAACAAATAAATTAATAACAAAACTTTCTCAATTAAAAAATCACAGTTGTCTGGCTACAAGATTAAACTCAGTATATCCACCTGGTATCCCAAAAAATATTTGGAAAGTTGAAAACTCGCAAACCTGAAGAACCAGTAGGTGTCATAGTTTCCAAGACTAATGCTCCTCTGATTAATCTAGAAAAATACTTATATAGAATGCTTGCACCAATATTTATGAAAAATAGCTATACAATACCATAGTTCATTAATTTCATAAATAAAATAAAAACAATAAAATTTGACTCCCGTCCTCCAACAATGGCCAGCTTAAACATTGTTTCAATGTTTCCGAGTATCACCATTTTAACAGCAATAGTTATCATAGCAGAAGGACTTTACAAAAATAATAGTTTCCAAAAATTAGAAGTTCAAGAAATAGTGCATTTATTAACATACATATCATCATCATCATCATTGTCAACCACTATCAATCCACTGCTGGACGAAGGTCTCCCCAAGTTTCCTCCACAACGGTCTGTCTTGTGCCAGTCTCCTCCATGTCACCCCTGCATACTTTCGAATTTCATCCACCCATCTCCCATGTGGTCTTCTTCTGGGTCTTTTCCTGTCCCTTGGAATCCAATCGAAAATTTCGGCTGGCCATCGATGATCTGTCCTTCTGGCAGTATGTCCAGCCCATTGCCATTTCAGGGATTTAACTCTGATCATGATGTCTTCCACTCTTGTCATTTTTCGGATCCACGAGTTCCTCTTCTTATCTCTCCTGGTTACACCAAGTATGCACCTCTCCATGCTGCTTTGAGTTGTCTGCAGCCTTTGTATGTCTCTTTTAGTTAAGGTCCACGTCTCTGCACCATACGTAAGCACTGGAAGGATGCATTGATCAAACACTTTTCTTTTAAGACATAATGGCATATTGCTCTTGAAAATTATGCTGTTTCTTCCAAAAGCTCTCCAGGCAAGTTTTGTATGCCGATTAATTTCTTCATCAATGTGACCCTCACTTGATATCTGCTGTCCAAGATAAACGTACGTGTCTGTTATCTCCAGCTTTTCTCCATGAATCGATAAATCTTCATTTCTTGTAAAAGCATTGAACATCACTTTTGTCTTCTGAAAGTTCATTTTTAATCCCACTTCTTTACTCTTGTCAGCAAGTTCCTGGATCATACTCTGCAGCTCTGATGGGCTAGTTGCAAAAATGACTACGTCATCAGCAAAACGAAGGTGGGTTAGATAATCTCCATTAATCTTTATCCCCTTGTTTTCCCAGCTCAGTGACTGAAAAACACCTTCCAATGTGGCATTAAAGAACTTCGGAGATATGGTGTCACCTTGTCTCACTCCCTTTCCAATTTTTATGTGTGTTGTATTTTCAAACAGCCTAATCTTTGCACTTGCATTTTCATAGATGTTATTAATAATATTAATGTATGCATCTTCAATACCGCAGGTTTTCAGAGCCATAGTAACTGCTGATGGTTTCACCGAATCAAAGGCTTTTTCATAATCGATAAAAGCCATGCACAATGGAAGTTCATATTCCCTCGCTCTTTCAATTAGTTCTCTCAGCACATGGATATGATCTATTGTGCTGTAGCCACTCCTGAATCCAGCTTGTTCTCTCGGTTGAGCCATGTCCAGTGTTATCTTCAGGCGGTGTGAAAGAACTTTAGTGAAGATTTTATAAACTACTGATAGGAGGCTGATAGGTCTGTAGTTTCCGAGATCCTCAATGTCACCTTTCTTATATAGCAGGATCATTGTAGCGGTGTTCCAATCCTCAGGAATCTTTCCTTCATTAAGGCATCGAGTGAAAATTTGGGCGAGTACTGTTTCGATTTCTCCACTTGCTTCTTGTAAGATGTCTACAGTAACTCCATCTTCTCCTGGAGCTTTCCCCCGCTTCATGTTCTTGATTGCATGTGCAACTTCTGCTGGAAGGACTGGAGGAACTCTGGTACTGGTATCTTTCATGATGTCTGGAGTGCATGTATCATCCCTTTCATATAATTTGGAGTAGAAATCTTTGACTCTTGTCAAAATTTCACCTCTATTTCTTGTTACAGAACCATCTTCTTTTCTCAGTGCCATAATCTGTTTTCTTCCCTTACTGAGATGTCCCTTTGCTATCTTTAGGCTTTGGTTGTTTTCAGTTCAATTGCTTTCCTCACTAGTTCACAGTTGAATTTTCTTACGTCTTCAGTGATGCTTTTTCGTACTGTCTTGCATAGCTCTATATATTCCACTTTGGAAGTCACATCTTCTTTAGTTGTCCTCATCTCTCTTCTTTTTTGCATCAACATTTTCGTTTTTCCTGATAATTTATTTACATGCAACTTGTTCTTAGACCCAGCTAATTTTGTTGCTGTTTCCATAAGAGCTTTGGTTACTTTTCTGTTAACTTCAGAGATGTCCACTTCTTCCGATGTTAGGCCTTCTAAAGCAGAGAACCTGTTCTTCAGTTCCAACTTGAAGGTATTATGGTGTTTTTTAAGGTTGGTTATGTCAATAGATTTTGTTTGTCTTATGAGCTTGCCACGTTCAAGTTTAGTGTTGAGGTGCATCTTACATCTCACCAATCTATGGTCACTACCTGTGTTGAACTTGTTTAGCACACTGCAGTCTTCTATGACGAATTTTTTGTTACACATAATAAAATCAATTTCACTTGTCGTCCCATTTGGATGTCTCCATGTCCATTTCCTGTGTGGCTTTTTCTTGAAGAAGGAGTTCAAGATGAAAAACCCTTCTGCCTCTGCAAACTCAACGAGAGTATTTCCACGCTGGTTTCTGTTGCCGTGACCGAATTTACCTACTGAAGTTTCATTCTGTTGCCGTTGCCCTATTTCTGCATTGAAATCTCCCATAATTATTTTCAAGTGCTGCTTACCTTTATTATTTAGATGACAAATTTCCTCATAAAATTCTTCAATTTCTTCTTCAGGATGACTTGTGGTGGGTGCATAAGTTTGAATAATCTGAGCCTGGTATCTTTTCGAGAGTTGGATAACAAGCCGTGCAGCTCTGTCAGAGGAACTTTCAACTTCTACAACTTTATCCTTCAGTTTCTTGTTTATTATAAATCCAACACCACTAGTTCTGCCAGTATCTGTCCCACGATAGTAGAAGAGATGTCCACTTTTCAATTCGATGAGATCTTCTCCTTTTCTCCTTACCTCACTTAGCCCCACGATGTCCCACTTGATCCTTTGTAGTTCCTCTTCCAATTCAAGAAGCCTTGAATCAGAAGATAGGGAGCGTCCATTGTACGTTGCCAAGGTCAGCATCAGATGGCAGCCTAGTCCGGTCCTCCGGGGATTCTTAGCACCCTCTGCCTTCATGTCGCACTGGCCGCTGCCTTGGCCAGGTACATTCCAGCTGCCGGAGACTGAGGGCCAAGATTTAAGTTGTGGAGTCATTTTGGAGGGGTTTGGCCATAACTCACCACGCTGGCCAAGCGGGTTGGTGAGTGTGGGATAGAATTTCCTCTAATCCCGATGGTATAGTTATACCGCTATTGGTAATAATTTCTTTCAATTCAATGGTAAAATCTATAGACTGAAGTTTGAAGCACCAATGGGCTCCCCACTATCATCTTTTTTTTGCAGAGGTTGTACTACAGAAAATGATGGCACTCTGTTTTATCCAGTAAAAGAACAATGTGAATATGCTGTGGATTTTAATTCTTAGTGCACTGATAAATAACTTCTAGGAAATGAATGGAACTGAACTTGTGACAAAGCAGAATGTACTTTTTATTAAAAATGAAAAACTGAGATCATTCTCAATTACAACCTGTTGCACAGCCAAATTGCATGTGTACGAAGAATTGTATGTACATACACTGACGGGAAAAAAAATCCCAACACCAAGAAGGGGTTGTGTTAGATAAACGACAGTTGGTAGGCGGTGAGAGTACATCTGTAAGATGACATCTATGCAAATTTCGCGCTCGGCACATACGTGTGGCGCTAGTAGCGCCCTCGGAACATGCAAAGCAGGTTTGCTGTAAATACGCGCTGTAACGTTCGTGAGCGTTAGTTATCGTTGAGATTCGGGGTAGGGTGTTGATGTTAGTCAAGAATGCCTTTAAGAAGACGAAGAAGCCATTATCAACAGCTCACGGAGTTTGAACGAGGTCGTGTAATAGGGCTACGAGAAGGTGGATTTTCTTTCCGCAATATTGCAGAACGACTTGGCAGGAATGTGGCCACTGTGCATGATTGTTGGCAGCGGTGGTCAAGGGAAGGTACTGCCTCAAGAAGACCGGGTTCCGGCCGGCCACGTGGCACTACTGAGAGGGAAGATCGCCGTGGCACATCGTACTACGTCTGCAGCAGCAATTCGAGCTACAGTTGCCACCACAGTGACACAACGAACTGTTACAAATCGGTTACTTGAAGGACAGCTCCGAGCCAGACGCCCTGTAGCGTGCATTTCACTTACTCCAAACCACTGCCATTTGCGTTGTCAGTGATGTCAAGCTAGAGCTCATTGGAGGATGGAGTGGAGATGTGTTATGTTTTCTGATGAAAGCCGGTTCTGCCTAGGTGCCAGTGATGGCCGTGTGTTGGTTAGGAGGAGGCCAGGTGAGCGCCTGCAACCAACCTGTCTGCGGCCGAGACACACTGACCCTACACCTGGAGTTATGGTCTGGGGAGCAATTTCCTATGACAGCAGGAGCACTCTCTTGGTTATCCCATGGACCCTGATGGCACAGTTGTACCGGTCTGGTGATTCAACCTGTTGTGCTGCCATTCATGAAGAGCATTCCAGGGGGTGTTTTCCAACAGGATAACGCTCGCCCGCATACCGCTGTTGTAACCCAACATGCTCTACAGAGTGTCGACATGTTTGCCGTGGCCTGCTAGATCACCAGATCTTTCACCAATCGAGCACGTATGGGACATCATTGGACGACAACTCTAGCGTCACCCCTAACCAGCATTAACCGTCCCTGTACTGACCGACCAAGTTCCATGCCTGTGCAACAGGCATGGAACTCCATCCCACAAACTGACATCCAGCACCTGTATGACACAATGCATGGACGTTTGCGTGCTTACATTCAACATTCTGGCGGTTACACCGGTTATTAATGTACCAGCATTTCACATTTAAAATGGCTCTTCTCGTGCTTACAATAAGCTGTGATCTTGAAACCTTAGTTGATTAAATATGTTACCTATACAAATGTATTGCCGCAATTTCATTCCTCTACAACTATTTTTTTGTGGTGTTAGGATTTTTTTTTACCGTCAGGGTATATCACATGATTTTCATTTTTGCCGCAGATGTAAGAAGGATGCATGTTTTTAATCTTAGGAATTACTATATTTTAAATTTTGTTCTACTTATTAAAATAATTAAAATAACAGCATGTCCAAAGAACAGGGGTTTTTTTTATTGTAGTGCATATGTTTTTAATGGAATTAAAAAAAAAAGTTTTTTAGAAGTAAGAATTTTTGAGGCAGTCGAAGTGTGTGCAAACTGTGGGGAAGGGGGTGCCACTTCTACAAATCACAAAATACTTCTTGAAAATCATGTGAGAATTATATTTACCCCTGTCCAAAAACTTAACGCAATCACTGGGCGTGGTGTTTGGGTGTTGTCATGTTGCAGAATCATTGGCTTTTTTCCCCTACTCACGCGGTTTTATTCTTTGCTTTAACTTTTTTGAGGTATGCATATGAAAAATGTCTCTGTAGGCAGAAATTTGAGTTGAATTTTTTTGCTCAAGGTGGAGATGAGTGTTGGTGTTCCTGATATTGAGTTTCCAATTCGGGGTTATAATGGTGAACTGAACCCTTGTCACCAGTCGCAGTGCTTTGGAGAAAATCACTTCCATATTTTTCATAGTGAGCAAGCAACTTTTGGCATGTTTCAACTCTTAATTTCTTCATTTCGGTCTTTAAGTGATGCAGTACCCAATGAGCACACACTTTGTTGTATCCTAAAATGTTAATGTCGTTGACGCTACCTAAATTAATGTTCAGCTTACCCAGAGTTTGCCAAAATGCATAATTACTAGTCTAGTACATGTCAAAAAGAGTGTTTACGCATCGAAATTTTACCAACGCGTAAAAATACGCATCCAGAATTTTTCGGGACATGTAGAAATACATGTCGAGAAACACATAAAATAGACATAGAGAAACTCGTAAAAACGCGCACCAGGACAGCATTTCGCCTTTCAAAAACGGAAGTGAACAAAATGAAGATTTGTTTCTGTAATCGTAATTTCATTTTCCTGCGACGTTGCCTCTATCCAGTATTGTTGTTATACATCATTTTATTCCATAAATATTTGTATTTCAGTTTAAAAATGGAGAGAAAATTTCCGAAAACAGAAATTCGACGGCACAAAAAATCCCGTGTAATCTTTAGGCAAGAGAGTGCCACGGCTTCGAGGAATTTCACTGTTTTCGTCATAATTTGGGTTATCCTCGAGATTGATGCATAGCTGAACAGAAATTTTGGGGCAACTGGTAGTGTTGAAGGGTGCTTTCCGCCTGAAACTTTCGAAAACTGAAATTTCGTCTTTCAAAACTTTCGGAAACAGTTAAGTTTTCTCCCGTAATCGTAATTTTATTTTTCACGCGATGATTCCTCTGCCTAGTATTGTTGTTAAATTTAATTTTATTTCATAAATATTTGTATTTCACCTTGAAAATGGAAGGGAAATGTCCGAAAATGAAAATCAGATGCTGCAAAGATTTCTCCCGTAACTGTAATTTTTTTCCCCCAACGATGTTCTGAACATGTATCTTATGTTCTTAAATATTCCCCAAAAAAGGTTTGCATTTCAGCTTGATAAAGGGGGAGACTCCGAAAGTGATGAAGCTAAAAAAAATTTAAGAAATTGATGCATGATATTCAAAAGCATTCATATTCTCCAATTTACACTATCTTTTATCTAAAATAGTGAAAGCTGTCATGCATTCATGGTCCTCAGACTGAAAGTTCTTTCAGCATGATGGATAAAATTGTCATCCAAGGGCATAAAAAAAGCAACAATAAAGAAATGGGAAGGAAAACAAAGGTATCAGCAAAATGAAAATTTAAGCACTGGATGCTGTGCAGCTGCAGAGTAAACAAGGCAAATGTGGCTGTGGAACTTGCTGAGAAGTTTAGATGTCTATAAGAATCTCAAAAGTGCAATGTATTCACTAGAATACATTGCTGTTGCATGTGGTCATTACAAAACATAAATTTAATGTGATTGTTTTAAAATATGAATATTATATTTTTTAGCAAAATGGATCCAAATTCTAAATACTCATAAATTGAGTAGTAGTGAAATATTTTTAATATGAAAAATCTGGATTGATTTTTTGTAATTGCCCAGCATTTTTGCCAAGTTTTTTTTCATCTGTTATTTTTTATAAAATACTCCCTACTTATAAAAATTACTCCCTAATTTTTTTCCAAAGGAGGAAAAATGCTCCTTTAAAAAAAAATTTTACGGCAAACTCTGGGCTTACCTACTATAGTTTTCCAAATTATTCTTTGATTTTCCCTGAGGAACTCAAGTTTTTGCCTGTTCAAATTGTAAGTTGCGATTACAGGCCTCCTACTCCATGGATGATCCTTTACGACCAACATTCCTCCACTGTCCTTTGATTTTCTTACCCAACGACAAACAGTGCTTATGTCCAAAGTTCCAGAACCATAAACTGCCACTAATCTAACATGAATTTCTTTGAGACTTACTACTACCTTCAAGAAGTTTCGGAACTTTTTAAATATTTGCCAAATGTCAGTGAATTACGTCATTCCCCGCTGAGCAAGCGAAGAGCATCATGTGACCGACCGGCCAGAACCGGTTTGATCCAGATCCAACACATACAGCGTATGTGTGAGTTCCTGATTACAGGCATTCAAGGCTCTCCGTCATGAAAACAACAATGTCGAATTTTGAACAGCGTTCAAGTGTAAAATTTTGTGTTCTGCTCGGAAAATCTTTCTCTGAGACTTTTCAAATGATCAAGTCAGCGTACGGTGAGAATGCAATGAGTCGAACTAGAGTTTATGAGTGGCATCAATGATTCGAAAACGAGTGACAGAGTATCGAGGATGATGAAGAGGTCAGGACGACCTTCAACATCCACAACGGGTGACCAAATCGCCATTGTCAAAGAAATTGTGAAAAATGACCATCGAAAAACTGTTGCAGTGATTGCAGAAGTTGCCATGCTATTTTAACACAGAAACTGGGCATGCATCATGTGCCAATAAATTGTTCCCAAAAACCTGACACAAGAAGAAATGGATGAGTGCATGCAAATTTGCGGGGATAACATCGATGCAGTGGATTCAGATCCCAATCTCTTGAATCGATTAATTACTGGCGATAAGACTTGGTGCTTTCTGTACGACCCCCAATCCAACCGACAGTTAAAAGTGTGAAAATCATCGTCGTCACCATGACCATAAAAGTTTAAGGCTGACTTCTCCAAAGGAAAGGTCTTGTTAACAGTTTTCTTCGATTACAAGGGGGTCATACACAAGGAATTTCTTCAACATTGTCGAACAGTCACTAAAGAAGAGTATGTCTACGTACTGAAACGTCTCAGAGAATCAGTGAGATGCAGGCAACCCGATCTTTGGAAGACCAACTTGTGGGTGCTCCATCACAATAATGCGCCGGCTCACAGATCCTTCCTGGTGTCCGATTACCTGTCCGAACATCACATTCCCATTCTTCCACAACCAGCTTATTCCCCTGATCTCACCCCGTGTGACTTTTTGCTTTTTCTCCGAATGAAGAATTTGCTTAAGAGGTGACGCTTCTCAAGTTCCAAAGAAGTGCAACAAGCTGCAATGGAGGATGTGGCAAAAGAAGGCTTGCAATCTGCATTTTAATCTTTGCATGAGCACTGGCAAAAATGCATAGTTGCACAGGGTAACTCCTTCGAAGGAAACACTGCATAAACAGGTATTATCTGCTCTCATTCTTTTTTAATATAAAAAGTTCCGGACCTTTTTTAGCGTAATGGTACATTTTCACGAGTTAAAAATTCTGTAACTAATTGCCGTTTGACAACCATAGACACAGCTGAAAAAGAATTGTCTATTTTAAACACAGTTAACTACAGACAGATGTACAGAGTTCTATTATGCAGTAAAATGAAGCTAATGGCACAAAGAATAATTTACTGTCCGACTGGTTGCTAGGCAACAAGTCATGCATGAGACACTTGTGTGGATGCATTACTTATTGAACATGCCTCATACTATTACAGCAAAGAGAGGATGACGTTGTGTGTCAAAAATGTTTGATCTTTCCTCTTGATCTGGATTACCAAGTGTTTGGT
Organism: Macrothele yani; assembly: GCA_039090855.1. Taxonomy (NCBI): domain Eukaryota; kingdom Metazoa; phylum Arthropoda; class Arachnida; order Araneae; family Macrothelidae; genus Macrothele; species Macrothele yani. The sequence goes on along the minus strand of CM077009.1, from coordinate 125,591,560 downwards.
TTATTGTGGTTGTACAGTGTTGGACAATTCTGTGACTACACTTTCCTGCTGTTAATCACATCCACAATTTCAACATCTGTCAAGAAGTCTGAAGTTATGACATCATGCATGAAAACATATTTCTCAAACGTTGCAGCTGCAGGGAGCACTGTATGCATGGGCTTCTTTCTCCATATCACAGGAAATTTCAGAAAGGACACTTTTTTGTAAAGTTGGTTCAACAACAGCAAATCATGCATGGAAGAAATGGGTTCTAATGATCTGTGACAAAACTCATTTCCAGGCAGTTCTTAGCAAAGTCAAAAAGTATCTAACAGAGTAATAATGAATAGAACTTCCTGATTAAAACAATGAATCACCCAACAAATTTCTCTATGATAATGTACCTGATCAATCTTTGTTCACATAGTTCAAGATTAGCTGTTCTATTTAGAGGATGGGACACTATCTTAAACATTTTGAAACCAATCACTGTTATAAACAAGCTATCCCATATGAAGTTTGTGATTCTTTTCTGAAGAAACTTTTGATTCATTTGCTTTACTCATTTGCTAAAAATGACTGCTTTTGTGTACACCGTTTTACTAAAATCATATTTTACTGGCAGCATTTTTACTATGTCAAGGTTTAGTGTATTTGCCAATCTTGACTAAAAAAAGCATTTCTTAGCCATACATGTTACATGCAACTAAAACTGTTGGCCATTCTTTTCTACATTTACCTCTTGTACATGTATACATGTAATTCTTGTGGATTCACAATCAGAAGGAGTTTGCTGAATCAGACCTGTTTCATCTGCATTAAAAATACCACAACTTTTCAGAGCAGTAGTTAATTTTTTATTAAGAAAATCACTGGTGATTTTTCTACTCACTGCTGCTTACTTACCAGATGCTTTTTTTTTTTTTACAATTTTGAATCGAGGGAACCAACGACTGCAACGCTGGAATTCACCTACATTTAGAGTGTAAACAAAAATCATATCTTTCCTTGAAGAAAGAGGGGGGGGAGCCATCAAAAGACACGTTTTCACTCTGTGAAGCACTCGCTACAAACACGGCAGAGCTAAAGGGGCTGTATGGATGGCAGCATGTTAGCAATTAGCTAGCAACTTTAGCAATTAAATTCATTTTAGTGGTCACCAATTTGCCCATTTGTAATTTTAGTGCCAATTTACAAAGGTATAATAACTTGGAAGTAAAAGGATATGAAACCAGTCCTAACTAGGGATGGCAAAAAACCTTGATATTTTTGAATATCAAAGTTTTGTCCTCTATATCTTTGAACGTCGAAGTTTTGCCACCGATAACAGATGTTTAAATCTCGATGTTGCAGGAGCCGATACATTGAGGTTTCATGGCTGATATTTGAAACTGGTAAAGAATGTTTTCTATGTAAAGTAAATGAATTTCTTTTTGTTGCATTATTGTAAAGAGGAAGGGAATATCATCCTTCTATGTCATGAATTGGCTATTTTGGTCGATGTTTCATCAGCGAAATAGAGTTCTTTTTCTCGATGCTATAGGAATCGATACATTGAGAAAACATCGAGGGTTCCACCAATACATCGAGTGTTTTAAGAAATATTATTGCTTACTTGATTTGAATTGGTGAATAATCACTGTTATATTGAGCAGAGATTTTACCCCCCAGTGTGCCCATTTACTGCTGCAGGTGGAAAAGTACACATTCTTTGGCTTATTAGCAACATCGAAATATCAAGATTTTCACTGATACATTGAAAATTTCCACTGATACTGTTGATGTTTTGGGAATGAGTAACAACTGATGTGCCCCTCCATAGTCCTTACCGACTTGAATTATGGTGCGTAGTCGTGATTACAAGATTTACAAAATGGTTTTTATTTTGATCAGTGAGTGGCTTCTTTTATGTTCTACTAAAGCCATCCATGTAAATAATAGCAGTTACATTTAAGTTTTTATTAATCTCCCCCCCCCCTTCTTTTTTATGCTGGAGACTTCTTTTTGGCCACTAAGATTTGTTAACTTACCAGCCTTTTGGGGGGGGGGGGGCACTAATTCTTGTTGACTTACCGGCCACTGGCTACTTAGCTAAAATTCCAGTCTGCACCAATACAGGGTTGAAAGTATAACCCTTTTGGGTAACTTTCAAGTAAGTAAAGAGCAAAAATCATGTTTTTTTCAGCATTACCGGGAACAAAAAATAAATAAAAATAAATAAATAAATAAAAAGGAACGTGTAAACTGCACCAAATTACAAAACATAAAACAAGGTACTATGATTCTTCAAAAAATTTGAGCTTCTCAATTTTTTTTTTTTTTATTAACTCTTGAAAAGCTGGAATTGATTTTCTGTAAAAGTGTACTACAAAATCTTGTTAATTAACATTCAAGTATACATTGAAAGTTTTTTTCTTTTTTGAGAGAAATAAGATTGTTTTTTCTAAGTATGTTGCCTAATTTTCAGAAACAATCCAGAAGAGAAGCATAGAAGAAATACAAGGTGTGATAGAAAGGAATCCAGACGGGATTTATTTTAAAAAAAGTACAAGGCTTACTGATTTGAAACTTCATTGCCTTCAAAGTAATCCTCTTCTAAATCCACACGTACATAGCCCAGTACTGTTTCCACTACTCAAAGCATATTTGAAGTCATCCTCTGAAATAGTGAACAGCTGCTTCGTCGCATTCTGTTGTATCTCCTCAATATCTTAATCTTTTCAACTGGTATTAGGTTTTTGGGATGAAGACCCGAAACATTTGCAGGGAGTGTGATATGGTGAACATAGTGGTAATTAGACCTGTGCAATGCGGTGTTTAGCAAGAAACTGCTACAGAAGTTGTGGTGCCTGGGCAGGCACATTGTCATGGTGAAGTTTTCACTCACCACTCTTGTGCATTGCTGGTGTTTTGCGATGAACTGCATTCCTCAAATGCCACAAAACTTAATAGTAATACTCCTTGTTGATTGTCTGGCATGCTGGATCATATTCATGATGTGCAATTTCTCCTTATGATTCAAAATAGCAGTCAGCATCATCTTGACATTGCTACACCTCTGTCATGCTTTTTTTGGGTCTGGAAGTGTCTCCCACTGTGAAGACTGGGCCATAGTTTCAGGGTCATATGCATAAACCCACAATTCACAACCAGTTATGATAGGTTTTAAAAAGGTTTCAGCACACTCGAACAGGTCACTATCACTAGCAGCTGAAACATAGGCCTGTTTTTGCTCAGCTAAGTGCAATTTTGGCACAAATTAGGCTGAGACGTGTCTCCGTAGAATATCTAACTGAAAAGAAGTTAAAGCTCGGCGAGACGTAACTAGCGCTGCCATATCCTAAGATACATGGTACAGTGCACAGAAACCAACATACAGGCTGATGCCGGAGCAGACTCGCATGCGTATTTCTGTTTACTTCAATTCTGGTAAAGAACAGTCAGCCGAGCTACTCGCAGCACGTGAGTTTTACGTTCTCGGTAGCATAATCACTTCACAAATCAGATTTGTTAGTTTTGTTACGCCAATTGGGTTAGTCCTTTTGTTTGTTCTTCAGCTTTTCAGAAACATTTGCAGTAATGCCAAATACTAGGAATTGTCTGTATTTTGTATGGATCCTTAGGCCTAACTATAATATTTGCTAAATTCATTCGCCAAATTAAATTTTTTTCTCGCCAAAGTATTACAACACTGCAAAAAGGTAATCGCCAAAACTTTTTCCATCGGGAAAACAATTTCTTTTTCGCAAATTGCAAACAATGCGATCGGCAGTGCAACCCCTGGTAATACTAATGTTATTACATATTTTTCTCACCAAAATAAGAAACAGGCGGGATATCAGAAAACAGCAACAAAAAAAAAAAAAAAAAAAAAACTGCTCTAAGCAAATAGTTATCAGATCAAAGGAAACCATCTTGGATCAAAGAAATGCTTCACTGCCGTAGTCCCCTAACGTCTTTTGGTTCTGAATGTTTGCTTTCCGGCACAGCACATAATCTCTTAGGTTGTGGTGGCGCTGTTGTCGCCTGTTTTACGTTATCCCTACAAGAGTTGGCGTTCTTCAGGCGAAACTTTATATTCTTTGCTTGTTTCATACTCATAGGATGCGTAAGAATCGACTGAATTGAACCAAAACTAATGTTGAAGTTTTCATATAACTCACGAATAGGAATAGTAATTCTGCGATTTTGCTGCACAGCTGTGCGCAATAGTTCGACAATTTCACTTGATGATTGTTGGTCTCTTAGAACATTCATCACTCTCAACACTTTCATGACCATCTTTAAAATGTTTATATCACTCATAAACATGTATGTATTCATACATATACGGTTGAGTCACATTATTGTGACCACCAGCTAATATCCAGAATAACCGCTGTGTGCAGCATGGACAGCAGCTAGAAGGGCTGGGAGTGACTCAATAAGGTGCTGGAAGGTGTTCACAGGTATGTGGAGCCATGCTGACTGCAGTGCATCTGACAGCTGCTGGAGGGTGTGTGGTGGAAGACCCATAGAGCCAACGACACAATCGAGGTGGTCCCACAGATGCTCAATTGGGTTTAAGTCTGGTTAATTAAGGGGCCAAGGAAGTACTTTGAAGTCTTCATTGTGCTCTTCCAACCACTCTTGGACATTTCTAGCTGTGTAACACATCGCATTGTCGTTCTGGTAGATCCCATCTGCCACAGGGAAGACAATCGGCATGTATGAGTGTACGTGGTCTGCAAGGATGGATTCATAACGAATTTGGTCCATAGTGCCTTCCCAGAGAATGCCCTGAACACATTCCCCAGACCATAGCGCTGTCCCCACCAGCTTGTGTTTTGCCAGCAATGGTTGAAGAGTGTTCATTCTCCGATGTTTCTAGCCTTATACGCCAACATCCATCCGTTCGATGAAGCAGAAAACGTGGCTCATCGGAGAAAGCAATCCTTTGCCAATCAGAGGAGGTCCAATTTCAATACTGCCATGCAAATGCAAGCCTTTTCTGCCGATTCACATTCATTAGCATAGGTTCAATAACCATTCATCTGCATCAGAGCCCCATACGGAGCAGGGTTCGCTGAACTGTCGTTTTAGACACACTTCCGGTAACCTGATGGTTCATTTGGGCAGTGAGTTGCTCCACTGTAGCTTGCCGATCAGCCCTCGCGCATCTTCGAAGCCGACGTTCACCTCTCACCTCAATGGTTAAGAATACCATGCTTCTTTCAGCGATCTCTGCCTTTGGTCAAGTGGTTGGCGATTTCACTTCCTACTCTACCTCTCCCGACGACAAAGAAGACTGATCCATACTTGGAGCTTGTCGCATGGTGCGGGTTCTCTTTTAATCTCCAGACGACATCAAAGATCTTCCTACACATCTTATTATCCAGTGCCAAGGCCAACGCCAACATATTGTTATGCTCTCGGAGTTTCACTGCAGCCAGTGTAAGGTGATAGGCCACTTCTATAAGAATTGTCCCAGCAACCCTTCTCATCTCAAAGCGCTTGTCCGCCTGGTGACCTCAACAACTCCTCCTGCTCAGTTATCTATGGCATTAACTTCAGCACATGCCAAGGATGCTCCAGTGTCTCCTGCTGCCTCTGTTATCCCTCATCTAAGTTCTCTGCCTTCAATTGACCTTACTACTAGGGGTGTTCAAATGAAAAGGTACGAAACGTCATAAGAACGTAACGGTTAACATATTTGCCTATGCCGCTATGGGAGAACGTAGCGACACATCTAGGGATGCGATTAGAGTCGCCGGCGTGGATCGGAGTATGTGCGGGCGCCCGCATGCGTAGGAGAGAGCAGAGGCTCTTATAAAGAGCGCCGTCCAATTGACGCGGCAGTGCGTGTGAGGACAGGTTGGCGTTCACATTGCAAAATTCGACGATTGAGGAGCAGCGAGGCGTTATCTGATTTCTGGCAGTGGAAGCTGTTAAAGCGGCCGCTATTCATCGCGGAGGGTGTGGTTCTGCTCCATGATAATGCGCGTCTACACGTCTCCAGGGTCACACACGCGGAACTGGCCAAGTTCCAGTTGGAGCAGCTTGACCATCCGCCCTATAGCCCGGACATGTCGCCCTGCGATTTCCATGTGTTTGGTCCCCTGAAAAAACATCTGAAAGGGAAGCGCTTCCACTCGGACGAGAAACTCAAGGACGCTGTGCAGGACTGGGTCTCGTCACAGCCACAGGAATTCTGGGAACAAGGAATCCTTCGGCTCGTTAACCAATGGGATCGTTGTGCTACGGCCTATGGTGTATACTTTGAATAAAGTCTTCATTTATACCCACAGTGTCGTTTCGTACCTTTTCATTTGAACACTCCTTGTACATCTGGTTCCTCGCCTTCTGAATGGAATGTTACTGAACCTGAGTCTGCTACTTCCTTTCCTCTAGATGCTCATCTCAGTGTGGCAGAGGTGATTGTCACTACTGCTCCTACTGGGGATCTCTCTACTGATGTGGACTTCCCCTCCATCGATGAGTCGTTCAACGACCCTTGTGCACGTCGTGAAAAACACACCGTTTTCAATACCCCTTGTAATACCGCGAAGAAAGGATGCCTGAGAGTAAACCACTCACGTTCTTCCTCCAAGTCCATTAGAGAGTGTGAGAGTCCCAGTGACTGCTGATCTTGCAAAAGCAGCTCTCCAAGCCCAGTATCACAGGTGTTATATCTCTACCGATCCACTCAACACACCTCTGTCTCAACAGCAAGTGTTTGATATATTTAGCCCTTTTCGTGACCAAGAGTATGATCTCGTTCCTTTTCTGTCCAATTGTCCTTACTCACTCGACGATGCTGTTCATCAGTTAAGGACACTTAGATATGACGTCCAACCTTATCTTGACACGTAACCTGAACTTCAGCCTTGCTACGCAAGACTTATTGACATTTCCCTTAAGGCTGATGTTGCGGCCTGGACTGTTTGAATACGTGCCGCCAGAGCCAATTCTTCCAGATCTTAGTTCCACATGTTTCATCTCAAGTGCTTATTGTTGTGCACTGTGACTTTGTGGAGAATTGTGCTCCTTATATTGGCCTAATCTATATTTGACTTTTCTCCTTGACAGTTTTCTTTTGTATCCCATTAATTCTGATGACTAATGCATTAGTCTTGACTCTTGCTCACAACTATGTGTCTGGTGATTTCTACTTATGCTGATATGTGATTTTAACATTTTTACGATTTCTCTTTTCTTGTCTGGTAGAACCCCAAGCTTGTGTAAATATTGATGTATGCTTTATCTCCTGTTACTTTTATTATTTGCTTCTTTTGCTAAGTGTGGTGAGCATGTATATACTCTTTTCTGATAATAAAGATTTGTTTGACCTCTCGCATCAATGGCACATGGTGCTACACAGTTTCCACATCGCTTACTCGTAATGGTGCCATTTCTCCAATCACGATACACTGTAACCACAGCAGCACGCGAACAGTTCAAAAACTGTGCTGTTTCAGAAATACTGCCACCCTTTGCCTGAAAACCTTTAATCACCCCTTTTTGCAAAGCTGGTAAATCGCTCCTTTTATCCATGACAGCAACAAGTGATATGTTTTCAGATCAGACCAGACCATATGTAGAGGATTTTAGGAAGGGAGTGTCTGACCCCTGGTCTTAAACAAACCTTAGAAATAAGAAGCTTAGGAGATTTGGGCTAGAGTGCCCGATAGGAAAGTCGCACGGAAGTGAGGTAGAAAGGGGGAAGAAGACTCCCTTATTTATTACCGGGGGCCAGTACCCGCCTTTTGATGGCTTAACGTGCCCATCCGACGCACGGCGGATGGGCACGTTAAGCGTTCATACCTGCTTGAGATCGAACCCGAGGTCTTCTCCGTGGCAGTCATGAACATTGATCATTAGGCCGATATGTTTTCAGATTGCTTACAGCACACCTTATGTACCCTCCAAGCCAGCTCACGGCACTGGCCTTCTTTCATTGGCTATGCTCTGTTGACCTCAAAAGTAGGAGGTGTCACAATAATGTGACTCAACTGTGTATATACATACGTATCATCAAGTTGTTCTCTGACATTTAGAGGTTAGCTCCTCAAAGAAAGACCCACACATTTAACTGATAGAACTGTGATTTACTTAATGTTGGTGTATCAAATGTATGTTTACAACGATCTGGGCACACAGCTGGAGCTTCATTAACATCCATCACATACCACACATGACGTTTTGTACTTCATACTCATAATCTTTTTCTCTAGCAGGCATTTCTGAATCTGGTCCTCCGATGATTTCCTTGGCCTTCCTCTAACTTTCTTGCCTGCCACTTGGGCTGAAAAACTTCTCTTAGTCAGCACCTCATCACTCATTCCTTCAACATGGCCAAACCACCAAAGAATATTAGTCTCCACCTTACTAACAACATTCTGCCTCACATTACACATATGCAACACATCTTCATTCGTCACATGATCAGCATGTGTCTAACCACAAACCCTCAGAAACAACTCCTATATTTTTTCTGCAGTACCCAGGTTTCACTGCCGTACATCAGAGTAGGAAGAATCACACTTTCATACACAGCAGTTTGGGTCTTCCTGGAAAACCCATCATTCCTGTGAAATCCTCCTAAGGCAGCTATGACTTTCAATGAAGAATTCACTCACTCACTTACTAATTTTGCCATCTAAATTGTTCTCTCTGTCAAACATACTTCCTAAATATAAAAGCTCATTCACCTGGCTAATTTCTGTGCCATTAAGACTGACTTTGCATTCAGTACAAACAGTTCCTCACTCAGAAAACATAACTTTGGGGTTTCCTTTATTTACACTCAGTTTGAATTTCATACAAACTTCATACATCAGGGGCAACATACTCTGCAACTCACTTTTGTTTTGCTCTTTGTCAACAGGACTGCGCCATCAGCATACAGCAATCTGCACATATGCATATTACCAAGACATAAACCAGGATTATCCATTTTGGCATCAGGCATGCATTCATCCATAAATATATATTAAACAGCCAGTGTGACATTATACAACCTTGTCTGACTCCTGCACCAATAGAAAACCATTTCAATAAAACACCATTCTATCATACACATGCTCTATTGCCAGCATACATAGCTTTCACAGTATTAAGTAGATTCCCAGTAATACCATGTTTATTCAGTACCTTCCATAGAAGTATCCTATTTACTCTGTCATAAGCTTTCTCTAAATCTATGAAGGCAGCAGAAATCTTCTTATCAACAGACAGATACTTTTCAGTCATCATGTGTATTGCAAAAATTTGTTTAGTGCAGCCCTTACCAGGCATAAAACCATTCTGTACATTCCACACTGTGCACAACTCGTGCAAACCTTCCCATATACTTTCTTTAACGATGTTTTTGACAAAATCTGATGTAAAATATACGTAATATCTAAGGTATTTTACCTGATATTGTCAAAGTATTTCGCACATTGTTTGCTCTGTGAGGCACGTGCTCCCGGCCCGAGAGGTCCCTTACGTTACAAACCTTTAGTTATAAAAAAAAAAAAAAAATTGCAGAAATAAAACATTTTTTGAATAAAGCTCATATTGAGAAATGGCTTCCTAGTTTAATTGAATTAATAATCTAAAGCAACTTATGGGAATTTACTAGGAATTTTTTTTTTTTATTTATAGCAAATTTTCGGAGAAAACTCTTCTCCTTCTTCAGGCTCTCTTGTTGTTGTCACTTTTTGCTTGTCACTATCATGGTTACGGTTTACCTTGACGGTTACGGTTAACCTTGTTAACCTTGACGGTTTAGGTTATTTTTCAACAAATCCTGCCAGATGTTAGGCAGGGAAAATCCTTTGCAGTCATTGATGATGGAATTTTGATTTTTCTCAATCTCTATTCCTTCTTTCAGTTTTCGTTTTTGGAAATTGCTTTGGAAACTGATTACTTTAAGGGAATTCCAATCCATGCTGTGCCCAGTTTCTCTAACATGCCTATCTAATCCAGTCTTGTTGGAGCAATTTTTTATAGCTGCTTTATGCTCAGCTATACGAGTTTCTAGTCTGCGACCTGTTTCACCTATGTAAGATAGTCCACAACTACAATTTACTTCATAAACTACTCCTTGCATTTTTAAAATATCTTCTTCTCTTTGAACTATTTTAGGGAAAAATTTTTTAACTTTGTTCTCTAAACTTGGAGCTAGCCTAATATTGTATTTTTTTTTTTTTTTTTTTTTTTCCCTAAAATAGTTCAAAGAGAAGAAGATATTTTAAAAATGCAAGGAGTAGTTTATGAAGTAAATTGTAGTTGTGGACTATCTTACATAGGTGAAACAGGTCGCAGACTAGAAACTCGTATAGCTGAGCATAAAGCAGCTATAAAAAATTGCTCCAACAAGACTGGATTAGATAGGCATGTTAGAGAAACTGGGCACAGCATGGATTGGAATTCCCTTAAAGTAATCAGTTTCCAAAGCAATTTCCAAAAAAGAAAACTGAAAGAAGGAATAGAGATTGAGAAAATCAAAATTCCATCATCAATGACTGCAAAGGATTTTCCCTGCCTAACATCTGGCAGGATTTGTTGAAAAATAACCTAAACCGTCAAGGTTAACAAGGTTAACCGTAACCGTCAAGGTAAACCGTAACCATGATAGTGACAAGCAAAAAGTGACAACAACAAGAGAGCCTGAAGAAGGAGAAGAGTTTTCTCCGAAAATTTGCTATAAATAAAAAAAAAAAAAAAAAAAAAAAAAAAAAAAATTCCTAGTAAATTCCCATAAGTTGCTTTAGATTATTAATGAAATAAAACAGTTACCGTATATACTCGCATATAAGTCGAGAAATTTGGGACAAAGTGAGAGCTTCAAAGTAATGGAGTCGACTTATACGCGGGGTCTAAAAAAATCATAAGTCCAAAAGTTCTTCCCGTGAGGCAAAAGGCAATCCATCCCAAAAGAAATAAAAATGCCGATGCGGTATTAATTACGAAATCGCAACCCTCCAAAAGAAAAAAAGGAAAGAAAGAAAAAACACTGATGTGGTAGAATTACGAAATCGCGACCCTCTGAATTTCTCTGCGCTTTGAAAAGTCTCCTCTCTCCGGGCTTTGCGTATCCACAGCGCAGTCACAGCCGCGCATAGAAAGCTCTGCCCTTCCGACTACCAGTTGATTGCGCTGACCTTCGACGTAACGGAGCCATGTGACAGCCAGTGTTAGGTGTTGCTTGTTCTTAATCGCACATGTTTTTCTTGTTCTTAATCCCACGTGTCTCGCTTCTCCTATTATGGGTGACACGGATTGTGTAAAGAAACGGATGTCCTATAACGCAGGATTCAAGTTGAAAGTGGTTTCTTTTGCAGAAAATACTAACAACTGTGCTGCTTCACGTCAATTTGGCATTAACGAAAAACTGATTCGAGATTGGCGTTAAAAAAAACGGACTCTGTGAAAATCGCAAAAGGCACTGCGCCGTGGAACGACATCTTTCCCAGAGCTGGAAAGTGTCTTGAATGATTGGATTGTGGGCTGCAGACAAAATGGTTACATTGTAACGCGAACTGGTATACGTTTGCGAGCAATGAAGCTCGCAAAAGATGAAAAGTTTGCAGCAGCAAATAACACTTTTCGTGCCTCACCAGGTTGGTGCACAAGGTTCATGAACCGCTATGGGTTGTGTCTACTCCAGCGCACCAACACTGCACAAAAGTTACCTCGTGACCTCGAAGCAAAGATAATGGAATTTCAAAAGTATGTAATTCAAAAGAGAAAAGAGACTGCTTTTGAACTTTCCCAAATATGGAACATGGATGAAACCGCCATGTGTTTCGACCTTCCTGGAAATAAGACGGTGAAACAAAAGGGCGAAAAAAATATCTTGATCAAAACAACTGGCCACGAAAAATCCAGTTTCACAGTTGTTCTTTCCTGTTTGGCCGACGGCAGTAAGCTATCTCCGGTAATTATTTTCAAACGCAAACGCAAAACTCTGCCGAAAAGCGTTGTCTTTCCGTCTGGTGTGTTCGTTCGTGCCCATGAAAAAGGATGGATGAACGAATCCGGAACAATTGACTATTTTAAAGAATGTGTGGAACAAAAGGCCAGGTGCACTTTTGACGAAACCTTCTCTTTTGGTGTGGGATATGTTTGTTGCACACCGTTGTGCAGAAGTGAAAAAAACTGCAGAAAATTCAAAAACAACTCTTGCTGTCATCCCAGGTGGTTTGACATCTGTTCTTCAACCACTAGATGTCTGCCTTAATAAGCCCTTCAAGGACAATGTGCGGAGGTATTGGGCAGATTGGATAAGTTCCGATTTGCCGACTGAAACCAAGGGCGGAAATCTAAAGAAGCCGGATATCGTTTTGATTGCGCGATGGGTCAAGGATGCTTGGGATGCGATACCTGCGAAAATGGTCGTGAAATCATTCAAGAAATGTTGCATTAGTAACAAACTTGATGGCACAGAGGATGATGAGATTTTTATGAGTGATGATGACAGTGATTCTGATGACACAGGCATAGATGGGAATACTGATGTTTATGATGACGCGCCGATGACAGAGAAAGACTTTTTTGAACTGTTTGGCGAGTCTGACTCGGAATCGGATTTTGAAATGTTCCGATAAGTTTTTGGGTCTACAAATTAAATTTAGTATTATATATATAATTTTTTTCGTTTTCAAATGTTTTTGAATAAATTCATTGAAAATATTTTTCTCATTCCGGGATCGACTTATACAATTGTTTCCGATTTCTTATGATTTTTTCCTCTGAAAGGGGGGGGGGCGACTTATACACGAGTATATCATCATCATCATCATTGTCAACCATTATCAATCCACTGCTGGACGAAGGTCTCCCCAAGTTTCCTCCACAACGGTCTGTCTTGTGCCAGTCTCCTCCATGTCACTCCCGCATATTTACGAATTTCATCCACCCATCTCCCATGTGGTCTTTTTCTGGGTCTTTTCCTGTCCCTTGGAATCCAATCTAAAATTTCGGCTGTCCATCTATGGTCTGTCCTTCTGGCAGTATGTCCAGCCCATTGCCATTTCAGGGATTTAACTCTGATCATGATGTCTTCCACTCTCGTCATTTTCGGATCCACGAGTTCCTCTTCTTATCTCTCCTGGTTATACCAAGCATGCACCTCTCCATGCTTCTTTGAGTTGTCTGCAGCTTTTGTATGTCTCTTTTAGTTAAGGTCCACGTCTCTGCACCATACGTAAGCACTGGAAGGATGCATTGATCAAACACTTTTCTTTTAAGACATAATGGCATATTGCTCTTGAAAATTATGCTGTTTCTTCCAAAAGCTCTCCAGGCAAGTTTTGTACGCTGATTAATTTCTTCATCAATGTGACCCTCACTTGATATCTGCTGTCCAAGATAAACATACGTATCTGTTATCTCCAGTTTTTCTCCATCAATCGATAAATCTTCATTTCTTGTAAAAGCATTGAACATCACTTTTGTCTTCTGAAAGTTCATTTTTAATCCCACTTCTTTACTCTCGTCAGCAAGTTCCTGGATCATACTCTGCAGCTCTGATGGGGTAGTTGCAAAAATGACTACGTCATCAGCAAAACGAAGGTGGGTTAGATAATCTCCATTAATCTTTATCCCTTTGTTTTCCCAGTTCAGTGATTGAAAGACATTTTCCAATGTGGCATTAAAGAGCTTCGGAGATATGGTGTCACCTTGTCTCACTCCCTTTCCAATATTTATGTGTGTTGTATTTTCAAACAGCCGAATCTTTGCACTTGCATTTTCATAGATGTTATTAATAATATTAATGTAACCATCTTCAATACCGCAGGATTTCAGAGCCGTGGTAACTGCTGATGGTTTCACCGAATCAAAGGCTTTTTCATAATCGATAAAAAGCCATGCACAATGGAAGTTCATATTCCCTCGCTCTTTCAATTAGTTCTCTCAGTACGTGGATATGATCTATTGTGCTGTAGCCACTCCTGAATCCAGCTTGTTCTCTCGGTTGAGCCATGTCCAGTGTTACCTTCAAGCGGTGTGAAAGAACTTTAGTGAAGATTTTATAAACCACTGATAGGAGGCTGATAGGTCTGTAGTTCCTGAGATCCTCAATGTCACCTTTTTTATGTAGCAGGATCATTGTAGCATTGTTCCAATCCTCAGGAATTTTCCCTTCATTAAGGCATCGAGTGAAAATTTGGGCGAGTACTGTTTCGATTTCTCCACTTGCTTCTTGTATGATGTCTACAGTAATTCCATTTTCTCCTGGAGCTTTTCCCCTCTTCATGTTCTTGATTGCATGTGCAACTTCTGCTGGAAGGACTGGAAGAACTCTGGTACTGGTACCTTTCATGGTGTCTGGAGTACATGTATCATCCCTTTCATATAATTTGGAGTAGAAATCTTTCACTCTTGTCAAAATTTCGCCTCTATTTCTTGTTATAGAACCATCTTCTTTTCTCAGTGCCATAATCTGTTTTCTTCCCTTACTGAGATGTCCCTTTGCTATCTTTAGGCTTTGGTTGTTTTCAATTGCTTTCCTCACTAGCTCACAGTTGAATTTCCTTACGTCTTCAGTGATACTTTTTCGTGCTGTCTTGCATAGCTCTATATATTCCACTTTGGAAGTCACATCTTCTTTAGTTGTCCTCATCTCTCTTCTTTTTTGCATCAACATTTTGGTTTTTTCTGATAATTTGTTCACATGCAACTTGTTCTTAGACCCAGCTAATTTTGTTGCTGTTTCCATAAGAGCTTTGGTTACTTTTCTGTTAACTTCCGAAATATCCACTTCTTCCGATGTTAGGCCTTCTAAAGCAGAGAATCTGTTCTTCAGTTCCAACCTGAAAGTATTATGGTGTCTTTTAAGGTTGGTTATGTCAATACATTTTGTTTGTCTTATGAGCTTGCCACGTTCCAGTTTAGTGTTGAGGTGCATCTTACATCTCACCAATCTATGGTCACTACCTGTGTTAAACTTGTTCAGCACACTGCAGTCTTCGATGACGAATTTTTTGTTACACATAATAAAATCAATTTCACTTGTCGTCCCAATTGGATGTCTCCATGTCCATTTCCTGTGTGGCTTTTTCTTGAAAAAGGAATTCAAGATGAAAAATCCTTCTGCCTCTGCAAACTCAACGAGAGTATTTCCACGCTGGTTTCTGTTGCCGTGACCGAATTTACCTACTGAAGTTTCATTCTGTTGCCGTTGCCCTATTTTTGCATTGAAATCTCCCATAATTATCTTCAAGTGCTGCTTACCTTTATTATTTAGATGACGAATTTCCTCATAAAATTCTTCAATTTCTTCTTCAGGATGACTTGTGGTGGGTGCATAAGTTTGAATAATCTGAGCCTGGTATCTTCTCGATAGTTGGATAACGAGTCGTGCAGCTCTGTCAGAGGAACTTTCAACTTCTACCACTTTATCCTTCAGTTTCTTGTTTATTATAAATCCAACACCACTAGTTCTACCAGTATCTGTCCCACGATAATAGAAGAGATGTCCACTTTTCAGTTCAATGAGATCTTCTCCTTTTCTCCTTACCTCACTTAGCCCGACGATGTCCCACTTGATCCTTTGTAGTTCCTCTTCCAATTGAAGAAGCCTTGAATCAGAAGATAGGGAGCGTCCGTTGTAGGTAGCCAAGGTCAGCATCAAATGGCAGCCTAGTCCGGTCCTCCGGGGATTCTTAGCACCCTCTGCCTTCATGTCGCACTGGCCGCTGCCTTGGCCAGGTACATTCCAGCTGCCGGAGACTGAGGGCCAAGATTTAAGTTGTAGAGTCATTTTGGAGGTGTTTGGCCATAACTCACCACGCTGGCCAAGCGGGTTGGTGAGTGTGGGATAGCATTTCCTCTGATCCCGATGGTATAGTTATACCGCTATTGGCGGTCGTCAGAGCCCCTTTAGTGGGAACAGGATGCACCACGAGAAGGCGGGGTTGACATTTGTCAAGGAGAGGCTGTGATGTTACGCATCACCTGACCTTACATCCCACACGAGTATATACGGTAGGTTATATATTTTCAGTTCCACATTCATTCATGAATGAACGTGGAACTGAAAATATATAGCCTAACTGTTTTATTTCTGCAAATTTTTTTTTTTTTTTTTTTTTTAACTAACCAAAGGTCCGTAACGTAAGCACGTGCCTCACAGAGCAAACAACGTGCGAAATACTTTGACAATATCAGGTAAAATATCTTAGATATTAAGTATATTTTAATCAAAAGCACGTTTATAACATAAGACAACCCATAAGGTTGCTTCATGCATTGCATTTTTCGTAAAATCTGATGTGTATTCGTTAATCATTTTTTTCTGATATGACAAATGTAAACAGCTTCACACACACATAAGAACAAAGCACTGCTTGCTGTGAAAAAATGGATGTACGTAGTCTGTTCCAAGGTCAACGTGTACCAAACTGTTTTCTGCTGTGTTGCACAATGTCGAACTCATGCAACTAGTCTGAATACTAAAAAAGTATCGACTTTGTAGAAAGTATCAATAAAAAGTATCACACTTTGTGTGTTTTTTCAGAAGTTGAAAGAAAATTTTTCTATGCTTCTCTCCTGCCATGCAAGTGTTGGAATTATATGAAAAATTATAGAGACCCATCTTTGTGATATTATTTGTAATACTGTTACAGAAATGTAAAATGTGTTACTATATTCATACTTAACTCTGATTTATTATCTGCAGATTCCTGATACCACTGTAAAATAATACAGAAGAAAAGGTTGGTAGTGTTATTGGTTAAGATAGTCCATAAAACTTACGAAAACCAATATTTTTGAAGCATTTGATATGGCTTTTACTGAGAGATCCGACAGATTTTTTACAGATGAAATCCCATATATTATTCCACATTTTATAGACCTAACTGAGTTAATGAAATATGCTGGGGCAAACATTCACCCCAAAGAAAAGTTGCCTGAGACGTTTGCTGAAACTGCAGAAACTCCTACACTGAATAGATGTGAAGTATGTGACAAGGTAGTTCCAAAGAAATTCCTGCCGAGGCATATGCTCAGTCACACTGGTGAAAAACCTTATGAGTGCACAATATGTCATAACAAATTCACACAGAAAATCAATCTTTCAAGGCATTTACTCACTCACACAGGTGAGAAGCAACATGAATGCAAAACGTGCCATAAGAAATTCTCACAGAAAAGTAATCTTTTAAAACACTTGCTAACTGAAGCAGGAGAAAAACCATACAAGTGTGAAATGTGCCATAAGAAATTCTCTTTGAAAAGCAGTCTGTCAACTAATTTTCTCACACATACAGGTGAAAAACCCCACAACTGTGAAATGTGTGATAAGAAATTCTCACAGAAAAGCTCTCTTTTGAGTCATATGCTCACTCATACAGGCGAGAAACCACATGAGTGTAAGGTGTGCCACAAGAAATTTTCTGTAAAAAGCCATCTTTCATGTCATTTGCTCACTCATACTGGTGAAAAACCGTACGAGTGTGAAATATGCAACAAGAAATTTGCAACAAAACGTATAGTAAAGACACATTTGCTCACTCATACGGGACAAAAACCACACGAGTGCGAAATATGCCATAAGAGATTCTCGCAGAAAAGCAGTCTGTCGAGTCATTTGCTCATTCACACAGGTCAAAAACTGCACATGTGTGAAATATGCAACAAGAAATTCACAATGAAACACCATCTTTCAACTCATTTGGTTACTCATACTGGACAGAAACCACACGAGTGCAAAATGTGTCATAAGAAATTTTCTCAGAAAAGCAGTCTGTCAAGTCATTTGCTCAGTCACACAAGGAAGAAACCACAGAAGTGAGATGTCCTAAAAAATTCAAATAAGTGATCCACAGTATTTGCTCACTCACACAGGTGTAGAAATCCCATAATTCCAATGAAAAGCAGTTTTTTTATATCTTTTGTTCACCCACACAGGGGAAAAACTGTACAAATGTGAAATGTGCCATTAGAAATTCTCAGTGAAAAGCAGTATTTCCAGCCAATCCTGTACAGGTGAAGAGCACACAAATGTGTAAAAAAAGTCTAAAGATCCTTTCAAGTTGTTTCTTTAGTCAACAGTTAAAGAGAGAAAAGAAGTGTGGAATGTGCCATAAGGAATTCCAATGATAAACAGGCTTTCAAGTCACTCACCGAAACAAATGAAAAAACAACCTGTGAGTATGAAAAGTGAGAAATTTCCATCGAAAATTTGCCTTTTTTTTTCCATTTGCTTGCAGAAGAAAAGCCCCATTAATGGGTACTAGAAATGTGCAGCTAATACCTTTGGTCACTCAGTTGTAAAACTCCAGTGTAAAATGTGTCATTTAAGAAACTTCTCTTGGAGAAGATATTGACCAGTTAACATGCATGTGAAAAACTCCCTTAATGCCATATATCACAAGAACTTGTTTCAGGTAAGACATTTTCCTCATAAAAAAAACAGTGTGTGCTAAGAGAAATGCCCAGAGAAATTCTCACAAGTTTTCTCTTTGATCCATTTTTATTTTCTTCTGTTTTTGTTTGTATGGTTAGAAGCCACACGAGTAAAAAGTTCCTGGGGAAATTTCTGGTGATAAGTTGTTTAGCTTCTTTGCACTTTACTGTATGTGTAAATGTATGTTCCTTAGTTTCAAATAGGCGTAAAGTAGGTTTTTCTGATAATAAATTCATTGATCATCTCACTTCTGCAAGTTATTTACCATTTGAGTGTGAAATATGGTGTAAAAAATTCTTTCAAAGTATGTTTTCATGACACTCCTGTATGTTTTCAGTCCTGAAATGTGCCTGGGAAAATTTTCCCACAAAAAGCTGTTGGTATACTTTTTGGTTCAAGAAATTTCGAGTAAATTATTCAATACAGCTGTTTACTCATATAAGCAAGGAATGCCAGTCATAAAAATTCAAGTTCTTTTCTAAATAATAAATTGCACTTACACTGTTCTTTTAGGTTTTTTTTTTTTTTTTTTAGAGTGAGAAAGAGAGAAAGAAAGAACTGTAAAATTTGTGTTGATTATGTCAAGTTGAAGTATTTGACCTTTCATGTAAGCTGTGAAAACCCATTTATTTGGGATATTTAGTAATTGTAGACATTTTCATTTCTATGAGAAAATGAGTATTCAATATGTAATGTAAATACCTAAATTTCCTTCCATATGAGAAAAAACCCCATAAAATATCTAATAGTGTTTTTAATGTACACCAATGAGCCATTAGATTATGATCACCTACCTAATAAGCTGTAGGACCCCCTTTAGCCCACAAAACAGTGGCCACTCGGTGAGGTATCAATTCGATGAGGTGGCGATAGGTATCGTGGGGTATCTGGTGCCATCAACAGCAAGTCCTCCAGTTCCCATACATTTCAGGGTGGTGGTGATTTAGCTCAGACCTGTTTTTCCAATTTGAACCACAAATGCTCGATTGGGTTCATGTCAGATGAATGTTGAGGCGAGGGCATTAACAGAAAGTCACCTGCATGTTCCTTGAACCACTCCTTGACGATTGTGGCATGGCGCATTATCCTGTTGGTAATGGCCATCACCAGCAGTTGCCATGAATGGGTGAACTTGGTCTGTAATGATGTTCAGATACCTGGCAGCTGTTACGGATTGTGCTGTTGGGATAATGGGGCCTAAATTGTCCCAAGAAAGCATCACCCACAGCATAACACCACCAACACCGCTGCTGTCAGCCCGTTTCCACCCAATAGTGCATCTAAGTGCCATAGCCTCCGTTGGTAATTGGTGTATCTCTGCTCGGCCATGTACGTGATGCACCAGGAATCTTGATTCGTCAGACCAGGCCACTTTCTTCCAATCATCCACGGTCCAATCTCGATGATCTTGGGCCCATTTCATGAGTTGTTGGCGATGACTTGCAAAGAGCATGGGGACCTGGCTGGGTCTTCGGCTATGCGGGCCCATGCACAGACTGCTGCAGTGAACTGTGTGCTGTGACACATTGCCCTGATTACCACTGTTGTACCTGGGGGTGATTTGTGGTACTGTGGCCCTGCGGTTTAGAGCTGAGTTCGGGCTCAATTTTCGGAGCTTGAGCCCAACTTTTATATTGTAAGATAACGCCCGGGAACGAACGAGTCTGAAAAGTGGCTAACCTGTTTAACTACTAATAAAAAACATTTCCTTTTCCACACTTCCACTATCTCCTCCTCCTGCAATTAACCAATGTATTTCTTAAATGGGGAAGAGACCTCTATCTATTTTTACAGTGTAACTGTATGATTTTCTTTGAATGTTCCTTTCATTTCCACTTGAAGTACTTCGGATGTAATATTGTACACATAATTTTTATAAAGCATTTTTTGCCTCAAGTTTTCTGTATGTTTTTAATGTCAGTGTGTTTTTTTACGTTTAATCCTTTGGAAGTATTTGTAATGTATTTTCTGTAGCATTTTCCCTTATTTGCATCGTAGATGATCAAGATAGAACGGCGAATCAGAAGTTCGTCCCGTTTTGAGATGCGCATAATGTTGGACCTCACTTCCTGTGCAAAACGCTGGGTCCAGCATTCACTGGGTACCCAAGCAGAACCACTTCAGACTCAGCACTAATGACTAACTCTAAACTCTATTATGCCGCCCCGGTGGCGCAGTGGTCTAAGGCGTTGGCCTCTGATCATTCGTCCGTAAGGGGTCCGGGTTCAAATCCCGGTCAGGCATGGATGTTGTGTTTGTCTTATGGCACTGGCTCTCTCCCTTCCCTGGAACCAGTGACCCTAAATTAGGGACGGGCGACTGCTTATAGCCCATTGAGTTGCTCACGGTGGTCGTTAAACCTCCAATAAAAAAAAAAAAAAAAAAAAAAAACTATTATCGGTCGTTCGACCTTAATTTGGGTCCAATTGCTCCAGGGATTTGAACCTGGGCTTGCACCTTTGGTCACGGATCCGAAGCTCACGACTCAGCCACCGGAAAGGTCCTTCACAAAAAGGATAATTTTCTTTTCACTAACTTTATTTTGGGCTTTACAATCTGTGATACGATTTGCTGATAGCGTGACATAATGCTAATAAATCTGTTTATCATACTTGAGGTTCTTCCGTGGATTCGCGGAATTCATTTTTTAAAAATATTTGGGTCATTCATGAGATTGATGCAGAACTGAAGAGAAATGGGAGTAGGGGTTAGATAGGGGTAGTTTTTAGTCTGGGGATGGTATTTCGTCTTTCAAAACTTTTGAAAACTGAAGTTAATCGGAGTAAAGATTTCCCCCGTAATCATAATTTCTTTTTTTCTCTCCTGTTTCTTGTTCCCAGTATTGTTATTAAATGCCATTTTATTGCATGAATGTTTGTGTTTCAGCATGAAATTGTAGGCAACGATTTCCAAAAACGGAAGTTATGACGGCGTGAATCTTCAGGCAAGTCTTCAGGCAAAGATTGTTCCGTGGATTCGAAGAATTCCGCCATTTCAGTTATCGTTTTGGGCATTCTTGAGATATCAGTGCATAACTAAACAAAAATTTTGGGGGAGATATCAGTGCATAACTAAACAAAAATTTTGGGGGTAATTTTGGGGGTAATGGGGGAGAGGGATTCGTTTTTCATTTAACGACGGGTCTTTTGGAACTTTCGAAAACCGAAGTTAGGTGCAGCGAAGATTTCTACCGTAATCTAATTTTTTTCTCGCGATGTTCCTTCTGCCCAGTATTGTTCTTAAATATCCTTTTATTCCACAAATACTGCGTTTCAACATGAAAATGGAAGGAAAAGTTTACAAAAACGTAAGTCCATCGGAGCGAAGATTTCTCCCGAAATCGCATTTTTTTTTCTTTCTTCCTGCGATGTTCTCACTATCCTGTGTTGTTGTTAAGTGTTTCTTTCCCCCATAAATGTCTGCACTTAAGCTTGAGAAGGGAGGGAAAATTTTCTAAAAATGGAAGGGACAGTTTGAAAATTTGTTAGAATTGATGCATGGTGTTCAAAAGTATTCATATTCTGAAAATCACACCATTTATCTAAAATAGCGAAAGCTTTGATATGCGTTCGTGGTCCTCAGGCTGAAAGTTCCTTCACATGATGAATAAATTGTCATCTGAGGGAATAAAAGGGGGCCGCCCAGGTGGCTCAGTGGTCTAAGCGATGGCCTCTGATCATTCGTCCGAACGGGGTCCGGGTTTGAATCCTGGTGAGGCATGGATGTTGTGTTTGTTTTACGGCACTGGCTCTCTCCCTTCCCTGGAACAAGTGACCCTAAATTAGGGACGGGCGACTGCTTATAGCCCATTGAGTTGCTCACGGTGGTCGTTAAACCTCCAACCAAAAAAAAAAAAGGGGGGGGGAGGATTAAAGAAAAGTGGTGAAGAAATAGGAAGGGAATTATATCAACAAAGAAAAACTGAGCAAAGATTACTGTGCAGCTGCAGAGTCAACAAAAGACAAATATGGCCATGGAACTTGCTGAGAAGAAAGCAACACAAGAGGGAAATTTAGCTGATGTTAAAGCAAGTACAAAAAAAGAGAGATGTGTTTAAAGCAGTGTCTTTTAAAATCCCTTTAATTTGTTTTGAATTGAGTAATTTTATATTGTGAACACAGTGGGCAATACCATCTTGCACATGCTGCTTTTATATTCACACTTTCTTTTCGCATGTTCTGTTGTTTTTTTTTGCCCGATTAAAAAGTTCAGCTTATTATTTTTCCTTGGTCAGTCTCATGCATGGTTTATAAAAGCAGAATGTTTTTTTTTTATCTTCATTTCCTCAAATATGTTCATTTGTGCTTTTTGCATGCCTTTTCGTTCTTCGCCTTTAAATATAAGAATACCAAAAAGTTCTATAGCCACTCCCCCTAATGGTGCAGGGGCTTAAGCGCTGGCTTCTGATGATTCGTCCGAGATGGGTCCATGTTCGAATCCCGGTGAGGCATGGATGTTGTGTTTGCCTTACGGCCCTAGCTCCTTCCCTTCTCTGGAGCCAGTGGCCTTAAATTAGTGACTTCTTACAGCCCATTCAGGTGCTCGTTAACTTCCAAACAAACAGAAAAGTTCTGTCTTAATCGCAGTGATCTACAAACACCGTTTTCTTACACACACACACACCCCGATTAAGCATGGGTGTGGTGTGCTAGCATTTGTAGGGTTGGCTGAGGTTTACCTATACTTGCATTTTTGCAGCTGGTGTTCTTCTTAGGGACCGATATCACCTCCCAAGGAAGAGTCTAGATATCGGAAAATACCCTAGGTATGTACCAACGTTCGATTGTTCCAAAATAGCAACCAATACATGACCCGAGGACCTAAATCCACACACGTGATATCAGATTTAGGTCCTCAGTATAGACTTGGATGGAGGAAGCCTGTCCAAACATGAAGAATGAGGGGCCTCACCCCTTCATGCTTGTATATTTCCTTTGTATCCAAACAATCTCTTATGGGAAAGTATGAAGTCTCTACATAGGAAAAAAAACCAATGGTATGGTGACCTTTTAGGGGCCGCCCCGGTGGCGCAGTGGTCTAAGCAATGGCCTCTGATCATTCGTCCGAACGGGGTTCGAATCCCGGTGAGGCATGGATGTTGTGTTTGACTTATGGCACTGGCTCTCTCCCTTCCCTGGAACCAGTGACCCTAAATTAGGGACGGACGAAGGAAAGTTAGAGCTTCACGGTTAACAGGGGGAAGTCGAATGTGGGTGAGGGGTCGGTGGTCCATGAGTAGTAAGGAGAGAAAAGGGCTTATAGCTCTTTTCTCAATGGGCTATATAAGCCCATTGAGAAAAAGCAACTCAGGAGCCGTGCGAGTGGTGCCTCCGCATAGTGCCCCAAGTTTAAAGAGATGCCAAGCAAAAAATTTTTGTTAAATTTTATAGAATAATGAAAAAAAAAAAATACCCAACGAGTATTTTAATCTGAGACTAAATGGTCTTGCTGTCACTGGAACAAACCAAATTCATCACAATGGGACATTGGTACAATTGAGCGCGAGGAGAAGCATTGTTCTTTGTCGTTGACCTTAGGATCAAGTCGCTAGTAATTTGTGCTGTATATCTTTCATATGTGGCTGAAAAATCATGCGTTCAGCTCAAACACCCGGGAGGAACGTCAACAAATGTCTCACTGTACGTCACGAATGCTAAAGTCGATCCTGTAATCTTTTTTTTTTTTTTTTTGATTGGAAGTTTAACGACCACCGTGAGCAACTCAATGGGCTATAAGCAGTCGCCCGTCCCTAATTTTGGGTCACTGGTTCCAGGGAAGGGAGAGAGCCAGTGCCGTAAGACAAACACAACATCCATGCCTCACCGGGATTCGAACCCGGACCCCTTACGGACGAATGATCAGAGACCATCGCTTAGACCACTGCGCCACCGGGGCGGCCTTTTTTTTTTTTTTTTTAATTTTCACTTTGCCTGTTCATGTGTTGAGATGCGATTTTAATGACGTTACTCATAAAACCGTTATATCATCGAACGTATACAGTTTGAGATTTGTGTTTTTTTTTTTTTTTTTAATTGGAGGTTTAACGACCACCGTGAGCAACTCAATGGGCTATAAGCAGTCGCCCGTCCCTAATTTTGGGTCACTGGTTCCAGGGAAGGGAGAGAGCCAGTGCCGTAAGACAAACACAACATCCATGCCTCACCGGGATTCGAACCCGGACCCCTTACGGACGAATGATCAGAGACCATCGCTTAGACCACTGCGCCACCGGGGCGGCCTTTTTTTTTTTTTTTTAATTTTCACTTTGCCTGTTCATGTGTTGAGATGCGATTTCAATGACGTTACTCATAAAACCGTTGTATCATCGAACGTACACAGTTTGAGATTTGTGTTTGTTTCATGGTTCTAAAAACCTTACTGATGCCTTAGACAAAATCGTGTTTATTGGGGTTAGTTATCGAAAAAGTTTTTGTAATATTGTTTAAATAGGGAGTCTCTCCCAGCGTCCATAAACATTGTTTTTTTCATTAGCAGAAAATATAGTTTAATTAGAAAAAACTAATCCGCTGAGTAACCTCATGATTAATGCAGCCCATGCTGTGCCATTTATCTATGGCTCAGCATCATTTCTATCCAAAAATATTGAAGAGAAAGGGAGGCAAAACTCTAAAAAAATGTGTCTTCATGCTTTTCGACATTAAAGTTAACGAACATTAAAAATAGTCCACGTTCTTTAGTGATTTGTAGCCTAATAAGGAACATTATTTGACAGTTTTTTTCGAATCGGCTTGCGTTCAAGTCTTAAATTAGGCAGCCGCCCCGATAGCACAGTAGTTTAAGCGCTGGCTTCTGACCATGGGTCCGGGTTCGAATCCCTGTGACACATGGATGTTGTTTGTCTTTCGGCACTGGATCTCTTCCTTCCCTGGAACGGGTGACTGCTTATAGCCCACTGAGTTGTTCACGGCGGTCATTAAACACTCAAACATTAAATCATCCCAGAAAAAAATTACTTCTGGGCAGAAATTCGCATACATGTATTAAACAAATTGTAATTTCTGCTTGAAACTATTATAAATGTACACAATTATTTTTTTTTAAATATTTTGGACAAATAGATATGTACGTGTGCATTTTTTTAAAAAGGCCGTTCTTATTTTAAAAAACTATTGTATAATTATATGACATTTATCAAGTCTTTAGATATCGGCCGTCCGCAACGGGGCGTATTCAGCTGCAGGTAGCCGCAGATTTGGAGTTTATTCCCAGGGTGGAGAATTCCGTGAAATTCCGTTAACGAAGAAAGCTGAAGTCACACTGTCTGTAGCTTCAGGTATTCAACCGTGAAGTAACTTACCTAAATCAGCGATCGCAATAGCGGCAACCGATGTTCTGATTACTGAAGTTCTAAACAAACGTGCGAGTAGTAAATATTAGGCCGCTCCTACGAAGGTCACGCCCGGTGTTGCAGTGGTTTAAGCGATGTCTTCTGACCATGCGAGATGGGTCCGGTCTGGAATTCCTGGGAGACGTGGATGTTGTATTTGTTTAAACACAACATCCACGTCTCAAAATTTGTCTTTCTGTAACTTCGCGTATTTGTTCATGTTCGATCTATGTAACGGCGTATTATTTATTTTATAGCCGATTTTTGCCGAAATTGAAAACCTACTGATTAAAATTTGGTCCAGAAATCTGGTGGTTCGCACGCGAATATTCTTTCTGCGCTAGAGGGAGTGACGTAATTCATACCGTACAGAATCAGTTGAGCTCTTCAATTGATTCCCGTCGCTTCCAAAATGCTGGCATTGCGTTTACCAGTCTCTCTCTCACCAACATATTCTGAAACAACCCATGTCGTATCATTATCACATTTAAACATCTCCTGCCTACAAACATTAACATCAGTTAGTTTGTAATATCCGTTTTAGTTTGCAATATCCGTTCCTACCATCAGTGAGTAATCACACGTGACAGATGAAAATAAGCCCCACCCATAGGTGTCACTGAAACTGAATACCGCCCTTTGATTGGCTGCAATTTTCCCAGTCCCCTATCAATGTACGGAATGCCTATACGCATCACGGTGAGGCATGGATTTTGTGTTTGCCGCCCCTGTAGCTCAGTGGTCAAAGCGATGACTTCTGATCATTCGCCCAACGGAGGGGTCTGGATTCGAATCCCGGGTAAGGCATGGATTTGGGTTTGTCTTGCAGCAGCCCAGGTGGCGCAGTGATCTGAGCGATGGCTTCTGATCATTCGACCAACGGAGGGGTCTGGGTTCGAATCCTGATAAGGCATGGTTGTTTGCCTTTGTCTTTCGGCGGTTTATTCGCCGAGTTCCTTGTTCACCTACGTACATTGCTCACTTGAAACACAATGCCTATACTGTATAAAATATGTCCAATACATTGACATATATATTGAACATAAATCTGTCAACCAAGTCCAATAAATAATTTTTTAAACCTTCAATCAAAAATAATATGACAACCTACCTAATATGAATAACCATCCTTAGCCCGAATGACAGCGACCAGACGGCGTGGCATGGATGCAGTGAGGCCCTGGAAGGTTGCCCGAGACACATGTGCTTTTTCGGGCTGCAGCAAAGCATGGAGGTCCCGGAGAGGACGTGGTTGTCGGTCGGCACGTTGAACCTGTCGATCCAAATAGTCCCACAAGTGCTCTATGGGATTGAAGTCTGGCGATTCCGCTGGCCAAGGGAGATAGGAGACCGCAGTCTTGTTCCTGGAACCAGTCACTCACTCCCTTAGCGACAATGCAAGGGGCATTGTCCTGTTGGTAGACACTATCACCACCAGGGTAAACGTCCAACATGAAAGGATTCATGTGGTTAGCGAGGATGTACAGGTAGCCATTGGCGTTCAGGGACCCATCCAGCGGCTCCAGGTCATACCAGGAAAACATCCCCTAGAGATGCCCACTGTCACCGTCCGTCACTTCTGTGGAGTAGAAACTTGGATTTCCGAAGAAGGCCACCTTTTCCCACTCTCCAATGACTAGTCCCATACGAACTGCAGGCGTAGTTGCTGATGGACCCATGTTAACATGGGCGCCTTGACGCAGCGTCGACTTCGGAGACCCATGCGTAATAAGGTTCGCTCTACTGTTATCGAGGACACGTGTCTGGTTACACCAGCGTTCATTTGCGTGGTTAATTGCTGCCCATGTTGCACGTCGATTGCCTTTACCGGTCAACGGGTGTGACGTTCTTTGGCGTCGATCGCCTTTGGAGCTCCACAGTTATGGCGTCGTGAGGTACTCTGTGTGCCAGCGGGTCAATTCTTGGTAGACCCTTACTATAGCACCTCGCGAACAGCCCACGAAATTTGCTGTTTCTGAGACGCTTCTACCCTTGGGGCGGTAGCCGATTATCATTCCCCTGCCATTAGGGCGCAGTGGTATAAGCGCTGGTTTATGACCATTCGTTCAAGAAGGGTTCGAGTTGGAATTCCGGTGAGGCATGGATGTTGGGTTTGTCTTACGGCGCTGGCTCTCTTCCTTCCCTGGAACCTGTGACCCTAAATTAGGGACGGTGACTGCTTATTGCCCATTGAGTTGCTCATTATGATCGTTAAACCTTCAATCAAATAAAATAAATTAATGATCCTGCCTTTTTGAACGTCTGTCAAGTCACTACCTCTGCCCATTGTTCTCACGTAACGCACTTTGGCTCATCTGTTCTGGCCGGCAGCTTACATCTCCGTGTGGCCAACCTTGTCACGCACACTCTGTGACGCGCCTAGGTGGGTACACAGAGATTCCAGGGGTGGTCATATTATTCTGACATGACTGTGTATTGTAAGACTTTGTTTCTTGCAAGAATCGGAAGGATTTCGCATTGGAACTAAAACTAACGAAAAAAGCATACCTTGTAGCAGCAGTATAAAATGCGTGTAAAACTTGCTGCTCCAGTATTTAACAATTCTGTTGCAGATTTCCTTAATGTTTTAAGACTCTTAAAATAGAGCATGAATTCACAGAATTTGCGTATTCTGGTTATAAAACTTATTTTATTAGATTAAAGTTTTTGGTCATCCAAATTCAAGAAACTAAATGGGCAAGGTGACTAAAGCTTCTTTAAAAAAAAAACCTCACAGTTTTGGTAAAACATATTCTTGGAATTCAAACGGGTGCTAAGTAACTTGTGTACTGCTCAACGGGAGATTCTTATGCATACTCTCAGAAAAACTGCGTATTTAGGGGTGCTAAGTAACTTGTGTACTGCTCAAGGGGAGATTTTTATGCATACTCCCAGAAAAACTGCCAATTTAGGGGTGCTTCGTCAGCATGACATCAATTTCTGCCATCGCGAAAGAGCTTGTAAACGGGGAGGTAAACCAATTTACCTATATTGTGGTAAACGGGTTCTTACAAGATCACCTAGAACTGTATTTCTCCAGGTTTGAATCTCGATGAGGCATGGATGTCGTGTTCGTCTTTCGGCCCTAGCCCTCTCCCTTCTGTGGAACCAGTGGTCCTAAATTAAAGATGGACGGCTGCTTAAAGTTTATCTTGTTCAAGGAGGTTAGAATAAGATATCTGGAGAATCCCTTGTTATTGGAGCAATACCACTTTGCAGGAAGCCTATAAATCGCAAGCAACCATAAAGTTTATATCAGGTGGAGACACCCTCCTATCCACGCAGTACTGGCCGCCATAGGTAACCGTCCGTGTCCCAAGTGACTTCCTATGCAAGCAAAACGCAGGCGCAGAAAAGAAGCTGTTTTGAAACCAATGGAGCAAAAGCTTCTAGGCTTATAGACAGATAAAATGAGTAATTCAATAATCTTTATCAATTATACGCAAACTTACTGTTTCATCAACGGTATAATTTAGCTCTATTTTGCCTGTATGTGACATCACGCCAACAATTAGCCGTTACCTATGGCGGCAGAGTGAGTGGTGTCTCCATCTAATATAAGCTCGATGCGAGCAACGCCGTCAAAATAGGCCGCGGGTGGCCTAGTGGGAAACGTTCCTGACTGCCACGGAAAGGACCTCAGGGTCGATCCCAGGCAGGTACGAACGCTCGATCCACTAAATATCCGCCGTGTGTTGGATGGGCACGTTAAGCTGTCGGACCCTGGGTGGGTACTGGTCCCCCGGTAATAAATAAGGGCGTTTTCCTTCCCCTTTGTACTTGGCTTCCGTGTCACTTTCCTATCGGTCACTCTAGAGCAAATCTCCTAGCTTCCTATTTCTAAGAGTTGTTTAAGACCTGGGGTCAGACACTCCCTTCCTAAAATCCTCTACATATGAAAAGAAAAGCCGTCAAAGTGTGGGAAAGCTGATGGTTTTCAAGGCTATTGCAATGTATTTTGTATTGACCGAATCGCCTTCTTTCGTCGCAAATGTTTTCAATTTCGTATCGTAACTTGTTGCCGATGTGTGAGATAATGCTGAATTTATAATTTTTTTTATTATTTTGAGGCTTCTTCCCATTTTTATTTTAAATTGAAGTATATGAACGTTAGGGTGAATTCTAAACAAAACATAACGTGAAAATTTAAAACTTCACTCGTGTATGAAGAAAATTCATTCCAGTTTAATTTTAAGACGATTTCTGCAACCCCAAACCACGCAATTCCAAAATACACGCCGCCCCAGTGGCGCAATGGTCTAAGCGATGGCCTCTGATCATTCGTCCGAACGGGGTCCGGGTTCGAATCCCGGTGAGGCATGGATGTTGTGTTTGTCTTACGGCACTGGCTTTCTCCCTTCCCTGGAACCAGTGACCCCAAATAAGGGACGGGCGACTGCTTATAGCCCATTGAGTTGCTCACGGTGGTCGTTAAACTTCCAATCAAAGAAAAAAATACACACAGTTGATATTACATAGGTGTCATGTAAACAACGTCAAATTCCCACACCTTGCAACTTCGGGCATCTCTAAAAGTATTATTCTAACCTCCTTGATCTTGTTACAATGGTCGTTAAACCTCGGGGAAAAAAAAACTTGAAAAAAAAAACGTATTTCCACCAAGTTCGACAGTGTGGTGCATGGAATTGAATCTGATGTTATCTAAATCAAATATGCATATAGGTTTATAGGCAGAGCACATTTTAAAGATACAGGTGGCGGGGACTGGACAGTATTTTGGAGTGCCGATATTAGTAGCACATCTAGGAATTCACTATGGGTGGATAAATAAAAATACCCAGGAGAAAACATTCCCAAAATATGATGAGGAAGGCATAAAAATATCCCAGCCATACTGAAGTGTGTATCCCATGATTCATAAATTAATGTTAGTCAGAAAATTAAAAAATGGTTACCTGCTCAGTTCTGCTTTAACCCCACCCCCACTCCACAGGATTCAGCTTATTGGAATTATATCGTAGTAGTGGGCAAAACAATATGAACCAAATATCATGCACCAATTATTTTTAATCTGCCGACCTTTCGCAATCCGTAGGCAGGCGGAAGCTCGGCAGATTAAAAATAATAATAAATGTTTCTAATTTTAAAAACTTAAAACAGGTTGTTGTTCGACTTTATTTGTCTCCTTAGTTCACTTACGTGTTTATTTAATATGAACATGATGCTTAGAACTGACTGGTTAGAACATTTAGAAAATGTGCTGATTCATTCTTTCAAATCATATATAGGTAGTTCATAAAAGCGTAATTTATTGATTATGAAGGCAGCAATGAAATAAGGAATATGCAGAAAAGACACAGCATATCTGAGGGAAAGCAGTGATAGTTTTGCAAATATAAGACCCGCAAACCCTACCCTTTTTTGAAAAATGTGATATTTATTTTGCATCATTTCATGGGGTAAAAATATTTTTAATAAAATAATTTTAAGAAAGAAATCGGGAGGTTAAGGCTAATACCAGGAAACGATAATTGAGTGTATTCAAATTTTAAATTTTGGGATCTTCATATATTAAATGCCCGTAATTATTTGATATATTTGACGCCGCATCTTTTATTTAACTGTTATTTTTTGTCGAAAGTGAAAATCTGCTAATTAGAAACTGATCTAGAAGCTCGTTGGTTCATGGGCGAATATTCCTTCAGCGTTATTCATACGGTACACTATGTGTTGTATCAAACTCTTATGCTCTCCAATAGCCGTGTTTTCCAACTCCTCGTTTTTACAGATGGCGCTACAAGTTCAATCGATTTAATTTCCGAAGCTGCAGTGGCTCCAGCAATATGTTTGGCAGTCTATTCCTCCAAAGACCTTGGAGTTGATGAAGACTGCCTTGATTGGTTGTGTGTGTTCTGTGAGTCTGCGTTTTCATTATTCTGCACCATAGTTTTGTTCGTGTGTGCTTGTGTTCTTTCTGAAAATTGTGAGTACCTCAGATGTTTGTTTGTTTGTTTGTGTGTGGGTGCATTGAATGTTTTTTGAAATGTTGCTGGTGCTGGAGTTTGGTTTTATAGTGTGTACATTTGAATTATACACTCAAAGGTTTTAATATGTCAATGTGTGGATATGACATTGGGTCAGCAGCTTTGTTCTACCAGGTTTTATATCTTATTTATTTTTATTTAGCTTTCATCTTGGTTTTAAAATTTTGACTATTGTATGTACTGTATATAAAATAAACAGTAATAAACTACATAGAATGGAATGTGAAAATTTTCTGAAATCATAATTTTCTTCTGACTTCTTTGTTGTAAAATCAGTGTTTTCTGTTGCACACATACTTGGTTGATGGAAAAAGTGACATTTTGAGAGTGATATGAGTGTCATTTTTCTTTGCTGATGGAAGGAGCAGGGGCGTAAAGATAGCCCCCACAACCCCCCGCATCGCGGTGGACCCGTGAATTTTAGGGGGTCCAGATCTACGTATGTATTTTTTTTATTTAGCAATTTAATTTTAGACAGGTTTTCTACTTGCCCTAAATTTTTTTTTTTAATTTATTGTCTTTTGAATATGAACGTTTTTGAACTAAAGGGCTCCATTGACATAGACTTTTATCTGCGTGCCTATTAGAGATCAGATCATATGTAGAGGATTTAAGGAAGGGAGTGTCTGACCCCAGGTCTTAAACAACCCTTAGAAACAGGAAGCTAGGAGATTTGGGCTACACTGCCTGATAGGAAAGTGACACGGAAGTGAGGTAGAAAGGGGAAAGAAGACGCCCTTATTTATTACCGGAGGGGCCAGTACCCGGGGTCCGAAGGCTTAACGTAGCCAGCTGACGTATGGCGGATATTTAGTGGTTTGAGCTTTCGCACCTGCCTGGGATCGAACCTGAGGTTTCTGCCTTTGGTCATTGCACTCTCAAAGTAGGCTTGACGAACTTGCGATGATAAGCATTGAAAATGACCGAGCCAGAAAACTAGACGCGACGAAACTGATTGAAATATTTGCTAAGAAGAACGTTAGAAGGGAATCCAGATTTTAGTAACATAGGTTTTCTTTATTTTGTAAAGTATGCTTGCTTCTTGAATTTAAAAGACTTGACACTAAAAAGAAACTATATCGCTGAAATATTTATAACTAGAAAAATGTAAACACACTTGTTTTTCCTCTTTCTCAAAAGTTATTGTATTAAGGAATTAAAGAGCTTTAAAGGAAGTTCAAAACCAGACACTCGAAGATCAGTATTTGTTTTTACTTGATTTGAAGATTTTGCACTATTTTCCCTGAGTACTAAATTTATCGAGGATACTTACCGGAATAAGTGCTCACATAATTAAAAGCAATACATAAGTGATCAGAGAATCAATATCTGGAAAATGTAGTTTTGCTACGGCAAAGTTAAATATTTACCCTTAATTTTTGCATTAATTTCTACTATGTTGGGGGGCCTAATTTCGGGGGTGGTGGTGCCCAGAGTTTTTGCATTACGCCACTTGGAAGGAGTGGCATTTTTCTTGGCTGATGGAAGGAGTGGCATTGTTGAGAGTAGAAAAATCATACATGCCCATTATAATCCATAGCCATTCCTGTCCTCCTTGGGGGGGGGGGGGCAGCTGAGGATATAGCTGACAGAAGGTCAGAAAACTATTGTATAGTGACACACAAAGAGCCATGGTATAAAATGTGAGAGAAACAACCCACCAGTGACGACTCCGAAAGTATGTGCATAACACATTGGAATTCCGGACCATTTACCTACTGTTTTCACCGTCTAATCTGTTTTCTTTATCAAACATGTTTCCTAAATGCCTAAACTCACTAATTCTCTATTATTTAGATCGATCTTGCATTTGGTACCAATAGTGTGAGTAGAAAAACAGATTAAATATTATTTGCACACTCTGAAATAAAAAGAAAACATCAGAACTCAACACACACACAGGTGTATATCAAGTGCAAAAAGAGCACATGATAAAGTGCATCTGTAATCCACAAAAATTCCTAATTTATATAAAATGTTAAAAAAGTTATAATTTTTTTCTGTACTTTAAAATTTGCATACAAGTAAAGTGTGTATCTTTAATGATGCCAGATGTCCATTAGTGGCCCTGTTAGGCTTCAATCGGAGAGATGCTTGCTACAGATGGTTTCTTAATGTCTGGTCATCAGGGCTTACTAAATAATGCATTCTGGCCAGTTCTCCCTTCCATGAAAATAGATGGTTGATGGAGATTTGAATGACATAATGTTTGGAAATGAATTTTGCAAGAAAAATCTATTACTATAATTTTTACAGAATCTAGTATACGTACATTTTTATATTTGAAAAGATGTACAATATTTCTGTTGCAAATTTTCATAACATTATTTGAACCACCATGGTGGCCAAGTGATCGCATGTAGATCTCTGGCTGACAGTCAGGGTTGAGCCTGAATTCAAGCTAGATGAGGGATGGGTAGTTTGCTTGTTGGTTTTTCCTTGATATAATGGCTCCAAAATTGGAGCAGGTTGTTTGCAGTTGCTCATGGTTGTTGTTAAACCATGAAACAAACAAACAAATGATTTAAGATCCAAGTAAATAATTACAGTGTTTTGCCTGTATCAACTTCTGTGTGTATATGCATACAATGAAGAATTATTAAATTTAATATATATAAAAAAATAGGTAGAAAAATAATATTTTAAATTACTATTAAGTATTGCAGTTGGATTCTTTCCTGTGAATGTAGAATTCATATTACAACACAGTGTATGCATATAGTAATGATTTTAAGTTCTTGTACTACCATTTTAGTAGCTTCTGCAGGGATTTAACAACAAACTTTAATAATTTTTAATGTAACCATTAAATAGTTTTTCTGTGTTTATTTTGCAGCTTTCTTTGTTTGCTCTGTTTTTGTCAGCTTTTTCTTTGTTACATTATACAGGGGGATCATTTTATCATGCAACCTGGCATTCAAAATGTGTTCAATACGTAGAAAACCGGTGAAATATGGATATATCATGCATTTAATAGGAAAATGAGATGCCAACAACAAATGACACCAAATGACATACGTACTTGTTACAGGAGGTGTTCGAAACGTCCATTCGCAGCTGCAAGGCAGGTGTGAGCCCTGTTAACCATCTTGGATGCCACCTTGCATAGGAGTGTACAGTTGATAGACATAATTTCGCTGGTAATGCGCCGCTTCAATTTGTTTACAGTACGTGGATTCTGTCGGTATACACAACCTTTGAGATACCCCCAGAGGAAAAAATCTGGTGGAGATAAAACAGGTGATCTGGGGAGCCACAAACCTTTTGAAATCAGGCAGTCATCAAACATGTCGTCAAGAAACTGCAGGGTGTCACGAGACGTATGACACGTTGCCCCGTCCTGTTGCAGGTAACAATAACGTTCATCTGCTTCCAGAAGTGCAACAAATTGCATAATGATGTCCTGGTATGACAGGCTGTTTAGGGTCGTGTCAAAAAATATGGGGCCCACAATTCGTCGTCGTGAAATTGCACAGCACACCCCAACTTTCAATGCATGTAACAGTGTTTTGTGCAACACATGGGGGTTTTCTGTCGACCAATATCTGTTGTTCTGACTGTTGATGTATCCACTAAGATTAAAATACACCTCATCACTGAAAAACACTTTATCCAACAGGCCTATTCCGTGACATCTCACCAATGTCATTAGCCACCTACAGTACGGAATTTGTTGGTGCATGTCCGGTTCTTTGAGTTCGTGTACGCCGCCCCGGTGGCGCAGTGGTTCTAAGCGATGGCCTCTGATCATTCGTCCGAACGGGGTCCGGGTTCGAATCCCGGTGAGGCATGGATGTTGTGTTTGTCTTACGGCACTGGCTCTCTCCCTTCCCTGGAACCAGTGACCCTAAATTAGGGACGGGCGACTGCTTATAGCCCATTGAGTTGCTCACGGTGGTCGTTAAACCTCCAACCAAAAAAAAAAAAAAAAAAAAAAAGTTCGTGTACACAGTGCACATGGTACAGACGGATACATAATTTCTTTGTAGTCTTGTGTGCAGTCCCATATGACATCTGTTGTTGTGCCGCCAGTTTACGCAAACTCTTTGTTGGCGAATGCTGTAATGCTGCCTGTACCTCCTCGAGTTTAGCGTCCGTTAACACATGGGACCTCCTCATCTTCTTCTTGTCACCAACACTCCCAGTCTCTCAAAAACGGGTGACAACTTGTAACGAAGTAAATTTCTCCGTCATTTTTGGTCTACGCCGGGATTCGAACCCGAGGCCGCTTATTCCGGAACAAGTCGCTCTACCAACTGAGCTACGCAGACGATTATTCTGATTCCTATCTGCCTTTATGTCGTGTGCGTCCTGCTGGCAGGTACGTCACATCTCCCCCCCCCGAAAGAGGGCCGGGGACATGGCCCACGGGTCAGCCGTGACCATGAATCGTTGCAGGCAGCCATCCACTGTAGAACGTGCACTTGAGAACTCCCAGTCAATCTGCTGTGTGGAATGCAACATCACACATTTTTTTTATTTTTCGAAGCGCTGGAGAAGGGATTCTCTGATTTTTCCTGTCTCGCGGTGTGGAAATAACATCCCACCGATGCGAGATTATGAACGGTCGGGTCATCCAGATAGTTCGGGCGCCATTACAATGAATAAATTTCTCCGTCATTTTTGGTCTACGCCGGGATTCGAACCCGAGGCCGCTTATTCCGGAACAAGTCGCTCTACCAACTGAGCTACGCAGACGATTATTCTGATTCCTATCTGCCTTTATGTCGTGTGCGTCCTGCTGGCAGGTACGTCACAAACTCGCATAATTATTGATTTGTTGGGCACAGGCACGTCAGGATACTTTTGATAAAATTGCTTCTGTATGTGTGCATATGATTGCTGTTGAAAATACACTTACACAATAAATACCCATTGTGCCATTGAAAAAGGCATCTTGTAATGTCTGTCAGCAACTTCCGCCTACACGGCTTTCTTCTCACTGGTCTGGAACGCAACTAACCACGCACCTGCGCTTCCTATCTCGGGAGCATTGTGTACTGCCATCTACCAGCATGTCACATACTTTCTCCCTTTACAACAACCAAATGCCTTGTTCTGCACCATTGAATGCCGGGTTGTATTATAAAATGATCCCCCTGTATATATTTATATATATATATAGCATAGGAAAGTTAAATTTTCACTCGTGTAATATAATATAAACCACAACAAAACTGTGCAATGCTGCAAGTATTAGATGTAGTTAGTATATGTAAAAGAATATTAACATACAAGCAATCTACCTCATAAACAAACAAATATAGCCAAAAGCCTCCAGATAAAAAAACAAACTATAAAGTGATTAACAAAATGACAAAACAATGTTAAGAAAATATTTATAACAACATTTACTCAGAGCCCCTAGATCACTCTTCAGGGAAAGACATCCAGAGGCCCTGAGCACTCAAGATCAGTTCAGGTTTCATGAGAATGCAATAATGGGTATCCAATTTAAAATTTTGTGTTGTAAATTTTGATGCATTCTGCCTTTCCTACCTGAAGTTTAGAAAATACAAAAGAGTCACTAGGATTAATATTGAACTAAAAAATGAACTATAAAACACCTTACCTAACCAACAATGTTACATGAACTGTTGTATAAACAAAAAAAGAATCATCAAAATGAAATACATACATACAGGGTATCCATAAAGTGTTTCCCACATTGCAAAAATTAATATAAAAATGTATTACACATACTAGAAAAGGACCGCATGACAATGATGGTGCACAAGTAAAGTTTTTTTTTTCCAGTGTCAGTACACCTCCACATAAAAGCCATTTGTGGCCCGGAAAATAGCAAAGTGATATTCGATTTCACGCCATGTTTTGTTTAACATCTCAGCAGAGACAGAACTAATGGCATCTGTTATTCTTCACTTCAACATCTTGACATCTGGAACACTGCTAGAGTAAACTTGATCTTTCACATAAACCCACAGTGAAAAGTCTAGAGGGTTTATGTCTGGCAATTGAGGTGGCCATGTCTGGAACCATCATGGCTAATCCATCTGTCCGAAAATGTGGCATTCGAACCATTATTGACCAGTGTGGTGGGGCACCGTCTTAAAAATTAAATCTTTTATTTAAGAAAAGGAACTTGTAAACTTGGCAGCTGGCTATTTCAGTGTCTCAGCTCAGTTGTTTTGATGCCCAACAACGCCAAAATTGTTACTGACAGAGGACTATTCTGTTGCAGGAGTTTTTAAGTGATACAAAACCATGATGTCAATATGAAAAAACAAAGGTTTGAAACAATCTGTAAAAAAAAAAAAAAAAAAAAATACAGATGTGATCTCCCAAAGTCAGAAATCAGCTTTACGCAATACGTGGCTGACATCATTTCACTGTGTGCTCTACTTGTAGAGAGGTGACACCTTCTCATATTCCTTTATAACTAGGTAAATATGGAGAAATGCATCAGTTAGAAGGTATTGGCCCCAGAGATATAAGTTTTGTACTTAGTTTGGATAAAAATGCAAAGAAACATGGTGAAAAAACTCACCAGAGCTTTCATGTAAACACATTTGTTTTTGATGGTCAACAACCCAGAAATTGTTCCTAATAGGGGACTTTTATGTTGCAGGAGCATATTTTGTTTTTAAGTGATACAAAATCATGTTAATTACTGTAAACAAATCAAAGCTTTTTAAAACAAATTTGAAAAAAAAAATAAAAAATATGCAGATGAGATCTCCCAAAATCAGCTCTCTGTAACATGCAGCTGACAAAAATTGCTTGTATGTTACCCTGTAGAGAGATCACACCTTATTGTAAACCTTTTTGCTATGTAAATATGGTAAAATACATCAGTTAACAGATATAGGTTTTTGTACTCATAGTTTGGATTGAAATGTCTGTCATTAAGTATGTCTGCAAAAAAATAAAATAAAACAAAGCTTACCTACAGTATTTATAGCCTGAACTTCAGATCTGCTTACTGTTGCAATTCAGACCATTAAAAATAAATGTTTAGAGTGGATTGTTTTTTATATCAATCCACTACAAAACACTTCTTTCAAGTAGTCAATCCCATCTCAAAGTGACATCCTTCATCAGCTTCAGAAAACTTCTTTCCACCACATGCAATGTGGTCCACAAATACATATATGTCTATTCCTCCAAAAGGCTCAATCCTGCACTGTTCGGATATGAAGAAAAAATAATAATGAGGGGTGCAAGGATATCCAAGCAGAATACCAAATAAATAAGACAAAGTATTAATACGTAAGAATGGCCAAAATATTATTGCACGCTTAACAGATATACGTACAGAGGAACTTTGGTTATACATTCTGAAGTATGTCAAAACTTTGAGAGAATCAAGACAGCGTTTCTTTTTTTGCGATGTTAATAGTTGTCTGAAACAAGCAAAGATTAGTTAATATGCTCACCTTGACATTTTAGTTCATAGGGCATGTTTCCATTTGTTTCTTGGAAATCTATGAAATGAACACTGATTTTTGAGTCTTGTGATTACAGTATACTGCAAAGCATAAAATCATATCTGCTATACCCAGTTTTACCTTAAAAAAATCAATTTTACAGGACTACAGAGAGCCACCAACGGTAAAACTAATGTTAGCTAACATGTAAATAATGTGTTTATGCCTAGTCGCCATCTTGTAATGTCACGACTTCGATGACGTATAGGATTTTCTTCGTGGGTTCAAGTGCAGAGTTAGTAAACGAAAACTTTTCAGAGAGATTTCACTATGCAATTAAGCGCATCAATGAAGATAGGGCTGTAGGAAGAGTGGATTTGAAATCAATGGATGATATAAATATTTGAGTAACAGAACTTTCTGTTAAATTGTTAAGACTTCGTGGATAACGAGAAAGTCAAACCCATCGGGTAGAAAGGTTTGTGTGCAGGTAAGTAACTTTTTGAAATAACATGCTTGCTCAACCTGATCTAAAGTTCATATATTTTACTGACTTTCCTTAAAATTACATGATCTCGTATGAATCAGAGGCGTAACTAGAAATTTCTGCTCCCGAGTCAAACCACAAAAGGCCGCCCCGGTGGCGCAGTGGTCTAAGCGATGGCCTCTGATCATTCGTCCGAACGGGGTCCGGGTTCGAATCCCGGTGAGGCATGGATGTTGTGTTTGTCTTACGGCACTGGCTCTCTCCCTTCCCTGGAACCAGTGACCCTAAATTAGGGACGGGCGACTGCTTATAGCCCATTGAGTTGCTCACGGTGGTCGTTAAACCTCCAAACAAAAAAAAAAAAAAACCACAAAATCTATACTCCCTTCTTTCTATCGCATATACACAAATATCCACATAAATAAACACTGCATGCTCAATAAAACAGAATTAACAATTAATTTAGGAGGCACAATCAGAATGACTCTTTATAGCTTTTACTAACAGCTTTGGAGTTAAGACCTGCGGTGCCACATCAAGTAGAAAAAATGCAGCCGACAGTCTAGGATAGTAGAAATGATCGAATAGTCCCCACAGAACCTTCAACAGTGTGGACAACATCCTTATCTTGCAACATGACTACAAGTGCACCTTCATTTTTGAAAGTGAGCAACTAACATCCTCTGAACATTTGCGGAAGAAATGCAAATTTTAAGCTTCCAAGGCTACAGAGACTGGCGAAAGATGTTATAAACACATTCTGTAAATGGACAAATGGCAAAGTATTTTGCAAAAAAACTGTACCAGAAATACACAAATATCCACATAAATAAACATTGCTCAACAATTCTTTATCTCAACATTTCTTCAATTCCAGTTTTAATCAAATTGTAAGCAGTTATTTCTGCGCCCTCTTTTTAGCTACGTCCAGGGCAGCTGTCCCACCCTAGTTACGTCCCTGGTATGAATTTAAATTTCCCAGAAATTTCCTTACAAATCTTTAATGTGACCTCTGAGACTGCATGGTAAGAAGGGGGGGGTTACAAACATTGCAGTTGCAAGGGTTTCCCTTTTCTTTAACATCTCTACTCCTGCAAAAGATTTTGACTTGAAACAAAAACAAACATATAGATTAAGATAATACAACATAGTTGTCACAAATGTTTATTTTTTCAAGCCGACCATGGTTTCGCTGGGTATTGACCCAGCTTCATCAGGACAAATGGCATGTAAATATTCAAATTGCATATGACATCATAAATGGTTTTTACAGTCACGTGTTTTGGTTAGATGCTTCCACAGGCTTGATAGAAATGGTGTGGATGCCATGTCATTAACAAGTTGCGAAGACTTCTGATATGTATGACTATGTTGCAGACAAAAACTCTTGGGGAATTTATCAAATTCCATGTGAATGTGGCGCTTCATATATAGGACAGACCCGTAGAACCTTGCGTTTTCGATTGAAGGAGCACAAGATTTATATTCGGAACTGTGACCTAAAGAAGTCATAGATGGCTAAACACTGTTACGAAAAGGACCATAAATTTTTCTTTGAAGAAGCAAAACTAATTGACAAGCCAGATTCAGCCACCAAACTTAATATTTTGGAAGCTTTCCATATATATCAGGAGTCTTCGCAACTTGTTAATGACATGGCATCCACGCCATTTCTATCAAGTGCGTGAAAGCATCTAACCAAAACACATGACTGTAAACACCGTTTATGATGTCATATACAATTTGAATATTTACGTGCCATTCGTCCTAATGAAGCTATGTCAATACCCAGCAAAACCATGGTCGGCTTAAAAAAGTGAATGGATGTTCATTCACTTTTTTAAGCCGACCATGAATTTGCTGGGTATTGACCTAGCAAATATAATACTGTAGTTTTTGTTTATCTCAAAAACTACAGTATTG
This sequence comes from Macrothele yani, assembly GCA_039090855.1. Lineage (NCBI taxonomy): Eukaryota > Metazoa > Arthropoda > Arachnida > Araneae > Macrothelidae > Macrothele > Macrothele yani. Next base: position 125,550,045 of record CM077009.1, on the reverse strand, counting down.
TGACGATTGTATATAGATCTTAATCTATATACAATCGTCACAATACTGTAGTTTTTGAGATAAAGAAAAAACAGACTTATTCAAAATAATTATATATATATATATACACTGCTGGACAATTGCTAAGGACGGATCATAAACGGCTATATAGCGCATAAAAAAGTAAGTGTGGTTGGATGCCAAGTGAAATAAAATAATGTCAGAATGCCAGGACATTACAAGAAAGACAATTTATTGTGCTCTGAAATCCAGAAGGCTTTGGAACGTGTTCAAGGGACAAACAGGCCATTTTGTGCAGAATACGTAAACGTGAAAAAAATGCAATTACCGTCCGCAGGCGTTCCGGCGTAAGATTTCAATACGGGATATGGCCACCATGGAGGGCGATGCAAGATCTCACACGTCGTGTCATGCTTTGCACAACATTATCAAGCAGCTGTTGGGTTAATTTATCCCATTCCTCTGTCAGTGCACGGATGAGGGTGTCCTTGTTTATTGGAGGGCATTGGCGACCAGCAAGACTCCTCCCCAAAGCATCCCACACATTTTCAATGGGATTCAGATCTGGAGAACGTGCTGTCCATACGAGGCGTTGAATGTCCTCCCTCTCAAGACACTCCTGGACAGCGACTGTTCAATGACATGTTGCGTTGTCGTCCATGAAAATGAATCTATCACTGACAGCACCACGGAACATGCGAACATGAGGTAGCAGAACATCATTAATGTATCGTTGGCCAGTCATAGTCCCAGTTGGAAGCACATAGAGGGACGTACGGCCATTGATCATGATGCCAGCCCATACCACGACACTACATGTCGGATATCGGTCCCTTTCCTGTATGTTTGCTGGACAATATGCAGTACCACTATCACGCCAGATCAGTTGTCGTCGACAATCAGACGATAGACTGTATCTACTCTCATCTGAGAAGAGGACAGCAGACCAGTCGTTATCAGTCCAATTGCGATGTTGATGGCACCATTGCAAACGGGCGGTACGGTGACGTCTGGACAATGGGATGCACACAACAGGACGGCGGGCGTATAGTCCTCCTTCATGCAAACGTCTGGCGACAGTTTTTCGGGAGATCCGCTTGCCAGTAGCGGCCATAAACTGATTTGGTACCTCACTAGCTGTGCTGTGCCGGTGTCTTTGTGTTGATAGCACTATGTACCGATCTTCTGCAGGTGTCGTACTGCGAACACGACCTCCCCCGTGACGTTTGCTACACTCTCCATTTGTTTGAAATGATTTCCAAAGCCTTGAAACAACACTGTGGCTGACGTCGAACTCCCTGGCAACATGTGTTATTTTTCGCCCTTCTTCAATCTTGCCAATAATACGGCCACGCGTAAAATCATCTAGGTGATGTCGGGAAGACATACTGAAAATTGCAAGTTCGTCAATTGATTCTTTCCCTTTCAACTTTGCGTTTGAACAACAACGGTCAATACGCGTCAAATCCTTTTTATCTCTTATCAGCGCTATGACGTCACGAACAAGTTCGGCAATCCAAAATTTGCATACGCACAACACGTCTTACTGTATCCCGCACTTATGCTAATTTCCACATTTTCCTGCCTTCCATTTTATGGTTGCTATTGTTGCTATTGTCATCCGTCCTTAGCAATTGTCCGGCAGTGTATATATTAGACTATCAGTGTAAACATACATGACAGCAACTGCAGCAGAATTTTTGCTTTTCATATTTCACATGCAAAGCCACAATCTGAAATGTCAATCAAACACAGAAGGGATACCTGTAGCACTTTGGAAGGAAGTACTTCTTCAGAAAATATTAACATAGCTTAGCGGTTGCTGGTTAATCACACCGAAACTGCACTTATTTTTTGCAACTGCTATGCAACAGTTATCCTGCCGCCCCGGTGGCGCAGTGGTCTAAGCGATGGCCTCTGATCTTTCGTCCGTAAGGGGTCCGGGTTCGAATCCCGGTCAGGCATGGATGTTGTGTTTGTCTTACGGCACTGGCTCTCTCCCTTCCCTGGAACCAGTGACCCTAAATTAGGGACGGGCGACTGCTTATAGCCCATTGAGTTGCTCACGGTGGTCGTTAAACCTCCAAAAAAAAAACAAAAAAAAAACAGTTATTCCATTTTCTTTCTTGTGTTTGCTGTGCAATAATTTATTTTCCTTTCAGCATGTTGTAATGATTATCTTTCCTATTTACAAACATTTTCAGAATAACAATTTATGAAGGTTTTTTCACATCTTGGCTGTATTAGGAAAGGTACATTTTTTTTTTGAGTTAGGTGTTTCAAAATATCCATTAGCTTTTCAATAAAAATATTTAAAATCACTGGTATCTTTTAACTCAGTTTTACGTTTGGTAAAAGAGTTTTTATAAGAGTCAGTAGTTCAGTAGTTAGTAATTCGTTGTTGAAAAGATCTTAGAAATGGGTGCGTGATTCTGAAGTCATGAAAAATCATTTCTTTATTCTGTAAAAGTTCGTTATGAATAATGGTAGAATTACAAGAAATTACGAAATTTTCGTTTTAAGCAGCATGTCTTAGTTGCTGTTCAATGAATTTAAAACTGACCATTTGGAATTTCAAAACGTATTTTCTATTGTATGCCACCAGTAATTCTGTATTTAACCCTAGACACATAGCTTTCATTCTTGCGTTCTGGGGCTTATTGTGGATGGGTTTTCGTCTTTTGAAAATCTTGGAGACTTGTTATGATTGTCGAGTTATTCAAAACCTCATTTCCTCTTCATTTATATTTCTTTTCCCTCCGAGAACTGCAAACGCGCATTTATATGATCACTGAAAATTGTGAAGTTGAACTAAATGTTTTAAAAAGTGTTAAATTTTTTTTTAATTCGCCATAATTATAAACCTGCCAAATATTGTGCATCGTGTTGTCTACGGGTAGGAAAAACTAGTACCGGAATTTTTTTACATTTCTGGAAGTTCATGAGACTTTCTTGTGGAATCGGTGTAATGCCCGTTCGCGCTATGGAAATATTCCGGGTTTTTCTACATTTAAAATTTGTCTGTCAAAGTTATGTTGCTTAAAGAAATGTGTGTTTTCCTAGTTTAGTAGTCTTTCCTCCGAAATCAATCATTGGAATTCGCATTTCTCCCTCCCTTCACCTCCAACTTGTGCTAGCGAAATTAAATTTCAAACTATGTGTTTCATCTGTCCATGATGGAATCGTGACCCATAAAATCATCTTAGCAAAGCAAATCAATAGCACCACGATTGTGACGTCACAAATCCTTGTGGCAGGCCTGGTGAGGTATAAAGATGGCCTTGCATGGATGTTGTGTTTGTCTTACGGCACTTAGTCTCTCCCTTCCCTAGAACCAGTGGCCTTAAATTAGGGACGAGCGACTGCTTTTAGCCCATTTAGTTGCTCACGGTGGTCGTTAAACCTCCAATAAAATAATAACTGCGATGTTGTCCTGCAGCATTTGAATAAACATCGAACACAAAATTCTCTTGGTATATTTTTGCAACCTTGATTTGTTCTTCTAAAAAATTAATTTTATCTTCTTCTCCCTGTACCTTTATTCTGACGTCATACAAATGAATGTTCCAAAGCCTTTATTAAACAGCCAGGCCCTTTTGTGTCGAGAAAATCTGGCAGTCTTTTGTGTAAGGCCTTTTTTTGGCCTTCTTTTAACACAAGAATTTCGCAATGGCAACCCTCGTGTTCTAGTTACGGAGTGTCTATTTCAGCCAAGGATTTTAGAATACAACAGGAGACGCCCTGGTCCTTAAGCGCAAGGTAAAGTTGATGAAGCCACTTCCTCCCCCTCTATCAGCTGCCAGTCGGTGGCGGCCATTTGTATTGGTACAAGAACAGACCCTTTGCATGTTACTCAACGATTGTTTGGCTCATTTCTAGCTGGGGTTGGAACGTCAATAAATATCTGCACGTATTTTATTGAAGCGGTATGGTGTTGTGTTTAGCTTCACTTGTATTTATGTATACCATCCAGCCAGAAAGTTTCCAGTTGTTTAGAATTTAAATGAGATACATATTAAAAGCCTGCAGTGTAAGCGAAAACGCTGAAAAACGCGAAGAAACAAGGGTTTGTTTACAAATGTAGTGGCATATAATATCCAAACTACTGGTTCGATTCAAATTATGTAAACAATTATTTCAAGATCATGAACTAAAGTTTCTTCCGGTATATGTTACAGCTCCGTAGATTTTTACCCCGATTTTTAAGGTAGCTAACTAAAACACCAATCTAGCGTAAGAAACATATGCAAATAGAAACAAACCTATGAACGCGTATAATTTATATATATATTTTATATTTTTTACACGTTTCAACCTGTTAAACTGAAAATTAGTGGATCTTCCCCAACCACTGGCCATCAATCAAAATTGGACTTCACATCTCGGCAAAGAAAACTGTTAAACTGAATTCAGTTTTTACCCCCAATCTATAAAATCTAGTATTTCCTTCATTTACTAGATTTTACATTTTCTTCTGTGTTAGAGGAGAAAAAAACCCTTTTCTTTTTCTTTCCCAAATTAAATTTTTTGAAGTTTTTTTATGTAGTGTCAAAATTTTTTTGTCTTTTTAACTGACAAAAAAAATAGATATTAGGGGATTAGTTGGTTAGTAGCTCTCATCGAGCACTATTTATGGGGATGAAGCTTGTTTATAAGTAAGCATCTCTACCCAGGGTCCATCTTCTTAATGCAAGAACTTATGAATTTAGAGAAGTAGGAAATAAAAATTCTGGAAAAATTATATGTATATATGTAAAGCTAGGGAGCACAAGAGCACACACAAGTTCACTTTGTAGGAAGCTGATAAATTAGAAGTCAGCTTGCTGTGGAAGATAACTTTTAAAGGAAAATATACTCATACATTGGCGCCTTAATTGTGCCGTCGAACAGCCAAAAATAACAAAAGAACTTTTGTGCACAGTCATATCTTAGATGTTATTCTTATTCTCTTTGTTCATTCCAAAACTTTGAGATTCACAAAAGTGCACATGGTGCTTGTGAACTTACAGGTGGAGTTTCTTGGATAAATAAATAAAAATTGGCTTGATAGTTCCTAGAAATTACTTTTCTCACTGAACACATGAGGGTGGAGTGAAGATCTGTTATTAATTGAAAACTGATTTTTTTCTTCCTAATGTTAAAGAAAGCAAACTACTCTACACACAAAGGAAACTATGTATAACAAGTTGCTGTGAAAGTCTAAAGGCAAACAACATGGGTAATTCATATATAAAGATTTTTATTTACATATTGATTTACACACATACTATATTTTAGATACCATACAGGTGTTATATTTTTTCTTCAATTCCAGGATTTCCCTGTTGACTTTTAACAAATTTTTAGTGACTCGATATATATCATTTAAAGCTGGGATCTTTCTTTCTTTTTTTTTTTTTTTTTTTTTTTGGTTGGAGGTTTAACGACCACCGTGAGCAACTCAATGGGCTATAAGCAGTCGCCCGTCCCTAATTTAGGGTCACTGGTTCCTAGGAAGGGAGAGAGCCAGTGCCGTAAGACAAACACAACATCCATGCCTGACCGGGATTCAAACTCGGACCCCTTACGGACGAATGATCAGAGGCCAGCGCCTTAGACCACTGTGCCACCGGGGCGGCCTTGGATCTTTATCTCCTCCAAAGTGTTTCACAGGTGCATAGTAACCCCTAATAAATGCATTCCTTGAAACAAAATTTACGCTCCAAATACAAGAATGTTAGATAAATAAATACATCGCTCTTTCCACGTTCCAGAAACACACAGCAACCGAAAAATTGTTTTTCAGCCGCCGCTGTGGAATTAAACCACAGAACTCCTGATATCTAGGCGAGTGCGTTACATTTACACCACGGTGGCCAACAATCCGCGGTGCTATGTGTATTTTTAAGTCAGCTTCTGACATCATAAATCCGTGAGATGGGCTCAGCTACTGAGACGTCTCCATCTGGTGGGCATTAACGGCACTGGCTATATATATATTATAGCAGTTTAATTCAAAGGGCGAGATCCAAGGTGAAAATCCTCCAAATACGTGATGACAGTAAATAAATAAATACATCGCTCTTTCCACGTTCCAGAAACACACAGCAACCGAAAAATTGTTTTTCGGCCGCCGCTGTGGAATTGAATCACAGAACTTTCGATATCTAGCCGAGTGCGTTACATTTACACCGCGGTGGCCAACAATCCGCGGTGGCCAACAATCCACGGTGCTATGTGTATTTTTAAGTCAGCTTCTGACATCATAAATCCGTAAGATGGGCTCAGCTACTGAGACGTCTCCATCTGGTGGGCATTAACAGCACTGGCTATATATATATATGTTATATCAGTTATTTCAAAATATACTTTATTGGCAAAAACATAAGGGGATACAGGCGTACCACATATGGCAAAATAAACAACAAAACAATGAGCGATACTGATGAAAAATTACAGGTGAATGTGATACGACAGTCAACTAACGATGACAAAATGTTAAAATCACTAGATAAAGAAAAATTCATGCTTGATGAAGAAGATGCACAAACAATAGTAATGATTAGGATATTACAGCATGCGATGACGTGCACAGTGAGAGCAGAGCACAAAACAACAGGTAAATATATTTACAAGAATATGGCTGTAAAACGCAGTGCACAAAAATAAGGGAACATGTAAAACACAACAAAAGCATATACTACGATAAAGGTACAGAAGTTCCCACAATCGACAAAACCACACGATATGTAACAAAAACATGATAAGTATTACAGAACATAGTGGAAATTTGGGCAAACTTCCCAAGTGAAACACAAGGATACACAAAATAAAACAGCAAGCCGTGCAGTATTGCATCGGTCCAAAAAACAATGACATGGGACTAGCAAGAAATACATGACGTCAAATAATGTGAAAATGCAAGACAGTAATAAGGTATAAATTAAAAGATACAACACAATGCAGCAAGAAAAAACAGAAAGAGCAAAGTCTCGCAGGGCAATACCTCTCGTATTGCTCCTAGAGAACAAATACACAGTGCACAACTCAATGAAAGACAGTGTGATGCGAAAACACAAAACCAGAAGCACTAGTATCAGACACAGAAAACGAATCAAACACAACATTTTAGGAAAGGTACAGGCAGCAAAAGCAGACACATGAGTGAAGGACAGGTGCAACGAAGAAACAAATACAGCACGGTACATGCACACGAATTACACAAAAATTGCAGAAAACCCCTACAATACAAATCATAAGCAGTCACATGACAAACACTTAGCAGACATTGTGACGAATCACCAAGAGGAAAGAACACAAAATCTCAACTGATGCAGTCAGTAGGTCGAAGCTGGGGAAAAAAACCATCAGAAGGAAAGATCAATGGAAGAGCCAGTGATTTTGAACCATCCGGTCCCTGGCGCCCAGGTAGACCTGAAAGAAACTTGAGATTGAGGGGTGGAAGCAGCGAAGTTCTCCAGGCGTAGTCGAGACACGATGCGATTCCTAAAAATCGACGGTAAGGCGGCGCCAGCAGAGAGAATACTAGGTGTGGTAGCATGAGAGCGGAGAGATTGATGATAAGAAAAATGACATGTTTGACGAGTACGAAGAGATAGGCACAGGCATCCGGCAAAATAGCCGGGGGATGTTTGGTAAGCAGTAAGCACTCATACGCTTGAAAAGGGATGTCTCTGGAGCAAATGGTGCCTACAAGACGAAAGGCAGTATGGAGAAGTGGAAGGAGAACGGGACAGTGACAGTAGACATGAAGAACATCTCCTTCAGCACCACAAAAGCAGCAGAGAGAAGTAGAAGAAATAGACATGTGAAAGAGAGAAGAAGGAACAGGAAGTCGGCGGTGAAGAAACCGCCATTGGATGTTTCGCTCTAACGGGGTAGAAAGAGGAGAGAAAGAGGTAGACCAGATAGGCAGCAGAAGAGAAGGAGAAGCATCAGGAAGACCGTGCGGAGAAGTGAGGGGCGCACGGAGGGGCTCACGGAGGAGCGCATAGATAGAAGCAGTGGAAAAAGAAGAAATGGGAGCAACAGAGTCCCGAAAGGGAAGGAAGGAAGAAAGGCTCGCTCCAGAGACAGAAACTCAGGCCAGTGTCAGAAACCAGAAGTGAAAAGAGAGCACGGAAAGCGGAGCGAAGGTGGTAATACTCCTCTTCCAAGGTGGAAGAAGGGTCAGGGAAAAGAGAAGAGAGGGGTTTCCGGGTCAAATCGGAAGTTAATAAAGCTTCGATAGTGAGAATTCTTCGATAGTGAGAATTCCTGAGCGGAACCAGGGGGGGGAAGGATGTATGGTTGATCGGGTAGCTGAATCTGAGTGGAAAAGAAAAGAGGTTCTGCAAGCAGGTCCAGGGTGGTAGAGGGAGGAGCGCGTAGTAGCGGGAGAGAATGAAATACCGCTAGAGCGTCGGTAAGAAGTGGTGGGAGGCGTTTAGAAGTAGAAGGAGATGAATCCATCCTAAGAAAAAGGAGGAAAGTGAAGGATGGATCATGAAGAGAAATAAGAGTATTCAGGGTAGAAGAAAGTGCAGGAGAGGGCGAAAGGAGAAGACGAATGAAGGAGACGATACGGTGAGCTCGATAATATGTTCTGACATCCGGGAAATGAAGACCACCAAATGATGTTGGCAGAGAAAGCGTAGCAGCAGAAATCCAATGTCTAGGTGACCATATCACTGAAGTGAAAATACTATTGATGGCAGAGAAATGATGCGATTTAAACACACAGCAATCCCAGGGATAGAAGCATTGTGAGAGAAGATATCGATGAACAATTTGAACTCGTTGAAAGTAAGAGGAAAAGTAAAACGTAAATCGCCAAAAACCAGCCGTGCGATGAAGTCGTGGGAGGAGAGCTTGCCAAGTGACGTTGCCTGCGGTAAAGGAGGGTCCAAAGTGAGGTCCAAGAAATTTTTGGGTCGAAAAGGACCACACTGCTCCCAACGGCGGGTCAGTGCGGCCTCTCCAAGAACCACACCACAGGCCAGCACTCTTCTGAATATTTTTTTTTTAATTGGAGGTTTAACGACCACCGTGAGCAACTCAATGGGCTATAAGCAGTCGCCCGTCCCTAATTTAGGGTCACTGGTTCCAGGGAAGGGAGAGAGCCAGTGCCGTAAGACAAACACAATATCCATGCCTTACCGGGATTCGAACCCGGACCCCGTTCGGACGAACGATCAGAGGCCATCGCTTAGACCACTGCGCCACCGGGGCGGCCTTCTGAATATTCAGGGCAGCACCAGAGAGAGCAGCATACTGTTCATAAGTAGCAAGAAGAGTATCAAATTGGTCATCGCGGCGAAGACAAAAGGTAACATCATCTGCATAAGCAGGGACAAGAAAACGGTGGTGCCGAGTATTAGAAACAGTTGGTCCTACCGCAGGTAAGAGAGACGCCCGACTTGCAATCAAAAAGGGCTCAAAGGCGAGAACAAAGAATTGTCCTGATAATGGACAACCTTGTCTGATACCAGATCGAAAAGGAATCGGGGCCGTGAAAAATGTGGCCGTCCGAATGTGCAAATGGGCTCCCCGGTAAAAGCTAAGGATGAGAGAAACAAAAGTGGGGGAAAACCAAAGTGAGTTAAAACGGCAGAAAGGTAAGCGTGAGAAACGTTATCAAAAGCGGATTTCTGGTCAAGATTAAACAAAGCTAGGGGTTCGGAATGTTTTAGTGCAAGAAAGGAAAGGTTATGAAGAAAGGAGATATTGTTAGAAATAGAACGACCAGGCACGGTATATGTCTGGTCGGGGGATACAAGGAACGGAAGAACAGAATTTAGGCTGCGAGAAAGGAGTTTAGTGAAGAATTTGTAATCCAGGTTGAGAATGGAGATGGGGCGCCAATTCGACAAATCAAGAAGGTCACCCTTCTTCGGCAAGAGAATGACATGTGCAACTGTAAATTCCGGCGGAAGCGCAGGAGAAGAAAGAGCACACGAAAAAGCGTCAGAAAGAAAAGGCAGGAGTTACGGAAGAGACGCCCGATAGAACGACAGCGGGAGGCCATCAGGTCCCAGGGAAGAGTGAAGATTGAGGGAGACAAAAGCCTCCCTCATTTCAGGCAAAGAAAAATCAGCAATGAGAGGGCCGCAGAGAGAAGACGGGACCTGAGGGAGAGAAGAAAGAAAAGAGTTGGAAGAAAAAGAAGAACCCTGCGCAACCGCTCGGAGCTTCTCCCGAAAGAAGTGACGGACATGAGAGCAGATGAGAGTTGTATTGCCAGTAACAGTGCCATCAGGCAATCGGAGATGTCTGATGGAAGTTGACGTGCGTCGCATGGATTCCATCTTCGAAAGAATGCGTCGATGGTGAAATGCGTAGGAGCCGAAGACGACGAACTGCTTGCTGAGCAAACTGTTCGAGGCAGGCATGAAGTTTCATCATGGACGGAGGCATAGTGCGGGTCAGACATGGGCGTCGCGGAGAGGAGTCCGCGTAGGCTACTCACCTCCATCGAGCGAGTGGTGGAAATAGTAAAGGAGAGTTGACGAACGAGCAAGAGAAGATCCCGTTTGACATCAAGTAACAAACGCAACGCGCTTGGGGTTGTTGTGAGCAGCAGCTTCCGATTGGAAAGGAACTTCCTCACAAAAGGAAACGGTCTTGCAAGAGAGTGTCATCAAATGTCCAATGACGGCGCGTAGATGAAGGTGCTGGAGAGACACAAATTGATAGTGAAGCGGCAGAATGGTCGGAAGAAACAGTAGGTGAATGTCGAGCAGCAGTGATAGCAGGGAGTAAGGAAGCAGAAACATATATTTGGTCCAACCGCGCAGCAGTAGAACCGAACGTCGGCGGATTACACCACGTAAAGGAAATGGAATCAGGATTTAGCCGTCTGAAGGAATCGACAAGGTGAAAATCATCAAGTAGCTGAGTCAGCTGTGAAACTAAATTCATGCGGTATTCGCCATATGACGAATTTCTGTCAAGAGAAGGCTGAAGCGTGAGGTCCCCCGTCCCCCCCTCAAGAACGAAAAAGTCCCAGGAAGGAATCGCTGCATGAATATTACGGAAAAGAGGAGCAACATATATTTCATCAGTGGGGATATATACTTTAAAGATATGAAAAGTAACATTATGCACACAAAAGGTAAAACACTGAAGAAAATCAAGGTGCAAATTTGTCACAGAAATAGAAGTCAGCTGAGTGAAAAACCGCTGTCGCACACCTACAACTATACCACCATACCGCGAGAGGCGATACGAGTGGTAAAAGGTGTGCGGCCAGCGTCTCCATAGGTGAATGGGAGTGTTACTAGAGCAGTGAGTTTCCTGGAGAAGGAGAACATCTCCACCAGCGGCAGAAATGTCCTCATAAACGAGGGAGTTCAACACTGGTGTCGCGAACCCGCGACAATTCTAGGAAGTCACAGTGAAAGTGCCATGTCTCTAGTGGCAGTGACAATCTTTTCCAAATGGGAGTGGAAGTTGTTGTACCGCCGTTGGATGCACTTCTTAGTTGCAGCATCCTCGGCAAATGGACTCTTGATATTATTGTAAGGAGTTAACAGCTGTGCCAATTGATTCTCAACTGCTGGGTAACGAACTTCAAATAGGTTGACATAGGTGGGTAAATTAGGAAGAAGAGTCTTGGCACAAGCAAAGTCGTGCAATTCGTCATAAGGGAGAGGTGTGTCCGGAAACACATTCATGTGTATATAGGCGTGCGGGAAAAATCCTCAAGAGGCAGGAGGTAGATGACTGGCTTGGAAGACTTGACAGGGCGACTCGAAGCAGTTGATCCAGCAGACTGAGTCGGAGAGGTTTGAGTAGAGTGGCCAGATTGTCGCCGTCGTTTCGTAGAACCGCGAGGAGGTTTGCATCCCTTTTGTCAGGACGGGTCCGGAGGTAGCCCTCCGTCCCATCACTCATCGCTTGGTCGCTGACGCTTTGATAGGCTGTGTCATCAGCGGTCGAGGTCTCGGTATCAGACTGGTCAGTCGCAGGAACACGAAAAGATGGTGAAGATTGTAAAGCCGCCTCGGTGGCGCAGTGGTCTAAGGCGTTGGCCTCTGATCATTCGTCCGTAAGGGGTCTGGGTTCGAATCCCGGTCAGGCATGGATGTTGTGTTTGTCTTACGGCACTGGTTCTCTCCTTCCCTGGAACCAGTGACCCTAAATTAGGGACGGGCGACTGCTTATAGCCCATTGAGTTGCTCACGGTGGTCGTTAAACCTCCAATCAAAAAAAAAAAAAAAAAAAAAAAAAAAAGATTGTAAAACTGGGTAGTGTTCCTCGGAGAGAGAAGGTGGGACAACAATTGGCGCAGAAGTTGCCATTGAAAGTAAGTTGTTCGCAGGAACCACCGTCGGTGACGGAGCGCTACTAGGATCTTGATCAGAAGGCGTCGATGAGACGGGCAAAACAGACTTTGGTGGAGCAACTGGACACTGCTTATAGTAGTGTCCAACCTGGCGACATTGACTACAATGAAATTCCGTCTGGAAGTTTATTTGCCTGACCTGATCCTCGCACCGAACAGTGAAGTGTGTTGGAAGCCGTTCGATTGCTTCTTGTGATGGAAATATGACCCTCGCAACACGGCGAGCACCTTGGATCGACGCATGACGTGGATCACGTAATGGGTTGTTTCGTGCAGCAAGATGCGTTTGTATGCCTCCAACTAACCGACCAACCGAAGATTAAACAGCATACAGCATGAGATCTGTCACTTCCAACGGGACTGGGTAGAAAGAAACGTTAATGGGTCTTTGGCCCACCGGTTCTGCAGAAAGATGTCTATCACCAATTGTGAGGCCAGATGTTAGAAGAGATTTCGCCATTTCAGCCGTGGCCAGATAAACGACCACAAGTCGTCCTCTTCGATACATTTGCGGAATAGATTCAGATGGGAACCGCTGTGCTATGGCATCTGGATATACACGCAAAGGAGTGTTTGGAAGAGCTTCGAAATGGACGCCTTTCGCAAGATTCTCAGTAAAAGCTGTGCCAGCTGGAGAGCTGGCTGGGATATTAAGCACGGCATTATTGCCAGCTTGGGAGATGAAAGATTTCAGGTTTTCAGCGCCAACATAATAATTACTCTTGTATGCTGGCCGAGAGACATTTGAATCTGCAACTGAAGAAAACGAAGGTAATGATTCGTTGGGCTCGGCAGTGCTAGAAGAGGCTGGATTTATAGTGATGTCCATTGCGTCATCACCGATAGCGGAAGCCGGAAGATGTGACGCAGCTGGAGAAGGCAAATTGGCACCGCCACGAGCGGACGCTTGCGTGGCAACACCCCCTTATCGGGCAGCAGATAAGGAAGAGAGATTAGGGCTATCACTATCCCTACCGGAAGTCGCCATCTTTAATGGCGGCGCCCATATGCGGGCTTGGCCAGCACAGCCAAACGTAAACAAGATGAATAACAACAAAATAGGCACTCACCGCGCTCGGAACGAAGCAAAATGAAAGACGATACCTTTATACTTAAGGTGAACGTGAAATTAAGAAGCGAAGAGTCCAATAACACAAAAAAATCACACGAAAACCGCAGAGCAACAACACGGTGCAATGTGTATTTTTAAGTCAGCTTCTGACATCATAAATCCGTAAGATGGGCTCAGCTACTGAGACGTCTCCATCCGGTGGGCATTAACGGCACTGGCTATATATATATTATAGCAGTTAAATTAAAAGAGCTAGATCCAAGGTCAAAATCTTTCAAATACGTGGTGACAGTAAATAAATAAATCGCTCTTTCCACGTTCCAGAAACACACAGCAACCGAAAAATTCTTTTTCGGCCGCCGCTGTGGAATTGAACCACAGAACTCTCGATATCTAGTCGAGTGCGTTGCATTTACACCAATATATATGTAGCCAGTGCCGTTAATGCCCACCAGATGGAGACGTCTCAGTAGCTGAGCCTATCTTACGGATTTATAATGTCAGAAGCTGACTTAAAAATACACATAGCACCGTGGATTGTTTGCCGCCGTGGTGTAAACGTAACGCACTCGGCTAGATATCGAGAGTTCTGTGATTCAATTCCACAGCGGCGGCCGAAAAACCCGAAATACAATTTTTCGGTTACTGTGTGTTTCTGGAACGTGGAAAGAGCGATGTATTTATTTATTTACTGTCACCACGTATTTGGAGGATTTTCATCTTGGATCTCGTCCTTTGAATTTAACTGCTATAATATATATGTAGCCAGTGCCGTTAATGCCCACCAGATGGAGACGTCTCAGTAGCTGAGCCCATCTTACGGATTTATGATGTCAGAAGATGACTTAAAACTACACATAGCACCGTGGATTGTTGGCCACCGTGGTGTAAATGTAACGCACTCGGCCAGATATCGAGAGTTCTTTGGTTCAATTCCACAGCGGCGGCTGAAAAACAATTTTTCGGCTTCTGTGTGTTTCTGGAACGTGGAAAGAGCGATGTATTTATTTATTTACTGTCACCACGTATTTGGACGATTTTCACCTTGGATCTCGCCCGTTGAATTTAACTGCTATAATATATATGTAGCCAGTGCCGTTAATGTCCACCGGATAGAGACGTCTCAGTAGCTGAGCCCATCTTACGGATTTATGAAGTCAGAAGCTGACTTCATAAATCAGAAGCTGACTTAAAAATAAGTCAGAAGATGACTTAAAAATACACATAGCACCGTGGATTGTTGGCCACCGTGGTGTAAATGTAACGCACTCGGCTAGATATCGAGAGTTCTTTGGTTCAATTCCACAGCGGCGGCCGAAAAACAATTTTTCGGCTGCTGTGTGTTTCTGGAACGTGGAAAGAGCGACGTGTTTATTTATTTACTGTCACCACGTATTTGGAGGATTTTCACAAGAATGTTAGATACAGCTAAAGCATAATGGTTACTAGCAGTAAAAAAACAAAAAAAATACAAGGCCACTCGAGGCCGCAGTGGTTTAAGCAATGGGCTTCTGATCATTTGTACGAATGGGGTCCGGGATCCAATACTGGTGAGATATGGATGTTGTGTTTGTCTAACGGTACTGGCTCTCACCCTTCCCTGAAATCAGTGACCCCAAATGAGGGATGGGTGACTGCTTATAGCGCATTGAGTTGCTCACGGTGTCCGCTAAACCTACAATAACAGAAAAGGGGGGGGGGGGTACATGGTAATTACCACAAGGAATTCTGGGATTTTGTTATTCTCCTCTGCAAGCTATTTCGCCTACATGTTAATAAGAATGAGGGACTTTCTGTTCCTTTTCATGTTGACACATACGCATGGTTTCCCTGGACCCGATAACTCGTAAGCTCACGTGCCACGACCCCTTTTAGTGTAGCTGTTGGTTGTGGTGCAAACACTAAACACATCATCAAATGTAACTTTTAAAATAGGAGTAGACTAACAAACTGTATTTTCATGCAATACATAATCAACTTCTAAGACCTTGAAAATCTCTTAAAAAATTCAAGTATAAACAAACTACTTACTATTAAATATTTGATACTGCAGGCTTTTGTTCCTAATTATTCATATCTTTTGATCATTGATGTTTTACAAGATGAATCCTTACAACAATTAGAAATAGAAATATGAGTGCAGTATTCATAAGAACATCTCTGCACCACAGCATTCTATCTCAAATAGTCTGAATTAAAGCAGGAGGCTTGTGTCAACAAACGTGTAGTCTTCAGGCAAAGCATATGTAAGGTTCAGATACACTGTAAATAAAAACATCCATAATATATTTGCACAAAATAATTCTTTGATTTCATAAGAGTAATCACATATTTTAAACCATATAAACAAACAACCTACTATATCTGAAAAAAAATTCAATCAATGTAAAAAATAATTGCATTATTTTTACTGTTCTGTTACTAGGGCAGTACAAAGAATAAGGTAGCTGGTAAATCGAGCAGGGGCCCTTGCCGTAATTTCATGTTCAGGAAAATTCGAAAATGAAAAAGGTTGTGTTTAGCTGCAATATGGTGAGATGATACCCAGAGCACATTTAAGCAGATGGGGGCCCGGGAACTGAGCAGTATTGTGGGGCCTCAGTATTAGTAGCACATCTATGATTTCACTTTGGGTGGCAGAATAAAAATACCCAGGAGAAATCATTACCAAAATATAATGAGGAAGCCATAAAAATATCCCCGCCATATTCCCATGATTCATGGACGAATCAGTGGTAGCAAGAAAATGTAAAACCGCATGTTTGAAAAATGGATGACAGTTCAGTTCTGCTTTAATCCCCCCCTCCCAAGGGTTAGGTTCATCTTGATGAAATTATATCGAAGTAGTGGGCAAAAGAATATGATCCAAATATCATGATTCAAACGAATTCTTAATGTATAAAAATTTCTTCCAATTGCAGATGTGTACAAAAAAAAAAAAAAAAACATTCTGTAAAGCCTTCGAAAGATTTGGGGATGGACTGGGGGCAAGTATATTTTTTTGCGGACTCCTCCTAAAAAAGCGGAAAAAAAAAAAGAATTTTTTTTTTACAAGGCAAAACCAAAAACCCGAAAAAACTGCAGAACTTTGTCAATTCTTCAAGTATCCTGCATATTTTTAGGAGCCCTTGAAAGTTATGGGCCCGGGGTTGCAGCCCCTCCCCTTTGCTAAATGGATTCTGACGATACCGCACTGCAGCAAAACAGAACTTTGTGCGGTCGATTGATTTTGCATTAACTTCAAATTAGATCCACGTGGGGACACACACACGAGTTTATTATGAAAAGTGCATTTCCAAATTTCCACCACTGCCAAACATCCATACCATATTTCTTAATCAAACAACCATACCATATTTTAGTCGAATATAAAAAATACGAGTACTTACATGTGAAAGGTAATCTCTGGCATTTTTTTGGAAGATCGATTCGTGCTGCCTATAGCAACACATCCGGGTTATTTTGCGGATAAGCCACTATAACGTGATCCTGAGAATTATCCAGATATCAGAGCCGCGGGTGGTCGAGTGGGCAACGTTCGTGACTGCCACGGGAAGAGCCTCAGGTTCGATCCGAGGCAGGTACGAACGTTCGGTCCACTAAATACCAGCGGTGCGTCGGATGGGCACGTTAAGCCGTCGGACCCCGGGAAGTGGCCCCCGGTAATAAATAAGGGCGTCTTCCTCCCCCTTTCTACTTCGCCTCTGTGTCACTTTCCTATAGGGCGCTCTAGCCCAAATCTCCTAGTTTCCTATTTCTAAGGGTTGTTTAAGACCTGGGGGTCAGACACTCCCTTCCTAAAATCCTATACATATGATCATATCCAGATATCAGAACGTTATAAATTTAATTGCCCAGGTTATCTGTTAATGCAGTCAATAACCGCACAACTTTGCTTTTTGTACAAAAAACTTTTATTCGATCCTGAAACTTGTAAAAGCATGAGTCAACAAGCTCTCACACATGCAGCAGAACAGAATGTTTTGTACCAAACAAGATGGCCGCTGTGTGGGCGGGGGTTGCAGCCAATTGGCTTCACGGGAAACTGCTTAGGGCACCTCCTGTTGTATTCTAACCTTCTTGATTTCAACCGACTTACCGACCGGTAGTTGATATTTTGAACCAATGAAAGGCAGCGATTTCTTGGCACTGACTGGAAGTTGAGATTTTTAATCAATCAAAGATAGCGATATCTTGTCACGGACCATCGACCGAAAGTCGAGGTTTTGAGCCAGACTACACGTTTCAGTTACACATTGTACTCTCCATTTTACTTCAGCTACAAAAAAATCACTTTAGTTCATCTTTTTTTATATAAAGAAAAAGATACCATTTTCCCGTAAAAGTGGGTTTATTAATTGCATATCATGGATTATGTTTTCATTAGCTGTTAAATTACAAATAGAATTTTGTACTTAAATTATGCCAGTTGTGATGGCGAATTTTAACAAATAAAATCTTATAACAGCCATCTAAGGGGGGGGGGGACCCTTCAGATATCAATGCCTCCCGCTCACCCGTCCATAAATAGGGACGCATCCATGCTACGCACTAAACAGGTACCTTTCTCGTTGGCTGCTACCAAGTCTGAACTGGATCTTATCATGCTGTAACATTACCGTTGAAGACAATAGACTTTTGGTGATTGGCCATTGGGCGTTAGGGACGATTTTCAGCCGTTAGATGGCACTGCGTCCCAAGGTATAAACACCTCAGTTTCTGCGTTGTTTGAATTGCGGGATTGTGTATGTTCGTCGTTTTTTCTTGTTTCTTTAAAAAAAACCCTTCTAGTTTTAAAACCAAACTGTTGTTTTCACAGCAAAATCCAACCCATTTTCAAAATGGTTTACTGCTGTGTGCCGATGTGCACATCTTCTAAGAAGAAAAACTTGGGATTTTCATTTCATGAGTTTCCCTCAAATCAGAACCCAAAGCAACTGCTGCTGAAAGAAATATCTCCTTAGGATTTTGCTCCAAACGACAAGTTACCTTCAACTGTTATTTGCGGTAAGCATTTTCATTCTGATAATTACGTACCTAATTCAATTTTAGAAAAAAAACCTCAGCTATATAAACTCATATTAAGTAAAATAGTAGGTAAATGGGCAGATTTGCGTTTTAAATTATTTCGTCGGAAAAATATTAGTATCTGGGAAAAGAGTGCAACGTACAGATTTTTAGATTATGAAAATTAATGGCAAATGGTGCAGAAATTTTCTGTTTCAAATGTCTTTTAAAGATTTTTATCGTAACATTTACCTGTACGTTCCATACGTTATTAGGCCTACGGCAGCGTCTCTTCACAGCATCGAACTTGCAGGTAAATGTTACGATAAAAATCTTTAAAAGACATTTAAAATACGAAATTTCTGCACCGTTTGCCATTAATTTCCATACTCTAAAATCTGTACGTCGCACTTTTTCCAGGTACTAACATTTTTCCGACGAAATAATTTAAAACGCTAATCTTTTTTTTTTTTTTTATTTTTTATTTGGAGGTTTAACGACCACCGTGAGCAACTCAATGGGCTATAAGCAGTCGCCCGTCCCTAATTTAGGGTTACTGGTTCCAGGGAAGGGAAAGAGCCAGTGCCGTAAGACAAACACAACATCCATGCCTCACCGGGATTCGAACCCGGACCCCGTTTGGACGAATGATCAGAGGTCATCGCTTAGACCACTGCGCCACCGGGGCGGCAACGCTAATCTACACATTTACCAAAATCTCGGCCCTATGTCGTTGAAGAATAAAGGAGGAATGAGATTTACACATAAATTACACTAGTTCCTACAGAAAAATTCTCTTGCCCAAGTACTAAGAATTCAGAATACAAATATCCATCTGTTCATGTGAAAGTGAATAAAATCTCAAATGTAAATAAATGATACGGAATCAGTTTGTTAATGCGAACGTCAAAAGAAGGCGCTGCATCCCAACTGATCTTTTCTGTCTTCGCTGTTTTTGCTTAATGTTACAGCCTGATAGGATACAGTTCAGCATTGCTGCTACAGGTATCGACATGTTGTCACTTTGTCGCAGTCGGTAAAAACAGCAGACTTCAGGCGTTTGGCTATTCTCACTGACTCGGTAGAAGTAGCAGGTCTACTAAGTTCTCGCTATTTGCAACGACTGTGACGTCACAGTCGGTAGAAATAGCTTCGGCGGTTCGGCCTTCTAGTTATTTCATTTTGGTGGGAATAATCTATGATCTTTGGTTACGTACTGTGTGATATTAAAATATCGTAGGTAGAATAATTTGCATTTTAAAGGTGCTAGGACTTGATACAGCAACTAGAGGTAAGCACATTTTTATTATAACAATTTATTTTTCATATTGCAGTTCTGCCAAAAATAGCATTGTGTGCAAAAAGTCGCACTCAGGATTCCATTATGGAGGTATTCCAAATTACTGAAGATCTAAATATTCCGGAGAAAACATCTCCCAAAATATTGGGAAGCGACAAAAATATCTCCACCATATTAAAGTGCATTTCCAGTAATTTGAAAATACTTATTTAGAAGCGTTCAAACAAATATATTTAAAAATAAGCAACTAACTACAACGAATCAAGTGACCAGGGGGGGGGGGGGGGGGGTACCCTCACTGAGTGCGCCACGGTACTGCTCATATTCACGAAATGATTATCAATCTTTATGGCATTTTATTTAACCATTTATTATATATTACCACATGGTTATATAGTATTTCCTTACAGGCTCATTTTTATTCTTGCAATCTATTAAGAATCTGATATGATGTACATTCTACTCCCCCCATTGCCGCCCGGATGGCGCAGTGGTCTAAGGCGCTGGCCTCTGATCATTCGTCCGTAAGGGGTCTGGGTTCGAATTCCAGTCAGGCATGGATGTTGTGTTTGTCTTACGGCACTGGCTCTCTCCCTTCCCTGGAACCAGTGACCCTAAATTAGGGACGGGCGACTGCTTATAGCCCATTAAGTTGCTCACTGTGGTCGTTAAACCTCCAATAAAAAAAAATACTCCCCCATTTTTATTTTATTAATTCATTTGATTTAGCTTTTCCAATTTATTAAGTATTGTGCTGCCAATTAATCAGCCATGATCTTTGCAAAGCAGAGAAGTGATAACTTCATGAGCTGTGTCAGTTTCTAGATTATCTTCTCATGTGATCTTTCTGACCCTCAACCATTTGTTCCTGTAGTGCAGTGGATAGCCTGTTGGACTTCTAATCCAAAGGTCCCAGGTTCAAATCCTGGCAGAGTGGCATAGTAGAAGCATACTGGGCCCAGAATCTGTGGACTAAAACTATCCTCTGGTAAGTTGTTTGATATTTTTATTTGCTCTCCCAGTTTGTATGGAAAATGTTTTTGACACAGACAAAAATGAGTTCTTGTAGATTAAGAAATATTCTGTGAAAAGTGGCAATTTTTTTTTTTTTTGATAGCAGCCATTTTTCAACCAGAAAAATATGGCACATTGTGTATAACTCAGCAAAACTTATGCAGAGGTTCTTGTATGGAAACCACGCTCTTCTGCAAAAATGTTTGTTCACTAGCAGCATAGGTGACAACTTGGAGGGGGGGACTAGAGAATCTTGCTCCCTCAATTTTACTGGGGGCACCCAATATTTTTCGTCATTTTTAAGTTTTTGTATATGATTTTTGTAATGTGAGAGTTGAAATATAAAGTGTACAAATAAGTTTTAAAGCGTTCTAAGACAACGCAACGTGTAATTTGAGAGAAAACAACACCTTCACAAATCAAAATATGTGCTGTCATTATCTATCACCTTCCACCATCAGTCGGGCAGCTGACAGATTTAGCCATAAAGAAATACTTCGTCATGTGATGCAATGAAGTCATCAACCCATTTTTGTACTTCGTCACATGTTCGGAACTGCACAGCAGACGATGTTGCATTGATCAGAAGAAACGATAGTCTGAAGGAGCTATGTTAAGACTATAATGCTGGGTTCTTCAAAACTTAGGTACATGTACTTAGAGTGCTACTTTTCCAAAATAAAAAATCAACACTGCCAAAGTTTTGTACACCCAAAAAGAAAATTTTGTACACCACCGGAAATGGTACTTTTTGGCTCTCTAAAAGTGGCACTCCAAGTACATGCCGGAGTGCCACTTTTCTTCTTCAAATCTAAAATAAACACTGCCAGAGTGTTGTACTAGTTTTGGTTTTGTTCACCACCTGAAGTGGTACTTTTTGGCTCTCCTTTGTGGCTCTCAAGCATGCATTTGGAGTGCCACCTTTCCAAAATTGAAAATAAATACTGCCAGAATGTTGTACTACTTTTGTACACCCAAAAGAAAAATTTGTACACCACCGGAGTGATACTTTTTGACTGTCCTTTATGGCTCTCAAGTATGTATTTGGAGTGCCACTTTTCCAAAATCGAAAATAAACACTGTTGGAATGTTGTACTAGTTTTGTACACTCAAAAGAAAAATTTGTACATCACTGGAAGTTATACTTTTTGAATCTGCTTTGTGGCTCTCGAGCATGTACTTGGAGTGCCACTTTTCCAAAATAGAAAAAAACTGCCAGAATGTTGCACTAGTTTTGAACACCCCCCCAAAAAATTTTGTTCACCATTGGAAGTGGTTTTTATTGGCTCACCAGCACGTACTCAAGAGTGCCACTTTTTTAAAATCGAAAATAAACAGTGGCAGGGTGTTTGCATCCTAAAGAAAATTTGTACTCTGCTGGAAGAGGTTCTTTTCACCTCTCTTAGTAACTCTCTGGCATGCGCTCTTGTACTGCCCTTTTTCTAAAATCAAAAATGAACACTGCCAAAATGTCGTACGGTTTTGTACACCACTGAAAGGGAACCGGTCACTTACTGCGCCTAAGCAAACTAGCATTTGTTTTCCTAGAAAGACATCATAGAAAAGTTTCTCCAAAAATGAAAGTAGGCACCACTAACATTTTTTATTATGTTCTACTGTGAAAATTATTTTCCTGAACAGAATAGTAGTAGAACTTTTCTACTTGGTGTACCACTAAACATGTACTTGCAGGCCAAAATAGAAAAGGTCGTTTTTTTTTTTTTTTTTTTTCAGCTAGAAAGAATTTTTCATACTTTACCGGATGTGCTACTTTTCATCATTCTTAGTTCAGTACCAGACATACATTTCTTGTACCATTCCACAAATCCAAAATATTCACACACGTTTTCTACTAGTTTTGCTGTGTTTTGTGAGTCTGAGAAATGTGCTCCATTTTGAAATATAAGAAATCATTTTATAAGATTCCTCAGTGGTAAAAATTTGATGATCTCGGAGTGTATGTGAGCAGATTAGTTCTTAATTTACAATTTTTGTCTTGTTAAAGTTTTTGCACCTGACTTTTTTTTTTTCTTTCTTTTTTTCTCTTGAATTACAGATTTGTACATTTTGAGATTGTGTAATAGCTATCCTCTGTTGTGGATACCCCCACCACTGCATTAATAGATTACTTGTTGAAGTTTTGCTTTTTGAAGCAGTAGCTTAAATGGTTAACTAATTTGATTAATGTTCCTAGTTTGTTGCATATAAAACACTTTTGTAATAACCCAGTAGCCAAACGACCAAGTTTGAAAGAATCAGCAAAAGGATTTATGTTTAAAATCTACTTGCCCATAATTTTCCACTCAATGAAAGTTCGAAGGTCATCTATATAAAAAAATCATCACATTGTGATTCATCATTTGACACTAAATAGCTCTTAGATCAACATAGCTCTCAATCATGTAGCAACAATATGTATTTGCTTAAATCTCTTTCTTTATATCAGTTCCCCACAATTACTTGCAATTTTTCTCTCTCTCCAACATTCCCACCATTATTTACAATCAACATCTCTATAAATTTTGCTGTGACTCCCTGTCAGTGTTGCTAAAATGTACAAATTGTTTATAAAAGTAACAAACTCTTAAATGGGAAAATGTTTTAGTTTAGAAGCAACTCAAAAGAAGGGTTAAGTTAAAGGTATATGTCACAGACTGAAATTCAAGCAATTTGAATTTCTGCGCAATATTTTTTCAATCTAGTGGTTTTCTGTTTAAACAAAGTTTTTAAATTTAAGCAGTGCTTTGTAGAAATAAAAAGATATTCAGTGAAACTTTGGTTATACGTGTTCCAGTTATATTTTTTGACATGCATTCGTAATTCTGCTTTAGTCCCGATATTTTACTGTAATTTCTAAGCTTTTCCAATTCGATAATAGCTAATTAATTCATTTATACGCTTTTTCCGATGTACATAAAATTTTTAATTTCAGATTATCACAAACACAGTTCTTTTATTTGGTTTACGTATACGTAACCGGTATATTACAAGTTTGAGATAATCAAGACAGCGTTGCTGTGTTCTTGGTGTAGCCAAAGTTGAACCTTAATCCCATCAGAGAAGGGTATGCTGTTTACTTTTGGTCAGTGTTGTTGTATTCCTTCATGGTGCAGAGTTGAACCTTGTTTCTCATCAGAAAAGGATATGTTGTTTAGTTTCGGTTTGGATGAAAAATTTATTTCGCAATCGTTGCTCTAAATAAAACGTGCTCTTAGGCAAGCTACCGCTTCTTTTGGCATGGTGCGGACATTTTTTTGTTTATGTTCAGCCATGAAATAGATGGTGCAAAGTTATGTTTTTTCTCTGACTTTGAGAAATTTTAAACAAGCAAAGATTAGTGAATATTTTACTCAGTACTATTGAGAAATCAACTTGTAAACAATTTGCTTTGAAAAGAACGATGCGAATAAAGAATGCAAAATAAGGGTATGAATATAAAACAAAACTAACATTCGGATTTACTACAAAGTTTTTAAAAAGTAAGATTTTTTTGTCATGTATTGAAAATGCGAAATTATACTAAATCATTTTGTCATGTAGTTTATAAGATATTTGGCCAAACTTTTGGGAACTTGTTTTACCACCATTTTGTTGATAAAAATTCATATAAAGGGCCGGAAAGTTTTTCCCACAGCAATATCCCCCATGAGCATGGGCATCCGCAGCAACTTTTCCAGGGGGGTGGGGGGCAAAAGGGTATACTCCCACTATCATAAATTATTGCTTAAATTTATAGTACCCCCTGCGCCTTTATATGGCATAGTGGGGTTTGGGTCAGGCGAGTACAACGAGCCCCTACAGCTAGGGGGTTGGGTTCGGAGCACTGTTAGCCCCCCCTCAATTTTTGTTTTTAAATTACATCAATTTGAGGCGATATCATGAAATGGGAAATTGGACACGTCTTTCTTTCTATAGTCAATATTTAGTGTTGAACAAGGCTCGACAAATATGTTTTAGATCTAGGAGCCAGCTCCAAAATTTGGGCGCCAGGTGAAACGAAGTCAATAACGCATGAACAAAAAACATATTTGGTTATGACGCCAGAACGAAAAGTGGTAAACCGTATTTGTTGTCAATTTTTTTTTCTTTTTACCCAAACCACTTATTGCAAAATGAAGTTCCAATTTGATTCACAATTTTCTTTTTCCATTCTTTCAGTAGATGATCTCAAAAAAATTAAAATTTCAGATTTCGATTTTATTAAAATACTACTTGTGGATGCCATATTTTGTACATATTAATTCAAAGTACCATATTTTTTTTCCTTCATGAAATCCGCAAGGCCATGTAATCCCAAAGGCTGTGAAAAAAAAAAAAATCCCACACATAATTCACAGCGGCATATGATTTGCAGATCAGGAAATTCTGAGAAAAACAATTTTTCCCTTCGCATAATCCGCGGCATGTCTCAGACCATGACATTAAAAAAAAAAAAAAAAAGAAAAAGACAGTCCATACCTGCCAACAATGGCAACAGCCTTGTTACTAATAACTAGTATTGCGTGACATACATAGACTCTATTTTACGAAACGATCCATCTCTTTGTAAAAAACAAATGTGACCCAACAAAACGTTACTACAAACAAGGACTCTAATAAAACAAACTTAACACGTGAGGAACTTAAAATTGATTCGCCAGCAAGGGCATGATCGCAAGATTTAAGTTCAAAGTTTCCACCAGTAAAAATCAGTAAAATGTGTTCGAGATTCCACAATGCCTGACAGATAGAAAATCCAAGCAAGTGAATGCGCAGTGCATGAACCTCCACTTACCATATGATCATCATCATCATTGTCAACCATTATCAATCCACTGCTGGACGAAGGTCTCCCCAAGTTTCCTCCACAACGGTCTGTCTTGTGCCAGTCTCCTCCATGTCACTCCCGCATCAAATGGCAGCCTAGTCTGATCCTCCCCTGTCTCTAAAATTGCAGTTTAAGACAAGATAAGACCAAAGAAGGGGGGGGGGGCTGAACGTTTTAACTGGTGAAAAATCAAAACAGACAGCAAGAATGTTGTGTTGACTACTGTTAGTCTGTCTTTTGTTGACTCTGCAACTGCATAGCATAGATTTCTTATTCTTTCTGCTATCATTCTCTCCCTACTTCTTCATTGTCGCTTTTCTTTCTTTTCTTGATTTTTGTGCCCTCAGATAACAACAATCATCCTGAGGACCATGAGTGCATGATATCAAAGCTTCAACTATTTCAGATAAATGGTGTAAGTTTGGGAATATTAATACTCTTGAACACCATGCATCAATTTTTACTAATTTTCCAACTTCGTCACTTCCATTTTTGGGAATTTCCTTCTTCCCTTATCAAGATTAAATGCAAAAACTTGTGGGGCGGGGAGATATTTAACAACGCTGGAGAGTGGGAACATCACTGGAGTTGGGGAAATGGGCAACAGTGATTACGGGAATTCTGTCCGACTTCCGGTTTTATAAATTTTTCTCCCATTTTCAAGGTGAAATGCAAAAATTTATGCAGTAAAATATTACTTAAAAATACTGGACACGGGCAACATCGAGAAAAAAGAAATTACGATTACAGAAAATACGATTACAGAAAAAATCTGAACACCGTCGACTTTCCGTTTTTGAAAGCTTCAAAAAATGAAATTCCGTCCTCCGACGAACATCTCTCTCCCCCTTCCACACACACACAGACACACAATTCTGTTTACTTGTGCGTCAATCTCCTGAGTGGGCAACATAACGAAAAAGGCAGAATTTCTCGAATTCGCGGAAGAACCTCAAGCCTGAAGATTAGGAGGCAATTTTCGTGGTGTCTAACTTCCGTTTCCACAATTTCTGGCCTACAGTTTCAAGCTGGAATACGAACATATATGCCATAAAATGATATTTAACAAGAATACTAGACACAAACGCAACATCAGGAGAAAAAAAATTATGATTACGGCAAATTCTTTTTACTCAATTTAACTACTGTTTTCAAAAGCTTTAAAACATGAAATACCGTCCCCAGACAGAAAATGATCCAACCCCCAAATTTTCTTTAGTTTTGGATCAATCTTGAAAACGATCTAAATGATGGCTAAAAAAAAAAAAAAAAAGTAGAATTCATCGATGGAGATGTTATTGCAACAAATAAATTAGTTGCAATAACATCTCCATTGATGTACAGAATAGAGGGAAGAAGTTGTGCGTGACCGCTAATATCGGTGGACTCGTCGATCTGAAGTGAGAACTTGTGACTGATGTTAATTTTCTCCTTCATAATGTCTGCAATGTCATTACTGGACGAGTCACTAACTAGGTGACTGATTGTGTCAGCAGAGAGAAAATTTTTGAAATTTCACTAGCAGCTTCTAAACCCAGGACTATTTTCACCATTTCTTTACAAGCAGGCACAACAACGTTTCAGCTATCGTGTGTTTTTTTTTTTTTTTGGCCTTTATGATAAGTTCGGCTACCTTATAGCTAGATTCCTGTACATTTTCCGAAACACGTACTGTCGCAGTCATGAACGTTGCTTGTATTTTGTTTTGTTCCAACAACCCACGAAAATAATTGGTATCTTTGCTTGACAGAGAAGAATGTTTTGTTGAAATATGTCGTTTAAATTAACTAGGAACCATAGCAGCATTACTGAATTTTTTACCACAAATGATACACTCGGGGATTGGGCATGTTTTATCACCACACCAAAAAGAAAAACCGTAAAATAAATAATTATCACTATATATACATTTTTGTATATATAGTGATAATTATTACACTAATTTTTGATTCTTTTTTTCGGGCTCAATGCTTTCGCTACTTGCACTCATGGACGGAACACTCCATACAAGGAACTTGTCCATCTTGAAAAAATAAAATAGTTTAATAGTAATAGAAAATAGCAAGACTGACTAGTAATCACAATTTCTGGACTACTTTACAGCACATCTGTGATAGAACTGAAAGAATTGTAAGAAGCGGGGCCTATACTCTTCAAAAGGAAGAAGGGACATATATGCCAACTTATTTAAAATAAAGTCTAACAATGGGTGGGTGCGTCGGTACAGGAATAAAGTTGAAGAAGCACTAACAGAGTCAAATACCAAAACAACATAATAAAATAATAAAACACAGGGAAAGTTTTGCTAATCCTCGCACTTTTAGGAAAAAGCGTACACAGAACATGCATCAAGTGTAACAAAGAAGTCGCATAGCGCAGTGGTATAGGCGAGAAATACAAATATATCTATAAACAAAACTGCAATATAACAACAACTGAGTAAATAATTTACATTTAATTTCTTAAAATACATAAAAATTCACGGCATGTAATAAAGAATAAACAAGCATCATCTTATCTAATTAGTGCAGCGGCAGAGAATGAAATACAAACATATGCAACACAGTAACTGGGATAAAATAAAAAAATAAAATTTGACAATTTCTTACAATAGGATAATAGGTAAAAGTTCGTGTCACACCTTTCACCTTGTGGGGGCACACCGGTTGCGGAACCCTCTAGAGCCACATAGGAGTCAAAAAGTACCACTTCTGGTGGTGTACAAAATTTTTGGGGGGGATGTACAAAACTAGTAAAATATTCTGGAATTTTTGATTTTGGTAAAGTGGCACTCCAAGTACATGCTCGAGAGTCACAAAGGAGAGTCAAAAAGTACCATTTCCGGTGGTGTACACAATTTTCTTTTGGGTATAAAAAACTAGTACAACATTCTGGCAGTGTTTGTTTTTGATTTTGGAAAAGTGGCATTCCAAGTACATGCTCGAGAGCCACAAAGGAGTCAAAAAGTACCACTTCCGGTGGTGTACAAAACTAGGACAACACTCTGGCAGTGTTTATTTTAGATTTTGAAAAAGTGGCACTCAGCATGTACGTGTAGTGCCACTTTTAGAAAGCCGAAAAGTACCGCTTTCGGTGGTGTACATAATTTTTATTTGGGTGTACAAAACTAGTACAAAACTCTGGTGGTATTTATTATCGATTTTGAAAAAGTGGCACTTCAGCATGTACCATAATTTTCGTCATATAATTTGTAGATTATTTGCGAAAAAAGTTTAAAATATATGTTCTGCGTATTGTATGCCAATGCGCATAATATGCCAATTAAAAAAAAAAAAATTACGACCCTTCGATTTCTTAAAAAATCTGCAGCATAGATTTTTTAAGAAATCTGTAGCGTAGTGCAAGGGAGGGGGAATAATTGAAAAAGGAACTCTCTCAGAAGAATTTTCCTCAGTTCAGGAGTTTGTACGGAGCGGGGAGCAGGAGGGAAGAATGTTGTAACGACAAATTGGAAAAGTTGTGTGAGGTGGGGGACGGCAGGGTCATTTTGTATCGGTGAGAAGATTGTGCTGTCTGTTTTTGGCAAAAAGCCAAAGAAGTACGCACAGCGCTTGCTACACAAACCTATGCGTTCTTCCTTTCAGATCTCGTGTGCGCTGCCTTGTGTTTAGTTCGTCTTTCGCCGTTTTGACCATCGTCGTTGCTGCTAGTTTCCACCATTGCTATTCGTGATGTTTTTGAAAAGGAAATATTTCAGTTACACTACCGAATTTAAACTTGAAGTGGTGGACACAATTGTGAACTATCACGCAGTGACATGATATGATCATGCCACTGCGCGATAGTTTTGAGGTCAGAAAACAATCGTGCAGTAACAGGTGGAAAGGAAAGCCTCTGTGCCGCAGTTTAAAACGCAAACAAAATCCATAGGTAAATTCGCCCAGAGAATTCATGGAAGTTTTTTTTATTGGCCCACGTATAAGCTGTTTCCCCGACTCTGAAAGCAGGATTTCCCCAAAAAAACTTTCGACTTATACGCGAGTACATACGTTATTTCTATGACTTGTTCTGTATCAGCCTTTCGTCCTTGGCGAGGTGTAATGCAATACTCTGGAGCGGCATCGGTGTGATCTATGGATGCCACACCCTTTATCTGTCCGGAGATTAAAAATATGAAAAAGTAACCTTTAAAAATGAATTTCTTCATTTAATAAAATCTTTTTTTTTCTTTATCTCTTACTTCTTCGGACTTATGGGTCATTGTGTGACCGACTTTTCTGTCAGAAATTCCACTTCCGGTTCAACATCTATCTATGATGTGGGGATTATACGTCGATTTTTTTTTCCTGAATGTCACAGGCTGCGGATTATACGAAGGAAAAAACAAATTTTATGTGAATTTCGCAGTCTGCGGATAATACGACGGAAATTACGGTACTTGGAGTGCCACTTTTAGAGAGCTGAAAAGTACCACTTCTGATGGTGTACAAAATTTTCTTTTTGGTGTACAAAACTAGTACAAAACTTTGGCAGCATTGATTTTTTTATTTTGGAAAAGTGGCACTCCAAGTACACGTATTTTCAAAACTTCGTAGTCAAGCGTCAACATTTCCTTGACCGATTTTGGGACATGCTGCCTAGCATTGTCATACAGTAATTTCACTGGACTCAATCCTTTGCCTGTGAATGGACGTTTTCGACAGATTTCCTGGTTCAGTCGTAGCAATTGTTGCTTGTAGCGATCAGCAGTAACTGTTTGACCCTGTTCTAATAGTTCACAATAGAGCACACCCTTCATATCCCACCAGGTGCACAGCAGAACTTTCTTGGAGTGAATATTGTGTTTCGGTGCAGAAGTCTTTGCTTCACCGGGAACTCCCCATTGTTTTTTGTGTTTGGGATTGTCGTACCATATCCACTTTTCATCGCCCATAACGATTTTCCACAGTAAAGACTTTCTGTGTTGTTTATTCAACAGATTCAAACACTTGATGACACGCTCATCCTTGTTTCTTTAGCTCAGGTCATGTGGCACCCATTTTCATTTCTTCTGAATCTTTCCAACTGCGCTTAAACGATTGGAAATGGTTTGTTGAGTTACTCCCAGTTGTTCAGCTAGTTCTTTTTGCATTTGGGATTAATCTAACATCAAAATCACCTGCTTTAAATCATCTAAACTAAAACTTGCACATGCTTTTCAATACAATATGCTCTCCCAGAGCAGAACAGATCTATGCACATGCTTTTGCAAAACTTTTTCCTTGATGAAATTCGTAACAAATGCAGTATCGCTTGTAGTCTTTCACCTACCGATGTGCAAGTGTGTTTGACTGTTGGGCAAACTTCTGTGTCACATTTTATACTCTGGACCAGTTACAGTCACATGACAACAATGCGGGGGAATATCGGATATGTAAATTAGCAGTATAAGTCGCACAAAAAACGCTTTAAAACTTATTTGTGCACCTAATATTTGTGCAGAGAAAAACGTTTTCCCATGTTATTCAGGCTATTGTGTGCTGTGCTAATTGCAAAAAAAAAATGCATTTTTTTTTCCTTAGGAAAGGAGAATATATTTAGAGAGGATCATCACCACTTACATTGTGAACTATTTCTTGATTGCCTGTGAAGGATACAATACAAAAGGCGTTCCTATGTGTTGATGTCAATTTTTCTCCATTCTTTTTTAGTAGGCGTTCCGGAAGAAACCATTGAATCAACGCGAGATATAATTTCCATTTCACTGGGATCAGCTGATTCTCCTGATGGCCGATAAAGTTGATCATCAAAGCTGTCAACCTCCTCAGTGTCGCGTCAATTCGTCGACCACGACGATTTGTAGAGCGTCAATTTGTCGACCACGACGATTCGTCGCTGACAAATTCGTCGACTACGTCAATTCATCGCGTTTAAAAGTTTTGGTTACATACAAAACGAATGCAAGAAAACTTACGATTTTGAACGTCTCCTGCCCTGATCAAATTTATAAGGTTTGGACACTCAGACTGTATAGGAATATTCGCTTTTCCTTGGCACTAAAAATATCAGACGGTAGACGGTTTTTGGAATGGGTTGGGTCCCCCCTGCAAAATTTTCATAAAATCTACAGTTTTCAATTTAGAACCACCAAATTTGGTATACTATCTCATGGTACTCTAACTAATTTGGTGGTTCTAAATTGAAAACTGAAGATTTTACGAAACTTCTGTGTGGGGGCCCCTTGACCCCGAGCTCCGACCCCTTCTAAACACCGTCTACAGTCTATGTTAGAGTTTCTTGAGATACTATACCGAATTTGGTGGTTCTAAATTGAAAAGTGTAGATTTTACGAAAATTTAGTATGGGGGCCTTTGACCCCCGGGCTCCGACCTCTTCCAAAAACCGTCTACATTCTAAGTTAGAGGTTCATGAGAAAACATACCAAATTTTGTGGCTTTAAATTGAATACTGTAGATTTTACGAAAATTTTGCATGGGGGTTTATGATCCCCCGTTGGCTCCGACCCTTTCCAAAAACCGCCTACAGTCTAAGTTAGAGTACGATGAGATATTATACCAAATTTGGTGTTTTTAAATTGAAAACTGTAGATTTTACGAAAAAAATTTGAGGGCGCTCTGACCCCTCGAGCTCCAACCCCTTCTGAAAACCGTCCAGCGTCTAAGTTAGTTTCATGATACCAAATTTGGTGGTTCTGAATTGAAAACTGTAGATTTACGGAAATTGTGATCTGTGAGTTTTGTTTGAATTACAAGTATTTAGGCTACTAGGATTACTGAGATTACTGAGTTTGTGCTTACCTCCACTATAAAGGTTTGGTGATTCGTTTCCGACATCTCATGAAGTGGTGAGTGCCTTTTTTCGTTTCTTTTCGTCGTGTTTACGATTCTTACCGAGCTGGTAGAAGCCTAGTTTTCTCGGCGCCATTAAAATGGCGCCATCCGGTGGTGTTGTCAGCCCTGACATCACTTCCGGTGATCACGGCACTTTGCCCAGCGGTGGCGTTGTCACGTTGCCCTTCGGGTCGACGTCAACCGTTGGCGGCGAATCGTTTTCCTCCCCTGACGTCACTATTACAGCTCTTGCCCCAGCTGCTTCTCATATAGTGACAGATGACGTCATGGACACTATGGATGACGGTGCTCCTCTGCCTTCAACCTCCACTTCTACTGCTCCTCGCTCCTATTCTTCAGTGGTAACTTCCCAAAGGCTTCAGCCCAAGTCTAATTCCATGCAAGCGGAAGCCGCAGCTTTAAAACCTCATGTCCGTCGCTCTGGTAATGAGGTTGTGCTCGAAATTCCAGTGGATTCTCCAGCAGGTACTTCTTTCACCACGGCTACTGAGTTGGGTGTGTGCTTTGAGGCGCTGCCAGACACACCACTCAAAATGTACTCTATTGCTCTGAAACAAAAGTTCTCTCCGTCAGCGATACGTCATATGTCGCGCAGAGGGCCAAGCGTCATTGTTTATTTCTTTCATGCGGCAGATGCTACCTCTGTTTTACAGACTGGGCTGGTTGTTGGTGATCACCAATTATTTCCTGAGCCTGTCGCCCAAAGACCAGTAACGGTCTCGATGTACCCGGTACATCCTGAAGTCACAGATGCTATGCTTTGTGCTTTTCTTATGCAATCCGGTCGTGTTGTGGGTAACATTACCACACACTCCGCTGCTCCAAAGGACGAGGATGATCGTTCGATTGAAAGTGCCCGACGTGTTGCACGAGTAGTATTCTCTTCGGATGAACATATCAAGACTTTTCCTACTCTTTTCACTGTAAAATGCGGAGACCAGATCAGACGCATCGTCAGCCCCTTCTTGATACTACGTCAGACGCGATGCAACTGTGGCTCAGTGTCAAACACGACTTGATCCTTTTTGTACGGTGCTACTCCCATGCCTCTCGGAATAACAGCGACATGAAAATTGCGAATCTACGTGCTCTATTGTCAATGTTCTCTCTTGATGATCCGCAATACCACGGCTATCTGGCAGATCTCCACGCTTTGCTTCTTCCTCGCACATCCGATGTAGCCTGCAGGATGCATTTCTTGCATCTCTCCCCTACAGCTGATTCTCACGATTACTTAACCGCCTTGGAATCTCAACATCGTTCTGCTACATCTTTGCGTCATCTTCGCCTCCAGGATGGTTCCATTACTTCGAACCCATCGAAGCTATGCACTTTCACCAGACAGTATTTCACCGCCAAGTGCAGTGCAGTAACGCAGTCTTCATCCTCATTAGCTTCTCCTCTTCTCTCCTCTCTTCCTCAGGTCCCCTCTAATGTATCTACTTCTTTACTCTCCCCTTTCTCTCTTCGCGAACTCCGTGAGGCGTTCGCTACTCTCAATCCTCATGCCGCTCCTGGACCAGACGGCCTTCCTCTGTCCTTTTATCGTGCTTTTCTACCGTGCCTTCTGCCTTTTCTGTCTGCGTGTTTCTGGTCTGCCTTTTCCTCTCCTGCATTACCGCCCGACTTTACTTTGGCACACATCATCCTCCTTCCTAACCTCTTGGATCTTGGAAACTGGCACCCTATCTCTATCCTAAACACTGACTATAAGTTCTATACAAAACTCTTATCCCGTCGCCTTAATTCTGTTCTCTCTTTCGTTATTTCTCCCGACCAGACATACACTGTGCCTGGTCGGACTATTTCCACTAACGTTTCGCTTCTCCTTCATCTTCACTTCCTTGCTCGCTCTTTTGAGGTACCTCTTGCCTTTCTCAATCTGGATCAAAAGTTCGCTTTTGATAACGTTTCTCATTTTTATCTCTCTGCTGTCCTTTCACAATTTGGCTTTCCTCCTGCCTTTTCTTCCGCTCTCTTGGCCCTTTATCAGGGCGCCAGTTTCCATGTTCGAGCGGCCACATTTCTAACCGCTCCAATTCCGTTTAAGCGAGGCATCCGGCAAGGATGTCCGCTCTCCGGCCAGCTATTCGCTCTCGCTTTTGAGCCTTTCCTGTTAGCAGCCCGAAGATCACTCCTGGATGTCCTACCGCCGACAGTGGCTAGTACTCGTCATCATCGGATAATTTTCACCGCCTGTGCTGATGATGTGACCTTTTGTGTCCGGGATGAATCTCAATTTGATCGCCTGTATTCTGTATATCAGCAGTATGTTGCAATATCTGGAGCTGCGCTGAATGCCACTAAAAGTACTGGCTTACGGTGCGAGGCATGAGCCGCCCGCACCGATGCTCCTTTGGGGTGCGCAGTGGACAGCCACTACACAAAAGATCCTCAGTGCGTATGTGAGATTGCCCTTGGCTTCTGCATCCGCCACCTGGACTGCTGCCTACTGGAGTAAGACCCTCCCTTTCACATCGTTCCGTCAACGAGCAGCCGTTGTTCGTCGACAACTTATCTCCCTATGCGAATACTCTTGGATGTCGACGGTTGTGCCCGTGTCACAAATGATGACCATCACTCGCCTGTCTACTTCCGTCATCTGGTCTTCACATCACTGGGTTAAACCTGCCACGCTTCATTTGCCAGCCTCATTAGGTGGCATCCAGCTTCCTAATCCAGCTGTCCTTTATAAAACACATCGCATTATTCATTTCGTTCGCCTTGCCACTTCAACTGTTCCGTCCCTTACCACTACCTTGAATGTTCTAGCTTCTTCCCGTGACCTATCTTTCACCTTCTTACTGTTTCTGAAGATGGATGCATACTCGCTTCTTCCGTCCCACCTCCCTCCTGTCCTGCGAGAGGGCCTTTCTCTCTTTCGTTCGCTTCCTCTTCTCCGTTCCTTTTCTTCTTCAACTCTTGATCTCCTAGATGAACCTCTCTTCTTCTCTTCTCTTATTCACCCTCCCCACCTCCCTTACTTTTACTTTCTTCATTGGATCCGCTCTGGTGTGATAACTGCCCATTCTCTCGTAACTTCTGATCTAACCTAGAGACCTCTTTCTTCCCTGTTTTTATCTCCAACCATTACTCTTTGCTAACGAATATCTTCTCCTTCGCACAGCGCTTTGGAGCCTCTTTCCACTCCTCGCTTCCCCTGTTGGTCTCTTCTCGGTCCCCTCTGCCCCTCTTTCTCTACCGATCTTTCTCCTCATTCGTAGCTCCCCGGTTCTAGTTACTTCTGTCTCCTCCTCTTCTCTTTATTGGCTTCTTCTTTCCCCTCCCGCACTTCCACTTTCTATTCATTCTCCTTCTCCTTTCCCTGCCATCTGGACAGCCTTTACCTCTCCCCTTTCCTCCCCTCTTGAACTTAATGTCCATTGGCAATTTCTTCACCTTCGTCTCCCCGCTCCATCAGTACTATTTCGCATGACTCTTCTCACCTCTCCACAGTGCTCCTTTTGCCCTGAAGTCAGCGACGTCCAACATCAATACCTATTCTGCCCCGTACTCCTGCCAGTCCTAAACACAGCATTTCCTCTTGCTGATCGAATTTGTGCTCGATTGTTACCATTTCTTGCATATGCTTGGCTACTCCAAACTAAGCATCCACCTACTCACTTGCCTCTTGTGTGCTGTTACATTTTTCTTCTTGTGAAGTTCACTGTATATGCTTTCCATCTTCAACAACACCTCCCTGCTCTTACTCCACCTCCTCAGGAGGCAAGTGCTATCATTCGGAGACGCTTCCTAGCACGGTTAATCACTCGTCTCCGAATGGAGCACTCTCGTGCTGCCTCAACAAACACCGATAACGTTTTTCCACCTGGGCCCAATCGGCTGGGTGGTTCCATATCCACAATTTGCAGCTACATCTCAACTTATAAGTGGGATTTTTGTTGTCGCCCATGTTCACTGTCACAACTCTTGATTTTACGTATTAATTTTGGTGGTATGAGGCTCCTAGGTGGACTCTCCTTTTCACCCACATGGTTCGCTATTTGTGATTATTCTGTTTAATGTGCTATTGGAGATAGCTCACCATGTTTCCCATGTTTCTCTTCGATAATGTTGTATTTTATTATGTTGTATATAATTCTTTCTTCTGCACAGTTTTCTGCACACGCAATGTCCCCTTCATTATGTTGAATATATTTTCGAATTTTATTGTCCCTGTGTGTATAATTTCCTGCAAGAAGATGCCCTTCTGAGTACATTTAGCGATTCTCCCCCTTGTCACTGAATACTTCTGTACATATGATGAAAATTGTGAGTGTAGCATCACTGTTACATTTCTGTTTCATCAGAAGCTGCCCTTCTGGGTATGTTTAGCAACTTTCTTCCTTGTCACTGTATTGTTCTGTACATATGGTATGATACTTATGCATTGCATTACTGTTTGATTTCTGTTTTTTTTTTTGTAAAGTTGCCCTTATCGGTCCGTTTAGCATATTTCTCTCTTGTCATTGCATAATTCTGTACATATGATAAGTATTTGTGCTTAATTGTTTCTACCATTACTGTCATACTTCTAAATACTGTTGCACCTGTTAGTTCCTTCTCACCCATGGTCTTTTATGTGAATTAGTACCTTGTGCATATTTAATCTTGAGTTTGATAGTAATGCTTAATTGGAATTTGTGAATAGTATAGAATCATGTCTTTTCTTGTCTACAATACTGTAGTATACATTTTCATTTGCATCGCTCATGCTTTATTGTCTGCCTCTCTTTCGCCCTTCGTGGCGAAATAATTTTATGATTTTAACAATATTTTGTTTTACGTTTCACTGGAACTATCCAGTTGATGTATATACCACTGTATTTATTGGCAGAATTCTACTATCATGTACATAGAAATGCTATTTTTACTGAAGAATAAAGACAATTTTGAAATGTAGATTTTACAAAAAAATTGTTTTTGGGGGCTCTGACCCCCCCCCCAGCCCCGACCCGTTCCCAAAACCGTCTACTATCTAAGTTAGAGTACCATAAGATAGTATACCAAATTTGATGGTTCTAAATTGAAAACTGAAGATTTTATGAAAAATTTGTAGGGTGTGTGTGTGTGACCTCGTTCCCCGGCACATTCCAAAAACCGTCCACCATAGTACCATGAGATAATATAGCAAATTTGGTGGTTCTAAATTGAAAACTAGATTTTACGAAAATTTTGATTGAGGGGGTGGTGGTGTCCCCTGGGGCCCCAACCCGTTCCGAAAACCGTCTAAGTTGGAGTACCATGATATAGTATACCAAATTTGGTGGTTCTAAATTGAAAACTGTAGATTTTGCAACAATTTTGTATGGGGGAGAAGGGAGGGGTCTCTGTCTGACCGTTTCCAAAAACAGTCTACAGTCTAAGTTAGAATACCATGAGATAGTATAACAAAATTGGTGGTTCTGAATTGAAAACTAGATTTTACGAAAATTTTGTAGGGGGGGTTCTAACCCCCAGGGTCCGGACCCGTTCCAAAACTGTCTACTGTGTAATATTTTTAGTGCCAAAGAAAAAGCGTAATATTCCTATCCTGTCTTGAGTGTCCAAACCTTATAAATTTGATCAGGGCGAAAGACGTTCGAAATCGTATGTTTTCCTGCATTCGTTTTGTATGTAACCAAAATTTGTAAACGCGGCGAATTCACACTCAATGATTTGTCGTGGTCGACAAATTGACGTATAACCAACCTCCTCAGTGCTGCTGCTTTCAGAGTCAGAAAATCCCACGTTTGAGTATGAAAATGCACTAGTAGAAGGTTCATAGACGCTGCTGCATTTACGTTTTTTTGCCTTGTCCGTAAAAGAAATTAGTATCCATTGTCGAAAGGGAAACGTCCGATTTTGTCAAGAACTAGGTCGGAACTAATGCCAAAATTGTCAAAGAATTTCATTTTCTGAATGATACAATAAACCTGTCATCTCTTGCGTTAAGTTTTGTCTCGATGCTGGCTAGTATTTATTTATGCTTAGTTCTAAGCTCCCATGGTCCTCACCTTTGATCTTTTTATGCCTTTTCTGGTGGGGGAACCATAGTCAAAAGAGTGAGAAAATTGGTATCATATTACGTCTTCCTTTTCAACAGGAATGGGCCATCTGCAAAGTACGCTTGCGTGTAATGGGAGAAGCAGGAGATCAGCACTACACCAGACAAAATGTAATAGGAGGTGTAAAGTCTGAAAAGCAGCCATAACCATGCATGTATTGTGATGTACTGCAGAGGTTGTGACCAGGAGTGTAGCAATTCAAAAATTATGGGGGTGCTCAAGTAATTTCATACCCAAACACCGAAAATAATTGCTAACTAGGATAATCAGTTAATAATTAAGCGTTAATTATCATGAAATAAATACGGGATTACGCCATATAATACAAATTTTGAAGATGACAATCCGATTTTTGGCGTAAATGTGACAAGGATGGTAAGTCAGATAATATTTGAAAACTTGAAAATTTTCATTGTCCTGGAGCGGGACTCGAACCCGCGTCTCCCAGAAAACGCCTAGGTATGCTAACCACTACACCACCCAGAACGACCAAGTTTCAAGTTTCCGATCAATTTGAATTTAACCATCACAGGATTCGCTAGTCGAAGCAACCGGCATTCATGTTTAGCGAATCTGGAGGTTAATAATCCTATCTCGTGATTGCCCGGAGAAGCAGATAAATCATGAAATAAATACGGGATTACGCCATATAATACAAATTTTGAAGATGACAATCCGATTTTTGGCGTAAATGTGACAAGGATGGTAAGTCAGATAATATTTGAAAACTTGAAAATTTTCATCGTCCTGGAGCGGGACTCGAACCGCGTCTCCCAGAAAACGCCTAGGTAGTGGTTAGCATACCTAGGCGTTTTCTGGGAGACGCGGGTTCGAGTCCCGCTCCAGGACGATGAAAATTTTCAAGTTTTCAAATATTATCTGACTTACCATCCTTGTCACATTTACGCCAAAAATCGGATTGTCATCTTCAAAATTTGTATTATATGGCGTAATCCCGTATTTATTTCATGATTTATCTGCTTCTCCGGGCAATCACGGGATAGGATTATTAACCTCCAGATTCGCTAAACATGAATGCCGGTTGCTTCGACTAGCGAATCCTGTGATGGTTAAATTCAAATTGATCGGAAACTTGAAACTTGGTCGTTCTGGGTGGTGTAGTGGTTAGCATACCTAGGCGTTTTCTGGGAGACGCGGGTTCGAGTCCCGCTCCAGGACGATGAAAAAATTTTCAAGTTTTCAAATATTATCTGACTTACCATCCTTGTCACATTTACGCCAAAAATCGGATTGTCATCTTCAAAATTTGTAAGCGTTAATTAATTATCAGTAATTCATTATTTAAAATAATTATATAAGTTCATTTAATAAATTAACAATTTTATTGATAATTAAAATACTGATTTACAAAATTTTGATACAGAGCCTTATGAAATGTTTTATTAAATGTGCTTAATGTGAAATAGAGAACTTCTATATCAGCATTTAATTTCTCAAAGTTAGAAAGTTGCAATTTTATAATTTCAATTTTTTTAAATTTTTGTAAAAAATGCAATTTTAAAATTAGTTATTTTATGAAATAAATAATAGTGCAGAATATTGAAAAGGTGAAGTTTTGCTGGTACTTTAATAAAATTGTACTTGCATATCTTAGCATCTTTGTACAGGGTGATTTAAAAGTCCCCGAACTCTATATTTTAAAACGTATGTGCTGTAAAACCATAAAAGATATCCGAGTATTGCTGCTTGTGGCTGTTGTGTATGACTTTGGGGAATAAACTGCACCACATAACCTTACGCGGGCGCTGGCGAGCAGTTAAAGTTCCGTCAGCCACGAGTCTCGCGCAAGAGCAGAGAGTCGCTTTGTTAGAAGTTCATTTTGCGGAAAAATCTTACCAACGGTGTATCCAGCACTTTCAAAGGAAGTATCCTGATTCTCCTATACCAGGGAAAATAACTGTGAATTACCTTGTGCACCGGTTTCGCGAGACAGGCAGTGTTCAGGATAAGCCTAAAAGCGTCCGTCCGTGATGACGACCAAGTTTCTAGAGAAAATTCACATTTCCCTGCAGCAGAGTCTCAGAATATCGACGTACATGTGTACGCCATACACGGATAGTTTCCAAATTATTAGCAGATTTTGCAGATAGTTTTGGCTTGTAGATTAAAAAAATAAAAATGTTATTTACTGCAATTAAGGCTTTACTCAGATTAATATATTTAATTCTATCTTAATGTGAAAACGTTAAACTATTTTTCACATCTTTTGATAGTGAGTTCTTTTTGTTTTTACAGATGTTTCTGGCCTCTTGATTTTATCCTGTTCTCAATATATAGAAACTGTAACAAAAGTTTCGTTTACGCAGAAAGAATTTAAATTTTATTGCCAGGGTTCTCTTGCAGTTGCCAGTTATAAAATTAAAATCTTTTTCTTTTGTATTTTATAAGTCTAGTATTTTTGAATTAAGTTGTTGAAAATGCTATTTATAATTTTTGAAGGTTCATTAACGGAACTGCTTTTCCAGATATAAAAACTTTCTTTAATTAGTATCTTGTTTTTATGAGGTTCACAGTTCAATATTTTAAACTTTTGGCCGTAAGGTCAATTTTACACACATTTCTATGCATTCAGATATAATTTACTTTTGTCCTCTCTGGAATCTGTAGTGTTCTAATAATTATTTCTTGTTATATTAATTTTTCTTTAAATTATCTTATTCTATTGTTATCGTGATTCGCGGATTTGCAGCAAGTTTTCTGTTTTAATGGTTGTGTACGCAGATACATTTTATTTTTATACAACTCTGCCCTGCAGCACTCTCCCCGGAAGTCACTTCAGCAGCTGTCTCAAGAGTTAGGGGCATCGTATTCAACCTGCCAGAGGGCTACTGAACGTCTAAAGCTACGGCCGTACAGAATTCGAGAAGTGCAAGAGCTACGTCCTTTGGACTCGGAAAAGCGCATTGCCTACTGCCAATGGTTTAAAAGTTTCACGTGCAACAATGTGACTAACCAGCTTAACAACACTTTTTTCAGTGACAAGGCATGATTTCATTTGAATGGATATTTCAATAGCCAAAACACTTGCATATGGGCTGCGGAGAATCCACACGCATTGCATGAGGTTGGACTTCACTGTCAGAAAGTTGGAGTGTGGTGTCCCATGTCTAGACGGAAAATTGTAGGGCCATTTTTTTTTTCCGACACAACTGTAAATTCCGCTGTGTATGCAGACATCATCCATCAATTTGTAGCGATGCTGGAAGACCACGATCGTTAATGTTAGTTTCAACAAGATGGAGCAAGGTGCCACACATCAAACGACACAATGGAGATGCTCCGTGAGTTCTTCCATGATCGATTAATCTCGAAAAAACTTTGACCGCCTCCCTTTCACAGATTTGAGTTCTCCAAACTTTTATTTGTGGGGCTATCTGAAAGACACAGTTTATCACAACAACCCTTAGATGGTACATGGCCTATGGAACAACATAATTACAGCCGTGAGGGACATACTAGCCAACACATGTTGTCGGGTGAATTTGTGTCTTCAACAGAATGGTAGACAATTCCAGCATCTATTGTAAAGTGGTTTTCATTACCTGTAAGTATGAGTGTCAATATAACAGTATGCAAAAACAGTTATACATCACTATATTCATGGTAGAAATATTTGAATTCAGAGTTGGGGGACTTTTGAATCACCCTGTACAAGGTAACTGCGCTTTGACGCCATTGCCTTCAAAATGTTGATCCTGTGTTTACTTCTACTTCTCGATGAATGTTCAGCAATGCAAGTCGAGAATTGGACATTGTGTTTCGAAGATACATTTTCTGGCGCCTGAGATTAGAAAATGTACTTTCCGGAGTGGCTGTTGAGACAGGAAGGATTGATAGAATTTTTAGTAATTTCTTGTTATTGGGGTAAAAAAATAACAACAAAAAAACAGCAGCTTCACAACTTGATAAGGATTCTGTCACAGTGATTGATCTTTCCTCTTGTCTTATTGATGGGTTCCATTTCAACTCAGGCAGGGTCGTACCATCATGGTCTCAGATTTCTCTAAAAAAATTAAGGGGTGTTCCTTGACTAAAATAAGGAGACCCATATTTTTTCTTTCGACAAGAAAAAATTTTCCCTTCGAGATAGAGGGTTTCAAATCTTGCACCGTCAAACAAGCTCTCTAGAAAATGGTTATTTTTCCTAATTTCAGCGAGTCATTGCAGCAGAGTTAAAAAAGATATCGCGTTCTTGTATTTTTTTTTTACATTGTGTGTATAACATGTAATAATATATGGTGCTAATATTTGCTACACATCGTATGATTAAAATTTTTAAAAATCGTAAACTTTGCGATTTAAAAAATTGAATTTTTAAAGTTTTTTTTTAACAGGTTTGGATGGAGTTTTTTCTATATTCGTTTTTTTCGTTAAAGACATACAAATGTGCACTTTATTCGTAATTTTTTGTGTGTCTCTGAAACTGCTAGTTTCCGCATTTTGGCAGCGTTAAAAACAGCCTATTTTGAAAAATCTCTAACTTTGCCAACGATTTTCTCAAAAAGGCAATTTTTTAAAATTCTGAAAATTAAGTCCCTGTTTTATTATCAACAGGAGAATATCTGTGTAAATTTTCACAGACCTAAAAACAGCCGTTTCCGAGTTAGACGCGTTTGAATTCGGTTTGAAAGCCTACGATTTTCCGTGTTCTAAAGGCGCCATTTTGGAAAAATCTCAGGCGCAAAGTACGTACGTTATCTCTTACCTGAATCAAAGCGTTAGATATTCTTTGCCCGAATGATGGAATGAGAGCATTGGGTCAGCTGGCCCTGGTTGGATACATCCACCTCACCCTTCCCCGAGTGATGACATGCCTATAAAACTGTCGGGGGGGAGATAACAAATACATAAAGAAAATTCT
Organism: Macrothele yani; assembly: GCA_039090855.1. Lineage (NCBI taxonomy): Eukaryota > Metazoa > Arthropoda > Arachnida > Araneae > Macrothelidae > Macrothele > Macrothele yani. The sequence goes on along the minus strand of CM077009.1, from coordinate 125,506,779 downwards.
TGCTGCTCCACTAACAAAGTTGAGTTGTGAAAGACAGCAGCAGTTGTTTGTTTGTTTACGTATATACTTAAACATCGCATAAGAAAAGACTATGAAAGAGTAGAAAACTGTTGTGAAATAATTTTAAGAAAAAGAGTGCAGGCACGTGTACTGTAAGTTAATTTTCGATGGCTAAACACCCTCGAGTTTTTCTGGGAATTGCTAATTGTAGGCTACTGTCATAAGAGCAGTTGTTGTTTTGTTACAGTTGCTAAAATTAACTTCTCAGTGTTTTTCGTAATAGTAAAATATTCGCTCAGGAGAGCTTTGTCCTCTGCAAACGGGGGAGGGGGAGAGAAGGTGCAACGCTCTTGACCTCGCTGCTGGTTGATAGCTCTGGTCGCTACCCGAACTCTGCATACCTCCTCTCCGAAACGTAATGGCAATTGTCTAATCTACTAAATAAATAACAATTAACACATACGAGTGCATGCTTATTCATAAAATGTAAGTTGAGTATATTTCCTGTTCAATCAGCTGATTTTACAAGTAGAATACATATACAACTATGCGCTTATAATGGTGTAAATATTTTTATCTATTTAAAACTATTCAAAGATTTCAATTTTTTAAGAAAGGGGGGGATTGCGTTCGTAGTGATTTCCACCTGGGCCACGATAAACCATGCACTGCCCATGTCTTCTGTTCCCTTAGAAGATAATCCTGGATCGATGGGAGACCAACCAGCGGAGTTTTGACCCCCTCCTCCTCACGTGGTGGTGAGGTGTCTCAAAGCTAGGTAGCTTTCAAAAATGTTTCAACTTAGTTGGCTGGTAACAAGAGAGGGATTCCATTTCAACTCTGGCAGGGTCATACCATCATGGTCTCAGATTTCTCTAAAACAATTATTTAAAGGGGGTGTTCCTTGATTAAAATAAGGAGACCCATATTTTTTCTTTCGGCAAGAAAAATTTTTCCCTTCGAGACAGAGGGTTTCAAATCTTCCACCGTCAAACAAGCTCTCTAAAAAACGGTTATTTTTCCTAACTTCAGCGAGTCATTGCAGCAGAATTAAAAAATATATTTTGTTCTTGTATTTTTTATTACATTGTGTGTGTAACATATAATAATATTTGATGCTAATATTTTTTACACATTGTATGATTAAAATTTAAAAACATCGTAAACTATTTTTGAGTTTTTTTTTAACTGGTTCATATGGAGGTTTTTTTTCTATACTCGTTTTTTTGTTAAAGACATACAAACGTGCACTTTATTTGCAATTTTTTATGTGTCTGTGAAACTGCTAGTTTTCCGCATCGTTAAAAACAGCCGATTTTGAAAAATCTCCAACTTTGCCAACGATTTTCTCAAAAAAGCCCTTTTTTAAAATTCTGAAAATTAAATCCCTGTTTTATTATCAACAGGAAAATATCTGTGTAAATTTTCCGGACCTAAAAGCGCCCATTTCCGAGTTAGACGCGTTTGAATTTGGTTTGATAACCTACGATTTTTCTGTGTTCTAAAGGCGCCATTTTGGAAAAATCTCGGGCGCAAAGTACATATTCTCTTACTCGAATGAGAGTGTTGGATTTTACGAAAATTTTGGGGGGGGGGCTTGACCCCGGGCTCCGACCCCTTCCAAAAACCGTCTACGGTCTAAGTTAGGGTACCATGAGATAGTGTACAAAGTTTGATGGTTCTAAATTCACATCCATTCAATTCTCTCTATGTATAGATTTATTATTTTTTTCCCAAGACCGTTTTTTAGGCATGTTATCGCTCAGGGTAGGGTGAGGTGGACGGATCCAATACTCTCATTCGAGTAAGAGAATATGTACTTTGCGCGATTTTTTACAATTTTAATCATACGACGTGTAAAAATTATTAGCATCAAATATTATTATACGTTACACACACAATGTTATAAAAAATACCAGAACAAAATATATTTTTTAATTCTGCTGCAATGACATGCTGAAGTTAGGAAAAATAACCGTTTTTTAGAGAGCTTGTTTGACGGTGGAAGATTTGAAACCCTCTTTCTCGAAGGGAAAAATTTTTCTTGCCGAAAGAAAAAATATGGGTCTCCTTATTTTAATCAAGGAACACCCCCTTAATTAATTTTTTTAGAGAAATCTGAGACTGTGATGGTACAACCCTGCCAGAGTTGAAATGGAATCTCTCTCTTGTTACCAGCCAACTAAGTTGAAACATTTGTGAAAGCTACCTAGCTTTGAGAAACCCTCACCACCACCACGTGAGGGGGAGGGGTGTGTGTCAAAACTCCGCTGGTTGGTCTCCCATCGATCCAGGATTATCTTCTAAGGGAACAGAAGACATGGGCAGTGCATGGTTTATCGTGGCCCAAGTGGAAATCACTACGAACACAATCCACCCCCCTCTTTAAAAAAATTGAAATCTTTGAATATGTTTTAAATAGATAAAAATATTTACACCATTAATAAGCGCATAAGTTGTATATGTATTCTACTTGTAAAATCAGCTGATTGAACAGGAAATATACTCAATTTACATTTTATGAATAAGCATGCACTCGTATGTGTTAATTGTTATTTATTTAGTAGATTAGACAATTGCCATTACGTTTCGGAGAGGAGGTATGCAGAGTTTGGGTAGCGACCAGCGCTATCAACCCGGCAGCGAGGTCAAGAGCATTGCACCTTCTCCCCCGTTTGCAGAGGACAAAACTCTCCTGAGCGAATATTTTACTATTATGAAAAACTGAGAAGTTAATTTTAGCAACTGTAACAAAACAGCAACTGCTCTTCTGACAGTAGCCTGCAATTAGCAACTCCCAGAAAAACTCGAGGGTGTTTAGCCATCGAAATTAACTTACAGTACGTGCACTCTTTTTCTTAAAATTATTTCACAACTGTTTTCTCCTCTTTCATAGTCTTTTCTTATGCGATGTTTAAGTATATATACGTAAACAAACAAACAACCGCTGCTGTCTTTCGCAACTCAACTTTGTTTGTGGAGTAGCAAGAATTTTCTTTATGTATTTGTTATCCCCCATTTGTTAACACCCCCCCCCCCCCCCCGACAGTTTTATAGGCATGTCAGCACTCTGGGAAGGGTGAGGTGGACGTATCCAACCAGGGCCAGCTGACCCAATGCTCTCATTCCATCATTCGGGCAAAGAATATCTAACGCTTTGATTCGGGTAAGAGAATACGTACTTTGCGCCTGAGATTTTTCCAAACTGGCGCCTTTAGAACACGGAAAATCGTAGGTTTTCAAACTCGTCCAACTCGGAAACGGGTGTTTTTAGGTCTGTGAAAATGTACACAGATATTCTCCTGTTGATAATAAAACAGGGACTTAATTTTCAGAATTTTAAAAAATGGCCTTTTTGAGAAAATCGTTGGCAAAGTTAGAGATTTTTCAAAATTGGCTGTTTTTAACGCTGCCAAAACGCAGAAAGTAGCAGTTTCACAGACACACAAAAAATTACAAATAAAGTGCACATTTGTATGTCTTTAACGAAAAAAACGAATGTAGAAAAAACTCCATCAAACCTGTTTAAAAAAACTTAAAAAATTCAATTTTTTTATAAAAATCACAAAGTTTACAATTTTAAAAAATTTTAATCATACGATGTGTAGCAAATATTAGCACCATATATTATTATATGTTATACACACAATGTAAAAAAAAATACAAGAACACGATATCTTTTTTAACTCTGCTGCAATGACTCGCTGAAGTTAGGAAAAATAACCGTTTTCTAGAGAGCTTGTTTGACAGTGCAAGATTTGAAACCCTTTATCTTGAAGGGAAAGTTTTTCTTGCCAAAAGAAAAAATATAGGTCTTCTTATATTAGTCAAGGAACACCCCTTTAGAGAAATCTGAGACCATGATGGTACGACCCTGCCTGAGTTGAAATGGAACCCATCTATTGTTAATAAAGGCATCTTCAAGGGGTGTGAGTGACAGTGAGTGAACTCTGCGGGTGTGTTGCTTGCAAGTGGGAAAATGCCCCACTAAAACAAATTTAAAGGGGTTCGAAAAAATCTGCGATTTTGTTGAAAAAAAAAGGGGGATTCGAGTCAGTTTTTTCTCAATTTTTCAGATTCATCTTGATATTTTTAATGAACAAAACTTAAAATCCGGCTTTAAAAGAGAAAAAGAAATCATGTGAATAAGAAATCATGTGCGTTCAAGAGAAAAATGTGCCTTGATATCCAATGGACTCAGGGTGCTTGAGCCCCTCCTTTTGCTATGCCAATGTTTGTGACTTATTACAGAGGTAAAGCACTTGCCAAGATGACAAATCTGCAGCGATACATTCCGTCTGTGTTGCTTAGTTGGGAGAGCAACTCACTCCGGAGTGAGGGGGCGTGGTTTTGATCTCTGTCACGAACAATTTTGTGTTTTCACAGTATTTATAAACTATCACTAACCTGCAATGTAACACAAAAAGCCTGGGCTGCCAGAACTGAAAAATAATGTCCCAAAGTAGAGAACAGTGGCAAAAACTTGTTGAGGAGGCCAAGATTCACACTGAGCTGTAGAGCCAAGAAGAAGAAGAACCTACATCATAAATTTCAAATGTGTGTGTTAAGTCCACTAGTGGGTTGTTTAAATATATATATATATATATATATATATATATATATATATACTTAAGAGCAAAATGTGTGTATTTTTTTGCTTAGGTATCTTTATAGTATATCATCATCATCATCATTGTCAACCATTATCAATCCACTGCTGGACGAAGGTCTCCCCAAGTTTCCTCCACAACGGTCTGTCTTGTGCCAGTCTCCTCCATGTCACCCCTGCATACTTTCGAATTTCATCCACCCATCTCCCATGTGGTCTTCTTCTGGGTCTTTTCCTGTCCCTTGGAATCCAATCTAAAATTTCGGCTGTCCATCGATGATCTGTCCTTCTGGCAGTATGTCCAGCCCATTGCCATTTCAGGGATTTAACTCTGATCATGATGTCTTCCACTCTTGTCATTTTTCGGATCCACGAGTTCCTCTTCTTATCTCTCCTGGTTACACCAAGTATGCACCTCTCCATGCTTCTTTGAGTTGTCTGCAGCCTTTGTATGTCTCTTTTAGTTAAGGTCCACGTCTCTGCACCATATGTAAGCACTGGAAGGATGCATTGATCAAACACTTTTCTTTTAAGACATAATGGCATATTGCTCTTGAAAATTATGCTGTTTCTTCCAAAAGCTCTCCAGGCAAGTTTTGTACGACAATTAATTTCTTCACCAATGTGACCCTCACTTGATATCTGCTGTCCAAGATAAACGTACGTGTCTGTTATCTCCAGCTTTTCTCCATCAATCGATAAATCTTCATTTCTTGTAAAAGCATTGAACATCACTTTTGTCTTCTGAAAGTTCATTTTTAATCCCACTTCTTTACTCTTGTCAGCAAGTTCCTGGATCATACTCTGCAGCTCTGATGGGGTAGTTGCAAAAATGACTACATCATCAGCAAAACGAAGGTGGGTTAGATAATCTCCATTAATCTTTATCCCCTTGTTTTCCCAGCTCAGTGACTGAAAAACACCCTCCAATGTGGCATTAAAGAGCTTCGGAGATATGGTGTCACCTTGTCTCACTCCCTTTCCAATTTTTACGTGTGTTGTATTTTCAAACAGCCGAATCTTTGCACTTGCATTTTCATAGATGTTATTAATAATATTAATGTATGCATCTTCAATACCGCAGGTTTTCAGAGCCATTGTAACTGCTGATGGTTTCACCGAATCAAAGGCTTTTTCATAATCGATAAAAGCCATGCACAATGGAAGTTCATATTCCCTCGCTCTTTCAATTAGTTCTCTCAGCACGTGGATATGATCTATTGTGCTGTAGCCACTCCTGAATCCAGCTTGTTCTCTCGGTTGAGCCATGTCCAGTGTTACCTTCAAGCGGTGTGAAAGAACTTTAGTGAAGATTTTATAAACTACTGATAGGAGGCTGATAGGTCTGTAGTTTCCGAGATCCTCAATGTCACCTTTCTTATGTAGCAGAATCATTGTAGCGGTGTTCCAATCCTCAGGAATCTTTCCTTCATTAAGGCATCGAGTGAAAATTTGGGAGAGTACTGTTTCGATTTCTCCACTTGCTTCTTGTATGATGTCTACAGTAATTCCATCTTCTCCTGGAGCTTTTCCCCGCTTCATGTTCTTGATTGCATGTGCAACTTCTGCTGGAAGGACTGGAGGAACTCTGGTACTGGTATCTTTCATGATGTCTGGAGTGCATGTATCATCCCTTTCATATAATTTGGAGTAGAAATCTTTCACTCTTGTCAAAATTTCGCCTCTATTTCTTGTTACAGAACCATCTTCTTTTCTCAGTGCCATAATCTGTTTTCTTCCCTTACTGAGATGTCCCTTTGCTATCTTTAGGCTTTGGTTGTTTTCAATTGCTTTCCTCACTAGTTCACAGTTGAATTTTCTTACGTCTTCAGTGATACTTTTTCTTACTGTCTTGCATAGCTCTATATATTCCACTTTGGAAGTCACATTTTCTTTAGTTGTCCTCATCTCTCTTCTTTTTTGCATCAACATTTTCGTTTTTCCTGATAATTTGTTTACATGCAACTTGTTCTTAGACCCAGCTAATTTTGTTGCTGTTTCCATAAGAGCTTTGGTTACTTTTCTGTTTACTTCAGAGATGTCCACTTCTTCTGATGTTAGGCCTTCTAAAGCAGAGAACCTGTTCTTCAGTTCCAACTTGAAGGTATTATGGTGTTTTTTAAGGTTGGTTATGTCAATAGATTTTGTTTGTCTTATGAGCTTGCCACGTTCAAGTTTAGTGTTGAGGTGCATCTTACATCTCACCAATCTATGGTCACTACCTGTGTTGAACTTGTTTAGCACACTGCAGTCTTCTATGACGAATTTTTTGTTACACATAATAAAATCAATTTCACTTGTCGTCCCATTTGGATGTCTCCATGTCCATTTCCTGTGTGGCTTTTTCTTGAAGAAGGAGTTCAAGATGAAAAACCCTTCTGCCTCTGCAAACTCAACAAGAGTATTTCCACGCTGGTTTCTGTTGCCGTGACCGAATTTACCCACTGAAGTTTCATTCTGTTGCCGTTGCCCTATTTTTGCATTGAAATCTCCCATAATTATTTTCAAGTGCTGCTTACCTTTATTATTTAGATGACAAATTTCCTCATAAAATTCTTCGATTTCTTCTTCAGGATGACTTGTGGTGGGTGCATAAGTTTGAATAATCTGAGCCTGGTATCTTTTCGAGAGTTGGATAACAAGTCGTGCAGCTCTGTCAGAGGAACTTTCAACTTCTACAACTTTATCCTTCAGTTTCTTGTTTATTATAAATCCAACACCACTAGTTCTGCCAGTATCTGTCCCACGATAGTAGAAGAGATGTCCACTTTTCAGTTCGATGAGATCTTCTCCTTTTCTCCTTACCTCACTTAGCCCCACGATGTCCCAGTTGATCCTTTGTAGTTCCTCTTCCAATTCAAGAAGCCTTGAATCAGAAGATAGGGAGCGTCCATTGTACGTAGCCAAGGTCAGCATCAGATGGCAGCCTAGTCCGGTCCTCCGGGGATTCTTAGCACCCTCTGCCTTCATGTCGCACTGGCCGCTGCCTTGGCCAGGTACATTCCAGCTGCCGGAGACTGAGGGCCAAGATTTAAGTTGTGGAATCATTTTGGAGGGGTTTGGCCATAACTCACCACGCTGGCCAAGCGGGTTGGTGAGTGTGGGATAGAATTTCCTCTAATCCCGATGGTATAGTTATACCGCTATTGGCGGTCGTCAGAGCCCCTTTAGTGGGAACAGGATGCACCACGAGAAGGCGGGGTTGACATTTGTCAAGGAGAGGCTGTGATGTTACGCATCACCTGACCTTACATCCCTTATAGTATATATATATATATATATATATAAAGTGATTGATACCCACTATAAACTTATGTATATAAACTTTTTTTTCTCCACTGAAAAAAAAAAAAATGTAAAAGTTATTGCTTTAGCACAGGAGGATAGCGTGCATTTCTGGGTGCCACACATGAAACAAATGCATTACGACCCATGATTGGCTCGTAACGCGGCAAACGTGTTAACTTGAGTCATGCGGCAAAGTGAAGTTCACTTCTTGAGCTCTCGATATTCTCTAGTTCATTGGGCTACAGTCTTCTGAGGTTTTTACATTCCTCATCACCAGAGATCGTGCTAGGATTTTTCAAAAGAGTAAAAATACCCCTTCACATTTTTTGAAGGAGTATTTTTCTTTCCAAAGGAGTAATTTTAGAAAACGAACAATTATTGCATTAATTTTTTAGCTAAATAATATTTAATATAAAAAAATAATTATGTCTATATATAAATAAATGTCAACATGAATTATCATGTAATTGATTTTTTTTATATAAAATAAGTAAATTGTAATTTATCAAAATCTTACATACTTGTCTTGTTTTATCCATGAGGCTGCAAAAAATTTTGTTTTGCTTTTGAAAGACTGTGCCAAAACTTGTGTGTGTGTTGCTTCACAGATTCACTTTTTACACACTCAAACTTCCAAAAAGAGTTAGACTGCAGATTTTCTTCCTCCACAATATATCTCAATCACAAAAGATAAAATCAACCTTCATTGGACATTGTGATGTGCAAGTTTAGTGTTGCAAAGGTCAACTACTTTATTATTTTTGAGCATGTTTTCCTTCAGCTCTGAAATTTATTTTCTTGAATACTATATATGAGATGTTTACAGTTCACATAATTGAGACTTGGTGGATTCAACCATTCTTCTGATATGAGGAATGTCCAGTTTCTCCCTTTGCAACTATTTATAGAGGGAAAATAACATTTAACAATAATTCAGGACAGTGGAAACATCGCAAAAAAAAAAAATATTACGATTACAAAAAAATCGCTGTCCGACTTCCGCTTTCAAGCTGAAACACAATCAGTTATCAAACAAAATTATAATTACAATAAAAATGAACAGAGGAAATATTGCGAGGGAAAAAAAAATTACGATTACAAATCAAATCTGCAGTTCGTCTAACTTCCGTTTTCGAAAGTTTTGAAAGACGAAATTTCGTTCCCAGCCGGAACCCCCCTCCCCTCACCGCCACCACGCACACACACACCACCCCAAAAAATTATCTTCAGTTTTGATTACAACAAAGTCGGAGTTACTCTTTGAATCCACGAAAGAAACTCGTGCCGAAAGTTTACAAGGAAATTTTTGTTCCGTTGAACTTCTGTTATTGGAAATTATTATCTACACTTCCAAGCTGAAATGCAAACATTTGTGCAATATACGATATTTAATAACAATACTGGACAGAGGAAACTTCGCCAGAAAAAGAGAAAAATTCACTCTAAACTGAGTGAATTTTTTTCGGAAGTTCTGAAAAACGGAATACCGCTCCCCAGGTAGAAATCGAGCCCCCTACCGTAATCCTCAGAAAATAAAACATTACCTTCAGTTTTTTTGTTTTTTTTTTCATCGCTCTTAAGTATAACCGAAATGTAGAATTCCACGAATCCCAAAAACAATCTCATGCCTGATTTGTAACAGTCTGCAATATGCAAAATGAACTACTCATACGGCTACGCATGGAAGCCGATTCACGGGTCCATAAACTGATTATGTTCTCGATGTATAAGATTGCAATTTTCGGAACTCTGAACGGTCCGTTTCTAAATCACGTATTTTTACAAAGGATACGTTTTTAACGCGCAAATTTTGCTAGTGATCAAAAAACGGACCCAAGATTTGATATTTATACATTTTTTTCTTAAAATTTTGTAAGACGGGAGACCCCGTTTAACAGCTTTGTCACGGCGGGAAACCCGCCATCCAGCAATGAAATGGCAATTAAACGAACTTCAAAACACGTCGCTTTTCATTTTCTCGACGCCAACGCTTAACTCAAGGTCTTTAGATAACTTAATTGCACCACGCTGCACCGATACACTAGCGTCTCAATCCTGACGCGGCTGAATCCTTACCTCTGACCAATGCGCATGCCCATCGGTTGAGCTGCTCGGCCCTGAAGGTTCTTCCGAATGATTGCCGAAAGCCTATCCCTAGCTGACTAGCTCGGCAACGGGAACAAAATCATGATTTTTTCATAAACTGTGACAAAAGTTAACATACAATTTCTTGATAAAAAAAAAGGTCATTTTTATGACAAAATCCCGGTGTAATCACCGATTATAAAAGGAAATTGCATATGGAAAAACATACATACATATCACTAAGCTGTTCTCTGAGATTCAGAGGTTAGCTCCAAAAAGAAATACAAACTTCCAGATATTTTTACTCATTGTTGTTGTATCAAACTTCTCCATTTACAACGATCTTGACATACAACTCGTGCTTCACTAATATCCATTACACGCCATACACAATATCTTTTGTACTTCATACTCATAATCTTTTTCTCATGCAGACACTCCTGAATCTGATCCACCCATGTCTTCCTTGGCCTTCCTCTGCCTTTCCTTCCTGCCACTTGGGCTGAAAAGATTTTCTTAGTAAGCATTTCATCACTCATTCTTTCAACATGGCCAAACCACCGAAGCATATTGGTCTCCACCTTGCTAACAACATTTTGCTTCACATCACACAATGGCAATACATCCTCATTTCTCACACAATCATATCGTGTCTTGCCACAAACCCCACGTAAATAACGCATTTCTCCAGCACACAAATGACTCCTATGTTTCTCCTGCAGTACCTAGGTTTCACTGCCATACATCAGAGTAGGAACAATTACAGTTTCATACACAGCCATGCGGGACCCTCTAGAGAACCCATCATTCCTGTGAAAACCTCCCAGAGCAGCTATGACTTTCAAAGAAGAATTCACTCGCCTACTGATTTCACCATCCAACTTGTTCTCTCTGTCAAACATGCTTCCTAAATACACAAACTCACTCACCTGGTCAATCACAGTGCCATTTATACTTACATTACATTCAGTGCTACCCGTTCCTCTCTCAAACACCATAACTTTGGTTTTTCCCTTATTTATACTCAGTTTCAATTTCATGCAAACTTCGTACATCCGAGACAACATACTCTGCAACTCACTTTTGCTCTCTGCCAACAGGACAGTGTCATCAGCATACAGCAATCTACACGCACGGATATCACCAAGATATAAATCACTATTATCTATTTTGGCATCACGCATGCATGCGTCCATAAATATATTAAACAGCCATGGTGACATTACACAACCTTGTCTAACTCCTGCACCAATGGAAAACCATTTTGATAAAACACCATTCACTCCTACACAAGCTCTACTACCAGCATACATGGCTTTTACACTATTAAGTAGATTCCCAGTAACACCATATTCATTCAATACCTTTCACAAAAGTGTCCTATTCACTCGGTCGTAAGCTTTCTCTAAATCTATGAAGGCAGTAAAAACTTTCTTTCCAACAGCCAGATACTTTTCAATCATCGTGCGTAATGCAAAAATCTGGTTAGTGCAGCCTTTACCAGGCATAAAACCACTCTGAACATCCCACACTTTCAATGATGTAAGACCCTGTCCTTTTTCAATAACAACCTTACCAAACACTTTCCCTGGCATACTCAGTAGGCTAATACCACTATAGTTCTTGCATTCAGTCCGATCATTTTTTCCCTTACACAAGGGAACAATAATAGCATCCTTCCCATCCCGAGGGACTATTTCTAATTCCCAGCACAACTGGCAAATTTCATAACCAGTCAAATATAGAGTCACCACCATATTTCAACATCTCTGCAATTATGCCATCAACTCCCGGAGCCTTACCATTCTGAAGAGATTTTAGAGCTTTACACCCTTCTTCTCTTGAGATCCCTCCTGTGCTTTCATCCCTCATTGTGACATCATCTGCGTCTGTCTCAGAATCATCTTTGCTTTCCTGATCTAATAACTCACAGAAGTATTCACCCCATCTGTCACTTAACTCATTGGGCTCCCATATCATTTCCCCAATCTCATTCTTCACACAACTTACAACTTTGTTTCTCCTATTTTTCCTGAGTCTCATGTACTTCCAGAAGGACTTCCTATCTTTCCAAAAAGCCAGTTCATGCCTTTCCACTTTCTCCTTCCTATCTTTTGTCTTACTGTGGTGAACCAGCTTAGCAGCTTCACGCTTCGTACAGCGATATTCATCCACAGAGACTCTAACTTGCAACATCCCCAAATAGGCTTCCTTTTTTCTCTTTACTGCCTCTTGAATCTCACTGTTCCATCAAGCATCACCTCTATTGTTACCCACTATTGTGGTGCCACAGACCTCTTTAGTAGCAGTGACAACACAGTTCTTAAAACATTCCCACTTCTTTTCTACATCCCTCTCACCAGACTTCAGATCCTTCAGTCGTTCTTCAAGGAGCCTATCAACCTTTATTCTTTCTATCCTGGGTCTCTTCCTATTCCATATAGGTATATATTCCTATATGGAAAAACAATGCGTAAAAATACGTATTTCTAAATTTTAAAGCGTATTCGGCGTTTTTAAGGCATGAAATACGCGTGTAGATGCGTTATCGCGATCTCTGCTCATCAGTCTTGTGGGGTTTTACAGTCCTCATCCCAGTCTTTTGGGGTTTTACATTCCTCATCCCAGTCTTTTGGGGGTTTACATTCCTCATCACAGTCTTTTGGGGTTTTACATTCCTCATCAGTCTTCTGGGGTTTTACATTCCTCATCCCAGTCTTCTGGGGTTTTACATTCCTCATCCCAGTTTCTGGGGTTTTATATTCCTCATCACAGTCATCTGGGGTTTTACATTCCTCATCAAATTCGTATGTTAAATGCATGCGAGGCATTCTTTTCTTCTTCAGGACAAGTTATATGTGATTCCTATCAGTTTCCTGAATGGAGTGAACACATTCTCAATATTAAGAGGAAAAAAACCAGGTAGGCTCAGTTCTGTTTGTTTGGAACGTGGGACTACGATCGGCGTGTTGGATTTTTGTTGGGCGGTGGCTGCTTTCAGTCCTTCTCGATACTCTCTACTTCGTTGGGCTGCAGTCTCCTTAGGCTTCTTACATTCCTCTTCACTTGCTCTTGCCTCTCGTTTTGATTTCTCCACTTTTGCTTGCGTTCATTCTGCGAATTCCACAGCATTGTCAAAAATGTTAACCCGTTCACATGAAAACAATTTTTTGAAATTTTAGTTTAAACCACTGCGATATGTCCTTTATACATTTCAATAACTCTTGTTGAGAGCTCTAAAACAATACTACGCACAGTCGTTTTGCACTCACGGTTGTCCAGATAAACCGCAATATTGTCAAAAGTGTTCACCAGTTCACAAGAAAACAATTTTTTAAATGTTCAGTTTAAACCTCTGCAAAATGTTCTTCATATATTTGAATAGATCTCTTCAAGAGCTTTAAAACAATACCATGCACAATCGTGTTGAGCTCATGGTTGCCAAATTCGGCAGCTCACCCAGAAATATTGCATCATCTCCCCCACGCTCAGGGAGTGAGGGGAGCATCATGCGCATGATGTATTGCGCAGTATGCGAATTGGACTCCATGCTGTTTACGAATAGGCTAACACGATTAGTATGTGGCACATATTTTTAACCTTGTAATGGTTTCAATTGGGACCTACTTTTATCACAGGCGGTTGGCCATAAGTGGCCCCATACCATGCGCGGAGTTAGACCTCGTCCTACGTCAAAAGAAAAAGATGATCTTGGTGGCTGAGTGGTACAGGTACCTGCCAAGTTATACTGTTTACCTGTGAAATTTACGGAAATTCGACTTGTTTTATGGTTATTTTACGGCAATATATTTTCCAGGTCACTGGGTTTTTTTGTTTTTTTTCCCCATGGGTAGATAAGTGTAATTTTGAGGGATAAATAAATATCCCCAAGTATCACTGTACTAGTCAGATATTAGGATCGCATTACTTCTGCTCACTGCCTATCAGTGAAGAATCTGAAAATGCTGTAGGATTAGGGTTCGCAGTACCTGCGAAAAAGAGTATTGAAAAATGTCAGCCTTATACACTGCTGGGCAATTGCTAAGGACGGATGACAATAGCAACGATAGCAACCATAAAATGGAAGGCAGGAAAATGTGGAAATTAGCATAAGTGCGGGATACAGTAAGACGTGTTGTGCGTATGCAAATTTTGGATTGCCAAACTTGTTCGTGACGTCATAGCGCTGATAAGAGATATAAAGGATTTGACGCGTATTGACCGTTGTTGTTCAAACGCAAAGTTGAAAGGGAAAGAATCAATTGACGAACTTGCAATTTTCAGTATGTCTTCCCGACATCACCTAGATGATTTTACGCGTGGCCGTATTATTGGCAAGATTGAAGAAGGGCGAAAAATAACAGATGTTGCCAGGGAGTTCGACGTCAGCCACAGTGTTGTTTCAAGGCTTTGGAAATCATTTCAAACAAATGGAGAGTGTAGCAAACGTCACGGGGAAGGTCGTGTTTGCAGTACGACACCTGCAGAAGATTGGTACATAGTGCTATCAACAAAAAGACACCGGCGCAGCACAGCTAGTGAGGTAGCAAATCAGTTTATGGCTGCTACTGGCAAGCGGATCTCCCGAAAAACTGTCGCCAGACATTTGCATGAAGGAGAACTATATGCCCGCCGTCCTGTTGTGTGCATCCCATTGTCCAGACGTCACTGTACCGCCCGTTTACAATGGTGCCATCATCGTCTGATTGTCGACGACAACTGATCTGGCGTTATAGTGGTACTGCACATTGTCCAGCAAACATACAGGAAAGGGACCGATATCCGACATGTAGTGTCATGGTATGGGCTGGCATCATGCTCAATGGCTGTACGTCCCTCTATGTGCTTCCAACTGGGACTATGACTGGCCAACGATACATTAATGATGTTCTGCTACCTCATGTTTGCATGTTCCGTGGTGCTGTCGGTGATAGATTCAGTTTCATGGACGACAACACATGTCATCGAACAGTCGCTGTCCGGGAGTGTCTTGAGAGCGAGGATATTCAACGCCTCGTATGGCCAGCACGTTCTCCAGATCTGAATCCCATTGAAAATGCGTGGGATGCTTTGGGGAGGAGTCTTGCTGGTCGCCAATGCCCTCCAATAAGCAAGGACACCCTCATCCGTGCACTGACAGAGGAATGGGATAAATTACCCCAACAGCTGCTTGATAATATTGTGCAAAGCATGACACGACGTGTGGAATCTTGCATCGCCCTCCATGGTGGCCATATCCCGTATTGACATCTTACGCCGGAACGCCTGCGCACGGTAATTGCATTTTTTTCATGTTTACGTATTCTGCACAAAATGGCCTGTTTGTCCCTTGAACACGTTCCAAAGCCTTCTGGATTTCAGAGCAGAATAAATTGTCTTTCTTGTAATGTCCTGGCATTCTGACATTATTTTATTTCACTTGACATCCAACCACAGTTACTTTTTTATGCGCTATTTAGCCGTTTGTGATCCATCCTTAGCAATTGTCCAGCAGTGTATAAAACTTAAAATTGAGTTTCTTAAACATCTTGACATATAAATGTGAGATCAAATGTTAAGTTAAATATTTAAAATAGCATCACTCAATGAGTTACCAAAATATTTAAAATAGCAGACATTTTGCAGTTACAAATAAAATTTTATTTTTATCTGTGTATATAGCCTAATGATAGCATACAAATATGTATTGATTGCATTTTAATTGCTGTAAGCATAAATACCTTAATTATACGTATGAAATATATTAAAATCGACAAATCATTTACATAATAAACTGGTTTTTAATCAATGTGTTCCATGCATCACTCTCAATGGAATAAACTGGCTTTGGATCAATGTGTTCCATGCATCACTCAATGGAATATACAGTGTACAGTGGTGGCAAAAATTGTGGACACTTTTTGAAATTTTCATGTTTTGTAACTTTGCAGGCTGATTCGTAGGAAATGCTATTTTGCACCAAATGCAAATGTTTATATGTCAATTTAAAGAAAATTTAATGCTGGATTTAATACAAAAACAGAATGCAAATATATGCAGCGCAAACAAAATGTTATGTTTACTTTAGTTTAAAAAAGAAACAGAAGTGTGATTCAGTTAAGCAGTTTGTAAGTGCAAACCCTGGCCAATCACAGTGCTTGTCCTGGGGACCAAACAAATGGCAGTAGTTACGATACATTTTGTGAGAAGTTGAGGAAAGTTGATTTTGCTGTTTGTTCTGTAGAAAAAAGACTTAGTGGTGTAAGTGAAGTGTAATTGTAAATTGGGTGAATATTTTCAGTATTTCTTTAAGTTTAACGTGTAGATAATAAGTGCAGCAATGGCACCAAAGAAAAGAGCTGATTGGTCACCCACGAAACGGGCTAGGATTGTTTTATTACGTGAATCGGGTCTTTCTTATGCTGAAATTGCAATGCAAGTAGGTGGGTCAGTGACAACATCTGGTGAACGAAAGTGCTGTTTACGTTATCAGAAAACAAAGTCACTGAAAAACAAACCAGGAAAAGGCCAAAAAAAGTGCACAAAAGCTGTTGATGACACTGCAGAATAAAAAGACTGTCGGAAGGGCAGAGAAGTTTGATCTGAGGCTATCGGAGCTGAACTGTGTTCAACTGGTGTTTGTGTCAGTTCAAAAACAATGAGGAGCAGACTATCAGATATGGGACTAAGAAGTAGGATTCCAAGAAAAAATCCATATCTGAATCTACAGCAGTTCAAAACGGCTACAGTGGGCAAAAACACACTGGATGGACATGATCAGCAGTGGAAGCAAGTTATTTGGAGTGATGAAAGTAAGGTATCCTTATTTGGTAGTGATGGTCGAAAATATGTGAGATGTAGAGTAGGAGAAGAGCTACATCCTGACTGCATGGAGACCAATGTAAAGCATCCAACAAGCATTATGATTTGGGCATGTATGGCAGCGAATGGTGTTGGCTGCCTTCATGTAATTGATGGCATGCTGAATGCAAGAAAAATACATTGACACCATCCTGGAACCAAAACTGCTGCCTTCCATCAGGGATCTCTTTCCTAACAATGCACCATTTCTTTTTCAGCAGAATTCAGCTCCCTGCCACATAGTCAATTCCATTGTTGATCTAGCCAGGAAACAGCTCTGACCTGAACCCGATAGAAAATTTGTGGCACCATTTGAAAAGCCTTGTACGAATGAGGCATCCATCAAATAAAAGGCAATTAATTAAGGCTATAATTGCTTCCTGACACCACATAATAATCCAACACCTGTTAGCTCAATGAAACATCGCTGTGATGCGGTTTTAAAGAATAAAGGCTATACGACTAAGTATTGATAGTACATTGAAATTATAAGTGCATTACAGTATATTCAGCATGATTGCAGTATTCCTGCATAACATTTTTTGTACTGCATGTATTGCATTCTGTTTTTTGTATTGAATTCAGCATTTACTTTTCTTTAAATTAATAAACATATGCACTTGGTGCAAAATAACATGTCCTACAAGCCTGCAAAGTTGCAAACCATGAAAATTTCAAAAAGTGTCCACAATTTTTGCCACACCTGTTTGTATATATCAATGGAATTTTCACTGAAAATATTTCATGGATTTCAGTTTTTGAAAGATGGCAGGTCTGTGTACAAAGCACTGGCTTCTAAGCGTTCATTCAACGTTGCTACAGGTTCAAATCCTGGGTGAGAGAGGAATTGCAGGTTTGTGCTGCAGCACTGGCTCTCTCCCTTCGCTGGAACCAGTGTCCCCAAATCGGAAATGGGCAACTGCATGTAGCTCTTTGATTTGTAGCTCCAGAGTCTGAAGCCTGTTTGTGGATAGCTATGCTGCAAAACAAGCTACCATTAACTGGAAATGGGCTCTGCACAGTACTGTTTCACCATCTTAATTGCGAATATCTGTATGAATTTCGCAAGCAGAACAGGGGGGGGTTGGGCTATTTAGGACATTGCACAACTTTTTTTATTAAACTCTTTTTCTGCGAAGGCTGCACGAAATTTTTATTTTTTTATTTTTATGCAAATACCACCTGCAGGGGTGCAACTGCTATGTCATATGTCTTTACCTCATTTTGAGTATTTTTCTAATTGAAAGTATGTATCTGTTATCAACCGTTGAAGTGATAAAAGCTTGTTTCAATGATTTTTGAAACCCTCGGTTTAGAACCATTTCTTATTATGTCCATGTGCACAAGGCAATTGGTATACACTAGAAAAAGATCCATGACTACTGTGAAACAGTGAAGAATTTCAATTCCTTACTGAGGCATCTTTGACATGTAAAACCATTTCTCATTATGCCCTGTACATGTAGTAATTGGTAGATCTTAGAATGAGACCTACAACTGCTGTGAATTGGGGAAGCTTTTCTTATGAGAACTGATTTTTTTGCCACTGCTATGTTTTTTGTTTAGCAAGAACTAGATACTTTTCAGTAAAAGTCATGTTAGGACTCACTTACTCCATCTTACTATAATATTTAAATTAAGAAATTGAAAGCATCTCTTCTTAGGGATGCCAGTCAAAACGCCGACAATCAAAACACCGACACGTCAAAACACTGACACCGACAGGTCGAAACACTGACAGTTCAAAACGCCAACAATCAAAACACCGACAAATCATAACATGGACAATCATAACACCGACAGTTCAAAACACCGACAATCAAAACACTGACAAATTATAAAACCGACAGTTCAGAACACCGACAATCAAAACACTGACAAATTATAAAACCGACAGTTCAAAACACCGCCAATCATAACACCGACATTTCAAAACACCGACAATTATATGGACACTAAGCCGGCGAGTAGAGGAACTTTATTCTGAGCGATTGCAAAATCACAGTGGGTGGTATGGGGGATGACAACACCCAACGAATAGATGTGCTTCTCCCTAGCGGTGAACGATGCAACTTTATTCATTTCTATTCCGACCGACGGCAACATATTTGTATTTTGAGATATGGCAACATCTGAGTGGATGGGTGGGAGTTGGAATGCATAGGAGTTGGATATGTCGATGCTTATGTGCTGCTCCCTAGCGGTGAACAATAGAACTGCATAAATTTTTATTCCGACATCAGGCAACATATTTTAATCCCGAGCAATGGCAACACCTGAGTGGATGGGTGGGAAGGGGATGCATAGGCATTGGATATGTGTATGTTCATGTCCCCTAGCAGTGAACGATAGAACTTTATTGATTTCTATTCCAACCGACGGCAACATGTTTTTATTCCGAGCGATGGCAACATCTGAGTGGATGGGTGGGCAAGGGGATGCAAAGGTGTTGGATATGTGGATGCTTATATGCTGCCCCAAGCGGTGGATGATGGAGCTTTTTTGAAGTCTATTCTGAGCAATGGTGGGAAGGTGAATGCAAAGGTGTTGGATATGTAGATGCTTATGTGCTGCCCCAAGCAGTGGATGATGGAGCTTTTTGAAGTCTATTCTGAGCAATGGTGGGAAGGGGAAAGCATAGGTGTTGGATGGATATGTCGATGACTATGTGCAGCCCCTAGCGGTGAACAACAGAACTGCATAATTTTTTATTCGGTCAGATGGTAACATATTTTAATTTCGAGGGATGGCAACATCGTCATAGATGGGTAAGAAGGGGGATGTATAGGTGTTGGATATGTGGATGTTTGTGGCTAACAGTCCAGTCTTTAAACACTTTAACAACAGCTGCTCTGGAACACTTCACGGATGCGGCGGTTTCGGTGATACTCGCTCCATGGTTCCGAGCTCCTACTATCATCCCACATTGAAAGTCCGTCAAATCGCATTTTTTTACCCATCTCGTCACCAAAAAATCACTTCTACTACTGTCCCAAGCACTAAGGTTTCCCTTTTTATATTAGCCTCTCCTCTGGTGGCAACATCGTGCATCCATAGCTCATTTGCTTAAAACTGTCAGGTGGTTATAATAAAGTGGCCACTCAGTATATGCAGATGAACTGAAGGTAATCAGGGGCAAATGCCTAGACTACATGCAAACATAACTATAGCTGATCCTGTACTTTAGAATAGAATACTAGATTGTTTCCTGGCAGCTTACAGCAAATAATAAATTTATATTACAAATTATAACTATTACTTCCACAAATTAAATGACAATAAACTGACTTTTTTGTATCAATATATGGATAATGGTACTTGCCATGGAAACATGATTTTTGTCATATAAAAAGAAATAGCTGGTTCCTAAGATATTGAAATATTTGAGACACAATGCCCTTGAAAATTCTACAGTTTCTTCCATAAGCATCGTTTGGTTGTTATCATTCCCTTCTATCACCCACCCATTTGTGCATCCACTCCAATGTTGCCATCTCAGAATAAAAATAATAAAGTTCCATCGTTCAACACTAGGGCAGCACATAAGCACAGACATATCCAACACCTATGCAACCCCCTTCCCACACATCCACTCAGATCTTGCCATCAGTCGGAACAAACATTAATGCAGTTCCATCATTCACCGCTAGAGGCAGCACATAAGCATCGCCCTTCCCACTCATCCACTCCGATGTTGCCATCGCTCGGAATAAAAATATGTTGCCTTCGCTTGGAATAAAACTTCATAAAGTTCCGTCGTTCACCACTAGGGACAGCACATAAGCACCATTTGGTTGTTGTCATCCCCTTCTATCACCCACCTATTTGTGCATCCACTCCGATGTTGCCATCTCTTGTAATAAAAATAATAAAGTTCCATCGTTCACCGCTAGAGGCAGCACATAAGCATCGACATATCCAACACCTATGCATCCCCCTTCCCACTCATCCACTCCAATGTTGCCATCGCTTGGAATAAAAATATGTTGCCATCAGTCAGAATAAAAATGTATGAAGTTCCGTCGTTTACCGCTAGGGGTAACCACATCCATCGATTGGGTTTTGCCATCCCCTTTCCCACCCACTCTGTTGTTGCATCGCTCGGAATAAAGTTCTTCTACTCACCGGACAATTATATTAATCCATATAATTGTCGGTGTTATGGTTGTCTCGGTTAGGATTTGTCGGTGTTTTGAACTGTTGGTTTTATGATGGTCAGTGTTATGATTGTCAGTGTTTTGAACTGTCGGTGTTATGATTGTCGGCGTTTTGAACTGTCGGTGTTTTGATTTGTCGGTAATTTGATTGTCGGTGTTTTGTACTAGAACCCTTCTTAGGGGTTCTTAATGTTCTTTTAGATCTTACTCTCTAAATAAATCTACTTTACTGAACTATCTTTGAAAGGTAATCTTAACTTTAGTATGTGTGTTTTTGTTTTTTCTAGCAAATAGCAGCAATTATATCTAACTGCAGAATTGTGACTTACTAGGGAATTTAATTCCTGTTGAACCCATTGTTGTCCCAGCATGAAATTTTGATATGTTGTACAAAATGCTCAAGAAATTCAAATATATTTTTTAGAAAAGTTTTAAAAAATGAGTTTTTTAGAAAATCAAGGACAATTTTAAATGACCTTGATTTTTATTTTTTTTTCATGCCATGTTTTATACTAAATTAAAGCTCTAAACAAATGCTTTATTAAAACAAGGCCAATTTTAGGTAAATGTGTAGTTTAGTGACCTAAATTATTTCGCTGCAAATGTTGAAGAATTTCGAAAAAGTTAGATGTATAAATTTTAAAATATGCAATTTCATGACAAATAGTGAAATAATTTCATATGCAAAATGCGTTTTCAAGATTTTTACAAAAGTGACCTCCAAGTACGATGACGTGAACACTGCTTAATGTGGTCGCCGCTGCATTGTGTTTCTAACACAATGCTTCGCCAACCACGTTTAGCTTGGCTGTGGTGAAACGATGGTCTAGAACCGGTGACCATTTTGCTGGCAGAAGATTACAAGAGGAACGGGGAATGTTCTTGCCAGGAAAGCATTCCATTTCGTAGGGCTACGCTACAGAAAATGGCTCATCATTTTTGTCTCAGTTTTTCACATCACAATCTGACAATCTCTTGGTTTGTTTGCGTACGATTCTTTGATGCGCAATGTATGAACTCACTTCTCCTTCAAGGTTTTTTTTTTTTTTTTTTGTAATCCAATTTGAATGAATTGCGAACCACGCCGTCAATAGGAGAAGCAAAACTTTCATTTTTTAGATGCCATGTAACTTCCATTGGAGAGAACTCGACATCTACTTTAACACTTTTCTAAAAGAAAGAAAGGCATCTGCATACTTTCTATTTCATATCAGAGAATCATACCAGTGAGCAGAGCTCGACAAATATGTTCTAGATCTAGGAAGCCAGCTTCAAAATTTAGGCGTCAGGTGAAACGAAGTCGATAACGCATGAACAAAAGCATATTTGGTTATGACGCTGGAATGAAAAGTGGTAAACCATATCTGTTGTCATTTCCTTTTCTTGTTACATAACCAAACCACTTATTGCAAAATAAAGTTCCAATTTGCTTCATAATTTTCTTTTTCCATTCTTTCAGTAGACGACCTCAAAAATTAAAATTTCAGATTTCAATTTTAATAAAATACTGTTTCGAATGTCATGTTTTGTACATATTATTTCAAAGTACCATTTTTTCTCCTTCATATAATCTATAAACCATAAAATTCAGAAAAAATGTTTGTGAGATCCACAAGGGTGTATAATCCAAAGATAATCCGCTGTGGCATATGATCTGTGGACAAACGAAGGAAAAACAAGTTTTTCCTTCGCATAATCTGCAGCAGCATGTCTCAGACTATGATACTTACTTAAAAAAAATGACAG
Organism: Macrothele yani; assembly: GCA_039090855.1. Lineage (NCBI taxonomy): Eukaryota > Metazoa > Arthropoda > Arachnida > Araneae > Macrothelidae > Macrothele > Macrothele yani. The sequence goes on along the minus strand of CM077009.1, from coordinate 125,484,054 downwards.
TCCATACCTGCCAACATTGGCAACATCCTTGTTACTAATAACTAGTATTGCGTGGCATACATGGACTATTTTACAAAATGATCCATCTCTTTGTAAAAAAACAAATATGCACCTCAACAAAATGCTACAACAAAAAGAAGGACTAATGAAACAAACTTAACACATGTGAAACACAAAGTTGATTCTCCAGCAAGGTTCGAAACTTCCACCAGTAAAAATCAGTAAGATGCGTTCAGAATTCCACGATGCTTGACAGACAGGAAATCCAAGCAAGGGAACGCACAGTGCACAAACCTCCACTTACCATATGTAGCCCCTAAAATTGCAATTTAAGGAGAAGATGAGTCCAAAGAGGGGGAGGGGGGGCTGAATATTTTAACTGGTGAAAAATCAAAACAGACAGCGAAAATGCATATTACTGTCAGTTTGTTTTTTTATTAACTGCAACTTCACAGCACCACTGCTTAATTTTTCTTTCTGCTGAAATCATTCTCTCCCTACTTCTTCATTGTCACTTTTCTTTTCTTGTTTGTTATGCCCTCTGATAAAAACCATCCGTCTGAGGACCATGAGCGCATGATATCAAAGCTTCAACTATTTTAGATAAATGGTGTAACTTTGGGAATATTAATGCTTTTGAACACCATGCATCATCAATTTATACAAATTTTCGTCACTTCCGTTTTCGGGAATAGGGGGGGCATTTAACAGAGCTGGAGAGTGGGAACATCACACTGAGGGGAGGGGGATACATACTTGCCAGCATTGGAAAGAGCCATGTTAGTACTAGAATTATTGCGCAGCATGCATACATAGACGCAGGAGAGTGGGAACATTGCAGGGGAAGGCGATTACGGAAGAAATCTTTGCTTCGTCCGATTTACGGTTTTGGATTTTTTCCCCTACTTTCAAGCTGAAATACAAATACTTATGCAGTGAAATGTTATTTAACAATAACACTGGGCAGAGGTAACATCGCCAGAAAAATGAAATTACGATTACGGAAAAAATCTGAACTCCGCTGATCTTCCGTCTTTGAACGTTTCGTAAAGATGGAATTCCGTCCTCCGAACACCTCCTTCCCCCCTCCTCCAAATTTCTGTTCACCTGGGCGTCGATCGCGTAAATGACCAAAATAATAATGAAAAAGGCGGAATTCCTCGAATTCGCGGAAGAATCTTATGCCTGAATGTTACGGGGAAATTTTCACGGCGTCTAACTTCCGTTTCCGCAAAATCTTGCCTAGGCTACAGTTTCAAGCTGAAATACGAACATATATGCCATAAAATGATAAATAACAATACTAGACACAAACGCAACATCGGAAGAAAAAATTATGAATAGGGCAAATTCTTTTTACTCCATTTTACTGTTTTTGAAAGCTTTGAAACAAAAAAAATACCGTTCCCAGACGGGAAATGGTCCCCCCCCCCCCCCACACACACACAAAATATTTTTTTTAAAACAAAATAAAGATTCGTAGAATCCATAGTTTCGAGCGTGAGTTCCGTAGTCAGACAACAAAATCCGTAGAAACTACAGACACTCCGTAATAATTGGCATATACGACAGTCGTATAATCTGCACCTATCATGTTAATCGTTAATAGTGATTTCCGACAGAAAACTGTGATTCACAGGACCACCTCAGAAATCCAAGATGTAAGAAAAAAATGATCGTCTTATTGAAAAAGCAACTGCCATTTTGAAGTACTTCTGTGCTACTTTTAAGTATATAAAGAACTAAAATAGCTAGCATCAGCATTACTGTAATTCATTTACATTAGTTACACTAAAAAAAATCCATTCAAATTGCAGACAGTCCATAGCATTGTCTTATTTCTGGATACGTTTTAACTGAATACCGAAAGTAAAAAGAAAAAAATTAACTAACACAATTAGTGCACCAAAACTAGGCAATGCGATTCGCAGAAAAGTTACATGCTACGGAATAGCTTTGCGGGATTCCCGAGATTAGCGGATTCTCACACCACGTAAAATTCCGCACGCGCGAATAGTAACGCCTTCCTTGCGCCATATTTTCTGTCAAAATGCTTCTAAAGTGTATATATATATATCAATCTTTTTGCGGTCTTCTTTTTCGCTGTTATGTTACATTTTTTCTGTTACAGCATTTTCGGTACTTTCCCAATAACACCACCTCTCCTGGCAGTTAATTACCTTGCAGACTTTTTAAACGCCGCACATCGTTTTTTTCTTTTATCGGTGTCCGCAGTACCTAAATTTATAACTTTTTAATAGATAATCTATGGATTATACAACCGAAATTACAGTATTTACTGCAAATTACGAAATTTCAAGTAAGACGAAAATTAGGCACCACGGCCCGAATTTTAGGCTCCTGGGCGCCCGGGATTTGTCGATCCCTGCACGTGAGAATGAAGCAATTGTCATCATGTGGTTTGAAAAACTGCGACAGAAATGAACTATTTTCTGTCAGGTAGCACTACAAATCAGAACTCTTTCCTGGCAAGAACGTTTCCTGTTTCTCTTGTACTCTTCCGCCAGCAAAACGGCCACCGGAATGAGACCATTTCACTGGAGCTAAGCTTAATGTGGTCACCGCAGTGTTGTGTTAGGCCTACTGCAGCGGTGTTCACGTCTTCATATTTGGAGGTCACTTTTGTGGTAAAAATCTTTAAAATGCATTTTGCGTATGAAATTTTTTCACCATTTGCCATGGAATTACATACTTTAAAATCTGTCTCACTTTTATGAAATCCGACAACATGTGCCGTGAAATAATTTATGATGCTAAACTGCACATTTACCCAATTTTACAGCTCTGTGTTTGATACATGATGAGATATTGCTATAAAAAGGCAAGGTAGTATGCCTAAAATTTAAAAAAAATTGTAACTTCGAATCCCTACAAAATTTCTGTAAATTGTACAATTAAGTCTTTCGTAGATTTTTTTTTTTTCTCCAAGGACCGAGCTTTGGGGTGAATTTCATCAAAATCTGAAAACGTTGGGTTGAGTGTCGTGTTGAGTTGGCGTGAAATGACCCTGTATAAGCACAGAGCTGAAACTGTGTCGGAGTGGCATGATGAACAATCAGCAACACTGGCTCACCGCGACTGGCCCACCAAATCCCCAGATGTATATCCAATTGAAAATCTGTGGGATCATTTGGAGCAGAAGGTGAAAAACCCGGAATAGACACCCACATACTCTGGCGGAACTTCGGGACTAATTGATACACGAGTGGCTGCAAGTTGGTATTTAATACATCCACAACCTCGAGGAGTCTCTACCACACCGGATTCAGACTGTTATCTAAGCAAGAGGTGCCGTCACCTGTTATTAGGTAAGTTCTGACTGGGGTGATTAATTTTTTGTCCGGGTGCTTACTTTTTCTAACGTATAGAACCATTTCTCATTAGGCACCTGTACATGGGGTAATTGGTGGGCATTTAGATAAAATCCTTAGCTGCTGTGACTCAGATTGCTGGGTGTGGAAAAGGGAAGAGTACTTATTTCTTTGGGTAAGAGTCAAAAGATAAAAATGCTAATGTTCAGTAAATTGAATTTTATATGCATATATATACACTGCTGGCCACCCAAAATGCAACACCAAGAAGGAAGCATCCGATTGAACTGAAATTCACAGCATGCGTCACCTGCGAGAGGACATGCAAACGATTAGCATTGCAAATCATGTGCGCCCGGCATGCCACCGATAAACACTATAAGAAGGGTGCACAGAAGGCGGGGTGTAAGTAGTGGAAGTGTGTCGTGCTGCCGGACCTGTGCGTGGGAAGCTTCCTGATGCGGAGTTCAATACAGGACAAATAGTGGATTACAAGCACGTTGCGGAGTTCAACACAGGACAAATAGTGGATTATCGCGACAGCGGTTTATCATACTGAGACATCGGCGCCCGTGTGGGACGACATCCAGCCACAGTGAGGCAAGTATGGATTCAGTGGGTGCAGGAGAGACCAACGTGAGCGATTGCCACAGTCGCGGCACACCGCCAAGCAAGATAACCGGCATGTTGTGTGGCAGGCATTGACAGCTCGCACCGCCACATCACGAACGTTAGCGCAGGAATTGTGGTGTGTTGCGCCACACCCTGTGTCGGCACGTACCGTTCGACGTCGTCTGCAGGAGCGAGGACTTGTTGCACGGCACCCATTGCTCCGATTACCATTGACGTTACACCACCAGCGAGTGTGGCAGCAGTAGGCCGTTGAACGCCGCACCTGGACTACGAAATGGCATGACATTTTCTTCTCCGACGAATCCCACTTCTGCCTGCAACACCACGATGGTCGGATCCGCGTGTGGCGGCACCGCGGCGAGAGACTGTATGACGCCTGCATTATGCAGCGCCATACAGGTCCATCACCTGGCATTATGGTTTGGGGCGCAATTGGATATGACACCCGCACCCCTGTGGTATGCATCGCCGGTACACTCAACAGCCACCGCAACATCTCCGACGTTTTGGAGCCTGTAGTCCTCCCTTACCTGCAGGACCTGCCAGCGTCCACGTTTCAACAGGACAATGCACACCCACACGTGGCACGCATTGTGCTACAATTCTTCACGGTCCACCAGGTGTGTCTGCTGCCGTGGCCCGCCTGTTCTCCCGATATGTCACCCATTGAACACTACTCATCGCTGATCGGCAACCGAGTGGCCCGGTAAGCACCACCCGCAGCTACGCCTGATGAACTGTGGCAACGTGGAGAAGCAGCCTGGACCGACATACCCCTAAACCCACGTCCAAAGCCTCTTTCATTCGATGCTGCGGCATGTAGCGGCCGTTATTGCTAGCCATGGGGGCCACATGAACTATTGATGACTGTGTGTTCCGCAAGTCGCACGGGCCTGTAAGCCGAATCGTTTCATCTTTGTATCTGTTGTTATGTGTCCAGTAAATCTGGCTTTGCTATCTCGTGTCCTTCTTAGTGTTGCATTTTGGGTGGCCAGCAGTGTATATATATATAAGTGAAAAACCGTACATATCTTAAGCTTTATGAAAAAATTTCGAAATTTGTTTGGATTTTATAACATGTGACTAATTTATATGATTTGAACGTTAAGCATACTGTCAATTTACACTAGACTTTTTTCTCAACAGATATCTAATTTTGATGAACTGTAAACAAGAAAAGGCTGCATGTGTGATAAACTAGTTACGATGTTCTACAGAACTGATAAAAATAGATCTAAGTATAATGCATGTACATATGAATAATAGAGATTGCATAGATACCAAATATCTTTTGTGAAAGCTTTCTACACAAAATATTCCATAATATAGAAAGAAGATCACTTCCACATTTGAAAGACCATAACCAGTACATATACTATGTTCTAAGACATTCATTCTCAAGAAAGGTTACCCAGAACATATATGCACATTTGATGAATGTTGCAAAAAATGTAAAATGTTCGACAAAAAACTTTCGAGAAGTATTTCAAATCATATTCTTACTTGCACAGTTGAAAATCCAAACTAGTCTCTTTCTGTATGAAATTCTCAAACAAAAGCCAATGTTTAACCATATCTACTTACTCCCACAAGTGAGAAATCTCATGAATGTGAAACGTGCCATAAGAAATTCCGACTGAAAAACGATCTTTCAAAACATTTTCTCACTCACACAGGTGATAAACCTAATGAACGAGATGTGCGATAAGAAATTCTCACAAAAAAACGATCTTTCAAAACATTTGCTTACTCACACAAGTGAGAAACCTCATGAATGCGAAATGTGCCGTAAGAAATTCTGCCAAAAAGGCAATCTTTCAAGACATTTGCTCACTCACACAGGTGAAAAACCTCATGAATGCGAAATCTGCCATAAGAAATTCCGACTGAAAAACGCTCTTTCAGGACATTTGCTCACTCACGCTGGTAAGGAACCTCAGGAGTGCGAAATGCACCAACAGAAATTCAGAGTGAAAAACAGCCTTTCAAAACATTTGCTCACTCACACAGTTGAAAAACCTCATGAATGCAAAACATGTGGTAAGAAATTCCAACACAAATTCTCTCTTTCACAACATTGGCTTATTCACACAGGGGAGAAACCTCATGAATGCGAAATGTGCCATAAGAAATTCCGACTGAAATGCTATCTTTCACAACATTTACTCAGTCACACAGGTGAGAAACCTCATGAATGCGAAATGTGCAATAAGAAATTCGCACTAAAAAGTGATCTTTCCAAGCATTTGCTCATTCACACAGGTGAGAAACCTCATGAGTGCAAAGTGTGTCAAAAGAAATTCCGACTGATAAGCCACCTTTCACAACATTTGCACAGTCACATACGTAAGAAACCTCATGAATGTGAAATGTACTGTAAGAAATTCGGACTAAAAAGCCATCTTTCACAACAGTTGCTCACTCATATAAGTGAAAAACCTCATAAATGCGAAATGTGCCATAAGAAATTCTCACGGAGAAACTATCTTTCCTTTCATTTGCTCATTCACACAGGTGAGAAACCTCATGAGTGCAAAATGTGCCAAAAGAAATTCCGAGAGAAAAATCAACTTTCAAAACATTTGCTCACTCACACAGGTGAGAAACCTCATGAATGCGAAATCTGCCGTAAGAAATTTCGACGGAAAGAAACTCTTTTAAGACATTTGGTCACTCACACAGGTGAAAAACCTCATGAATGCGAAATCTGCCGGAAGAAATTCTCACGAAAAAGCCATCTTTCATTTCATTTGCTCACTCACACAGGTGAGAAACCTCATGAATGCGAAATATGCCATAAGAAATTTCGACTGCAAAATGTTCTTTCAATACATTTGCGCACTCACACAGGTGAGAAACCTCATGAATGCGAAATATGCCAAAAGAAATTCCAAATTAAGAGCCATCTTTCAAAACACTTGCTCATTCACACAGATAAGAAACCTCGTGAATTCAAAATGTGCGATAAAAAATTCTGATAGAAAAAGGCATCTTTTAGAACATTGGCTCACTCACATAATATAGAAAAAGGCATCTTTTAGAACATTGGCTCACTCACATAATATAGAAAAAGGCATCTTTTAGAACATTGGCTCACTCACATAAGTGAGGAACCTCATGGGTGTGAAATGTGCCATAAGAAATCCGCACAGCATGCCAGCTTTCAAGACATTTGCTCACTCACACAGGTGAGAAATCTCGTGAATGCAAAACGTGTGTTACAAAATTCTCAAAAAAAAAAAAAAAATCTTTCAAAACATTTGCTCACTCACACAGGTGAGAAACCTTATGAATGCGAAATGTGCCATAAAATTTATTCACAGAAATGCCATGCTTCCATACATATGCTCACTCACACAGGTGAGAAACCTTATGAATGCGAAATGTGCCATAAAATTTATTCACAGAAATGCCATGCTTCCATACATATGCTCACTCACATGGGTGAGAAATCTCATGAACGTCAAGTGTGCCACAAGAAATTTTCACAAAGAGAAAGCTGGCTTTCAAGAAATTAGCTCACTCAGAAGTGAGAAACCTCATGAATGCAAAATATGTTATTAGAAATTCTGACTGAAAAGCAATCTTTCAAGACATTTGCTCACTCATCCAGGTGAGAAACATAAGTGTAAAATGTGGCATAAGAAGTTCTCGCAGAAAAGCCATCTTTTTGAAAATTGCTCACACAGGTGAGAAAACGTGAATGTGGGATGTGCCATAACAAATTCACACATGCAGAGTAGGATACAAGAGTTCCTGGGCTACACGTGTACCACAAACTATATGTATTGCATACCCACGGTGATTGTTGATTTACGTTATGACATCCCTCTCGCAGGGATATTTGTTTCATCCATCAATTCTGAGATATAGGAATCTGAAAGTCCTCAAATTTTCGCTAGTCAAAACATCCGATCTTCCTCACCTCTGAAATACATCCGTCCGGATGGGAATTGGGCCAAAGCGCTAATAGGAAGCATGGATATTTCGACTAAATTTTCAGATTCCTATGTCTCAGTTACGTGGAACTTCACTGTCTTGGGTGGTGTAATGGTTAGCATACTCTACCGGTAATCGGGAGATGCAGAGTTTGATTACCACTTCAGGACGTTGAAATTTTCAAGTTTTCTGAGAAGTGTTGCGTGGATGACCAGTAAGTGGTACAAGCAAATTCAGTTTGCTTTGCTTGAATATTCTGGCCTTAAATGTTTCCATATTGCAGACAAAATTCAACACACACGTTGGTCTTCTCCACTGCGCAAGAGAGAAATGATCCTGTAGACCACGTCAGTGCTATTTATCTCCCAACAATGCTATCACGGCGCCGTTTCTTACGAACTCAGCATAACCTCTCAAGTGGGTAACAAAAGAAATGATTGCCTTCCAGGTGAGGAATGTCTAATTTTGATTGAGTAACTGTTTGCGTGGAAGCCTGCCATTTCCTTGGAACAAATCCTTTGAGATGTGTCCTGGTAATTGAATAAAGTCTCCTGCCTATGAGCTTAGTGTATAATTTAATTCTAAACATGTGTGACAGTTTTATGCAGCCATTATATTTTTTAGAATCAGAGTGAGTCACCATTTATTGGGAATAATAAAACAAAGTTTGTAACCTGTTTGAAATATTCCTGCTTTAAACAACACAGTGAAGTGGACGACATCGAACAGTTGTTCTGTTGCACATTTCAGAAGAGTAGACAGTATGCCATCTCAGCTTAAAGTTCTATTAGTTTGAAGAACAAACAGTTCCATGCTCAAGCATGGATTTTTATGTCTTTGTTATATGATATTATTATATACATGTATAGATTCTTCATTTCATGACAAAAAAAGTGCATTGTTCAATCTTCTGAATGCCAGGCTTTCTGGTGTAGGATCACTGAATTTGTATCAGGGTGTTTAAATTTAAGCCCGGTGTTTGGGATGATGGCACTCTGTTTTAAAAAAGATATTTCAAATATTGAGCGACTCACTCTGATTACTGCAAAAGTGATTTGAAAAAGACACCTATTACAGTGTGGTTTTCTTCTTACATATGTTAATATTGTAAAAAAAATTAGTGATGAGAGAGCTAGTGATGTTTAAAACATTTCAGAACTGAGGTGTGTTTTCTCAAATTTATGATATGCAGAAGCATTAACTGCCTTGTTTTCTGGAATTAGTAAAAAAATAAAAGCTGAAAAAAAAAAAAAAAAAAAAACCAGAACAGGCCAAGGTGGTATGCATACTAAAACGTTTTGTCCTGTGTTGTGTTCAGTGATCGTTGTTCAATAGAAAGATTTTTTTTTCTTTTTCTTTTTTTCTTTCTTTTTTTTTTTTTTTTGGGTCAACTTTCTCACCTTGATTTAAACAATTCTGAAGGTACTGTATTGATCTATTAAAATAAATGTTTTAAAAGCTTATTGTTTTGGTTTCATTTTGCTCTAAGTTGTCTGTTTTGAAATCACTTTTGCAGTATTCTGAATACCATAAAATTAGTTTCAAACTCTGTTGATAGCAGCAACATGAGTTGCAGAAGAACCTGAAATCAAATTTTTTAAAATACTGATTCAGTGCCAGCAAAATGTGGAAATAGAAAGCTTAGTTATAAAGCTTGGGAGTGACTCAAGGAAGCACAACAAAATTTTAAAAGTTCTAATTGTGCATTTTAGTATATACTAACCTGTTGTACCTGTCGTTGATGGGCTAGTGATTGTATAAAGTAAAAGCTATATCGGCAATTAAATTAAGACTGGAAAATCAAGGTTTATACAACTTTGTAGTACAGCTTCCCGGAATAGAATATTAGGATAGAAAAATGTATTTGAATTATTTAGTAGTTGTCACGTCCAATGTAAATAATTCAAAAAGTTTGAAAGCAGAAGGCTTATGCAATGAAATTTATTGAGATGAAAAGTACCTTATTCTTGTAGAGCCTCAGGATAAACAATATTAACAGTCCTTCCATTTGGAGCAAATATGTAAAGAATTTCCCCATTTCCGACTCTGGAACAACCAACATACAGTTGACCATGGGAAAAACATGGACTTTGTAGATCCAGTCCAACAACTTTTAGAGACTGCCCTTATGCCTTATTGATGCTCATGATGAAACTCAAACGAATCAGGAATTGAAGACGTTTAAATTGAAACGGGACATCAGATGGGATGATCAGGATTCTGGGAATAAAAACGTTTTTGCCTGCTGCATAGCGAGTCGATTATGCTGAAGTTGTGTGTCTCGTTGCTGGAGTGTTTCCTGTGCCCTCGATCGCTCCGTAGAAGCCCTATTGTGTTCCAGTCTTCTTTCTCGCTGCTGGTATGATTCCTGTGCCCTTGACTGTGCTCTGGAAATCCTATCTTGTTCCAGCTTTCTTTCTCATTCTTCTGCTGTTTCTTGTTCTCTTCTCCTTCCTTGATTTTCTCTATCCATTCTTTGTGTTCTTCTTACACATTGTTTCTTTCTGGGAGGTTGAGGCATAGTATGATGACCTTCTGACGTATGACACTTTTGACTTAATAACGGAGATTGAAAAACAACGTTCTATTTTCTTTCTTTTTTTCTTCTCCGCCCTCAAGGTCATAATACAATTGGCAAACAACGCTTAACAAAAAACATGTGCCTTTCCACTTTCTTTACATACAACCTGATCACACCCGGCACGAAGATAAGTAGTTCACGATAAATTTGAGCCATTTCTTTTTTAGAATTACGTTAAAACAACGTTTATTTTCTAGCTCACAACGTTGTCAAAGTATGATGACGTTCTGACGTATGACACTTTTGAATTAATAACGCAGATTGAAAAACTACATTCTATTTTCTTTTTTTTTCTTCTCCGCCCTCGAGGTCATAATACAATCGGCAAACAACGCTACAAAAAAGGGCGTAATAAATGTATTTACAAACGAAACTAGTCGTAACTGAATTCTAAAAAAGAAACTCCTAAAATTTATGGTGAACTACTTTTCTGCACGCCTTAATGTTTGGTGTGATCAGGTTGATGTCAACAAAGCAAAAAGACACACTCAGATCGGGTAGAAACGCGAAACATTAAATAACCAAAATTCAAATTAAAAAAAAAAAAATCGCTTCGAGGTGCACCAGAAGATGTCTACAGGTACCTTCAAAACAAATTTCGTCGCTCTAGGTCGCCTAATTCTATGTGAAACCTGACCGACAGACACACACACAGTCTGTTTTATATATAGAGAGATGGCTGACACTCTACGAGTGGGTACCAAAAAGTTCGCGCAATCACCAAGAAATAAACAAGCTAGAAAAAAAAAAAAAATTCAGGTACTTAGGCCTTCCCTACATAGGCACCACCCAGTGCCACACATTTCTTCCATGTTCGCTTGACCTTTTTTTTTTTTTTCTCTCCCAGTGTAGAACACCTCAGATTGTGTCTGAAACCACTGTTCTATCTAAAAAATGTTGTCATCAGTGTCATGAAAATCGCCTCCCACATAGTAGGCGTTTCATCTCGGGGGAACAAAAAGAAGTCACTTGATGCCATATCAGGAGGATATGGAGGATGAGGCAATATATTGTATTTAAAGCAACTCACAGTGACGATGGTGTTGACTGCTGAATGAGCTGCTGCATTGTCGTGAAACAAACGGACCTCTTCTGTGATCATTCCGCGTCTTTTGCTTTTAATTTATTCTCTTAATTTGGTCAGTAGGTTGCTATAGTAGTAAGAGGAAGTAGTTTGACCCTTCTGATGGTAGTCTGTTAAAATGATACCTCTCTTATCCCAGAAAACAGGGGGCATCACTTTGGTGGCAGACTTTTGCACTTTTGGGGAGTGGTGAAGAGGGATGTTTCCATTGCTTGCTCATTTCTTTAGTTTCTGGATCATAGAGGTATAACCAACACTCATCCATAGTAATCAAACGGTAAAAAAATATTCGGAATTCACGTTACAAAGATCCAACATTTTTTTCACGGATTGTGCCCGAGCTTTCTTTTGGGATGGGATCAAAATTCTAGGTACCAATCGCGCTGAGACCTTGGACGTGCTCAGCTAATCATGTATGATTGTCCACACTGTTCCATAGTGTAGATGAACTTCTTGACAAAGCATTTTGATGGTTGCACGCTTATCTTCAAGGATTAACTTCTCCACTTTGGTCACAACTGTGACTGTCTGGTCATCTGTCAAAGATAGCCGTCCGGACCTTGGTTCGTCAAAAATGGTCATATGACCACTTTGAAAATTTCTTTTCCACTTTACCACAGTCTTGTGTGCTGGACACTTAATTTTATATATGAGCGATAGGTTTGCCTCCTCGGGGCGCTCTGTGGTAACAATGGCACACACAACAGCAACTAGGGCCTCTGTGAATCTTGGAGAGGTGCGAGCTAGTTCTGTGTGACATTGGCGAAAAGACGCCAACTCACTGGGTTTTGTTCCAGAATCCTTAGGTTGAATGACCAACTGGAACCCTCAGCTGTGGGCTAATCCCCCACACTGATGTACTTACCTAATTAAAAAGAAATCAATATCCGGACTCAAGTGTGGGATATGGTGGACCTACCGCACTTGAGAAGGACGGTCCACCACGGAATCGACCTGGACTTTCTAAATGGCGTATGAGAAAGAGACCTCGGCTGAGTGAATGTAAGATTGGTGTATGGAATACTAAAGGTATAAATAGCAAGATGAATAAGTATAGACTGGATGTGCTGTGTGCAAGTGAAACCAAAAAGAAGGAAATTGGGGTTGAAGAAGTGAATGGCACAGTGAGTGTGTGGTCTGGAGTATTGGATAATGTGATAGGACAGGCTGGTGTAGGTGTGATTTTAAGTGAAAAGATGAAGAACAACTTGATTCACTATAGTTGCGTAAGTGAGAGAATTCTCTGGAATGAGCTAAAAGCTGTTTTGAGCCAGTTTGGTGCTAAAGAAAAAGTTCTAATAGCAGGGGATTTCAATGCTAGAGTAGGTGTGCAGAATGCAATTTCTGACAATGTTCTGGGTAAGTTTAATGATCCTTGTGTAAATGATAATAGTGAAAGATTAATTGAACTCTGCATTGAAAATGGTTTGTGTATATCTAATACATTTTTCATCCACAAGTATATCCACACATATTTGGGAAAATCGTACTCTTGGTCAAAAGAGTGTGATAGATTTTGTTGTCTACGATCAGCATCTGAAGCACTTAGTGGTTGACACCCATGTGATGAGAGGTGCGGATGTTGGTTCTGATCATTACTTGGTAGTGTCACGAGTGAAACTTAATGTTGGTTGGAGGAAAAGGAATAGGAAAAGACCCAGGATAGAAAGAATAAAGGTTGATAGGCTCCCTGAAGATCATCAGCGTTATTCTAACTTACTCAGAGAACGGCTAAAGTCTGGTGCGAGGGATGTAGAAAAAAAGTGGGAATGTTTTAAGAACTATGTAGTCACTGCTGCTAAAGAGGTCTGTGGCATCACAATAGTGGGTAACAGTAGAGGTGATGCTTAGTGGAATAGTGATGTTGAAGAGGCAGTAAAGAAAAAGAAGGAAGCCTATTTTGGGATGTTGCATGATAGAGTATCTGTGGATGAATATCGCTCAAAGAAGCGTGAAGCTGGTTTGCCAGAGTAAGGCAAAAGATAGGAAGGAGAAGGTGGAAAGGCATGAACTGGCTTTTTTTTTGGAAAGATAGGAAGTCTTTCTGGAAGTACATGAGACTCAGGAAAAATAGGGGAAACAAAGTTATAAGTTGTGTGAAGAATGAGATTGGGGAAATGATATGGGATCCCAATGAGTTAAGTGAAAGATGGGGTGAATATTTCTGTGAGTTATTAGATCAGGAAAGCAAAGATGATTCTGAGACAGATGCAGATGATGTCACAGTGAGGGATGGAAGCACAGGAGGGATCTCAAGAGAAGTGTGTAAAGCTCTAAAATCTCTTCAGAATGGTAAGGCTCTGGGAGTTGATGGCATAACTGCCGATATGTTGAAATATGGTGGTGACTCTGTAATTGACTGGTTAACTGAAATTTGCCAGTTGTGTTGGGAGTTAGAAATGGTCCCTAGGGATTGGAAGGATGCTATTATTGTTCCCTTGTATAAGGGAAAAGGTGATCAGACTGAATGCAAGAACTATCTTGGTATTAGCCTACTAAGTGTGCGAGGGAAAGTGTTTGGTAAGATTGTTATTGAAACAGTACGAGGTCATACATCATTGAAAGTGTGGGATGTTCAGAGTGGTTTTATGCCTGGTAAAGGCTTCACTAACCAGATTTTTGCATTACTCACGTTGATTGAAAAGTATCTGGCTGTTGGAAAGAAAGTTTTTACTGCTTTCATAGATTTAGAAAAAGCTTACGACCGAGTGAATAGGACACTTTTGTGGAAGGTATTGAATGAATATGGTGTTACTGGAAATCTACTTAATAGTGTGAAAACCGTGTATGCTGGTAGTAGAGCTTGTGTAGGAGTGAATGATGTTTTATCAAAATGGTTTTCTATTGGTTCAGGACAACCTTCCTGAAAACCCTAAAATTTCTACCAGCCACTGTGGCATGTAGGGCTGATATTTTATTTTACCAGCCAAATGGAAAAACTTACCAGCCACAATACAGTATAGCGTAATTAGCAAAATATGGGGAGGGGAGGGGGTACACATGGGTGCATGTCGTGAGATGTGGCCAAGACTGAAAATATTTTGAACATCCTTTCCCCCCCCCACCACCACCACATGCACTCAGACATAAACACAATATATACATTAAATATTATATGTGGTTATGATTCATTATTAAATCAAAAGTGCATAAAACGACCAAACATTAATGCATATACATGTAAACAAAATTTGATGTCCATGCAAATTGTAATCGGAAAGTTAAATTTGATTATTAGATAGGAACTACCAGTTGAAATTTAACAAATCTCCAAAATTCCTTATCTTGCAAACGAAAAAGAGATCTTACGTAATATTCAAATCCAATCCACACATTTGCTGCTTATATAGCATTTTAAGCCCATAATAGAAATATGTTAACCAAATTATTGAAATTGTAATAATACATAACATACCATGGAAGATGTTTCAAATATTCTTTAGTAAATTCTGTTGAATCAAATAAGTGTTGCACACTTTTAAAAGAGTAATTTAAATTGTAAAATTGCATAAGGATAAAAAAATTATAATCAAGATTATGCATATCCAACTGTAGTTGTGTACACAGAGAGCTTGTTTCATTAATTCACTTCAACATGATCACAGTTTTACAGTAACCATCACAAATTTTCATAGGTGAATTATTTCTTTAAGAAAAAAACTTGTTATTGTGGCACACTTGGATTTCTTAACAGGCAAGTTCTCAGCAGTACCTTGTGGTGCAGATCGTTTCCTTGTATGCTGGACAGGAGTAGTTGATGCACCTTTTTTTGAATCAATTGGTTTGGCAAGTGCAAGAGGAAGAGTAGTTGACGCACTTTCTTTTGAAGCAATATGTTTGGCAATGGAATTACTAGGACACAACTGCTTTGTTAAGCAAGTGGGAACATATGTTATTTTCCTAGTAATTTCATATTGAGGAATATTGGAGACTTTATTTCCTTTTGTTGATAGGAATTCCTTGTAAGAGGCATAGGCGGGATGAATTGCACTACACATCTGCGTGGTGGGCTTTAATTCTACAGACTTTATCTTCTTTCTTTGTAAGCTGTATTTCACAATAGGAAGCAGCCTCATAATTTTCCACAGTGAGACAACTGCTATCATCTGTAATAATGTTATCCATGATATTAAATGTCCCTTCAACCAGAGGACCAGAAAAGGTAGACAAATAGAGCTCTCACAAGAATTCCTAAATATTTATACCTAATAGTAACACCATCACTCTCCTTCAAATCAAAAATATGTGACCACCAATCACAATCTATCCTTGAACTATCATCAAGACAGACTCCTGTGGCTTCCAACTCTGTTATAGCATTATCAAGTGAATACCTTCGAACCTCTTTTAAGAGAAAGCTCCTATCCGAATCATTAATTACTTGAGGCAAGCACTCGCTTAATTTGTCAAATGCTGATAAAGTTCTGTTGCATCTCCGCTGCTTTGGATGCAGTACCGAAAGCCAAATCAACACTTTATTATTGAGTGGCAAGTTTTTCATCATATCATCATCATCATCATTGTCAACCATTATCAATCCACTGCTGGACGAAGGTCTCCCCAAGTTTCCTCCACAACGGTCTGTCCTGTGCCAGTCTCCTCCATGTCACTCCCACATACTTTCCAATTTCATCCACCCATCATCCATGTGGTCTTCTTCTGGGTCTTTTCCTGTCCCTTGGAATCCAATCTCAAATTTCGGCTGTCCATCGATGGTCTGTCCTTCTGGCAGTATGTCGAGCCCATTGCCATTTCAGAGATTTTACTCTGATCATGATGTCTTCCACTCTTGTCATTTTTCGGATCCACGAGTTCCTCTTCTTATCTCTCCTGGTTACACCAAGCATGCACCTGTCCATGCTGCTTTGAGTTGTCTGCAGCCTTTGTATGTCTCTTTTAGTTAAGGTCCACGTCTCTGCACCATACGTAAGCACTGGAAGGATGCATTGATCAAACACTTTTCTTTTAAGACATAATGGCATATTGCTCTTGAAAATTATGCTGTTTCTTCCAAAAGCTCTCCAGGCAAGTTTTGTACGCCGATTAATTTCTTCATCAATGTGACCCTCACTTGATATCTGCTGTCCAAGATAAATGTACGTGTCTGTTATCTCCAGCTTTTCTCCATCAATCGATAAAAAATCTTCATTTCTTGTAAAAAAATTGAACATCACTTTTGTCTTCTGAAAATTCATTTTTAATCCCACTTCTTTACTCTTGTCAGCAAGTTCCTGGATCATACTCTGCAGCTCTGATGAAGTAGTTGCAAAAATGACTACATCATTGGCAAAATGAAGGTGGGTTAGATAATCTCCATTAATCTCTATCCCTTTGTTATCGCAGTTCAGTGATTGAAAGACATTTTCCAATGTGGCATTAAAGAGCTTCGGAGATATGGTGTCACCTTGTCTCACTCCTTTTCCAATTTTTATGTGTGTTGTATTTTCAAACAGCCGAATCTTTGCACTTGCATTTTCATAGATGTTATTAATAATATTAATGTACGCATCTTCAATACCGCAGGACTTCAGAGCCATTGTAACTGCTGATGGTTTCACCGAATCAAAGGCTTTTTCATAATCGATAAAAGCCATGCACAATGGAAGTTCATATTCCCTCGCTCTTTCAATTAGTTCTCTCAGTACGTGGATATGATCTATTGTGCTGTAGCCACTCCTGAATCCAGCTTGTTCTCTCGGTTGAGCCATGTCCAGTGTCACCTTCAAGCGGTGTGAAAGAACTTTAGTGAAGATTTTATAAATCACTGACAGGAGGCTGATAGGTCTGTAGTTCCTGAGATCCTCAATGTCACCTTTTTTATGTAGCAGGATCATTATAGCGTTGTTCCAATCCTCAGGAATCTTCCCTTCATTAAGGCATCGAGTGAAAATTTGGGCGAGTACTGTTTCGATTTCTCCACTTGCTTCTTGTATGATGTCTACAGTAATTCCATCTTGTGGAGCTTTTCCTCGCTTCATGTTCTTGATTGCATGTGCAACTTCTGCTGGGAGGACTGGAAGAACTCTGGTACTGGTACCTTTCATGATGTCTGGAGTACATGTATCATCCCTTTCATATAATTTGGAGTAGAAATCTTTCACTCTTGTCAAAATTTCGCCTCTATTTCTTGTTACACAACCATCTTCTATTCTTAGTGCCATAATCTGTTTTCTTCCCTTACTGAGATGTCCCTTTGCTATCTTTAGGCTTTGGTTGTTTTCAATTGCTTTCCTCACTAGTTCACAGTTGAATTTCCTTACGTCTTCAGTGATACTTTTTTGTACTGTCTTGCATAGCTCTATATATTCCACTTTGGAAGCCACATCTTCTTTAGTTGTACTCATCTCTCTTCTTTTTTGCATCAACATTTTGGTTTTTCCTGATAATTTGTTTACATGCAACTTGTTCTTAGACCCAGCTAATTTTGTTGCTGTTTCCATAAGAGCTTTGGTTACTTTTCTGTTAACTTCAGAAATATCCACTTCATCCGATGTTAGGCCTTCTAAAGCAGAGAATCTGTTCTTCAGTTCTTTCATCATATATATTGCAGTATTTTGATATGCGTGTCTTAAAATTTTTATAAAATGCAGAGATCCAATTAACTTTCTTCTTTTGCAGCTCTTGTGCTTCTGAGTAAGCAAACTTTCCAACACTCAAAAATTTATCAGCAAGTTGTATTTCTGTATTTTTGACATCAACACTCAGAAGTTCAATCACTCTGCTCTCTGGAATAAATTCAACTTTGATGAATGATGACAAAAATTTCTTGTACAGGACAAACATTTCACAGTGGATTTGGTGCATCATAGGTGCCTCACATTGAAACATTTTTATGGATGAATGGAACTTGGACAATATACCTCTGTAAAAGTACAGGGACAACGAGAATTTTCCCTGGAGGTGGATCAGAGAAAGCAAAATTCTGTCTTTTCGTACTTTACCAGCTTCTGTCTGTTTTTGTTATGTGGATCAGAGAAAGCAAAATTCTGTCTTTTCGTACTTTACCAGCTTCTGTCTGAATTTGTTTTGCAAGATGGGACTGAATTACATGTATGCGGCTGCGCTGATCATCAGACACTTTTCGAGTCTTGTAAACATTACTCAAAAGTGCATCTACACTTCCACTCTTCTGTTCCTCATTTGACAAAAAGCTATAATAATACACAATCAAGGCATCACGCAACTCATTGAGTCTGTCGCAAGTGGTTAACATCTGCAGAAAACGTGTTTCAGTGGGCCTTAAAATTTGCTTCGCTGAACTTGAATTTAGCAAAACTTGTACTTCAGAGAATAACTGTATGGCCTTGGGAGAATCCTGAATGTCATAATAAACATCGCTTGCAAAACACTCGGTAAACATTATTGAATTTCCGAAAAAAATGTTTTGCAGAATTATGCACTATGTGCACAACATTTCCATGAATATCCAGAAGATTTGGGTTTTCCTTTCGCATTAAAGTCTCCACTCCGCCCCTACATCCCCGCATTGTGTTGCAGTTATCCATCAGACAACTTATCACTTGAGTGAAGGCTGAATAATTTTCTGAAAGAAGTTCCTTCACCTTTTGGAAAATGTTGACAGCCGTGGTAACATTTTCTTTTTTTGATCCAAGATCTGTGACTGTGTTTTTTTTTTTTGCTCCACATCATGGAATTGTACCATCACATTGATGATCTTGTCCATTGCATTATTCGTAGCTTCATCTATGTTCAAGGAGAAAAAATTTCCCTTCAACTGTTGGACTAACTCCTTTCTCATGCACTTCGCAGTACCATGTGTACTGATGTAGGTTGCAGTCGTCCTGGACATTTTCAATTTAGAAAGTGCTAACTTATCACCTGCAAGAGCTTAGATAGCTCAACTAACTGTGGTGCCAAATTGAATGGCAGCGTGTTTTCGCATAAAACTGCAGTCAGAACCGCTTTCTGATGTGCAATTCTGTCAGATATTGATGCTTTGTCTTGAACAGGAGCGACTCCAGGCAATGTTTGTGTATGCTGCTGTGCTCGTACACACTTTTGATGATCAGCATCCTTACTGTGTCTGAACAGCACTTTTTTACCATTGCTTCCATAGTTTAACTTTCTGCTGCAGAAAACACAAAAGCTAAATCCCGGTTCCTTAATTTTCCGGCACCAAGAACCGTATTTGACGTCATGGGAATCAGTTTCATCTAACAGGGTTCCCACGCAACCTGGAAAACCAGGAATTCTCAGGGAATTTGAAAATTGTTCCAAAAAGCAGGGAAAACGCAGGGGAAATCGTGTTTTTCCGTAAAAATCAGGGAACTAAAAAGTCGGGGAATTTTTTATTTTGCCAAAAAATATTTTGTTTCAGACTTTTGTAGAATATATTTCTGTATTGCTAAGTTTTAAAATAATTCCGAGTTGTTTTATCCTTCGAGGCAACCCACCCACGGATTAAAGTGCAGCTGTGCTGGGGAGTGCGTCTCTTTGCGGTTTCCCCATCTCCAGATGCTCTAAACTACAACCGAACAAACATACACGTCAAAGCGTGAGAGAAAGCCATTAATCACACACCCATTTCGCAGGCTCTTATCTGCTGGCGTTCGTGCAGAGGCAGTCATTTGTTCCTGAGTAGGTGTCCCAGTTCTCTGTGTAGACTGGGAAAAAAATTATGAAAAAGCTATTTCCTCAATTTTTTAAATAATAGACTGAAATTTTTACAGTGGGCAAGATATATAAAAATAACGTTCCATTTTAAATTTTGCCGAAATTCATTGGAAACTTTAGAAGTTGAGCTATTTTTTTCTTTTGCATGGTCCACTTGTCTTTTATCAAAATGTACAAAAACATTTTATTTTGCCAAATGTTGGTGATCCTAATAAATTCGTCCCCCCCCCCCTTATAGAGCAGTGTGGATGAATGTTACAAATTGAGGGCACCTAATTTATTTTGAAAAAGGTTCGTATCACTTATGAACTGAAGCTTCGCTTTCGTAATTCTGCAGAAGAGTTGGTATAGTTGGAAAAGTAATGACCTTCAAATGTTTGAACAGGGAAAATATTTTGAAATAGGAAGATTCTTCAAAGAGGGGGAAAGATTTTTTTTTCATAGTACTTACGAGTATTTTGACGACAAATACCATGCAATGAAGCCGGTACTATTGCATACCTACCAAATTTCCCAGATTTCACGGCCAATTTCTAGATTCGTTGTCTTCTGGTTTTACGGCCGGAAAGAGATTTTTCTTGATTCTGTCATATTTCTATTTCATAATGCATGAAGAAATTTATTTACAGCTATTTTAAGACTATATTCCGATTACTGCAAGAATTGGCTGGTAAAGATCCAGACTTAGAAATTTTGCTAGTAGACATTGGCCGCCAAGACCAAAATTGTTAGTGGCCATAAAAAAAACCTCAGTGGCCGAACTTTGAAAAAAAAAATAAAAAATATCAAATTGTACATTTCATACAAAATTATTTTTATAAAATTGCTTAGTATAATATCAGTATGTTTTATTTTGCATATTTCAGAAAAGTTGAAACTGAAGTAATAAAACAATCGAGCGGGGAAGGGAGTGAGCTTACCGGAGAACTCTATGCACCACCCGACTTCCAGTTTTGGAAATTTTCCCGCTATTTTCAAGTTGAAATACAAATATTTATGCAGTTAAATATTACTTAACAATAATACTGGACAGAGGCAACATCGCGAGAAAAAAGAATTACGATTGCGGAAAAAATCTGAACTCTGTCGACCTTTTGTTTTCGAAATTTTCATAAAGATGGATTTCCGTCCTCCGACGAACATCCCCCTTCCCCCATTGTGTTCACTGGTTCATTGATCTCGCGAATGACCAAAATAATAACAAAAACTGCGGAATTCCCTCGATTTCGCGGAAGAATTTGATACCTGAGATTACGAGGATATTTTTGCGGCGTCTAACCTCCGTTTTCGCACATTGTTGCCTACAGTTTCAAGCTGAAATGCTTTAATTCAATAAAATCATATTTAACAATAAAACTTTACACTAAGGCAATATCGGGAGAAAAAAATTACGATTACTGTAGCGTTTTCACTCCATTCAACTACCGTTTCCTAAAGTTTTGAGACACGAAATAGTCTCCAGACGGAACTATTCACCCCCCCCCCCCATCCACCCGCAAACTGTCTTCAGTTTTACACTGATCCTGAGAACGATCTAAATGATGACAAAAAAAAAAAATGCGGAATTCCGCGAGTCCGCTTAAGAATCTCACGCATACCTTAATAAAAAAACAAAAAAAAACGAAAATTCGTAGAATCCGTAGTTTCGGCAGCGAGGTTCATAGTCAGCCAACTAAATCCGTAGGAACTACGGACATTCCGTAGTAGTTCACAGATATGGAAATATTACAGTACAACCTCGAAAATCCGGAATCGGCCGGAGATTCGGACTATGCAGGCTTTCAGCGAATTCATTAAAAATAATAAAAAGAAAATGCCTAACTTCTAAAGTTTTCATCGGATTTTGACGAAATTTCACATGGGAGTTTATTTTGACGTGTCTTGGTTACATCACCAAGACACATCAAAATACAGTTTAAAAATCGTAAGAAATTGGAAACTCGCGTATAAGTCGATCCCGGAATGAGAAAAAAAAAAAAATTCAATGAATTTATTCAAAAACATTTGAAAACAAAAAAAATTATATATATATAATAAATTTTATTTGTATACCCAAAAACTTCATCGGAACCCTTCAAAATCCAATTCCGAGTCAGACTCGCCAAACAGTTCAAAAAAGTCTTTCTCCGTCATCGGCGCGTCATCATAAACATCAGTATTCCCATCTATGCCTGTGTCATCAGAATCACTGTCATCATCACTCATAAAAATCTCATCATCCTCTGTGCCATCAAGTTTGTTACTAATGCAACATTTCTTGAATGATTTCACGACCATTTCCGCAGGTATCGCATCATAAGCATCCTTGACCCATCGCGCAATCAAAACGATATCCGGCTTCTTTAGATTTCCGCCCTTGGTTTCAGTCGGCAAATCGGAACTTATCCAATCTGCCCAATACCTCCGCACATTGTCCTTGAAGGGCTTATTAAGGCAGACATCTAGTGGTTGAAGAACAGATGTCAACCCACCTGGGATGACAGCAAGAGTTGTTTTTGAATTTTCTGCAGTTTTTTTCACTTCTGCACAACGATGTGCAACAAACATATCCCACACCAAAAGAGAAGGTTTCGTCAAAAGTGCACCTGGCCTTTTGTTCCACACATTCTTTAACCAGTCAATTGTTCCGGATTCGTTCATGTATCCTTTTTCATGGGCACGAACGAACACACCAGACGGAAAGACAACGCTTTTAGGCAGAGTTTTGCGTTTGAAAATAATTACTGGAGATAGCTTACTGCCGTCGGCCAAACAGGAAAGAACAACTGTGAAACTGGATTTTTTGTGGCCAGTTGTTTTGATCAAGATATTTTTTTCGCCCTTTTGTTTCACCGTCTTATTTCCAGGAAGGTCGAAACACATGGCGGTTTCATCCATGTTCCCTATTTGGGAAAGTTCAAAAGCAGTCTCTTTTCTCTTTTGAATTACATACTTTTGAAATTCCATTATCTTTGCTTCGAGGTCACGAGGTAACTTTTGTGCAGTGTTGGTGCGCTGGAGTAGACACAACCCATAGTGGTTCATGAACCTTGTGCACCAACCTGGTGAGGCACGAAAAGTGTTATTTGCGGCTGCAAACTTCTAATCTTTTGCGAGCTTCATTCCTCGCAACGTATACCAGTTCACGTTACAATGTAACCATTTTGTCTGCAGCCCACAGTCCAATCATTCAAGACACTTTCCAGCTCTGGGAATAATGTTGTTCCACGGCGCAGCGCCTTTTGCGATTTTGGGATTTTCACCAAGTCCAATTTTTTTTACGCCAATCTCGAATCAGTTTTTCGTTAATGTCAAATTGACGTGAAGCAGCATGGTTGTTAGTATTTTCTGCAAAAGAAACTACTTTCAACTTGAATCCTGCGTTATAGGACATGCGTTTCTTTACACAATCCGTGTCACCCATAATAGGAGAAGCGAGACACGTGCGATTAAGAACAAGCAACACCTAACACTGGCTGTCGCATGGCTCCGTTACGTCGAAGGTCAGCGTAATCAACTGGTAGTCGGAAGGGCGAAGCTTTCTATGCATGGCTGTGACTGCGTTGTGGATACGCAAAGCCAGGAGAGAGGAGACTTTTCAAAGCACGGAGAAATTCGGAGGGTCGCGATTTCGTAATTCTACCACATCAGTGTTTTTTTTTCTTTCTTTCTTTCTTTCTTTTTTTTTCTTTCGGAGAGTTGCGATTTCGTAATTAATACCGCATCGGCATTTTTATTTCTTTTGGGATGGATTGCCTTTTGCCTCACGGGAAGAACTTTTGGACTTGCGATTTTTTTAGACGCTGCGTATAAGTTGATCCCATTACTTTGAAGCTCTCATTTTGTCCCAAATTTCTCGACTTATAAGCGAGTATATACAGTATTCATTTTGCATCTTTACCGTCACATTGGCGAAAAAAAAATTTACCTAGTTACTACTGATGTAATCGTTGCCGTGCATGCTCTATTGGTTTCATGTCTGTCAGTGCAGGCACTAAAGCCTCTGTCTCCGTTATGGATGACGTTATTTGTGGGGAGTTACTGCGAATGACCTGAGTGGGCTCCAGACCTTTCTCGCACTTTGCCTGATTAACATCGCAGAAATGTATTGCCCTTCGTAATGATATTGTTAAGTATAAACGTGCCACTCGCCGCAGGATGGAAAATTATGTTGACAAAAAAGCGTTGAGAGGATTTTATGAGCACACGTGCACACAAAACTTCCTCCAATTGTTTCCCGTACAACTCGGTGGCGGCGGAACCGCCCTGGCCGGGTCAATAATTTTAACAATTTCAGCCAAGATTTTTTTTATTTATTTTTTTTTATTTGGCATATGTGCGATTGTTGTGATGTGCCTTAGAAAGTTCCTCTAGGTAAGTGGTTGGGTGATCCTAATTTCCAACAAAGCTCCTTAGGCATTGTTTTTCTTCTGTTTGTTGTGGGAAGGTAGAGGGTGCACCGCGATTCAAAATTTCGGGCCCGGTCAACGAACTTCACTTTCCGCCGCCCCTGGTACAACTAATTTGACGTAGCGTGGAAATGAACTGTGACCTGCGAGAAAAGTTCAGTACTAATGTTTGTGTCACAAACGTAGCCAATCAATTTTCAGACTTCCGGATGTTGGAGGTACTTATATGAATTGTAGCCTCTCAGGCAAAATGGTATTCCGTATTAAATGTTAGTTTTCTCCACTTGTTGCTTCCATTATTTTTACTTTATCCCTGGGTTTAATTTTTTTTGCCGTTATGGCATTAGGATCTCTGTTGACAACACTTTCAGAACCTTCTGCTTTTCTTAAAGATGATATACTTTTTCATCCCATACTTCTTTTTCAGACAGAGTACTCAACAATCCATTAAAGTAAGAGAAAGCAAATAAATGACTGCAATAGAGAATTTGCCCCAATATCCTTCACCAACGGTAGTTGGGGGTTTAGGGTTTAACATCCCAGTGGGGGGGGGTCGGCCAAGCAACCCAACAACAACAGCGAATATATTTGGGGACGCCTGTTTCTCTTACGGCACTGGCTCTCCTTCTTCGTGAAGCCAATGGTCCTAAATTAGGGATGGACGGATGACTGCTTATAGCCCAACAAGTTGCTCATGGTGGCCGTTAAACCTAAACCAAAAAAATATAACATGATTTTGTTAAATATTATGTAAAATTTATGTTAAATACATTAATTTTTGTAACTATAAAGTAATTTGGGAAAATGAAAGTTATTTATCCTTTATATTCCGTATTTTCTGTTTATCTTTATGGACTGTATAATAGGGAGTTCATTATGTGGTGTCTTTTTAATTCTCCCTCATATGTGAGATGAACATAACATTTATCAGTATTACTTTCAGGTAAGCAATTATTTGCAATTACAGCCTGTCTAGAATTTGATAAATCTTGCTTTCAACACATTTAAAAAATTGCCTGTTGACATTACGGTTTTATTCGGTTTCTGCAGATAGTTTGCTTCATATTTTGTAACATGGAACCATTGAGCACAGTGGCCGGGTACACTTTTGCTTGGAGAAACACATCACAAGAGAACCACTTAAACAATGGATCAAAGTCCTTTTTTGGTTGATTCTCTTTCGACATTTCTCTGAGCAGGAGCCCATTTGGTCATTAAGCTTATCTACACTATGCTATAGAAGAAAGGAAAACAAACTATTCAACATACAGATTTTTTCTTACATATGAACTGTTTGTACAGGAATGTATTAACAAATTCTACATGGGCAGTATACCACTTAGGTTCAGAAAAGATTATGGTACCAAAAATAATATGCTTCATGCATTTAATTGTTATTAATAAAAAGCAGGTAATTGTATAAAGAACAGTTATTTAAAGAATTAACAAATGCATGCTTTCGTAAGGAACGCAAGAATGTAATAAAATGCAACAATTTGTCGCAATGTTATTTGATTTGCCGCTCTGGAAAAACTCTCAGAACCACCTGGAAAAGTCAGGGAATTTTTTTCTACTTTTGAGTGGGAACCCTGTCTAACCATTCCCATCGCCACTTATTTTTAACACTGCTATCGTTCAAAGCCGACATATTTTTCGAATCTATGAATTCGATAGCTGATTGCATGTTGAAAAAAAGAATCACAAATTTACCAATACTTGGTTAATTTCGCATACCTAAATTAATATTGAAATGTGTACGCATACACGTAAAATACGGCAAGATCGACTGGTACAACTCACTCCAAAGATTAGCTGTGACCTATGGTGGCAGAGCCAGTGGTATCTCCACCTAATACAAGCTCGATGGGTGAACCGGTTATGGTGTGTGACGTACACGTAGCGAAGAGAAAGCCAGGGATGGGAGAGGTTGGGTCGGGGGTTATGACGCAGGCGAGGATCGGCGTAGAACCTCTAAGGGAGCTGCTCCTCGATTCCTCTTCGACCAGAATGCCCCTCTTACCCAGAACGCACCAGGCGCTGCTGCTACTCCATGTTTACGATAAATGAGGTACTAAGATATGACTGTGTTTGCCGATGGTGTACTTACTTTCCGGAGTAGAGTGTACGGATAGAAAGGGAAAAAAGAAAAATACACATTTGCCACATTTGTAAATTTTATTTTTACTGATATTTTCTTCTATCCCGCTTCCATCTTCGGATAATTTCAAAAGCTCTGGACGGAAAACTTGAACCCATGGGGGTGGGTGGGGGGGGTGGTACAAAATCCGTAACATGATTTTTCTAGGGATCAGTGCAAATTTCTCTTTTACATCATTACAGTATAAAATTAAAACATGATTTATGAATGCACAAGAGCAAAGTTTAATGCTTCTGTACATATGAACAGGGGTTAAATTTGAATTTTTTAAAACATTTAAAGACATAGATAGGGCAAATGTAACTTAGGTTTGTGTTTTGTGACATGCACACTTGGTTCTTTTTTTTTTTTTTTTTTTACTCTGAAAAACTGAATAAATCCACATTTTTACTTTTAGAAATGTGACAATTTTTTTACTTTCTACAGGTTATTTTTTTCTTTACTTATCCATTGAAATTAATGCACAGCCTATGCCAGTAAATTATCATATTTAAGTAATGCTGGACTTGCACGGAACTTTTAAGAATAAATAAGCTATATTTACATTAAAACATGTGAAACCCATAGATGAAAATGAATTTTTGGAATTTTGTGAATACTGAGTATATATATTCAACATGTTGCTTATAAAATATTTATCACAGTTGCACAACACCATTCTTCTAGTTTAATTGCAATTAATCTCAAAATAACCAGATGGGGTTCCTAGTTTTCACTAACGTGAATATTATGTAATTATTCTTTAAATAAAATGAAGATTAGCTGTTTTCTTAGGATAAAAAAAAAATCTTTTTAGACCTTATCTTCTCCTGCATTTTGATAACAATTGACATTCCTGTAAGTTACTATGAACAAGGCAAATAAATAAGGACATCTTTTTTTTTTTACAAAAACTGTTGTTTCTAAGAATGAGGTATGTGTGTTCCACAACAATGAATTTTTCTAAAGATGTTTTTTTTTTTTAACAAAACTAGAAGTTAAATCAGTATTAAAATTTTAATTTTGTCATAACAGTGCTCATTTTAGCGTTTGTAACCTGCACGTCTGACATTTCCATTAAAAGTGTCTCTCCACCACAACTGGATTGCATCACGTTCCTCAACAGAGGGTCCATTACACTTAATCATCATTAAATCATTTTTTAATGAAGTGTCCAGCAAATTTGCCCTAAAATTTGTTTTAATCCGGTTCATGGCAGAAAAACCATATTCACACAGAGCAGTACTGCATGGTATTAATTGTATCAGTTTCATCAGCTTTAATACATTGCTAAAGCAGTGTATTTCATTATCTTCTGCATATATACGCTGAAACAAGGATTCAAAAGTGACTTTGTTTCCAGTAGATTTCATTAAACTATCTGTGTAAGTTTTAAGTCTTGGAATACTACATCATAACAGTGTATGTGTCCCCTATTTGCACACCAGTTTTTTTCTGTAGAATGCACAGACTTTTAAATTTGTTGAAAGAGAAATCTTCCTTTGCTACAATATATGCTATTGAAAAGAGCACTTCCATATTTTTCTTCAAATCTTCACTCATTCTGCTGATGCAATGGCCAGAGGGGTCTCAGATGGTGCTGTTTGTGCTTTATGCACAGAACACACTTGCTGGTGAACCTCAGAAACATTATGGCTTTTTACATAAATGTAAAAATAATTTCTTTCAGTGTATGTAACTAAACACTTGAACATGGTATTTTTTTTTTTTAAATTTTATGCTATGGTTCTCTTAACTGATTGTAGATAGATCAAGTGTTGATCCTAATGAATATAATCTGGCTGACTACAAAATTTATTTGTTGTTGTTACTTCATTTTTCTCATTACGTGGAATTGCAGCAAGCAATCATGAAAACCACACTTTCTTCTATTCACATATTTATTTTCTCTTTGAAGCTTTAAAAACAATAATAATGAAAAAAAAAAAAGGGTTTTCTTTTTAATTCTGCCACCTGCTCCAACTGACAAGACAGTGCATCTTTGAGGCAAAAAATTGTTTAACTGTTTCATTTGCCATTAAATAGAATACCACAGTTCAAGAGAAAAAAAGGAAATTAAACTTGTTTGGAGTAGGGGTGGTGTGGGGAGAAGACCGCATTGTGTGTGTCTCTACGAAACAGTGCTTTTTGTTGTGCCCAATATCATATTTCACAGTTTTCTGATAACTAGGTGTGCTTGTTAGAATTTGGTACAAATCAGAGAACCAGAAGTGTCTGTTCTTCAGTGTTTTGCTGCCTCCCCCCCCCCATTACTTTTGCTACCAACACGAAATTTGTTTGGCATCTGCGAGAGTTTGATTAAACTTTCAATTCAAGTGTTTTATTCACTGCAGTTCCACATGGTTAATTGTTTGCTGCAGTTCCACGTAGATAATGGGAAGAATGAAGTAAATTAGCCAACAACAAAGAAATTTTGTCTTTAGACGGAATCAAAACGAAAAATTAAAAACACAATCTATCATGTTATTTACATCTTCTACACTTTTTTCAATGCCACACAAGAAAATAATGCAGTGAGATTAATAGGCTATTTAAAGACAACATATGAAGAAAATGAAATCACATTCGTTACTTAAAAAAGAGCGCAAAGTATTCGAACATTTTTGTAAAAAATATATATATACTGTATTTTTCCCTGCACATAGTCCATGGACCGTCTGTGTTTCTTTGCACATAGTCCATGGACCGTCTGTGTTTCTTGACCGCAAAACTGTTGGGTGCAGTCAATCTGGTATATTTTTTTTTTACTATAATTGCATTATAAAAATAATTCGATATAGATGCTAATATAGGTTTTTTTTAACAGCATCCAAATTCTTAACAACTAAAGGTATTTATTTATCTCTGTCCCCTCTGTTTATTTTTGTTTACCTTCCAATTATTTTTACTGGCATATCCCCCCAGGGGCGTACTGATAGCCCCCACCCCCGCATTGCGGGGTGGCCTCAAGGCTATGAGGGCCTTAATGTCAGGAAAAAATTTTTGCAAAACTTTTTTGGAAACTGTAATGAAGCGGGTTAAATAAATAGCTAGGAATGTTTTACTGCAGCTTTGAATGAAGTATTAAAAAGGAAAATAAATTTTTGGCATTTGTTTTTCATCAAATAAGTAAAACATTTGAAAACTATTTCACGGTTTTAATTTGTAAAAACTAGATGACAGGAAAGCAGCTATTCCAAGCAACTGGAGGCCCCTTTTCGCAGCCGTAGCAATAGTTTCTATACATGTATATTAACAAGAAAATGTGAAAAAAATATCAGTTCAATGAATGTAATTTTTATAGCAACGAGGATAAGATGTCATGTACTGTATAACAGTTGTTTGCACAAAACTACGCATCATTCAGAATATAATGAATTGAAAGGTGTTCTTCGGGGGGCGAAGAAATGGGAGACCTCAGACTTATTTTTGTAACAAAGTCAAGAAAAAAATTACAATGCCCAAAACTTTGTGGCATTAGGTTAAGTGTTTTATTTATACATTCAAAAGTAAATAATTTAATGTATTTTTTATATATTCAGGAGCACATAATTCTTAATTCACTTTTTTATTTGCTTGCTTATGTTTTGTATCTTTGTGTAAATCGGAAAAGGTCATTAGACACTGTCACATGACATGACAGTTAGGTGTTTGGTGTGTGTGTGATCGTGAGGTATTTCAAAGAGACTGGCCTTAATTCTCTAAAAGAATTAAATTTGCATCATACAATTAACTTTGGCCTAGTTTTACACCATTACAAATATTTTTGTAGTACTTTGTAATGGTATAAAACTAGGGCAATAATTTTAATTACAATGTGCACATTTCTGTTTTATGCAATAAAGTGCAGTAATTTTGGTTTTATGAAAAATACCTGTAGGTTCCACAGGATATGAATTATTGAAACACCCAAACCTAGTTAATGATATGGAATTTAAAATTTTGAGCAATTAAAAGCTAATAGATTTTCCAAATTTTTGCGGGGGCACGTTTTTCCGGTACACCACTGCAACTCCCTCCCATTCCTGTAGCAGAATCAGCGAGATAGGCGACGAACGTCCCAGATTTATTTCGTCGGCTGCAGATCACCCCGGAATGGTTACAATTCCCCTCGAATTAAAGCGATCCCGATTACGTGTTTCAACAATGTAAATTCGGCGTTAAGGAATGGATTTGTAGCGTTGAATGGCGCACAAAATGGGAGGAAACTTATACGGAAGCTTCATCTCGTATTACAAATTCAAATACTTTAACTTGATTGGGGGCTTTATACCCACTAAAATGTTCTAGAAAAGTCCTATAATATATCAGTAATTTGCGCACAATTTTCATAATCCAATTCCTCGCCAAGGACCTATATAAAAAGCCAGATATCTGTTCAACAAGTAAGAACTTTTTACTACAGAAGAAAATAAAAGCAATTATGACGGTATTTTATGCCCGTAGTTGGAAAAAGACATCAGCATGAAATTTTATTATAAAAATCTCACTGAAAATTATTGGAAAGAAAACTTTGACTTACCACTTCAAGTTTGAACATTGTGCATCCCTTAACAAAGCATGTCTAGTTTGCATTTGCACTCCGTCTGCAAATATTGCAAAAAAGGTTTCCTCTTTCTTCCTCCAACCATTTAAATGTTTCTTTCCATTTCTTGAAAGTTATGAGATACTTTCCGCACTATATGATGCCAAATTAACTGACTCAATAAGTGAGGATTCGGTTGCACGAAGCTGTACGTTCCCAGATAAAGCAGTTTTTTTTTTTCCATGGCTACTAATATCATCAGTAGGATAATTATTTAATTCAAAGTTGTTTGTCTTCCGCTTTGCCCCCAAAAAGCAAGCAGATTTCGTTGCAACATCTTTGGAAAACTAAGGTAACCAACTAACCATTTGCGGAGCTGCGCAAGTTAAATGACATAATTCTTTTTACGATACCAGAGCAGAAAATTCTGAGATCTTCCCTTTCTCTTCCACCAGGTCATCCGACCCATCCACACCCATCGACTTTGACCTTCATCCTTGAACCATGTGTTATAACCTTCCGGAGGAAGTTGACCACCCATCCCCATTTTCTGAAAATAGCAACGGCTGATTCAGCATAATGTACAACACATACGAATTTAATGACAAATAGGATATTTGGTGCAGTACAAACTTTGATCCTTTTCGAAGTGCCTCTTTTTAAACCCAAATTACAGTTGTTTTTTATTAAAAACTTAGTTGTTGTTTTTTAAAGCCTCAGCTTGCTGTCCATTCGAACTCTGTCTGATAGCGCTCACGCGCGGCTGCCCGCAGAACTCCTGATCTAAATGGGCAATTAAGCAGGCATTCGTCCCCGTAAGACGCGGCGACCAAAGTCAATAGGAAATCCAGTCGATGGAGGCTGGTTTGCGCAGCGTGGAGAAAAAAGGCGTCATTCAAGAATGAATAAAAAAATAATGCCTTAGTAAATAAGACAGCATTTAAAAATATGCTTGCAGCAAAACTTGCTTATTGCAGTCTTAAACAAAAAAAAAAAAAATCTGCTGGCCACGGTTTGCGAGTGATGGTGTAAATTTACAAGCCATTTCAAAAATACTAGGCACCATTTGGCAGGTGGCGACCGGTTTTCGGAAAGGTTGGTGCAGGAGTTAGACAAGGTTGTGTAATGTCACCATGGCTGTTTAATATATTTATGGATGCGTGCATGCGTGTTGCCAAAATAGATGATAGTGGTTTATTCTTGGTGATATCCGTGTGTGCAGATTGCTGTATGCGGATGACACTGTCCTGTTGGCAGAGAGCAAAAGTGATTTGCAGAGTATGTTGTCTCGGATGTACGAAGTTTGCATGAAATTCAAACTGAGTATAAATAAGGGAAAACCCAAAGTTATGGTGTTTGAGAGAGGAACTGGTAGCACTGAATGTAATGTAAGTATAAACGGCACTGTGATTGACCAGGTGAGTGAGTTTGTGTATTTAGGAAGCATGTTTGACAGAGAGAACAAATTGGATGGTGAAATTAGGAGGCGAGTGAATTCTTCATTGTAAGTCATAGCTGCTCTCGGAGGTTTTCACAGGAATGATGGGTTCTCTAGAGAGTCCCGCATGGCTGTGTACGAAAGTGTAATTGTTCCTACTCTGATGTATGGCAGTGAAACCTGGGCGCTGCAG
This sequence comes from Macrothele yani, assembly GCA_039090855.1. Classification (NCBI taxonomy): domain Eukaryota; kingdom Metazoa; phylum Arthropoda; class Arachnida; order Araneae; family Macrothelidae; genus Macrothele; species Macrothele yani. The sequence continues at coordinate 125,451,170 of CM077009.1, read as the reverse complement.
AAGAAACATAGGAGTTGTTTGTGTGCTGGAGAGATGTGTCACTTACGTTTGTGGCAAGACACGGTCTGATTGTGTGAGGAATGAAGATGGGTTGCAGTTGTGTGATGTGAAGCAAAATGTTGTTAGCAAGATAGAGACCAATATGCTTCAGTGGTTTGGCCATGTTGAAAGAATGAGTGATGAGATGCTTACTGAGAAAATCTTTTTAGCCCTAGTGGCAGGAAGGAAAGGCAGAGGAAGGCCAAGGAAGACATTGGTGGATCAGATTCAGGAGTGTCTGCATGAGAAAAAGATGATGAGTATTAAGTATAAAAGATCTTGTGTACGACGTGCAGTGGATATCAAGGAAGCCTGAGTTGTATGTCAAGATCGCTGCAAATGGAGAAGTTTGATACGACAACAGTAAGTAAAAATATTTGGTAGTTTGTATTTCTTTTTGGAGCTAACCTCTGAATCTCAGAGAACAGCTTAGTGATATGTATGTATGTATGTATTTAACATTTCTTGATGGGTTTTTTAGCTGACTTTCTAATTGATCACACTGCGGAATTTCACTTTCTCCATGGTCATGGACTTTTTGATTCCTGAAAAAAGGGTAGGGGGGGGGGGGTGTTGCTAAATATTATTTATGTTGTACACTATACTGAATGTATATATAACAAAATGAAACAAAAATGGTTTCTGTGACTTTAATAATTTGGGTGATTGCACAAACTTTTTGATGTCCCCTCGTAAGTTGTTTGGAAAATTGGTCTTCATCCCTGTAACAAACGGAAAAGCATTTTGCATTTGTTGCAAAATACAAAAGAAATTTAGAAAATGAGGATAGGAGCTCATTTTTTAAATTTTGGTACAGGCAGGTTACAGGTTAATTGCTGCTCTAAACATCAGGCTCAAAGGCTTCTAAGCTTTGCTGAACAGTGTTTCAATTCTTACCTAAGATGTGTGTAGTGCTAATTCTTTGTACACTGGTGCTTTTTCCTCCCTGTGAAAACTGCCATTCTATTTAGGCCAGGCAACTCCTTTTAGCCTTTTTTCACTGCCAATATTTAGATGAACACCATAGATTGGCGATAGTATTGCTGTATTACAATTTCCACACTAGATCTCATGATAGTTGGCTCTGACTTCTTATATAAGAGCCAGACTTTTGATGAATACCAGTACTATAAGAGGGTCTGCACAGGCTTAGTAAGCCGGGCCTGTTCTTGGCTTGGCTCCGACTTTCCAGTTTACAGTCCAACCCAGCCTGCTTCCGTCCTTGATCTTGCAGCACTGCTTCTCAATTTCAGCTGCAATTCATGAATGCATCACTCAGTGATCTTTGCTGTCTGATTATTTACTAATTTCTGAAAACTGGAATTGAAACTTGTTACACATTTTTGGTACACTTAAAATTCAAATTTCTTTCTCAAAATGTTCAGGGTATGGTAGTTGCTCATATTAAAAAATGAAAGCGTGGTTGTATAGTCAGTCCAACTACAGAAAAATCATGGCATTTGTCGACAATGGCGCCTGCAGTTTTTTCTTTAGTTGGATGGATGCCTTTTTTTTAGTTGTGTGTATAAGGATGTATTTTTTTTTTTTCTGTTGTGTGGATAAGGATTTTTTTATTTTTTTTTATCTTCAGTTATGTGTATAAGGATGTCATTTTTCTTCTGTTGTATGGATAAGGATCTTTTTTAATCTTCAGTTATGTGTATAAGGATGCCATTTTTCTTGTTGTATGGATAAGGATCTCAATTTTTTTTAGTGGGATGGATCAAATAAGGATGAAGTTCACATTGTTGAAGATTCTCTGCGGGTTGTTCGATCAATACTGTTACTGCAAGCCATGACTTCCAGCTACATTCGGTCACTTTAATGTGGCACTGAAGGTCCAAGCTTCGAAATAACTGCGGAAAACTGTACCAACACCCATAGTTTGAATTAGTTGGGCAAAAATGAAAACATGATTGTGCATAGGTATGAGGATGCATATGATAATAACTATGAATAATGTACATATAGTTAAACACACCAAGTTTACCTTTTGTAGACAGATGGTACCAAGTCATGCAATGTCACATATCGCCAGCAGAGAACGTGCAATTGCTCCCATCACCATTGTTCCCAGTATGATGGTGATTTTCAGCAGCAAAGGAAAAGGTGTATATGCTGCCTGTGGTTTCAAGAGACGCATTTAGCAACATAAGTGCAACAACATTTGCGCCGAGAATACGGGAAAACTGCACCAAAAAGGAACACGATTGTAGCATAGCATAAACGATTTACCGAGATTGGATGTGTGGCTCATAGGAATAATGACCAGGGCAGACCTGGAATTCCCGAGGAGACGGTAGATGCAGTGCGAGCAGCATTTCTGCGAAGCCCCCGTAAATCGACGGCACGGGCAAGTCTGGAGCTTGGAGTTCCAAAATCAAGTGGCAAAAAACCTACGGAAACGTCTGAAATTTAGGCCTTACAAATTGCCGTTTGTTCAAGCTCTGAAGGATGGTGGCAAGAAGCAGAGAGCAGATTTTTGCAGCAACATGTTAAATTGCATGGATGCTGAGGATGATTTCTTGTCAAAGTTGTTCAGTGACGAGTCGACCTTTCACTTAAATGGCAAAGGGAATAGACACAATGTCAGGGTTTGGGGATCAGAAAATCCCCATAATATCTTGGAACATGAAAGAGACATTCCCAAGGCAAATGTTTTTTGTGCACGAGTTGTGCTTCCGTTTTTGGCCTTTTTTTCTTTGCTGAAAGAAATGTTACTGGAATTACATACCTGGACATGCTTTAGATTTACCTAATGCCAATCCTCATGGAAACAATGGAAGGAGGTTTCATTTACCAGCAAGACAGGGTGCCTCCTCACAACCAAAAGGATGTCATTTTTTCCCTTGATGCTGAAGTCTCAGTTCAGATTGGTTGAGGCGGCCCAATTGCATGCCCCCTCCCCCCAATCACCGGACCTAATGCCCTTAAATTTTGGTCTATGGGTTTTTGTTAAAGATCAGGTTTACCTTCCGCCGCTTACCGAGTCCCTTCCTGAACTGAAATCATCAAGAATCATCGCTGCACATGCATTGGTCGATGCCGACAGCATTGTGGGAACAACTGATTTACAGATGGGACATTTGTAGAGTAAGCAAGGGAAGCCACATCAAGCATTTGTGAAAAGGTAAGCTTGGTGTGTTTAACAATATATTATTCGTACTTATTATCAGTGATGTAGTTCTAAATAAAAAAATGCCCTGTGCTGAACGGATTAGGAAACCTCAATGGGCAAGGTACCCGCAATTTTTTCAAAAACCCTGTTAAAAGCAATTTTTGTATTTTAATTATTTTGTAATTTGTGTTGCCATAAGGAAGCAGAGAGAGTAAGCTCAAAGGATACTTTTATTACAACCGACATGGAGCAGTTTAATAGAAATGCCCTTCAGTACCGCTGTGTTCTTTCGGGGGAATGCAATCTTAACCCCACGGAATGTCCACCACCTATAACTTTAAATCAATGAAGGAAGAAATATTCTTCATAATACATGGAAAATCACTGAACATTCAAGCAAAGCAAACAGAATTTGCTCGTACCACTTACTGGTCATTCATGTTAACACTTCTCAGAAAACTTGAAAATTTCAATCATCCTCGAGCAGGAATCGAACCCCGCATCTCCCGATTACCGGTCGAGTATTGCTAATGTACACCCCAGGACAGTGAAGTTCCAAGCAACTGAGACATAGGAATCTGAAAGTCCTCTGATTTTCGCTAGTCGAAGCATCATGCTTTTTCATAGCGTTTTGACCCAATTCCCATCCGGACGGATGTAGGTCGGAGGCCACCAGTACCACAGATAAATCAATGCAGGAAGAAATATTCTTCATAATACATGGAAAATCACAGAATATTCAAGCAAAGCAAACAGAATTTGCTTGCTCCACTTACTTGTTATCCGTGTAACACTTCTCAGGGGTAGCATACTCGACCGGTAATCGGGAGATGCGGGGTTCGATTCCCGCTCCAGGATGATTGAAATTTTCCAGTTTTCTGAGAAGTGTTACATGGATGACCAGTAAGTGGTACAAGCAAATTCTGTTTGCTTTGCTTGAATAACCTATAACTTTATATTGACTCTCATCAAGAAGAAAAGAGTTCACATCGTCTTTGTGCTCTCGAACCCTTATAATCAGTGAGACCCCTACTGCATCATCAAACTGTATCGTTTCAGCTATACAGTGTTTTTCTTTATCACCACGAGCAACTCAGAGCTATAAGCAGTCACCCATCCCTAATTTCGCGGCACTGGTTCGGGTAAGGGACAGATCCAGCGTCATTGGCCAAGACCATCACCCATGCCTCTTCCTGGACTCGACCCAAGCCCAGGCTAGAGTGAATAGTCAGAGACCAGCGCCTCAGACCACTCGACCATAGGGGCAAGCATCTCTGTAGTATAAACACTTGATTGAGAAAAGGAGTATGTTTGTATACAGAACACAGATTTCCCTATTTTTGCATACACAATCATCTACAAAAAAAAACACCCTTTGCCCATCTTCTCTTACCATCTAACCACGAAAAGTGGCTTAGCGCCACTAAGCCCCTTCTACATCACTGCTTATTATCATATGCATCCTTATAACTATGCAGAATCAAGTTTTCTTTTCCCCCAACTAATTCATAACTACCCTGTATATAAAATAGAGAGATGGGGGCACAATATTTTGTGGTTTGCCCTGGGTGCAGAAATGTGTAGTTCAGCCTCTCTGGTCAGCTGTTTATGATAAATATTTTGTATAGCGATATTTTTTCTCTTTTAAGGACTTAATAAATTTTATATGCAAAAATGCAGACTCCTTACCATTACAAAAACCGAAATATAATGAAAGTTATCATTTTATTATATATTTGTCATTTTTAATTAAGAATTAAGGTTTTACTTAGTTTTATATATCGTTCTTAGAAATTTCCTTTAGAAAAATTTTTGCATGGTTGTTAACTTGGTATTTCATTCCCGGTGTTCAATTAATTTTAGTTCAAAAGTGCTTTTATCGTACACAATTCGTTAACTACATGATATTTTGACAGAAGATTTTAATAGTGAAGTTAGAACAAGGAACTGAACGCTATATATAATCCACCCATAGAATACTGAGCTCCTGGGAGCCACAGATGGCTTAGTGGTTAGCGAGTCAGACTATCAAAGCAAGGTCCCCAGGTTCGAGCCAGGGCTGATCTTTCAGAGATGGTGTGATTTACTAACAATCGCTGAATATCCGCCGTGCATCGGACGAGCACGTTAAGTGACGGCCCCCAGGCTGGACCCACTAGTTAAATGGGTATCCTTTCCTATGCCCCCCCCCCTGAAATTCTCTCACCTCTGTGTGCAACATCGTACTTGTACGGTGGCACCATCTACCGTACTCTAATCTCACTACAAACTGTTCTGTCAAAGTCGCTAGACTTGCTCTCATTCCTTCCGTTTCTGTGTCCTGCCGAAAAGGCGATCTCGCTGTAGGTGGCTGGGACCTAAACTTTACTCACTGTGGACGGAAGTTCTACAAGAAAATGACAAATACTGTGGTGATACTGAGCTCCTAGGCTGAAAGGGTAAGTCTGAACTTTTTTTATCAATTACAATAATATAGCCCTAAATGCGTCCTTTTCCAACAACCACTACGTTTATAATAAAACGTGAGTAACAGTGATAATTGCTACACATTGTATGTAGTATTTACAATAATTAACGTACCACGTAAATTCTTTCAATAGCTAATATAGCAATTTGAACTCTACAATACATAATGAAAGTGCCAAGTATGAAGCAGGTAGTCAGGTACATACTGAAAAGAGCAGATCACCACTAAAACCCACTGGATTGGGTGGACCGACCAGGCTCTGAACTAAATTGCTGAGCTCGTTTTGTTCCTTAGACATTTTGATTCACAAAACGAGGACTCTAAAGGAAGGCTTGTGTACAGGTTTTCAAAGCCTCCTCGGGCTTTAATTCCAAAATATCGGAGATGGCCTCAGCATTGCTTTTAATAATCCAGAAGTTCTTACATGTTAAGTTTACCTTGGGATTTAATTAGGCTTAGAACTTTTTTCAAAACAGATTCAAAATACTAGTCTATTACTTTTTTTATGACTTTTGGTCCCACTAGCTATAAATCTGAAATTCACTGGTTCCTTATGAAATTTTGCTGTTGCAAAACAATAAGGAAATTCAGGCTCATAACTATTTGCCATTCTAAGCCCCAGCTGCCTGTAAAATGCTTTAAATTTATTAGCAAGTTCTTTATTGGAAACAGATGTTGGCTTATAAGTAACTTCATTATGCAGCTCTTGAGAAATTAAAACATAATAGAATTTTTTACAAATAATTGCAAAATTATTATTGTTGGCTTTATCTGTGGTTGTGAATATAAAGTCTTCTTGTAATTTGGCAAGGGACTGAGTTAAACTGTTATTGTAAAAAATATTTTGATCTGCTAAGTTCGCTTTAAATTTTTTAATAACAGTGCATTTTCATTCAGCAAAGGCTTCGATTGGCTAGTTGTAGGCTAAGCTAGTTTTGACAATATACTTATCTAAGTCCTGAAAAAATACATTCTTGATTCTCCCTTTTCAGAGGTGGAAAGATGGTCTGAACTTAGCTCCAAAAACTTAAGATCCTTCTTAAATGATGATCATCTATGAAGTCTAGATTACCTGTAATTACGTGCTTGTGAAAGCTGTCATAAAAACAGTACCTTGATAGTCTTTACAATTACATTTAATATTAGCTAAATGAGCATGGGTAGAAGATGATTTGCAATTTTTAACATACTTGTAACTAACTACTGTTTGGTGATAAGGAATAGGGAAGCTGCTAGTGCAATTGTATAACAATTTTCTAATTTGGAGAGCATCATAGCATTTATTAAGGAATCTAATAGTAATATAGTTTTTGGTGAAATTTTATCTTTGAGAATAAATTTCAGTATATCTGAAACAAGATTGAATACATCAGAATCTATACTACCAGCTTGAGAATTCCAAGATTTAAAAAATGCCTTTAGCACGGTGTGCTTAAAATGTTTGAGAATGGGTACTGTATTTTTAACAAAATTGTTGTTGTTCTTGTATTCAATAAGAGTCTGATTTAATTCAGTGAAATTAACAATATTGGATGACCTAACCAGCCTCTTCCCTCTATTGCCTCTGCTACAAGCCTGCTGTGGAAACAATGAAAAAGTTCTCTAACAGCCACCTTGAAATTTTTCCTCTTCATTAATTTTAATTTGGGGGGGGGGGGTGCTTGTTTCTGTACACAGGGTGCCCAGTAAAGTCCTTTCTCAGCCCTTTAACTTTCGAATGCCGACAGTTATAGCCATAAAAACGGCGTCTAGGTATAGTAAAGTGGCTATGCGCTATTCAATGAGACTGCTTACAGCACCTCCTAGCGGCAAAGTTAGGAGTTAGCGTGCCAGTCTTGAAAACTATACGAGATACAGAAAAATAGACAATTACAAAATTGTAGAGCAGCATCAATTTAGTACAAAAAGACACCTTGCGTACATGAATGGTAAGAATAGAACGCGCACAACACTCGTTTATTTGTTCGCGATGTCAAACACTGTTACGTCACAAAACGCGTCGGAAAGGAGCAATTAGTTGTCACTAGGCGCATTTACTGTCGGTGCTCTCTGTCAGCCACAATACACATTTGGACTCTAGATTGAATCTCACGCTGCACATTTTGCAGCATATCAGGTGACACGCTGGAACCAGCATCAGTTATATGGCGTCGAAGGTCCTGCAACGTTGTCGGAGGGGTCTGATACATCTGCTCTTTGAGATAGCCCCACAGGAAGAAGTCCAATGGGGTGAGGTCCGGTGAGCGTGCAGGCCACTCTACGCAACCACTATAGCCGATGATTTGTTGCTTGAATGTTTCGACCAGGTACCTTCTTACGTTTCCTGGCTGGTGCGGAGGGGCTCTGTCATGTGGGAACCAAACACTCTGCAGTTGAGGCAACGGCAAGTTGTCCAAAAGATCGGGTAATGTGTACTGTAGAAGCTCCAAATATCGGGCTCCCGTTAACGTACCCTCGTAAAACACAGGTCCGATGAGGCTGTCCTTGAAAATGGCGCATCAAATATTAATGAACCACCACACTGGATGACAAACTGGTAGATTACGTGCAGGATTTTCCAGCGCCCAGTAATGGGTGTTCTGCCTATTGTAGATGCCATTACGCCTAAAACACGCCTCATCTATCCAAATAATGTTGGCAGGGAACGTTGGCTGGATCTCTAATTTGTTCATGACAAATTTGTCCAGTCGTAACGTTGCTCAGCATCCCCTGGCTATAGTGCCTGCAACGGTGTTGGACGAAACGAATGAGCACCTGATCGCCGCAAGATTTGCCATATGCGGCTTTTTGAGAGGCCACACTCGACACTAACCTCTCTTGTGCTGCTCTCAGGATTGTTGAGGACATATGCTAAGACATCCTCTGGTTGCACTTGACGGCCTACAGCAGCTGGTCTGCCGGATCAAGGTCGGTTGGTCACGCAGCCTGTCTCCCTTAACCTATTAACAGCACTGAGGATGGTCTTCCATGACGGATGCGGTCCTGCAAGAAAATATTCATGATATAGCCGTTCTGCCTTTCTTGCATTGCAACCACATTCACCGTATAGGAGCAACATCTCGCAATACTCATCTTTGGAATATTTCTCCATGACCGCGAGATTTGACATACACTTCGGGAACTCTCTTTTATACCTGCCGAAAAGGTATTACGTTCCATACTTATTTGCATATCACAGAAATTGCATGCGACTCGCATACCAATCGCGGGTTGAGTTAGAGTTGGTTAGTCGATGCGAGACGAATTGTAACGATCGCCACCAAGTCCACTAGTTTCTTACAGACAGTGACTATAGCATAAACCCGACGAGGATCGAACCAAGGTCCCATCGTGTGCGAAGAGCGCACGCTACCACTGGGCCACGAGTTGGGCTAGTGCTTTGCAGAAGGCGATTTTATCTGCTTTCCGACGCGGTTCGTGACGTAACAGTGTTAGACATCACGAACAAACAAACGAGCATTGTACACGTTCTATTCTTAGCATTCATGTGCACAAGGTGTCTTTTCGTATTAAATCGATGCCGCTCTACAACTTTGTAATTGACTGTTTTCCCTTATCTCACATAGTTTTCGAGATCGGCACGCTAACTCCTAACTTTGCCACTAGGAGGCGCTAAAAGCGGTCTCATCGAATAGCGCATAGAAACTTTACTATACCTAGACACCGCTTTTATGGCTATAGCTGTTGGTGTTCGAAAGTTACGGGGCTGAGAAAGGTCTTTACTGGGCACCCTGTACATACTGTATATATTTATATACATATCAGGGCTCAAAATTTCAGGTCTATACTAGCCAAAAAAAAAAAAATTCACTCGCCATCACACCACTGTGACTTGCAAGAACCAGTGAAAGAGTGAGACAGGGAATTTCCAGCATGCTTTCTGTTTTAGTGATTATGTATGCAAATATTTATATCATCATCATCAACCATTATCAATCCACTGCTGGACGAAGGTCTCCCCAAGTTTCCTCCACAGCGGTCTGTCTTGTGCCAGTCTCCACCATGTCACTCCCGCATACTTTCAAATTTCATCCACCCATCTTCCATGTGGTCTTCTTCTGGGTCTTTTCCTGTCCCTTGGAATCCAATCTAAAATTCCGGCTGTCCATCGATGGTCTGTCCTTCTGGCAGTAGTATGTCCAGCCTTTTGCCATTTCAGGGATTTAACTCTGATCATGATGTCTTCCACTCTTGTCATTTTTCGGATCCACGAGTTCCTCTTCTTATCTCTCCTGGTTACACCAAGCATGCACCTCTGCATGCTGCTTTGAGTTGTCTGCAGCCTTTGTATGTCTCTTTTAGTTAAGGTCCACGTCTCTGCTCCATACGTACGCACTGGAAGGATGCATTGATCAAACACTTTTCTTTTAAGACATAATGGCATATGGCTCTTGAAAATTATGCTGTTTCTTCCAAAAGCTCTCCAGGCAAGTTCTGTACGCCGATTAATTTCTTCATCAATGTGACCCTCACTTGATATCTGCTGTCCAAGATAAACGTATGCGTCTGTTATCTCCAGCTTTTCTCCATCAATTGATAAATCTTCATTTCTTGTAAAAGCATTGAACATCACTTTTGTCTTCTGAAAGTTCATTTTTAATCCCACTTCTTTACTCTTGTCAGCAAGTTCCTGGATCGTACTCTGTAGCTCTGATGGGGTAGTTGCAAAAATGACTATGTCATCAGCAAAACGAAGGTGGGTTAGATAATCTCCATTAATCTTTATCCCTTTGTTTTACCAGTTCAGTGATTGAAAGACATTTTCCAATGTGGCATTAAAGAGATTCGGAGATATGGTGTCACCTTGTTTCACTCCTTTTCCAATTTTTATGTGTGTTGTATTTTCAAACAGCCGAATCTTTGCTCTTGCATTTTCATAGATGTTATTAATAATATTAATGTACGCATCTTCAATACCGCAGGATTTCAGAGCCATTGTAACTGCTGATGGTTTCACCGAATCAAAGGCTTTTTCATAATCAATAAAAGCCATGCACAATGGAAGTTCATATTCCCTCGCTCTTTCAATTAGTTCTCTCAGTACGTGGATATGATCTATTGTGCTGTAGCCACTCCTGAATTCAGCTTGTTCTCTCGGTTCAGCCATGTCCAGTGTCACCTTGAAGGGGTTTGAAAGAACTTTAGTCAAGATTTTATAAACCACTGATAGGAGGCTGATAGGTCTGTAGTTCCTGAGATCCTCAATGTCACCTTTTTTATGTAGCAAGATCATTGTAGCGTTGTTCCAATCCTCAGGAATCTTCCCTTCATTAAGGCATCGAGTGAAAATTTGGGCGAGTACTGTTTCGATTTCTCCACTTGCTTCTTGTATGATGTCTACAGTAATTCCATCTTCTCCTGGAGCTTTTCCCCGCTTCATGTTCTTGATTGCATGTGCAACTTCTGCTGGGAGGACTCTGGTACTGGTACCTTTCATGATGTCTGGAGTACATGTATCATCCCTTTCATATAATTTGGAGTTGAAATCTTTCACTCTTGTCAAAATTTTGCCTCTATTTCTTGTTACCGAACCATCTTCTTTTCTCAGTGCCATAATCTGTTTTCTTCCCTTACTGAGATGTCCCTTTGCTATCTTTAGGCTTTGGTTGTTTTCAATTGCTTTCCTTACTAGTTCACAATTGAATTTCCTTATGTCTTCAGTGATACTTTTTCGTACTGTCTTGCATAGCTCTATATATTCCACTTTGGAAGTCACATCATCTTTAGTTGTCCTGATCTCTCTTCTTTTTTGCATCAACATTTTGGTTTTTCCTGATAATTTGTTCACATGCAATTTGTTCTTAGACCCAGCTAATTTTGTTGCTGTTTCCATAAGAGCTTTGGTTACTTTTCTGTTAACTTCAGAAATATCCACTTCTTCTGATGTTAGGCCTTCTAAAGCAGAGAATCTGTTCTTCAGTTCCAACTTGAAGGTATTATAGTGTTTTTTAAGGTTGGTTATGTCAATACATTTTGTTTGTCTTATGAGCTTGCTACGTTCGAGTTTAGTGTTGAGGTGCATCTTGAATCTAACCAATCTATGGTCACTACCTGTGTTGAACTTGTTTAGCACACTGCAGTCTTCTATGACAAATTTTTTGTTACTCATAATAAAATCAATTTCACTTGTCCCATTTGGATGTCTCCATGTCCATTTCCTGTGTGGCTTTTTCTTGAAAAAGGAGTTCAAGATGAAAAACCCTTCTGCCTCTGCAAACTCAACGAGAGTATTTCCCGCTGGTTTCTGTTGCCGTGACCGAATTTACCTACTGAAGTTTCATTCTGTTGCCGTTGCCCTATTTTTGCATTGAAATCTCCCATAATTATCTTTTAAGTGTTGCTTACCTTTATTATTTAGATGACGAATTTCATCATAAAATTCTTCAATTTTTTCTTCAGGATGACTTGTGGTGGGTGCATAAGTTTGAATAATCTGAGCCTGGTATCTTCCCGAGAGTTGGATAACGAGTCGTGCAGCTCTGTCAGAGGAACTTTCAACTTCTACAACTTTATCCTTCAGTTTCTTGTTTATTATGAAACCAGCGCCACTATTTCTGCCAGTATTAGTCCCACGATAGTAGAAGAGATGTCCACTTTTCAGTTCAATGAGATCTCCTTTTCTCCTTACCTCACTTAGCTCGACGATGTCCCACTTGATCCTTTGTAGTTCCTCTTCCAATTCAAGAAGCCTTGAATCAGAAGATAGGGAGCGTTCATTATACGTAGCCAAGGTCAACATCAGATGGCAGCCTAGTCCGTTCCTCCGGGGATTCTTAGCACCCTCTGCCTTCATGTCGCACTGGCCGCTGCGTTGGCCAGGTACATTCCAGCTGCCGGAGACCGAGGGCCAAGATTTAAGTTGTGGAGTCATTTTGGAGGGGTTTGGCCATAACTCACCACCATGCTGGCCAAGCGGGTTGGTGAGTGTGGGATAGCATTTCCTCTAATCCCGATGGTATAGATATACCGCTATTGGCGGTCGTCAGAGCCCCTTTATTGGGAACAGGATGTACCACGAGAAGGCGGGGTTGACATTTGTCAAGGAGAAGCTGTGATGTTCCGCATCACCTGACCTTACACACACACACACACACACACACACACACACACACACACACACACACACACACATATATATATATATATATATATGGGCCAAGATTTAAGTTGTGGAGTCATTTTGGAGGGGTTTGGCCATAACTCACCACGCTGGCCAAGCGGGTTGGTGAGTGTGGGATAGCATTTCCTCTAATCCCGATGGTATAGATATACCGCTATTGGCGGTCGTCAGAGCCCCTTTAGTGGGAACAGGATGTACCACGAGAAGGCGGGGTTGACATTTGTCAAGGAGAAGCTGTGATGTTCCGCATCACCTGACCTTACACACACACACACACATATATATATATATATATATATATATGTAACTCTGCGATTGTGCAACAGCTCAGATCTCGGAAAATAATAGTAATAATAATAACCCTCCAGTTTGTATTAAACCAGGAAAGTAATCAAAAGGCAATATTTTTGAGTGCTGGAGGAAAAGAAATAACTAAAATAACATTTTAAAAAATGTCGGTCATACACCCCCCCCCCTAAAGTGAATTGTCAGCACCTCCACCACCATGCTGCTTTTCCTCATATGTACATAAATGTGTTTCCTAGAATCCCGGCTGGTACAGCAAAGATTAATTGGAGTACGGATGGGGGAAAATATCAATGTTTTTGAGAATCGACCTTTTTCCAAGTGATAATCGACTTTAGAAACTGTGAAAGAATATTTTCTATGTGAAGTAAATTAATTTCTCTTTGCTACATTCTTTTAAATATAATCTTAGATCATGAATTGGGGACTTTTTCACCATTTTGCTTGATGTTTCATCACCGAAAATAGAGTTCTTTTCCTTGATGTTACAGGAACTGATAAGTTCTTCCTTGCCCTCCCAAAAAATCTAGGTTTCATGACCAATGTTTGAAACTGCAATAGTGTAATCAACTCAAAAATTTTCTGCAATAAGTAAATGAATTTGTCTTTTTCGTATTCCTATACAGAGAAAGAAAATATCACCTTTCTTTTTGTATTCTTATACTGAGAAAGGAAATATCACCTTTCTATGTCGCGAATTAGCGAGTTTTTTTGGCCATTTTTCTGCAATGTTTCATCGCCGAAAATAGAGTTCTTATCCTCGATGTTACTGGAGCCAGTGCACCGAGGTGTACGACACATCAAGCACTTTAACAAATATTATGGTTACTCAATGTTGAATTAGTGAGCTATCACCAATATATTGAACGGAGATGTTGTCATCGATGTGCCAATAACTGCTGCAGATGGGAAAGATGCGAATTCTTAGGTTCTTTAGAAAAACACTGTGGTTTTTGCTGATACATCGAAAATTCCCACCCATATTTCGGATGCGTGAATGTTTCGGGAATGAATATCTACTGTATGCCCATCCCCACTCTGAGTTAGAAACGCATGCGGGGAAGAAACTCTTCCTCCCACAATGCTTTAGGAATCCTTTCAGCGAGCTTCGCATCAGCTGTCGCCAGAGGTCCTGCTGGCTCTTCTAAAGTTTTCACCAATTTATTCGCAGAGTTCATTTTTTAGGGCAAAAAGTGTTATAACAGTACAAAAAGGTAATCGCCGAAGCTCTTTTTCTTCGCCAAAACGAATTTGTTTTTGCAAATTGCTAAGATGGCGATCGGCAGTGTACCTCGGTCTGCTGGTGATGACGCAGTGATAAACACACTTCTGTCAGAGACCGCTTTACTGAAAACATTTAATGATGACGAAAAAAAAAAAAAAAAAGAAAGCACAGTTAAATACAATACTCGGGATGCTTCTCACACTGAAATATTTTAAGATTACATTTTACTGAAAGTGAAGACACCATCACAGTTCAAATTATTTTTGTGGATACTGCCCAACAGCAAGCAAATGCCGAACAGGAAAACAATTTAATATATTTACTGCTCACTAACAATAAATTTCTGGTCGCCCTTAGGCAACCGCAAAATTTTCGCCCTGTGTAAATATATATATATAGGGATGTAAGGTCAGGTGATGCGTAACATCACAGCCTCTCCTTGACAAATGTCAACCCTGCCTTCTCGTGGTACATCCTGTTCCCACTAATGGGGCTCTGACGACCGCCAATAGCGGTATAACTATACCATCAGGATTAGAGGAAATTCTATCCCACACTCACCAACCCGCTTGGCCAGCGTGGTGAGTTATGGCCAAACCCCTCCAAAATGATTCCACAACTTAAATCTTGGCCCTCAGTCTCCGGCAGCTGGAATGTACCTGGCCAAGGCAGCGGCCAGTGCGACATGAAGGCAGAGGGTGCTAAGAATCCCCGGAGGACCGGACTAGGCTGCCATCTGATGCTGACCTTGGCTACGTACAACGGACGCTCCCTATCTTCTGATTCAAGGCTTCTTGAATTGGAAGAGGAACTACAAAGGATCAAGTGGGACATCATGGGGCTAAGTGAGGTAAGGAGAAAAGGAGAAGATCTCATCGAACTGAAAAGTGGACATCTCTTCTACTATCGTGGGACAGATACTGGCAGAACTAGTGGTGTTGGATTTATAATAAACAAGAAACTGAAGGATAAAGTTGTAGAAGTTGAAAGTTCCTCTGACAGAGCTGCACGACTTGTTATCCAACTCTCGAAAAGATACCAGGCTCAGATTATTCAAGCTTATGCACCCACCACAAGTCATCCTGAAGAAGAAATTGAAGAATTTTATGAGGAAATTTGTCATCTAAATAATAAAGGTAAGCAGCACTTGAAAATAATTATGGGAGATTTCAATGCAAAAATAGGACAACGGCAACAGAATGAAACTTCAGTAGGTAAATTCGGTCACGGCAACAGAAACCAGCGTGGAAATACTCTCGTTGAGTTTGCAGAGGCAGAAGGGTTTTTCATCTTGAACTCCTTCTTCAAGAAAAAGCCACACAGGAAATGGACATGGAGACATCCAAATGGGACGACAAGTGAAATTGATTTTATTATGTGTAACAAAAAATTCGTCATAGAAGACTGCAGTGTGCTGAACAAGTTCAACACAGGTAGTGACCATAGATTGGTGAGATGTAAGATGCACCTCAACACCAAACTTGAACGTGGCAAGCTCATAAGACAAACAAAATCTATTGACATAACCAACCTTAAAAAACACCATAATACCTTCAAGTTGGAACTGAAGAACAGGTTCTCTGCTTTAGAAGGCCTAACATCGGAAGAAGTGGACATCTCTGAAGTTAACAGAAAAGTTACCAAAGCTCTTGTGGAAACAGCAACAAAATTAGCTGGGTCTAAGAACAAGTTGCATGTAAACAAATTATCAGGAAAAACGAAAATGTTGATGCAAAAAAGAAGAGAGATGAGGACAACTAAAGAAGATGTGACTTCCAAAGTGGAATATATAGAGCTATGCAAGACAGTAAGAAAAAGTATCACTGAAGACCTAAGAAAATTCAACTGTGAACTAGTGAGGAAAGCAATTGAAAACAACCAAAGCCTAAAGATAGCAAAGGGACATCTCAGTAAGGGAAGAAAACAGATTATGGCACTGAGAAAAGAAGATGGTTCTGTAACAAGAAATAGAGGCGAAATTTTGACAAGAGTGAAAGATTTCTACTCCAAATTATATGAAAGGGATGATACATGCACTCCAGACATCATGAAAGATACCAGTACCAGAGTTCCTCCAGTCCTTCCAGCAGAAGTTGCACATGCAATCAAGAACATGAAGCGGGGAAAAGCTCCAGGAGAAGATGGAATTACTGTAGACATCATACAAGAAGCAAGTGGAGAAATTGAAACAGTACTCGCCCAAATTTTCACTCGATGCCTTAATGAAGGAAAGATTCCTGAGGATTGGAACACCGCTACAATGATCCTGCTACATAAGAAAGGTGACATTGAGGATCTCGGAAACTACAGACCTATCAGCCTCCTATCAGTAGTTTATAAAATCTTCACTAAAGTTCTTTCACACCGCTTGAAGGTAACACTGGACATGGCTCAACCGAGAGAACAAGCTGGATTCAGGAGTGGCTACAGCACAATAGATCATATCCACGTACTGAGAGAACTAATTGAAAGAGCGAGGGAATATGAACTTCCATTGTGCATGGCTTTTATCGATTATGAAAAAGCCTTTGATTCGGTGAAACCATCAGCAGTTACAATGGCTCTGAAAACCTGCGGTATTGAAGATGCATACATTAATATTATTAATAACATCTATGAAAATGCAAGTGCAAAGATTCGGCTGTTTGAAAATACAACACACATAAAAATTGGAAAGGGAGTGAGACAAGGTGACACCATATCTCCGAAGCTCTTTAATGCCACATTGGAGGGTGTTTTTCAGTAGCTGAGCTGGGAAAACAAAGGGATAAAAATTAATGGAGATTATCTAACCCACCTTCGTTTTGCTGATGACGTAGTCATTTTTGCAACTACCCCATCAGAGCTGCAGAGTATGATCCAGGAACTTGCTGACAAGAGTAAAGAAGTGGGATTAAAAATGAACTTTCAGAAGACAAAAGTGATGTTCAATGCTTTTACAAGAAATGAAGATTTATTGATTGATGGAGAAAAGCTGGAGATAACAGACAGATACGTTTATCTTGGACAGCAGATATCAAGTGAGGGTCACATTGATGAAGAAATTAATCGGCGTACAAAACTTGCCTGGAGAGCTTTTGGAAGAAACAGCATAATTTTCAAGAGCAATATGCCATTATGTCTTAAAAGAAAAGTGTTTGATCAATGCATCCTTCCAGTGCTTACGTATGGTGCAGAGACGTGGACCTTAACTAAAAGAGACATACAAAGACTGCAGACAACTCAAAGAAGCATGGAGAGGTGCATGCTTCGTGTAACCAGGAGAGATAAGAAGAGGAACTCGTGGATCCGAAAAATGACGAGAGTGGAAGACATCATGATCAGAGTTAAATCCCTGAAATGGCAATGGGCTGGACATACTGCCAGAAGGACAGATCATCGATGGACAGCCGAAATTTTAGATTGGATTCCAAGGGACAGGAAAAGACCCAGAAGAAGACCACATTGGAGATGGGTGGATGAAATTCGAAAGTATGCAGGGGTGACATGGAGGAGACTGGCACAAGACAGACCGTTGTGGAGGAAACTTGGGGAGACCTTCGTCCAGCAGTGGATTGATAATGGTTGACAATGATGATGATGATGATATATATACAGAGAGAGAGAGCCTACAGAAGACATATATATAGAGTTACAGAAGATTTGCGGAAAAAAATCATTTTGGCGATGGATAAAAAGTTTTGGCGTAAATGTTGGCAATTACCTTTTTCCGTAATATCTTATCACTGTAGTGAGCAATGGCTGTGTACATATGTATATACACTGGCGAAAAGTGAAAAAAGAACACCAAGAAGGAATTTGCAGACTTTAATGAAATTTACATATGTTAATGGGGTTGAGTTTACGTAGGTGTGATGTTAATTTCGGGACCAACCAGTGAGCGCTTACGCCACAGCACGGCACAATATGCAAATTATCATCGGTGGTATTTAAGGAGTACGGCGAAGTGAATGTAATCAGTCATCAGCGTACCGGCACGTGCGAAGACCCTGAAGAAGCTCCAATGCCTGGACATGGAAGACGTGTACGATTTCAGCAATTATCAGACTTTGAGCGAGGTCGTCTAGTCGAACTCCGCGAGGCCGGGTGGTCGTATGTCGTATTGCGGAGCGCATTGGACGGGAAGCATCGGTGGTGGTACGATGGTGGTGTAGATGGTCCGAGGAACATTCCCACACGAGAAGACGTGGAACCGGGAGTCACAGACGGACTGATGAGCGGACCGATCGACGCATAAGAAGAGCGGCGTTGTCAAGCAGAACATCCAGTGCGACGCAAATCCGAGCTGCCGTTGCACCTGAGGTGACTGTGCGAACAATCCGCAAGCGTCTACTGGATGCAGGACTGCGTGCACGTGTGCCTCTGACTCCAGCCAACCGTCAGAAACGGCTGCAGTGGTGTTGCCAACGTCTGCAATGGAGAACGCAATGGCGATCTGTCGTGTTCAGCGATGAAAGCAGATTCTGCTTGGGAGCCTCCGATGGCTGTATGCATGTTCGCAGATGCACAGGGGAGAGTCTCCACCCTTCTTGCATCCACCAGCGACACACAGGGCCTACACCTGGTCTCCTGGTGTGGGGAGCGATCAGCTATTACTCCCGTGCACAACTAGTGTTTGTACTGGGTACGTTAAACAGCACCTCCTACATCAACATCATCATTCAGCCCATTGTTGTGTCATTTGTAAGGTCGGTCCATCGTGGTGTTTTCCAGCAAGATAACGCACGCCCACACACGGCACGTGCAACGCAACATGCACTTCAGGGTGTGAGACGACTTCCATGGCCTGCAGGTTCACCGGATTTGTCCCCCTTTGAGCACGTGTGGGATTTTATGGGAAGACTTATCCAGTCTCCACGGCCAGCCACGACCATCCCTGATTTACGCGTCCAGGTTGAGGAAGCTTGGAACTCAATACCCCAAACTTACATCCAACATCTGTACGACAGACTCCATGCCAGAATTGCACAGTGTGACGCAGTTCATGGCGGTTCAACCTCGTACTAACCATGTTACATGGAAATGTCATTTTTCAGTTTACCAGCAAATACAGCTGTATTTTGCCATAATGTTTTGATCACATTATCCTCTGTATTCCGTTATTATGCTGTATAAATTTCGTTGGTATCAGACGTCTCCTTCTTGGTGTTCTTTTTTCACTTTCCGCCAGTGTATATAGTGTCACATTTTTGCCAAAATATTTACAAACATGGGGACTTTACTTTTGAAATGTCATACGATAGTGAGAGAAACTTTAAAAAAATTCAAAACCACTCTGAAGGATATGGAATGAGTTAAAATTACTGCAAAAAATGTATTAAATGCTTAGTTATTCATGGGTCTGGTTGGTTAAGTTAAAGATGTTATGGGGAACACCAATGGTTGGAAATTAGGTAGTCTTCTGTAGCTCTAAAACTTGAGCGTATGCCCCTCAGTTCAGTATCTCTCCCTCCACACTAGATCACTCTGTAAAGTGCAACTGGATCACTGTATGAAGGAGAGATGTTGCTAGACTTTGAAAATAGGGGGAGTGTGTTAATTTTGCTGGGGCAAGTTTGATAGCAAATCGATTTATGAAACCCTGAAAAAAATCCTTTTTAATGTTTTTACTATTGGTCACAAGGAAATTTATCCACGAATCAGTGGCACACCCAGGAATTCCTGTTTGCGTGTGCGGGGGGGGGGGGGGCTATATGAAAGTATACAGGGCTTGAAAAATACCACGCCTGAGATGCTCAAAGTATGTAAATTATTGGCCTGGGCAGGTTAAAAAAAAAGGAATCTGCCTAGCCGGGCAACTGCATTTGCTAGCATAATAAAAAGGGTGGTTTTTACCAGTATTTTTTTTTTTTTTCACTGCAAACCAAAGATTTTGCATTACTGTTTAGGTATACTGTATATGCTAGGCCTGAAAAATGCAATCATCTGCCCATGTGTGACAAGTGTTTTAGTTGATGAGCAAAAAATTCAGTAGAGCAGTTTAAACTCAATCAGCAATTATTTATACGTTATTATGCCAATTGTTGGATATGTAAAACTACCAGTTTCTTAATAAAACTTATTTTAATTCACTGAAGTAAAGTGTGATTATTCGTCAGCATGTGAAACTGGTTTCTCCGTGAAAGAAATAAAACATGTGGGCATGGTACTCTTAACAAGGAACACAAGGCAAGAAGCTGTAAACCCAGTAGAATGATTTCCTCAAATGCTGTGTGAAACGATAAGCAGTAAGAGTCGCATGCTTATGCTACTGCTTAGTCAATTGCAGTCGTAATTCAAAGAGCAAACACAGGAATCAATGTTTCTGTGAAGCTGCTAAAAGTTCTACAACTTATTATGGATTCTTGCATCATCTGCTGTAGAAGGAAAAACTGAGCTTGGTTATTATACAATGGTTAATTGTTTAAATTAGGTTGAAGATAAAATATTATTCAAGACGTATAAATTTGTAACAAATCAAACTTTTTAAAAACTACTAACAAAATCTAACGTCCTGCAGGGCTTTCGATTTTCAGCTGGCGAATGAGATATTTGCCTGACTAGTGAACCAGCACGAAAATTTTCAAACCCTGTATGTATGTGTATACACAGTGAAAGTTCCATGAACATACAGCTCCGTAAAAAAGGCTGGCAAGTTCTAGTTGCACCAAACAGCTTTCGTAGGATTAACATTAGTGATAACCTCCGAACAACGAAACATTTTAACAGTGGTCAATGGAAATGGACACCAATCTGCCCTGACACACTGTCCATTGGATTTTGGGTAGTTCCTTCGGTACTTCAGCAAGAGGATAAGGACAAAGAATATTTATTGCTAAAGGCATAATGGGTTGGATTACGGAAGGTACATTGGTATGCTTAAATGGAAAGAAAGAGGAGTTCAAAAAGTTTAGTTCTACATAAGATGAGCTGTAGTTTCCACGTATGTTTCAATCGCCTATGGGTGCTGTGGTGGAGGTCGAAGCGTCCTGGATATTTTGCTTGTTCTGGGCTATGTTTCTTGCTTTGGTCCTTGTGGGCTGTGACACCAGATACTGCTTTCTTAAAATCCTGTACACCGTGAATAATTTAATTATTACATTCAGCAATCAGTATTTCATAAAAGCACTGCAGTGTTTTCTTTATTGTGCATATGCTTCATACACAATCGAGTCACATTATTGTGACCACCTCCTACTTTTGACGTCAACTGCGTATAGCCAATGAAAGAAGCCATGAGCTGGCTTGGAGGGTATATAAGGTGTGCTGTAGGCATTCTGAAAACATATCACTCATTGCTGTCATGGATAAAAGGAGATTTGCAAAAAGGAATGATTACCGGCTTTCGGACCAAGGGTGGCCGTATTTCCGAAACAGTGCAGTTTGTGAACTGTTCATGTGCTGCTTTAAGTAAAGTGTATCGTGATTGGAGAAATGGCATCATTGCAAATAAGCGACGTAGAAACTGCAAAGCACCACATGCCATTGATGCGAGAGGTGAATGTCTGCTTCGAAGGTGTGATAGGCACACAACAGTAGAGCAACTCACTGGCTAAATGAAAAAGGGTGCTACCGGAAGTGTGTCTCAAATGACAGTTCAGCAAACCCAGCTGCGTATGGGGCTCTGATGCAGACGGATGGTCACTGCACCTATGCTAAAGAAGGTGCATCGGCAGAAAAGGCTTACATTTGCACAGCAGTATCTGAATTGGACCTCCGCTGATTGGCAAAGGATTGCCTTCTCCGATGAGTCATGTTTTCTGCTTCATAGAACGGATGGGCGTTGGCGTATAAGGTAAGAAACGTCGGAAAACAAACACTCTTCAACCACTGCTGGAAGAACACAAGCTGGTGAGGGCAGCGTTATGGTCTGGGGAATGCTTTCGTGGCATTCTCTGGGTCCACTCATACCTGTGGAAGACACTATGGACTGAATTCATTTTGAATCCATCCTTGCAGACCATGTACATCCATACATGCTGATTGTCTTTCCTGGGGTGGATGGGATCTTCCAGCATGACAATGCAACATGTCACACAGCTAGAAATGTCCGAGAGTGGTTGGAAGAGCATGATGAAGACTTCAAAGTACTTCCCTGAACCCCTAATTCCCCAGACTTAAACCCAATTGAGCATCTGTGGGGCCACCTCTGTTGTGTTGTTCGCTCTATGGATCCTCCACCAGCTGTCAGATGCACTGCAGTCAGCATTGCTCCACATACCTGTGAATGCCTTCCAGCACGATATTGAGTCACTCTCAGTCCGTCTAGTTGCTGTCTGCGCTGCACATTGCGGTTACTCTGGATATTAGCTGGTGGTCACAATAATGCGACTCGACCGTGTATATAAACTTGCTGCAAAAAGTTAACTTTGGACTTATACGTAAGTAAACACGAAACACACGTCTTTATATTACGGAAATGTTATCTGTAAATATTTCAGAAATGTCTGTTTTCAAAAAGCCAACATATTGTAACTCTTGAACTGTGAATAACTGCAAGTTCTTTTACAAATAATGAAAATTACTTAAAGACACTTTTGATCCAAATGGAGTGCTAATCGTTTATTAGTGAACAGATAAAAGTTTTTTTTACGTGTGCAGACACTATGTAATTTTTTGAACATGTAAAATAATCTTTTTGAATGTTTAATTTGTGATGTATGTTGCTTTTGCTCTTTAGAAGGAGGAGGGTTAAGGCCCTGTGTGCCAATGCCACCAATAAAAATAAAATGTCCAATAAATGAGTTTTCCAAAAAAAACAAAATCCCATGTCATTCTGTGCAAACCGCATTGTGCTACTGTCAAAACTCGGTGAAAATATTTTTTTTAATTTTCCCTGACTTTAGGATCAACCAGTACTTGCAAGTATGCTGACCTCTTACAGCATTCATGTGTAGTTCAATTTATAAAAATGTGTAGTTTTGAACTTTCCTGTGTAGACACAAGAAATATTACAAAAAAGTATTTTAAGATGTTTTAAATCTACTACAGAGTAGCAGTTATAAAAATAACTGGAAAAAAATTAATATTGAGAACTACTGTATGTGCGAATTTGAGATTTTGATTTAAATGATTAGCAACTTATGAAACATTGACAAAGGAGAAAATTAAAAAGGGTATTTTACTTACCCGTATTCCTGCTAGAATAAATGACAGGATCCATACAAATAGAAAACACAAAGACTGGGCATGAACACACAGTTTAATATATATCACGGTTGTACACAAATTATTCATAACAGGCGACTAAACAATTCACCATACTCGTTTCACAACTTCGAATTGACTGACCT
This sequence comes from Macrothele yani, assembly GCA_039090855.1. Taxonomy (NCBI): domain Eukaryota; kingdom Metazoa; phylum Arthropoda; class Arachnida; order Araneae; family Macrothelidae; genus Macrothele; species Macrothele yani. Next base: position 125,427,623 of record CM077009.1, on the reverse strand, counting down.
TCTCTCTTTACCAGAGAAAAAAAAAAAAAGTAGAAGTCTGCCATCTACAGTTGCATGTTTTGCATTTCTTTTGAAAATTTCCTACCATAGCATGGCTCACTGTTATTTAGCATATTGATTTTTTGTGACCAATATAGTGCATGTAATGTTTCGATGCCTAAACATGGTCGAAACTCAGTCATATTGTTTTTTTCACAATGCTGAAAACTCTTTCAGCCCCAGCATTACTGTGCGGCACAACTAAAATCATTAGCATTATTTTTGGAAGAAAAATGTGCTTCGCTGCCCCATTTCCATCCTTCAATTCTGAAATTTTCACCCAAGCTACGTATATCCACATCTGAAGATATCAAACTGATCTGCTTGATACATGAAAAATTTCATTTCCAGACTGCCCAAGTCATCATTAGCTACAATTCCAGTAAAAGTATCTACAAAATATTTTACCGAAGAGAAAGAGACCCATTTCTTTAAAGTCGGATCAGCTACATCAGCATGTTTCAATTATTCACCACACAAGGGGAACTTTTTGATTACATGCAGCTTCATAAAACTTTCTTACCGAACAATAAAAGTTCTTTTCTTCTATTTCACTGATTTTATTTTCAATTAGATGTGTTCTGGTTTTAGCACCAATAACTATAACTTCGTTTGCTTTCTGATAGCTCAGTTTCAGATATTTTACTTTACTTAAATCACTCGAAAAGACCGGTATGACAGAAGGTTTATAAAATCTTACTGATAAATCAGTAAGGAAAGAATAAAGACTTCATCTAACAAGATGGATCATTGGTGCTTCACTTTGTAGTTTAACATTTAATGATGTAAATACAGGTAATGTTGCTTGCAGAAATAACAGATACAACTTTGTATCTGGGGACAGAAAGCATCTTTTTCACATTTCTGACACAGTCATTGTCTTTCAAATCGTCAGACTTAGAGCGAAAAAACTGTATTATAGCCAGGGTTTGAAAAAATCCAGCCCACTTGGGTTTTATTGGGCTTTTTTAGTACTGTTGTAAAAAAACAAAGAAGCAACAATCAGTGAGTAAATTCTGTCTTAAAAGAATATTCAAAGCAAAGTGAATTTGCTTGTACCACTTACTGGTCATCCATGTAACACTTCTCAGAAAACTTGAAAATTTCATCGTCCTGGAGCTGGAATCGAACCCCACATCTTCCGATTACCGGTCGAGTATGCTAGCCATTACACTACCCAAGCATACTCGACCAGTAATCAGGAGACGCGGGCTCCAGGACGATGAAATTTTAAAGTTTTCTGAGAAGTGTTACATGGATGTCCAATAAGTGGTACAAGCAAATTTAGTTTGCTTTGAATATTCTGTCGATTTTCCATGTATTATGAAGAATTTCTGCTTTCATTGATTTATCTGTCTTAAAAGAACAAAAGGAATCTTTTGATAAAACAGTGGCTATTTTCTTTTTGTATGCTGCTAACATACCATTCAATGCAGCAGAATGGATCAGTTTAAAATTATGATTGAAACACTGAGATCTGGACACCAACCACCCTCAGCAAAAGCCATTGGTGGAAAACTGTTTGATACTGCAGAAGAAACTGAATCTCAGCTTTCAGAAAAATAAAATTAGGCAGTTTGACTCTCACCATAGATAGTTGGTGCAGTGTAAAGAATGAGCCAGTCCAAGCTATTAGTGTCCATATTGGAACAGAAAGTTTTTTGTTGTATGCTGATGATACTGGATCAGAAAAGAAAACAGCAAAATATTGTGCTTCTAAATTAGAGGCAGCCATAAAGGAGTGTGAAAAAAATTTAGAAAACCTGTTTTTGCTGTTGTAACTGACAGCAAAAACAAAATAAAAATGTGGAAAATTTTAAATGAAAGATATCCAACACTCATAACATATGGATGCTCTGCACATCTTGAATTTGTTAGAAAGAGATGTTTCCCCAAAGACTGTTTTAAAACAGATTGCGGCGGTGCAAAAATATTTTCGTAACGCAAGCCTATATCAACCACGTAGATGGTTCAAAGAAAAGCCTGGCTTAATGCCACAACTACCTAATGAAACAAGGTGCAACTTTCATCCCTGATTGTGTTGAAACATGTGTGGCTAATTATCACAAATACAAAGAAATATCGTAAGAGCATATTGAGGAATTTGATCAATCTATGTAGAAAATCTTTGATAAAATGGGCATTTTCCGTGAAGCTATGAATCTGGAAAAGCAGTTATCCGTTGTTGCTAGCACACTGGACACACTTCAGAGAGACACAATGTCTGTTTTAGTTGCTGTTAAAATATAGATGGATTTACTACAAGAAGAAATCCTGCAGCCCTACCATCTAGATTTTAAAAAAGGTTTGAACAAGCAATTCTTGCACAACATCTTCTAGCAAACCTGATGGATCCAAAATACAGAGGTCAGAAACTTAACCAAGAACAGGAGAGTATTGCAGAAGATCGGTTATCCAAATTTCCCCCTGATTACACAGTCAAATAATATGGCCACCCTCGGAATCACTGTGTACTCACCCAGGTGTGTCACAGAGTGCACATGACAAGGTCAACCACATGGAGATATAAGTGGCTGGCCAGGACAGATGAGCCATAGTGCGTAACGTGAGCACAATAGGCAGATGCAGTGATTTGATGGATGTGCAAAAAGCAATGATCATTGGTTACCGCACCAAAGGTGGAAGCATCTCAGAAACAGCAGACTTTGGGGGCTATCCGCGAGGTGCTGTAGTAAGGGTGTACCAAGATTGGACCACCTGCACACCGAGTATCTCCCGACATCATAACTGTTGAGCCCTAAAGGCCATCAACCCCAGAGGAGAATGTCGCCTCCGTCAACTTGTAAATGGCAATCTACACACAACAGCGCAGCAATTGACCATGCAAATGAATGTTGGTGTACTCACGTACGTGTCTTAGATAACAGTAGAGCAAACCCTATTACAAATGGGTCTTCGGAGCCGACACTGCGTCAAGGCACCCATGTTAACCCAGGGCCATTGACAATGATGTCTGCAGTTCACATGGGACTACAGTCATTGGACAGTGAGAAAAAAAAGTTGCCTTCACTGACGAATCGAGGTTTCTACTCCACAGAAATGACGGGTGGTGGTGGACATGGAGTCGGACACACCAGAACCAACACCCGGACACGCTTGTCGGTCAAGTACAGGCAAGTGTGCATGTCTGAGGGATGTTTTCCTTTAATTCCCTGGGACCACTGGATGATTCCCTGAACATCAATGGCTACCTGTCCATTCTTGCAGACCACATGCATCCCTTCACATTGGAAATTTGCCCTGGTGGTGATGGTATCTGTAGGACAATGCATCCTGTCACGTCGCTAAGGTGGTGCAGGACTGGTTCCAGGAACATGACAGCAATGCCTCCGTTTTCCCTTGGCCTGCAAAATCGTCTGACCTCAATCCTCTAGAGCACTTATGGGACTATTTAGATCTTCAAGTTCGGCGTGCCGACCCACAACCACATTATCTCCAGGACCTCCACCCTCTTCTGCAGTCCAAAAGGGCACATGTGCCTCGGGCAACCTTCCAGGGCCTCAGTGAGTCCATACTATGCCATCTTACCACTGCCATCCCATTATTAGGTAGGTGGTCATATTATTCTGATACCATTGTTTTTAGTGACAGACTGTTTGAAAGTGTCATCAGCCAGTTTTCCATAAAAGGATGGCAAGTCATGGCATAAAAGTCTGAAAAGAGTTAAAATTCAAAATTGCCTGCAGGATTTTGTGACTTTTTTTGTATGCCTACATTCAGCACTAGCTTCATCTGCCTATGTTGAGAGAATTTTGTCAGTATTTCAACTTGTTTGGAATAAGTTACGAAATACGCTTGGGATAGAGAAAGCCACAAAACTTGTTCAGTTTATACCTTTTTGGATCAAAATTTTCTGTAGATTGGTAGCTTTGTTTCTGGCTAAAACCCCTGAGATTACATTAATTTTTTAAACGTGGCTGTTTTACAGAAAAACTCAGAGGTTTGAAAATATTTGAAAATTGTGTGCGTCATGAAACTATGATAATTTCAGACTGCTTTTGAGGTTCTAGTAAAACACAAAGCAAAAATACTTTATTATCTGTGATATTGCTTAATTTTTAGGCTATCTTTGTAAATAGTCAGAAACCATTGCAGTTACATGCTGCACACAAATAATATCTCGGGCAAATTTTATTTAAAGATATTTTAGTTAGAAGCTAAGTATGTTATATTCTGTTTCTCTTATATTTTTTTTATACTATGAATAGATAATGTTGGTCTATTTTATAGTTATTCTTTATGGGTGGAAAGCTATTTATATGCAACCATTTATTATTTTCAGGATTATTGTTTAATTTTCTCATTTCAGATCAGTTTTGTCAGCTGATCTGAAAGGATTTTGTACTGCTAAATAATAAAATCGGTCAACCATCACCTTTGAGAAGGCAAGAAAAAGAATCTAGTCATTATTCCTGTTATTAATTGTAAAAGAAAATATTTTATTGGGTGCTGATTAAATTTCGAATATTGTGGAAGAAAAAACAATCTAATTTTGAAAAAACCCAGTGGGTTTTTTCGAACTGGGCCCACCCTGGCGAACCTTGATTAAGATACCCATTGAGATACTATTCTATTTACAGTATCTAACAATGATAGCCACCTTGAGACATATTTTTAAAATTTATACAATTTAAGCCCACACATTTCTTGACAGTCCAACAGCAGTGATTCAACTTCACAATTAAGCTCTTTTGCTGATTTTTAGCACATATGTGAAGCAAATGGCATATGCAACTTTGGACATAAATGTTAGTTTACTTTTTTATATGTGCAGCTACACCATTGAAATCTCAGTTTTACTGAATCATCTAGATTTTAATCATTGTATCATGTTTTTAATACTGTTTGTTTCATTATCTTTTTTAGCCCTTCCATCGTTCTCATTCTTCAGTTTTATTTGATCAGCCATATTTTAAGCTTCATAGCATGTTTTTAATACTGTTTGTTTGTCTGTCTTATGTCTGGCGCTCTTTGGCCAAACATGGCCCTTGCGCCATAAAAATCAACCAACCAACCAACCAACACCATTGAAATGCCCTAACATTGTGCTTGCATTGTCACAACCAAATAAAATATAATTTTTCTATAGAATTTTTTTCTTCTTCATTTCTTTATTCAGAATACAAAACAAACTATAACCAGTATTATCACTGCATTCGAAGAGAGACAATATTGCAGAAACTATTTTTTGCTTTTTTCCATCAAAATATCTTACAACAGGATATAATTTAGTAGAATTCTGATCACTATTGCCATTGAAAATGGTGAACTTAATGACAACATAATATCTGAAACAGTTTTGTCAGCCATACATTTTAACACAACTGTAGATTTTGTATGAACACATAAGCTTTTGAGATTTCTGAGTCTATTAACATATTTTTGAATAACGGTTCTGATGCACGCAAACATGGCCATTTTTCCAAATACGATGACTTAAATTTCTGATCTGCATCTTCAACTTCCTTCTTGCTTGTTCAGCCATATTAAAATGTGTAATCACCAAATATGTTCACAAGTCACGAAAGCAAACTGACTCACTTGCAGATAAAGAAAGAAAAGCACTATAAAATCCAATCCAAAGCTGAACTGTTAAGCAAGCAACATGGCAGCACTCCCACGTTGCCCAATTAGAACAACACGAAATGATTGTGCGCACGCATGCATTGGAGGAAGATCAACTAGTACGCTAAAATAAACCACGTGTGTTGCCCCGGTGGCACAGTGGTCTAAGCGATGGCTTCTGACCATTCATCCGAGATGGGTCCAGGTTCGAATCCCGGGAAGGTATGGATGTTGTGTTTGTCTTACGGCACTGGCTCTCTCTCCCTTACGTGGAACCAGTGACTCTAAATTAGGGATGGGCGACTGTTTATAGCCCATTGTGTTGTTCAAGGTGGTCGTTAAACCTCCAACCAAAAAAAAAAAAAAAAAACATGTCCTTAACTTCAGTGAAAGCGCTTCAAGTAGTACTCTTTGGTATAGAGAGCACGCACTCTGATTCCTAAGTGATGCTGCTGCCCATCAAAGGAGGGTGAAACCAGTTCAGGTTGATTACAGCGTGTGACGCAGTGAAGAGAAACTGAGACACGAGGGAGGTATGTCACAGATTAAACCATTTTTGATTCAGAGAATATCTTTTGTCTACGCTTTTACATCAAAGTTTCTAAATTTTAACCAGAAATAGAAATTTTTGACTATAAGCAAATACGTCTCACTTTCACAGTTTTTTCATTTATAGACCTCAGGTATGTAAAATAAGCCTATAAAAATGTTTCATCTAATCATTGAAGACCCCTGGGCTCAGGAGTGTAACATTCATTTTGTTCAGAAACCAGTCAATTTAAGTCTGATTTGGGTATTGTTTCAGACAGGCACATGCTGCATTACGTCATGTACAGATCCAATGTAGAGATTATTTTATTGTAATAACAGGTTCTCAGGGATGCCAACCTGTTTCAGATATTTTCAGTAGTACTTGTACAAATTTTAAGTAGTTTTGGCCATTTTTCAGTGGTACTTGTACAAATTTTCAGTAGTTTTGACCATTTTTCAGTAGTCATACCAAAAAAAAAAAAAAAAAAAAAATCATTTTAACCGAGGAAAACAACTCATTTAATTTAATTAGCATTTTTTTACTTATTCATTTATATACATGAAAATCTGTATCAAAATATTCCAAATTTTTCACATGGAAAATAATATACACCATGACTGATACATTTTTTTTACACAACAAACAATTGATTAAACAGGTTTCTTTAGTGATTTCGCTGTACAGTGTTTTGCAGATTTGAGTTTCTCAGCAGAAAATCTTTTTTCATAACACACTTGCCCATAAGGAGAACATATTCATTTTTGCAATAAGAAGTGCTTCTACAGTTTCTAAACCTAAATTAGGTTGGAAACGGGCTTGATTCTTTTGCAGTAAACTAAAATCTCTCTTGCTCACAAACATTCGAGTGTGAAACTACAAGTATTTCAAACATTACTTTCGAGAGACTAGTATACTTAACCGTTCCATTACAGCCTCTTAATTTTGAGATTTCTGACCAAGTGACATCTATTCTATCTGTTACTGCTATGGTTTCTAATTTGTCAGCTTGATGACAAGGAATTCCGCTTCCAGTATATCAAGTTCATTTTCAGTTATTATACATGGAAGGCGCTTGACTATGTGTAATACAGAAGTAAATGATGTTATGGCTCTAAGTAAAGGATCTACTACTTCTGTATGTTTTAAGAATTCATCATAGATCAGTATATTTTCTTGAATATAAGAACATTCTTCAGTGTGAAATTTTCCGACAGATGTATAGAACTTAGAAAGTTAATTTTCGTTTAAAATGATTTCACTTTTATACATTCTTATTTTTACTCCAATTATCAGTTGTTTCTTTTTTGATTTTTCCTCTTTGAAAAACTGTTATTTGAAAAATTAAGCTCAACATCACCATCAGCTACGACAGTAGGCTTCACAAACCCCTTTGATGTCATGACAATTTTATCCATCATGCTGAAAGAACTTTGTTTGAGAACCATGAATGCATGATAGCTTTCACTATTTTATATAAAAGGTAGTGTAACTTGGAGAATATGAATGCTATCTTGCATATCATGCATCGATTCTTACAAATTTTTCAGCTTCGTCACTTTCGTTTTCGGACTCTCCTCCCTTTATCAAGCTGAAATGCAAACCTTTTTTGGGGGAATATCCAGGGGTGCAGAAAATTTTCAGGGCCCAATATTTTCCCAGAACGCAATTTTTTTGTCCGAAATTTCCCCAAAAACTGTAGCGGACTTTCATACAAGTTTAAGTGAGTATTAGATCTATATGTTGATGATTAAGAACTAATTCCTTAAAGCCTATTACTTAAATATTTGAAAAAAAAAACAAAAAAAAAAACCTAATATTTATTTTAGATTCAAAATGTCTGAAACATTTTTGGGTCTAGGTGAAAACAGTGGTGGGGCAGAGAGGCTGGAAAATAAAATTCAATTAACTAGAATTTATTTCATTCTAGCATTTCAGGCGTATAATTGTGCCAGATAATTTTATTGAATGAAATTTAAATTAAACTTAAATCCTTTGAAAAATGCATGGGTCATTCATTTGCTTTAAAATGTGTGGAACCCCTAATAATTTTTCAGATCGGCGCCTACGACACATAAGCTGCCATTAGTTTCTGAAATTTTTTTATTAGCATGACTAGTGGTTGCGCCGTACTTGTTATTCGTGCCACGATGTCTACGCCTTGACATTAGTAAAGTCGTTTGGGCTCAGTGAATCATGCAGTCCGTCACTCTGCTCATAACCTCTTGTATTTATAACGACACGACATTTTTCAAAATTATTACCGTGCAGTTTCGCGTTATAGTCGTTGTTAATAATTAAACTTTTCATTTTATTATTATTACCTACCCGCGAGCAAAAATTTCCCCAGAGCTGCCTTAATTTCCCCCGAACCTCGTTCATGAGTTCGGACAAATTCTGCACCCCTGGGAATATGCAAGAACACAGGATACATGTTTGGAACATCATTAGGGGAATGCGAGAAACCTTTGTTACGCCCGATTTCTGTTTTCGGACATTTCCCTTCCATATTCAAGGTGAAATACAAATATTTACGAAATAAAATGAAATTTAACAACAATACTAGGCAGAGGAAACATTGCGTGAAAAATAAAATTATGATTACGGGAGAAATCTTCACTGTTTCTGAAAGTTTGGAAAGACGAAATTTCCGTTTTCGAAAGTTTCAGGCAGAAAGCATCCTTCACCACTACCAATTGCCCCAGAATTTCTGTTCAATTGTGCATTGATCTCGAGGATAACCCAAATTACGACGAAAAAGCAGAAATTCCTCAAAGCCGAAGATTACACGGGAATTTTCGCGCCGTCGAATTTCTGTTTTCGGAAATTTCCCCTCCATTTTCAAAGTGAAATACAGAGATTTATGGAATAAAATTATGTATAACAACAATACTGGACAGAGGCAACATCGCAGGAAAACAAAATTACGATTACGGAGGAAATCTTTATTTCGTTCACTTCCGGTTTTGAAAGGCGAAATGCTGTCCCGATGTGTATTTTTATGCGTTAAAAATTATTCGATGTGTAGTTTTACGCGTTTCCCGATGTGTATTTTATGCGTTGATGCGTATTCTACGCGCTGCTCGATGTGTATTTTTACGCGTCGCGAAAAATTCCCCGATGCATATTTTTACGCATTGGTAAAATTTTAATGCGTACTAGACGCGTTATTATGCAGTTTGGCGAACTCTGCAACGAAATCTCAGCATACTTTTCTGCAACGCAAGAAAAAAAACTTCAAAATATTAATTACTGACATAAATGGTCGACGCACGATTTAAAAAAAAAAAAAAAAAACTCCGATGCCAGGCAATGACACTGACATTCTGCACTAAACGATTTTCAACAGCTTGCCGCTGCACTGCGCAAGAGCTTCAGGCCGAACTCCGCCCACGTCCACCACCACAGCGAGCTACGCTCAATGTCCCCAGAATGTTGCATGCTGCGGAGGGAGGGTTTTCACTTAGAATGACTCAGCACAAGGCCAGTCATTCTAAGTGACCTTTCTCTTAAATACACCCCTGATTAATATGGTAATAGTATAGTTTAGACACACCTGGCAAAAAATCCAGTGTCCAATTGAAATTTACCCGTCATATGGCTTTGTCACACACAACTGTTTCATCGATGAAGGTTCAAGTCTTTTCAGATGCAAATCAGTAGGACAGCATAAAAATCTAGGAGAAAATATTTTTACCAGGTACTACCGTAATTTAATGTTAGTCTTATAAATGTATTGTGTTTATTAAATTATTACGCTGGATTGTAATACAGTCGCCCAAAATGGTCACACTACCTACTCGACCCCGTAAAGTAAATGTCGAGTGAAGGGGGCCTCGTTTTGGGTTGTGCCTAGGGCCCAATTCTGTGTAAATCGGGCCCTGTTCACACTGGCTCCATGCTTAACAAAATTTTCATGGATCCTAATACTCAGATTCTTGCAGCCAATGATAAGGCAGTTCCATGAGTAGAATGTGTCAGAATCTTATAATTATTTGGTAAATCATCCCCCTGAAATGTAAGCTATCTACTGGAAAACCACATAAAAGAAGAGTTTTAAACACTTGTGTCTTCCATGCATAAGTAAGATGCATAAGGAACTGGAGATCTATTTTGTCTACAAGCAGTTTTACATTAGTGGAATTGTCATGAAAAACTACAAATTACAGAGCTTAGACTTCATCATATATGGTACACGCACAAACATTTTTTATAAAAATATTTTCATATAACTTTTTTTTTATAATATGGTACATGCACAAAAAAAATTGTCAGCATTGTTGTAATCCAGGATAATTTTTTGCACATTCTGTGTGACCATGCTTAAACAGCAGCAGTAAATGGAAAATGAACTATAGATAAGTTTGGATCAGATTTGTATCGAAGAAGTTTTACAGAATACCTTTGGCTACATTACCATGTTCAAAAGCTACCAGAACTGGTGCATCATGATGAAATTACTTTAATCTCAAGTTTGGATCAGCACGGCATTGACAGAGAAGTTCCACACATTCTGTGTGACCATTTCTAGCAGCAGCTATATATGGGGTCCCGTGAAATTTTTTCAATCTAAAGTTTGAATGAGCATAGTTCTCAAGGAGAAGTTCCACGCATTCTGTGAGACCATTCTTAGCAGTAACTGTAAGTTGAGTCCAATGAAATTCCATGTCTGGATGAGCACTGCACCAAAGGAAATATTCCACAGCTTTTATGTGAAAATTCTTATCAGTAGTGGCAAGTTTATTCCTGTCAAGTTTATCTAAGCTCACGTTTGGATCACCACATTTGGAAAGAAGTATTCGTACACATTGTATAAGAAGTCTTATAGCAGCAGCAGCACCGAGTGGAGTCTTCAATAATTTATCCTGTTTTACATATGAATTAGCAACATATTTGAGTAGTTTCACATATTCTGTATGACCATTTTCAACAGCACTAAGGAATGATTCCTGCAAAAATGTATCTACCCATACTTTGGGATCAGCATGGTAATCAAGGAGTACTTTTACACATGCTGTATGACCATTTTCCGAAGCAACAATGAGCAAAATCTCTAGCGACATTGTGTTCAAGTTTGAATGAACATAGCAGTCAAGGAGTATTTTTAAACATTCTGCATATCCATTCTTTACAGCAGTAATGAGTAAGAATTTCAGTAAATTGTCTATGTGCAAGTTCTGATTCACAATATAATCAAGCAGCATTTTTACGCATTTTGGGCGATCATTTCTACAAGCTGCTACGAGTGGAATCACACTCATGTTTGGATCAGCATTGTGGGCAAGGAATCTTCTTACACATTTCTGGCATCCATCCCTTGCAACAGCAATCATCAACAATAACAACAATGTGTTCATGTTTTGATTAGCATTGTACAGAAAAATCAGTAGAAAACATTCTCTGTTTCTAAGATGTGAGGGAACAGCATTTTTTGCTTCATACTTTTTCTTTTGCTTCATATTTTTCTGGAAAAGTAGAAAACAAAAAGAATTAGAATCAAAACTGCAGATACAACAAATGGTCTCGCTAATTTCAAAACAATGAACGATAATATTTCAGCACTGTTCTACTTTGAAATAAATTCTCTGAGATCCTTTACATAAAACAAATAAAAATTAGATGGAGATATCAAGTAGTGCCAAAACTACTATTAAGTGATGCTTAAGAGCCCAAAAGAAGACAATGAAAATAATTTTTTTTTAACTTAAACACACTAAACATTTTTTTAATTTTGGGGGGTTACCTCATAGGCATGGATTTTGCCGAAACTTACACCACAAACATATATCTGAATTGCCAGTACAGGTCCACAATCCTTTTTCAGAAACCCTTGGGCCAGTTGTGTTTCTGATTTTAGAATTCTTTGGATTTCAGAATAAAGGTAGTGCCCCCAGTGGAACCTAGTGTAGCACCCCATAATCAAACATTAATACTGCAGCAAAAACATATGAATACTCACTTTAAGTGGGATAAATAAAGACTACAAATACTTGTACAGTTTATTTATAGAGTAATATATTGATAAATGAAAAAATGGGATACTGTAATTATAGACCATAAATACTCTACGCGAGTGTTTGCATCCCTGTCCTACAGCCATCTAGTCTGCGATTTTTCTGGGGTTTTCCGCAGACTCCCCGTGCTTGGGGTTGTGAATGCATAGATGGTTCCCTGTGAAGTAAGCCCCGGATCCACTCTGTCCCTTAGCCGTATGCAGCAAAGGAATGGCAAGCCGGCTGCATTAATTTGCCAGTAATCCTCAAGGGCGCATAGTCATCTTTGTGGAACTTAACCCGCCATGGGCGGACAAGAGAGAGAAATACTCAAGGTCATTTTATTTCAAGAAAAACATTCGGTAAAACTTGAACATACACAGCTTCAAATGAACCGTAATCAAATACATTAATATTTCTGCAGAGAAAGTTTTTTCGTGGAGTTTGACAGACAGACAAAGAAAAAACTTCAGTTTTTGGAACTTTTCGGATGCCGGATTGTGGACCTATACTTGCAGTTCCTCACGTAATATTAATCACAACAGAAAACTTGAAACTTACATTACCCTGGAGCAGAAATTGAACTCTTGTCTCCCAATTTCAGAGAGTTCAAGCTGCTATACATTATTTCCAAGTTTTCTTCTTCTTCTTTTCTAAAGGTTAATAGACAGTAAGGTTTGCTCATCCTGCCTCCCTCGCAGCGGAAGTGCCGGTCCCTTACGTAGTGACGTCAGTGTACCACACGATGCAGCTAGCAGGACGGATAGACTGTTAATACAATTGAAGCACTTGAGGGAGAAATGTCAGCAACTTTTTACTCAAATACGCTCTGAATCTGAAAGCTTGCAACCAAGATGTAATGCAAAAGCACATCTGTAATATAATAAGAAAAAACGGACATCCATGTGAATATTTTATTTAGAGTAAACCGAGAATGTGAAGAAACTTATTATGCATTTCTTTCATTTTTTTTTAAATCTGTTTAATCTAAATATCTAAATAGGATATTGACATGACACTAAGGAAAAGTGCAGGGACAGTGATTATACCTTCTAATTTATTTATATGCAACTGTAATACTGTCTTTAAATAAATTCAAAAGAAGGAAAAAAACTTATAAGATTATGCTGTCAGAACCTCATGAAGAAATCCTTTTATGCAGAACAAATAAAAACTTGAGTAGCATTCCACTAACTTGCTTAATTAAAAAGTTGGAAATTAATTTCACTAAATGCTCTGTTATTATTTGTAACTAATCGCTGAACAGAAAAGTTAAAATCATGGATCTTTGCAATTTTTGTTTGTTTGTTTCTTTAGTCATATTTTATTCGCTAAATTTTGAGAACTTTAAGAATCGGGACATTATTTAACGTAAAAAAAATTATTTCTTCACTTACCTTTGTCATGTTCCTTAGGTAACTGTTTTAACTAGTTTTCTCTTCTTGGGTTGGCAATATATTTTTTGCTGAGCGTTAATATGGCGCATACGGATCATAATTCAGGTTTTCATGAATAGTTTGATGGCAGAGTGCACATTTGGAGGGAACTGATGGGCAGAAGCTTCCACTGCGGTGTGAACAATTCTTTTAACTTTCCTTAAATTATTTTTCCCATGTAGTTTAAAAAAAAAATTCTAGTTGGATAACCATGCATCCACTCATTTGTTGGATGTTGCAAGCAGCCTCTGCTTATGACGCTAATCCAGGCGCAAAGAATTCCTTTTTCTTGCACTAGGTTTAGAAGTGCATTTTTGTCCCCCAGCCTAGGACATGTTGTTTGGCATTTAAATGCAACATATCAGCAAGGTATCGTAAAGCTTGGTACGATATGCTGTCACTAGAAGAATTCCAGGTGAACATTTAATTGTAGCTACCCATCGGTGCAACGTTGACAAAGCAGGAAGCGGAATATTAACTTTATTTCTCAAGTAGTGATATGCTCTCCTGGAAACGGTTCTTAATGTTATTGCAGCTGCAATATCAGTAGAATTCCAAACAATCTGTTTTTGGCCTAACAACTGTCCTGGAGTAAACACTGTAGAAAGCAAATTTTTTATGCACATTTCTCTGTCTTTTTTCTCATCTTTCCGTAACCTTCGCAATTCTAATAATTCTTTCTGCATTTGATTCTGTTTTACTTTGAGGACTTTTACACGTAAAGTTAGACTATGGTTTGAAGAGCTCAAATATAATATTTGTTTTTTTAGCTTTTCATTTTCCTTCATCAAAATATAATTTTCCTTCAATAGAATTTCATTTTCTATTTTCAGGTCTTTCATACATTCAATTTCAGTATTTTCATCATTGGCACTCCACACGTCTTCCAAAATTTCCTCTGCATTATCAGAGTTTATCAAATCGCCAACAAGATCAGTTCGTTTCCTTTTCTCCTGTCTGTTCTTTCTCTCTGAATTAGAATTTACATTAAAGTTTCCCGGGAGGTTTAAACTTGGTACAGCTGTGTCCTTTAGCATTTTGCGGATAGGCAAACCTAGTAGTTCATTCCTTAAATCGCGTTTGTAGTCGTCCTCAGGAAAATGTTCCGAACAAATAGCTGAATTCATTTCGTTGAAACTGTCAGCTCGTTTGCATCTCGATTTCCATGTTTTACGCAAAACTTCATTTTTCGGAAACCTATGGTAATGAATGCCATTCCTTCTGGTTTTCGAATAATAATTTTGACATGTTGCTATTGCGCACGAACCAGGCATGTTCAGTGTTTAACATACACTGCTGGACAATTGCTAAGGACGGATCATACACGGCTATATAGCGCATAAAAAACTAAGTGTGGTTGGATGCCAAGTGAAATAAAATAATTTCAGAATGCCAGGACATTACAAGAAAGACAATTTATTGTGCTCTGAAATCCAGAAGGCTTTCGAACGTGTTCAAGGGACAAACAGGCCATTTTGTGCAGAATACGTAAACGTGAAAAAAATGCCATTACCGTCCGCAGGCGTTCCGCGGTAAGATGTCAATACGTGATATGGCCACCATGGAGGGCGATGCAAGATTCCACACGTCGTGTCATGCTTTGCACAACATTATCAAGCAGCTGTTGGGATAATTTATCCCATTCTTCTGTCAGTGCACGGATGAGGGTGTCCTTGTTTATTGGAGGGCATTGTCGACCAGCAAGAGTCCTCCCCAAAGCATCCCACATATTTTCAATGGGATTCAGATCTGGAGAACGTGCTGGCCATACGAGGCGTTGAATATCTTCGCTCTCAAGACACTCCTGGACAGCGACTGTTCGATGACATGTTGCGTTGTCGTCCATGAAAACGAATATATCACCAACAGCACCACGGAACATGCGAACATGAGGTAGCAGAACATCATTAATGTATCGTTGGCCAGTCATAGTCCCAGTTGGAAGCACATAGAGGGACGTACGGCCATTGATCATGATGCCAGCCCATACCATGACACTACATGTCGGATATCGGTCCCTTTCCTGTATGTTTGCTGGACAATATGTAGTACCACTATCACGCCAGATCAGTTGTCGTCGACAATCAGACGACAGACTGTATCTACTCTCATCTGAGAAGAGGATAGCAGACCAGTCGTTATCAGTCCAATTGCGATGTTGATGGCACCATTGCAAACGGGCGGTACGGTGACGTCTGGGCAATGGGATGCACACAACAGGACGGCGGGCGTATAGTCCTCCTTCATGCAAACGTCTGGCGACAGTTTTTCGGGAGATCCGCGTGCCAGTAGCAGCCATAAACTGATTTGCTACCTCACTAGTTGTGCTGCGCCGGTGTCTTTTTGTTGATAGCACTATGTACCGATCTTCTGCAGGTGTCGTACTGCGAATAAGACCTCCCCCGTGACGTTTGCTACACTCTCCATTTGTTTGAAATGAGTTCCAAAGCTTTGAAACAACACTGTGGCTGACGTCGAACTCCCTGGCAACATCTGTTATTTTTCGTCCTTCTTCAATCTTGCCAATAATACAGCCACGCGTAAAATAATCTAGGTGATGTCGGGATGACATACTGAAAATTGCAAGTTCGTCAATTGATTCTTTCCCTTTCAACTTTGCGTTTGAACAACAACGGTCAACACGCGTCAAATCCTTTATATCTCTTATCAGCGCTATGACGTCACGAACAAATTCGGCAATCCAAAATTTGCATACGCACAACACGTCTTACTGTATCCCGCACTTATGCTAATTTCCACATTTTCCTGCCTTCCATTTTATGGTTGCTATCGTTGCTATTGTCATCCGTCCTTAGCAATTGTCCGGCAGTGTATAACCAAGGAAAAGATAATTTGTTTGCTACAAATACCTAGCTTCAAATGAGACAATGTAGCTTTCAGACCCTGAACCAGAAAAACGGGAGCAAGCAGCTTTAGGCGGATGGGGTGTGGAGATCTCCGGGACTGTGACGTCACGAAGATGGCCCCTGAGACAGTGCTCAGCGGAAGTGTCGGATGAGCATAACCTTGGAGTCTACTAACCTTGTTCTTTTCTAAGGGTCATTCAATGTCAAATCAACACAGAAAAATAGCATTTTCAACCTGTCCACTTTGAATTTTTATGAAATTTTGTAGATTCATTGATACACACACAAGAAATGAATGTGTGCCAATTTTTAGTACAATAGCTTTTAAATTTCCTGAGATATGAGGTCATAAAATTCAAGAAATTTGTCAAATTTCGGTGTTTCGTATGTCGTAAAAGTACTTATAAACCAAGTTCTTTTTAACATGGGAGTGACGAGTTTTGTTTTTTTTTCTTTGAAAATTCTTTTCACTGGCTTTAAAATGATATATTGCTTAATGTATAATTTAAAAAAATTAATTTCCAGGTCACACAACTTAAAATTTGACCTTGAATTTCTCGAAAAGTGACTTTTTTTTAATGATATGTGAAATTACATGACATCGTGATAATGTGTTGTAAATTTGAGGGTGGCAATTGAAGGGCATCTATAGTTATGAGGAATTGTTAAATTTACATGCTTGGTAAATTTACCATGACTAAAATATGCATGTTCCACTGATCAATTGAGAAGCTTTATAATCTAGTCAACCAGCAGAATATAAAGAAATGCATATGCACTACATTTGGTGATGGGTTACTCTTGTTTATAAATCATTTTATGCAAAATTTATAAAAAATATTAAAACTTTCATACTAATACCTTAGCAGTTCAGCTTCAAACACAAGGGTACATGTTATAGGCTGAAAAGATTTTACTTAATGCACTTGAACTTGGCACTGATATCTAATTTTAAAATCTTCAAAAATTCATCTTGTTCAGTGATGACAATTTTATATTGTAACCACTGTAAAATAAAGAGCAAAGTTTGTATCGAGTGTATCACAGGAAAATGTTTTCTGTGTGATGCTTTGTTATTTTGCATTTAGACTGCTCACTTCAAACTGAGAAACAATTGCACTCTAGTGTAAATGCCATAATCGGCATAAGTTTTCTAGCTGTATGTTTTTTTTGTTTTTTTTTTTTTGACTGGAGGTTTAATGACCACCATGAGCAACACAGTGGGCTATAAGCAGTCACCTGTCCCTAATTTAGGGCCACTGGTTCCAAGGAAGGGAGAGAGCCAGCATCGCAAGACACAAACACAAGATCCATGTTTCACCGGGATTTGAACCCGGACCCATCTCGGACAAATGATCAGAAGTCATTGCTTAGGCCACTGCACCACAGAGATGGGATTTTTTTCCATTTCAAAATGTGGCTGTAATAGCTTTTGTTCAGTTTCATACTGACTTTCACTGAGGTATTCTAAATTACAAGCTGGCATATGTTTGATTGTCCAGTTATATAATTCATAAGGTGTCATAATCTGCATTATTACATGGCCTTTGTAAACTTCTTTTAGCTGCAAGACTTAAAATTGCCACCACAAGCGCTATTACCGTGGGATGCTGCATAAAAGTTCCACTGAGCAACTGTTCAAAATCTATTTTAGCTGGAAATTTATCAATTTTTTTTCTGTTCTTACATTATGCTGATCCATATGAATAATGAAAAATGTTTGACTTTTTTTAAAACTTTTTTCATTGAAATATGCAAGCAATGCTGAAAAGGATGAACTACTGCATTGTGTTGCAATCTCTCCAAAATTACAGCATAATTTGTGCATTCAGTTTTCCCTGATTTTTTTGTAATATGCAACAAATGGGTGAATTGTGGTTTGAAAATTATTCCAATGGAATCCTTGAGCAGAATCTCGCAACAGAAATTAACAATGCTTAGAGAGAGAAAAAGAAAAACTGCATATTACCAAAAATTCACTAGCTTGCTAATTTGCTTTTATATCATTATGAAAAGCTATAAATAAATGTCTTAGATGAACAATAATTTTTTCAATAAGAAGCAAACAGAATTATATAATCACCAATGGTTTTTGTTAGTGTCAGTGTTCAACAATTTGTGGATATTCACTGCTTGTAAGTTATACCATCAATTACATTAGAATCAAACAAATCATTAAAATTAGTTTAAAATTTTTCAGTTCCTGGACATTTTTTTTTATTCACCTAAATAGTAAGCTGGTGAAGGTGATTCACACTGTGAAGTCTTTACATGTTTAAATTTTTGACCTGCATCACGCTTGGCAGATAACTCTTCCTTTTTGTTATCTAATTAGCATTAATTTGACATTTTGTTGAATAGTAGTACACACTGCACAGATAACGCGAGTCGAACAAGTACGTTAAATGACTGCCCCCAGGTTGGAAACCCCCCCCCCGTTATGTTGGATATCCATTCCTACTCCACCCTGACTTTCTCTCACCTTTCTATGAGCAACATCATACTTGTACGGTGGCACCATCTACTGTGCTCTCTCTCTCACTTACAAACTGTTCTGTCAAAGTCGCTAGACTTGCTCTCACTCCTTCCGTTTCTGTGCCCTGCCCAAAAGGTGGACCCGCTGTAGGTGGTATGGGCCTTCTCTGTGGGCGGAAGTCTTACATTGAAAATGACTGGCTGTCTCTATCTTCCGAACCAGATAACGCGAGTGCCACTTGTGCCAGCAAGAGCACATTTTTGGCATTCATTCACAAAACTTGGAAAATCCAATTTTTAGAATGAGATGTTGCCTTGCAAAATAATATGTATGCTTCCTGCAAATTGAAGCAATGCAAAAAATAGAAGTTTTCGAAATCCACCAGAACAAAATAAAAGTTAATGGAAAATACAAGAAAAAATTGAAGCATTTTTTTTCAAAGTAAGTTGATGCATTTTTATTAAATTAAAGCACTTTTTTCTAATGTTTTTCATTTAAAAAATGCAACTTACAAGTCTCATTTTGACAAAAAAAAAAAAAAAAAAAAAATTTGGGGGGTGGTGGATGCCCTTTTAAACATGCTCGTGAACAGCTTTTAAGTTCCTGATTTTTAAATCTGATTTGTAACATTACACTAAGGACAAATCTGATAGGCTTTTAGAAGGAAAGAGCACTGTCACATTGGCTAAAGCAGAGTTTTTTATTTATTGTAAATAAAGCAATTATAATAAGGAATCTTATTTAACCGTTATTGGGAAATCAAGCATTAAATAGGTATTTTATATTGGTAAATATTGATCCCCCCACCCAAATGTTACACAATAAACTTTAATCCATGCATTGTAATTAAAAAAAAAAATATGTAGGTAGGAATATGTGCAAAACATTTTGAAACGTGACTTATTGAAAACAAAATTTCTTTGTAACTGTAGAAGCTGTTAAATTGCCACTCCCAAAATTTTATGATATGTCAAGGATATCAAGAAGTTCAACATATATATATATATTTAAATTAAAATGTCACTTTTTGAAAAATTTAAATTTCAAATAAAAAAATTAAATAAATAAAAAAAATTTAATTGAAAAGGAAATTTTATGAAATTTTTATGTTAAAACTTGTTTAATAAGCTTTCTATTGATATCAGAATCAACTGGATAACATATTTTTATCTCAAGATATTAAAAGTTAAATGGTTATGAATTTTTAAAAAAAGCACAGAAATTCAAAATTTTGACCTTTTATTTTCAAAACAATCCAAAGGAAAATTTAAAAAATAAAATAAAAAAAATACTACTTTACTATGTAAGGACTACTTTCACACCAATTTTTGTTAAAATCAGAGATGTCAAGGTTGAATGCTGTGTTGATTTGACACGGACTGACCCAATTACGTGAGAAACAGCAAATACTGGCAATTCGGTGATGTCTGATTGCTGTGTTAATAATTGTGATGCATTTCCACGTATTATGTGAATATTTCTTCCTCTCAATTTCAGTTTTTTAATCACAGATAGTATATGTAGAGAGAAGACAGAATCCAGATTTTTTTTCCAACAAGTAACCAAAGGAAAGGGAAGGGGTCCTCTCAATCCTTATGTCTTATTTAAAAAACAATGAATTGATTGTTTTATTAATAAATTTGTATGTCTGAAACTAATCATTCAGATGCATCATTTTAAAGGTAAGATGGTCATTCTCTTCTAAACCAGCAACTTGGAATTTTCCTTAAATTTGCAAACTTTTTTGAGAAGTTAAAATTTAAAAAATGTTTTCTTTGAAAATCAAAAATTTATATCTGATGTGTAAATGAAACTTGCCTTAAATATTGGTATATTGAAACCGAACTAATTTTTCTCCACATTTAATTTCATATTTTAATGTTTACCGGGTTGCCAAATTTTCAGAAAGTTACCTATTTTGAGGGCAAGATAAATTTAAGGTGCCCAATTGTTATGACACCAAAATGTTCACCTGGCACCTGAGTTTTTAAATTTTGTTTTGGAAATTTTGTTTTTCAAAATTTGGGTTTCTGTAATGAAACAATCTCTTTTAAGATCATTCCATGTCAGATAAACACAGAACTAAACCTTGAGATCTCCGATTTAAACCAAAACTGGCGAGAAGGTAGTCCTTTCATAGAAAAACAAAATATATATATATATATATATATTTTTTTAATTTCGTTTGGATTGTTTTGAAAATCAAAAAGGTTAGAACTTCGAATTTTTCTGCATTTTTGAAAATTTGTAACCATTCATTAATATTTTGAGATAAAAATGTTATCCAGTTGATTCTGATTTCAATAGAAAGCTTATTAAACAAGCTTTAAGATAATACAAAAGTCATGGTAAAATTCCCCTTCCAATTTAATTTTTTTCAAAAAATTATATGTTGAACTTCTTGATATCTTTGACATATAATAAAATTTTGAGTGGCCATCTAACAATTCCTAAAGTCAAAGAATTTTTTTTTTTTTAATTTCAAAATGTATCACATATATTTGAAATTAAATAATTTCAAATGTATCAAATATATGGGGGGGGGGCAATGGTTGCCAACATACGATACCTTTGTAATGCTTAATTTTTTGATGATGTGTAAATAAGATTCCCTACTGTTGCTTTATTCAAGACAAGCATATTTTATTAATTCCCAGCTAAGTTAAACCCATTGGTCTTAATCGTTGTCGTAAAAAATCTTAATAAGATGTGTCAGAACAAGAACATAATATTCCATTATACATGTCTAATTATTTTCTTGTTCTGCATTTGCGAGAATAGATTAGTGTTTTGCTGGTGGAACCCTTTAAGTGGCCAAAGTATGTGAACCATATAGTGCCCAAGATTTTCTGCAATTTCCAAACAGAAATGTTCAGGAAAGCAACCTGATCTTGCGAAAACTACGGCAAAACAATTCCTTTTCCCCACTCATCTCAGTGGTACAGACCATAAACCTGTCAGGTGGGAAAATATCCCCTCTAGCCTTACATTCTCTGCTTCATGACCCAAGGCATGACGGGGAAGGGATAGGATAGTCCCGCTGACATAGACATTATATCATGCCAATGGGTAGAAACATCTCTTGTTTCATAGGTTTGCTGCTATTGTGACAGCCCTTTTAGTAGATAAATTAATCAGTCAGAAAGCAGGGGTCATGCTGCCCATCACATTCTTTGCAATTTGTGAGAAAAAAAAATTGTTTTGGCAATGGAGTTGGTCAAAACTTTAGGAACGCAGCATTTTCTGATGTGCAGGTTCACTTGTTGCAGTCTCTTTTGAGAAAGCCAATATATTCGTTTGAACCGATTTCAGCCCATTTTGCTAACCCTGAGTTAATTCGTTCCAGCCGGATAAAGGGTTGAGGCAAAGAATAAAAGTGGAAGCTCTGTTCCACAAATGCTAACCAACTGTGCCAGGAGAGCCAGTGAATTGCCCGGTGTCCTGAGCTATGCAGGTGGAAGTGGAGACAGACGTGAAATGGTGGGGGCCAGTCCTAACAGGGTGCACATGAAATGTTAAGGTGCGAAAGATGGATGTCATGGGAGCATTGGAGAATGCAAGAATTGATGGGAACAGCAGTCTTGTAACTGAGGTGCAAAATACCAAAATCTCAGACTAGTGACATTTTCTGCTGACTGGTGGACAAGTATTATATTTTTTGACCACTGCTGAGCTCGCTGGCATCATGCTGGATGGATGCATGCTGCTGAACATATTTCCAGAAGGCACCCTGACCACTGCACACTACAGGAATGATGTGCTCGTTCCTTATGTACAATGTTTTAGGCGAGATGTTGACCTCACAGTTCCCTTTTTATGGACAATAACGCCTGTCTCCATAGCGCTCGTCAAGTGAATGAATACCTGGATGGAAGATATTCTCAGGATAAAGGGACCAGCATGATGTCTGAACCTGAACCCAACAGCGCATGTCTGGGATGCCCTGGGAAAAGCAATTGCAAGCTGGCAGCCCCCATCTCAGAACCCTCAAGACTTCATGTTTGTCAATGTCACATCAAGACATTTGCCCCTCGAAACATGCACTACTTGCTACATTACTTTTGGACAGGCATGCTTCCTCATGTGATGATATCATTCGATTTCTGTTGTGCATTGCTGCAAAATGGATATACACTATATTGACAAATGTCACCAGACACCTAGAAGAGAAACACAACATAGCATTTATTGATATACATTAGTACAGTACTGGTCCACCTTTGGCCTTAATGCATGCACTGACCCTTCGAGACATGGTTTCGACAAGGTTTTGGAACACAGCAACAGGTATGCGCTTCCATTCAATATATAATGTTGCCACTAACTGTTGCTTAGTAGTAGGCCTTTGTTCCAAACTTCTTATGCGGTGCTCTAATTCATCCCATAGGTGAACTATGGGATTATTTAAGATCGGGGCTCTGTGCAGTCCAGTCCACACACGATATGGAATTATTGTCAAACCACGCTGTGACAGTCCTTGCTTTATGGCTTAGGGCATTATCCTTCTGGTACCAACAAGGCTCAGTTCCATAGTACTGCCACAGAGTTGGTAGGGCATAATTGTCCAGAATATTGAGGTAGGCATGCTGGTTAACAGGTTTGTCCATGACAACCAATGGCAGTGGTGGAAGTGCAGAGTACTCATTTTGGAGCAGCCTCTGGTGCAGGAAAATCTACATTTCGGAGCAGCTAATAAAATGATACCCTGAGCATGGTGTTTGGAAGGGGAAATCTATATTTTTCAGCACCAATTAATACTTGGAAAAACACGGCAAAATTTCCAAGCATGATTACTCACAATTACGCAATAATGGTAGTTCTAGTTTTACATTATGTAAAATCACTAGCTTTCAAAAGTGAAAAATCTGAACTATCACAGTCTTTTCATGAGCACATTGTTAAAACTAATTTCGGAAATAATTAGCATATAATGAAAATGTTAAGATAAAAAATTAATTATATACATTCTAAACCTTTTTCACAAATTAAAACTATTTAATAACTAAATGCTTACCATTTAATTACAGCTTTGCTGTTTCATTTTCCATTGAATGAGATTCATATTTATAATACTACATCACTGTGCTACTAAATGTGATTTAAAATTGTCAGTTTTATGCTAGTAAATCTTCATGTCAAAGTCATATGATGAAGGTTGGTGTATAGGAGAACTGAACTCATTATTTAACAGGGATATTATATATTATCACTTAAACAGAATCTTTTTCAGGAGTCTGCAATGCAGAAAGGAAAAGCTAAAAACCTGTCTGCAAGATAAAGAGAAGCCTAAATATTTTTCTAGAAAATTTATTCTGCACCACAACGAAGCAAAATTTTAGAAAATTGGCAAATTTGTGATTTTGATAACTGTACAAATTAGTATTTAGCCACAATTATCAAACTAGCTTTTCCATAAGAAAAAAAGAAAGATTTTATTTTATTCAGAATTTAAACATCATTCCTTAAATGCTTTTGAATTTTTTTAAATAATCAGGAAGTATAAATAACAGTAAATAATTTGAAATTTGTAAAATGAATTTTTCTTTTAATTTTGCATTTAGTCAATTGGTTAAATTTTCAACTCCATCCTTTAAAGGGTGTTCCATCTGATACAATTGTGCTCTTATTATTTCCTTCAGCAATTCTGTTGTACTGGAGGCCTCATCAGCTGATGATTCACCCAGCTGTGTAAGCGTAATGATCATGTCAAGTGTGGAAATGATAGCAATCATATACGTTGTTTGAAATCTCTTTTGTGGATTGACTGCCGTTTTTGAGAAAAATTTAGTGAATTTGTTAAAATGTGGTGGGAGCATTTTCACTGATATAATTAAACCCCAAAAATAATAAAATTAAAGTGAGAAATAAGGCAAGAGTTCTTGTAAAGAAAAAAACTTCCCCCTCATCAATCTGAAAGTAAATAAAAAAGAAAAAGAATTGTGATCGTCAGCTATTGGAATGCTGCGTAATGCAACCATGGAAATGCAACAAGAGACATTAAATATACGATTTTAAAAGGTAGAAATATGATTTTAGTAAAACGCACACATACACACAAAAACTTTCACCTCAATCTACCTAGGATAAAGCTATCTCAAAGAATGAAAAAAAAAGCAAAAAAAAAAAAAAAAACCTGCGACTCAACTTTTGGAATGCCATTGAAACGGAGAACGAAATGTTGCAAACGCTAAAAAAATATGGCTCTTCAAAAAAACGCACACACACTTCTTTAATCTAACTGAAACAAAGCTATCTGGAAGCTAAATATGGAAAATTTGTAATCATCAGCTCCCGGAATGCTGCATAATATGCCCGTAAAAACGGAGCAGTGACGACAAAAAATGCGAAAAAATATGATTGGGAGGGGGGGGGGGAGCTTCATAAATCTAACTGAGATGAAGCCATCTGGAAGAACGAAAAAAAAAAAAGAAAGAGTTTTGACATCAAGTTCCGAAACACCGACGGCCACAAAAACGGAGAAGAGAACGTTGGAAACGCTTTAAAAATATTGGTCTTGTAAAAAAAAAATAACACATCTAACAAGTGTGATTATACGGATGCCAAAAAAAAAAAAAAAAAAAAAATTGCGGCCATCAGCTCCCGGAATGCCGCGTAAGACGGGCGTTGTGGAAATGGAAAAGCCTTGCACAAAATCATCGCTTCCTAGCTTTATTATTGAGTGAAAGCAACATGTCTCTTCAACTTGTAGTTATCTGTATGTAAAATAAGGAAGAAAGAATTAAAATAAAATGAAATACAATAATTGCCTACGTAATCTGTCGATATAACTTCATGTCTGGAAGTGGGATACAACATTAAAATTGTGCCAAAATTTTCCTTTCCTTTGCTTTAAAATTGAAAGGAAGGCTAGAAACAATGCATGTCGAGGGTAAAAAAAAAAAAAAAAAACGATCTACCTACCTTTCCGAAAATCTAAGACGGATGTCACAATGTTGTGCTGTTTCTGCTCTGTGGTGAGTTCAGCAAATAGTAAAGAATTAAGAGTGGATTTTAAGTACTTTGTACTCATGTACACTGTTTCTCACGTTATAATTAACCATATATCAACGGGTCAATCCTCCATTGCATCCCGTCAAAATTTCAAACCATTCATGATAAAAATTATAAGTTGTAATGAAACATCTATTGAAAACAGAATCTTTAAGCATAACTTACATTTTATATCAGATGCATATTGCTGATTGATAGTCCGACGAACTATCAATCAGCAATACAGTTGAAACCGTTCAGGAAAGGAACGTATGTGTCATTGATGTCAACTCCTGCCATTCTTCCCCGTTTGCATTTTAGGGTCTATCGTACACTGGCGTACAAAAATTAAGGACAAGACGGTTTTTCAAATGTAACGTCGTGCAGAAGTGCTCCGCATCGACTTAAATCATACCATAAGATCCCCAAGATGTAAGAATATGGGACAAGTGAGCAAAACCGTTCAAACAAGGAATCCAAAGGATATAAAGGCACTTTATTGAAAAGGTAGCTTCGAGCACAACTGTACAGAAACGTACATGTGACAGGCGGCTGCCAAGAAAAATCCAGTCTTTAGTAGGGGATATGATTACCTCTGACTGCGTTGCAGGATTTCCAACATCTGTCCATGCTGAGGACGAGGTTGTCAAGGAGCTGTTGAGGCATTGCGGCCTATTCCTCTTGTAGCGCCAATCGCAGCAGCGGAATCGTTGCTGGTGGCTGGCGACGTGCTGCCACCAAGCGTCTCCCAAGAAGGTCCCACACGTGTTCAATTGGATTTAGGTCCAGGGACCTTGCGGGCCAATCCATGCGTTGAATATCTTCACTCTCCAACAGCTCTGCGACAGCCACTGTACAATGAGATGTAGCGTTGTCGTCCATGAAGAGGAACTCGGGACCCACAGCACCTCTAAACATACCCACGTGACGCACAAGAACCTCGGTACAATAGCAGACACCAGTGATAACCTCCTTGGAAGATGTGGAGGTCAGTACGGCTACCAAGCACGATACCGCCCCAAACGAGAACTCCTCCACCTCCAAGCCGGTCCCTTTTGATGATGTTGGAGTTGCAGGTGTGATTGCGTGTTCCCTGCTCTCTCCAGATGTGTATACGTCCAGAATCGCTCTTCAGACTAAATGGGCTCTCATCCGTAAAGAGAACTTTACCCCATTGCCGATGTGTCCAGTTCTTGCGTTCCTGGCACCAAAGAAACCGCAGTCTCCGATGAGCAGGCGTTAATAGGACACACCGTACTGGTCGTCATGCAAATAGACCACCTTTGTGCAGCCTCCTGGCCACGGTAAAACACGATAACGGGTGTCCAGTTGTCTGTTTCATGTGCCTCGCGATTTCTCCCGCTGTCTGCCGTCTGTCTCTTCTCGCCTGTAGGACAACATACCGGTCGTCCGCTGCCATCGTTGCTCGTGGACAACCACTGCTAAACTCTCGGACAGCTGTTCCTGTGGTTTGAAATGCTCTCCAAGCTCGTGAAACGATGCTGTGAGCGATCCCGAACTCCTCAGCCACACTAGTCACACTTCGACCTTCTTCCCAACTTCCCAATGACACGACCTCGGTTAAAGTCATCCAGATGTCGTCTACTGGATTGCCTGTTGGCCATATCACACAGTGGCAGAAACTCAACGTCGTTCAAACCAATGTACACTGTGCAATAGCTTTCACCGAATTGCTCAGCGTACACCGCCCGTGTGCTTTATACCCCCCTCCCCCCACGTCATGCTGCATATATGCGCATGCCCTACCATACCGGACCCTAGTCTATCTCCTGAGTGGTCTTTCGGTCCATTCTTCCTGCTTGTTCCGCTGTTATGCTAATTTCTCCTCTGCGTCCTTAATTTTGGCACACCAGTGTATATTAATATACAAGGGTTCTCCAAAGTAATGGAAACACCTCGCTGAAAACAGTGATTTTGGTTAGCTTCATATTAATTAAAACACCTTGCTGATAAATAATAGAAACACCTCGCTGAAAACAGTAAATTTTGCCCTAGCTTGATTCAAAAGGAAGAAAATTTGTTAAAAATGCAAGGAGTCATTTATAAAGTGACCTGCAGCTGTGAAAAATACTAAATAGGAGAAACAGGTCGTAGGCTGGAAACTCGCATCGCGGAGCATAAGGCAGCAATAAAAAATTGTTCAAACAAGACAGTGTTAGACAGACACGTTAGAGAAACTGGACACCGCGTGGACTGGGACTCTTTGACTGTCATTGGATATCAATCCAACTTCCTGAAGCGAAAATTGAAAGAGGGACTTGAAATTGGAAAATACCAGAACTTCATTAATGATTATGTAAGGGATTTTTGCTGCCTAACATCTGGCAAGACATTTTGCAGAATCACTGTAACCGTCAAGGTTAACCATAACCAAAGACTGTGAAGGCGATTGAACGAAAGACTGCCTGACGGAGAGGAGTTCTCTCCGAAAACTTGCAGAAATTTTATATATATATGAATTTACCTCGGAGATAAATCCCATAAAAAAGTTAACTAGTTTGAATACAATAATCTAGGAAGCCACATATCAAAGATGAGTTTGATTTACAGATAAAAAAGATTTTCTAATTGAACAGTTAAAAGAAGAGATATGGAAAGAAACATGATATAACTCTATGCCTTTTAGCAGAAGAATTCTGCACAATGGAAAAGTTGAAAACAGGTGAAAAACATTCTTCATAGTCATAGAAAAAGTTATGCTGAGGAAAAAGAATTTTTTAAAATACGTCTAAATGGACGATGTCATCACTCTTTCCACGTTGTTTTTAACAACGCATAGCGACTGAAAAATTGTATTTCGGCACTGCTGGGATCGAACCCCAGAACTCTCGATAACTAGTCGAGTGCGTTCGAATTACGCTACAGCGCCAACAATTCTCAGCGCCATGCACGTGGTTTACCGGTCAGCATCTGACTACACGAATACGTATTGATGGTCTCAGCAACTGAGATGTCGTCATCTGGTGGCACTTAACGCAACAGCTATTTTAATTGTAGCTGATAAATTCAAGGGCGATAGAAAATGGTTAATATATATCATATATATTAACCATTTTCTATCGCCCTTTGAATTTATCAGCTACAATTAAAATAGCTGTTGCGTTAAGTGCCACCAGATGACGACATCTCAGTTGCTGAGATATATATATCATATATATTAACCATTTTCTATCGCCCTTTGAATTTATCAGCTACAATTAAAATAGCTGTTGCGTTAAGTGCCACCAGATGACGACATCTCAGTTGCTGAGACCATCAATACGTATTCGTGTAGTCAGATGCTGACCGGTAAACCACGCATGGTTATATATATCATATATATTAACCATTTTCATATATATATCATATATATTAACCATTTTCTATCGCCCTTTGAATTTATCAGCTACAATTAAAATAGCTATTGCGTTAAGTGCCACCAGATGACATCTCAGTTGCTGAGACCATCAATACGTATTCGTGTAGTCAGATGCTGACCGGTAAACCACGCATGGCGCTGAGAATTGTTGGCGCTGTAGCGTAAATTCGAACGCACTCTACTAGTTATCGAGAGTTCTGGGGTTCGATCCCAGCATTGTCGGAATACAATTTTTCAGTCGCTATGCGTTGTTAAAAAAACAACGTGGAAAGAGTGATGACATCGTCCATTTACATTATCTCCACGTATTTGATATATATTAAAATACGTCTCTCAGAAGCAGAGAGAGCAAGATAAACGTTTTGACCTTCACAACTCCTAGGGGGAAAGTTGTACATTATTCAAAGAGAATCTTATTTTTGGAAAAATCTTATTCACTCTCCATCCCCTAGCGGTGAAATTGTGCGTTATTTTGGGAAGAAAACACACATGAGTTTTTTTTAATTAGTACTATCTGATTAAAAGAGACTATTCTTTTCAATCGGGTTTTTAGTCCCACAGATATGCCAACCTGAGAAAGGGATTTCAGTAAAATAATCCGAAGTTTTCAGTAGATTTCAGTAAAACTGCTTTGACCTTCAGTAAGATTTTTTTCAGTATATCAAAAATATGTATTTTAAAATAATAGTCTGTAGTTTTATTTTAAAAGTGTATATATATATATCTGCAGTAGAGGCCATAACTTAGCAGTGGAAGTTCAGTTTTGGCTCGCCAGCCCCGATTTACGAGCTTATAGGCATTGTTGGTGTGGCGGGTGACACTTGACCTATTCCGCGAAAGTCCCACGAACATCGACATGCGGGGCTACAGAGACGTCATTGGCATGGAGGGCGACACCCAACACGCAAGATATTTGGTGAAAAAGAAATGTCATGCAACCTCCGACATACAAGCTATAGAGGGGTCATAGGCGTGGTAGATGACACACGAGCTGTAGAGGCATGACGGATAACACCCGACACGCAAGCTGTAGAGGCATGGAGGATAACACCCAACATGCGAGCTATAGAGGCTTCATAGGCATGGTAAATAACACCTGACCTATTTCGCGAAAAAGAAATTCCTCGCGAGCGCTGACATGAGAGCTAGAGAGGTGTCATTGGCGTGGCTGATTACACCCCACCTATAGAGGCACGGTGGATGACACCCTAAATGTGAGCTATAGAGGCGTAGCGGATGACACCCTAAATGTGAGCTATAGAGGCGTAGCGGATGACACCCTAAATGTGAGCTATAGAGGCGTAGCGGATGACACCCTAAATGTGAGCTATAGAGGCGTAGCGGATGACACCCTAAATGTGAGCTATAGATGCGTAGCGGATGACACCAGATTCGTGAGCTATTTGTCGAAAAAAAATATTGCGGACGCCAACATACGAGTTACAGAGGTTTCATGGCTTGGTGGGTACCACCCAACACACCGATGACATTTCTTTTCATCTATTCGGTGAAAAAGGAAATGCCTCACGAGCCCCGACATGTGAGCTATAGAGGTGTTGTTGGCATGGCTAGTAATACCCGATCTATTCTGCGAAAAAAAAATGTCTCGCCAACATGCGCACTATAGAGGCATCTTCGACGTGGCGGATGACACTCTACATGCGAGCTATACGGCGAAAGAGAAATTCCTCGCAAGCGGTGATGTGCGAGCTATAGAAGCGTAGCGAATGACACCCGACCTATTCGGCGATTTCGTTATGTTGGGTATCACCCGACAGTCGAGCAGAAAGGGTTAAAATGTTTGCACCAGAATTTTCACAATTGATTACATGTGGATTTTTTTTTTACAAAGCCACATTTGTAATCCAATGTAAAGAATTCGCAAAAGGCACTGAGCCAACGCCCCCTGAGCTGAGCTCCCTTCGGCTTTTGCACATGGCACTCTCAAATGGCTATACGGGAATCATGTGACAAAAGCGTACGAGAAGCTCCGCCTCCATTGACGGGGGAAGACAGAGCATCAAAGCCATATAGGGACTACCTGCAATGTGCATTTTTTCGACCAAAACTCAGCAAAAAATAAAAAATCGTGTGCGTGGGCTTCTCCATTGTTTTATGGGTGACTTCCATAAAACCGTAAGATGGAGTGAAAATCCGTGCCGCCCCGGTGGCACAGTGGTCTAAGCGATGGCCTCTGATCATTCGTCCGAACGGTGTCCGGGTTTGAATCCCGGTGAAGCATGGATGTTGTTTGTCTTACGGCACTGGCTTTCTCCCTTCCCTGGAACCAGTGACCCTAAATTAGGGACGAGCAACTGCTTATAGCCCATTGAGTTGCTCACGGTGGTCGTTAAACCTCCAATCAAAAAAAAAAAAAAAAAATCCGTACAATCTACGTAAAATCCGTAAAAGTTGGCATCTCTGGATATGCTGTAAACGGAAACATGAACTTACGCCCTCTAGTGGCACACTTGTGCATTAAGAAATATTTAAAATTATATGAGAAACATTTTGCATTGAAAATGTTCTCCAAAGAATTTTTCAAATTGGACTCCTAGAAACAGATATGGACAAAAATAAGATACTTGTATGCCCCCTGGTGGGAAAATTATTCACTATTTTAAGCAGGACTTATTCTCAAAAAAATTTCCAAGGTGAGCAGTATCAGTTAATGGCAGAATTTTTTCAGTCTAGTTTCCAGCTCAGATTTTGTTGCAAATACATCAGATGCAAAAATAAACACTTACGTCCCCTGGTGGCCAAACAATTCTTTACTGAAACGAAAATGAGAATTTATATGTGAAACATTTCACCTCGAGTTGTATCAGATACAGGAAGAATTTTTCAAATCAGACTTTTAGAAGCGGAGATATTGGGAAAATAGGGATGTATCTTACACCCCTTGCAGAAAATTTATGCATTATTTGAAAAAGGGACTGTAACTAAAATAGTCTTGTCATAAATGTCATCGAAAGGAAAAAGAATGATTTCAATTGGATGTTTAGAAACAAATATATGAAATAAAATGCATTTTAAATTCAATACGATCTCCGTTTGCTGGCAAAGCTGTGCATCAGGAAAAAAAAAAAAGAGAAAAAAATGCATTTTTGAACTTCACTTTTAGTTGGTAAAGTTCGATGAACACTTACCGCACGTGGGGCTTGGCTTTCAATTCATATTTCCGTTATGTGGATGCGGCACGGGGGTTTCATTTGGCCACGGGTCCACTTCTTTTTTTTCCCCCGTTGGAATTTATTTTGCCTTATCACCAAATGAGTTTTTTTTCCTTTGCTGCATCCTCATTTACTTCAATATTTATTCATAACCCTAGTACTTTCGGTAATACTCCTTTACCATCTTCGAGGGGACGTTTTGCTCCGACTAGCACGGACCGTGTCAGCTGGGCATTTCGGTGGTTCTTGTGGGCTGCTTCTGTCATCGGCTATCGCTTCTTCTTGGGCGTTGTGGCGCCATCTCTTGTTGGTCAGTGATCTCATTTTTCGAACTTTTTCATTTTTTTGCTCAATTTTAATTAAATTTCTCCAGCTGTTTCTCAAATTATTAGGGTCATTATGGTTGCAAACTTTTGTCCTATTTTTTTCAATCATTACCGACTCTGCTATTCTGAGGTGTTTTTTGGATTTACAGCTTTTAATGATTTTTATATTTTCGAATTTAGGATATTTTTGGTTATCCAGACGGTATTGAATAAGTGCTGTTTTTTCTTCTTTTTTCTGCCAGTTTTTTACGTGTTGTTTTAATCTGTGTTTAAGCTTATTTTTGGTACTTCCTATATAAGCCATTGGAGGATTTTCAGTAATAGGAATTGAGTAAATACCTGCTTTTTCTAACATTTTTATTTTTTCATTATTTTTTATTACTATATTTTTGATGGTATTTACTTTTCCTCCAATTTGAATGTTATGCTTTTTACAAATATTATTAATTTCATTGGTAGTACCTTTAATGTAAGGAAAACCATTTAAATATTTGACTTCTTTTTTATTTACTACAGCATTATTTTTTATTTTCTTTATTACTTCTGTGTCCCATTTTTTTATTAAATGGTTAGGATAACCAAAGCTGCCTGCAATTTTTTTTATGAATTTGATTTCTTCATTGATGAACTGACTATTTTCATGGATCATCATTCTCACATATGAAGCTTCCAAATACAAACATAGTTTTACAAATCAAACTAATAACTGCAGAGATATGGTCCCCCAGGCCGGACAAACTGATAACATAAGCACGATGCAAAAGATGCTAATAACGCAGCTTCATTCCTAACAAACAACAGCCCCCCCCCCCTCCTCACACACACATTTTGCAGGGGGTGGGAAATTTGTCAGACATAGGTTAGGTCAATTCAAAAATCGTCAACTACAAAACATCGTGTTGGGACAAAAGGAAGGAAATAATAAAATTACAGGACATTTAACAAAATTTTAGGGCGTTTCTAAGACTTTTTCAGGACAAAAGAGAATTCCAGGACCAACCATATAATACATACTGTGGACAATGACATAGTGGTGCAGACTCAGTGGCGTATCTTAAGTCCGAGACCAGGGCTATCTCATCCGTCCCCCCTACTGTTATTTTTTTATTACACAGTTTAATTTTTAAGTAATAGAAGTAACTTTTTTTCTAAATTTTAAGTACATGTCATTGCTAACATGATACAAAATAATTATGAAGATTAGGATTTGAACACTTATTTGTACATGAACTCCATTAATCGATCCTTTTGTGTGAACTTGAGTGTTACATTTTCATAAAATGTTTCTTCTGAATACTTTTTCCTATTTAAAAAGAATGTTTTTCTCTATTGACAAAACAGAGAAGTTTTTCGAATGTGCATGTCCTTTTGTGGCTTTAAGATATATCTTGATTATTTTTAATGCTCAAAAACTTTCGGCAGTTGCTGATGGAAAGTTTAATACGTACGAGGTCTGCTAATTTGTGCACTTCACTAAACACTATGTCCAATTTATTCAACTTTATATAACACGTAATGTCTCTTACTGATTTAATTCATTATTTGAAAAGTCACAGTATTACTATAACCATTCAAAAGTTTACGTGCCTACAATTACTTTAATGAGAGCAATAAGAAACTTACCTTTACTAGAAGGTCTGTTCTCATTTGCAAAAGATACATTTCTCTGCACGTGTTTTCCCATTTTGAGTTCTACAGTTGGTTTGGGCTTCTGGTGCTGCGGTTTTATGTTGTCATCAGCTTGTTCTTTATTTGACAGAATGAGTAATTCTTTAAGCTTTGACATAATGACTAATTCTTTAATCTGTACTGTGGCAATGATACTTGGTCTATGAAACTTCTATTTTACTTAAAAACCTATTATTTCACTGACGTTTATGTAACCCTAACCGAATTGACTTATAAAAACTTACTATTCAGTAAACCTACTTGCATGAACATTCACTAACATAAACTAACTTCTTATTTACAAACACCAAAAACATCTAACAAAAAAATTAAAACTAAAATACAATTATTTACGCAAACCCATCTCATTGCCCTCTATCAACACAAACTCATCTCACTCTCTCATTCATGCACCACACCTCCAGGGCCCTATTTACTACATGCAAGGCCCAGGGCACAAAACATTTCCAGCCCCCCTCCCCTCCTTATTCTCTATCGACCAAATAATAGTCACTGTGTGCAGAGTGGCAGAATGTAGACATACATGCATACGCTGATAGTTTCCAAATCATTAGCAGGTTTGCAGATAGTTTTTGCATGTATAAATAAAAATATAAAAATGTTAGGCCTATATACAGCAATTAAAACACTTACTCAACGCTTTACTCAGATTAATATACTTAATTCTATTTTAACTGAAGAACTTAATTATTTTTCACATCTTCTGAGTTCTTTGGTTTTTACAGACTTTTCTGGCCTCTAGATTTTATCAAGGCCTGTTCTCAATGTATATGAACTGTATTAAAAGTTTTGTTTATACAGAATTTAAATTTTATTGCCAGGTTCCTCTTGCAGTTGCCAATTAAAATATTTGTAAGTCCAGTATTTTTGAATTAACTTGTTGAAAATCATATTTATAATTTTTGAAGGTTCATTGATAGAACTGTTTTTCTGGATATAAAAACTTTCTTTAATTAATATCTTGTTTTTATGAGGTTCGTAGTCCAATATTTTAATATTTTGCCATAAAAGTCCATTTTACACACATTGCTGCACATTCATTAGAATGTACTATTTTGTCCTCATTAGAATCTGTAATGTTCTAATAATTATTTGTTTTATTAATTTTCCTTTAAATTATCTTATTCTATTGTTATCATGGTTTGCGGGTTGGCAGCGAGTTCTATGTTTCAATAGCTGTGTACGCAGATACATTTTATTTTTATACAACTCTGGCTGTGCGGGGACAACTGGTTGATCAGTAGTTTGTTGTGTTAATGACCCCCATAGACTCTAACTATAACAATATATCTATGACAAAATGGATGGACATCTTAATTTTAGTGAATATTGTGGTCTTGCAATGTACTGATTCTTCCGTCTAGAACATGAGAACAATGCATCCAACAAAAAAATGTGAACTAAAACAAGAAAAAAAAATCTGTGGTGACCTCCACTGGACTTCCTTATAGAGATGTGAAGCTGCATAAAAAATTGAAAAAGTGCTATGGGAACTCCTATTCCAGCTTCCCGGTTTCTACCAAGATCAAATCAGCGCATCATGATCAATATATCAGAAAACTGCAAAACATAAAATTTTGTGTTGATGAGGAAGAGTCTGAGTTACACACACACACACACAAAAAAAACATAATAATAATAATCTGAAAAGCTGAGGGGAACACCTAGTCTGGTTCAATTTTTGGTAAATGTGTTGTACTTCGGCATCCTAAATTATTTGGTCAGAAAAGTTGTAAAATTTAAAAAAAAAAAAAAAAAAGCGTATTACAGATGTTTACCGAAAAACTTACTTCCAAGTAGGATAAGTAAACACACGCTGCGGCGACGACCTGAAGCTTTGCTCCGTTGAAAGGAAAGTTTGCTGCGGCTGGGAATTCATGGGCAGAAGAGTACAACAGGAATCAGGTACGCTGTTGTCAGGAAAGAGTAACAGAATATACTGCTACGCCAAAGAATGTAGTTTGTAATTTCTGTTTCACTTTTTAAAGAAACATGTAGAGACTATCTTCGTTCTTTGGCATGTAATTCCATGATACGAAATAGTAAGTATGCACATGCCTTTCTTGTTTCTAGAAAAGCGCTAGAGTAGGTGTCGCATTCTCTCTAACGAAAGTTAGATGGCAAGTCTCAAAGTGAAAGTTTGATTACTAAAAAAAAAAAAAAATGCTTCCACAGAGAAATAAGTTCATACATTCAGCATCAAAGAATCCCACGTGAAAAAAACAAGAAACTGTCCGATTGCGATGTCAAGAACTGACACCGAAATTAACTATTTTCTGTAGCGTAGCACTGCACTCTTTCCTGACAACAGCGTACCTGGTTCCTGTTGTACTATTCCACCCGTGAATGTCCTGGCTGCAGCGATCCTTCCTTTCAACGGAGCACAGCTTCATGTCAACGCCTAAGCGTTGTTTAAAGCCTCCCGCAGCGTCTGCTGACTAGTCATACTTGGAGTTCAAGTTTTTCGGTAAACATCTTTAATATTCATTCTAACGATGAAATTTTTTCACCATTTCCCCTTAAATTGCATATTTTAGAATCTGTACGTCACACTTTTTAGAAATTTTACAACTTTTCCGACCAAATAATTTACCACGCTAAACTACACATTTACCCAATTTTTACCAAAATCTAATGAGCACATAATGACATGAATGTATAAATTGTCCAATGTCAAACAAAACTGACAATACGATGACAAAAGTGCTGTGTTTGAGCACCAGATCTTTTTATTTGTAATAACTCGGTTACTATTCTTTATTTTTAGGAATGAATAAAAACAATTGAAAATTTACCTCCCATATCAGGACGAAACAGTTGGGTTGAATATTTTTCTTCTACATTTCCTAGATGCAAAGTCATGTATCAGAGAATCATAATTTAAAGACTGAGTCACATCACTCTCCAAAGGCCGCAGAGCTAATGATGCCAGTTTCGTTTGTCGCATGGTTGATCGTAAGGGATTTTTAAGTCTTTTCAGAAAAGAAAATGATCTCTCACTTGTACAATTTGAAATCGGTAATGTCATGAACATTCTAAGTGCAGTCTCAGTGTTCGGAAATGTGGCTTCTAAATTGTTTACCTTCAAAGTGTGCAGCATCTGGGGAATGGTTGCATGCTCCCCCATCATTGAGGAGAATTGCAAAAACTCGTCTGCAAACTGGTCGTCAAGGTCATTGTTATAGTATTCCTGCAATGCTTTTGCCCCTTCAAAAATTTCAGATCTTGATTTTTTTGTAAAAAATTCAAATTTTCTCATTATATTTTCATAAGCACTTTTTCTGCTTGAAAGCTGAGCGACTAAAGCATCACAAAGCACATAATGAACCAGAGTTCTAAATATATCCCTTGCACTGAGTTCTATATGTTCACTGTTACATTCATCTAGGTGTTTATTCTTGGGCACTTTCTTTCTTCAGGAATCGTGACCATGGTATTGCACATTTTCTGACACTAATGTTTTAGCTTTCTCTTCATAGACTTCAAAATTTTCCCTCACGAACTGAATGAATTCAATTAACGAATGAATTCAATTAACGACTGGAAAATTTTAGATTCTTCAGAAATATTTCCCTTTGGATTCTGGCAAGTTTGATTTGCACAGTTTAATCTCTGAAGTATTGTGTCCCAAACTACTGTGCTGATCGATATTTCCATTGTTCGCATTTTCTTCAGCAGTGATTTTTCTTACTCTCTTGTCTGTGGAGAATCATCTACATTTTCTGACAGAAATACTAAAACTTTCTCTATTTCACGATAATTTTCCCTCGCTGATCGTGTAGCTGCAGCATCTGTACACCATCTGGTAACTGACCGACTCTTCAGTGTGAGTGATGAATTTCCATGTGCTTCCTGAACTTTCTCCTGAAGCATCTTCAACGGTGAGTTGATGATGCAGAAAAAAAAGTATAGAGTTTTTGCAAAAATGTGAAAAAAGAGAGCTTTACCACAACTATCTATGCTATTCACACCAACTAAATTTAAAGTGTGAGCAGAACATGGCACATATTCTGCTAGTGGATTGATTTCCCTAATGCGTGTTTGAACACCAGAATACTTCCCAGACATGTTGCTGGCATTGTCGTAGCTTTGGCCTCTGACATTCATAATATCCAGGCCAGCCTCCTGTAGAAAAGATATCATGGTATTTGTAAAGTTTTCTGCAGTATGTCCATGGAATGGAATAAATGTCAAAAACCGTTCTTTTGCTTCACAATCTTTGTTGACATACCTTATGATAAAAGCCAGTTGATCTATGTGTGTAATGTCTGGAGTAGAGTCAACTATGACATAAAAATATTTTGACATTTTTATTTCATCAGTGATGGCATTAAAAACACGTACAGCCATTAATTCAACAAATTCATCCACACATGTTGAAGATAAGTAACTGGTGTTATAACTTCTTGGATTCCCACATTTTTCCAAGTGTTGAGCTAAGAATGGATCAAATTCTGCAATTAATTCTAAGCAGCCCAGGAAATTTCCATTCTGAACTGATCCAATTGTTTCATCATCACCATACATTGGCAACCCACAAACTGAGTGATACTTAACTGTTGCAACAACTCTATGCAAAACATATTGCCAGTACTTGTATTCATTCCAATACTGCATAACTATCTGACAGTCAATGCGTGCAGAAGCCTTCATGCGTGATGAATAGTCACATACTGCTTGCCTGTGTATGTGTGAATTTTCATGCTCTGTAAGACGTTCACTTGCATGCTTCCAGTCAGAAAAACCTGTGGATCCTAATGCTGTAGTTCTCCTAGCATACAATTTGCATATCCAGCAGAATAGTAAACAAGTTGATGGGGATAAAAGAAGCCAGGCGCGTTTTACCTTCTCATTATTTTTTTATTCTGAAAAAATTACCTTCTGTTAGAAAACGTTTTTTACCACATATATCCTTCCCTGTGAATGCCAGCAAGTTCAAATCTTGGACTGGTGGATTGCTCAAAAAGCATTCGCGCATTTCTTCTGTAATTTCTCCCCATAAGGCAGGATCCACTGCATTCATTGTGGAACTTGTGCTTTCTCCATTAGATGAATTCAAAAGATTTCCCAAATTAGGAGCATCTGTGATGTTAGATGATTCTGAAGTCAGATTACTGGCTTCCAAAGACAAATTACACTCAAGAGACTCACCAGTAGTAAAATTAGATGAATTTGTAGAACTTTGGGGACCAAGTGAAATATCCAATTTTTTAATGGCAAAACGTTCAATGCTACCATGCTGCAGGTCATCATCCTTCAGTTTCAATTGTTTGGCTTTCCGTTTAGCACTGCCGGATAAATATGTACGTTTTGACATAATTTAACTGTTAAATAATTCAACTTAAATATATTGTTACAACTAACTAAATTTGATTATATGTAAAATTAACAAATATTCAACATTCCATCAGACTACAAGAAACGCAATGCAAAATACAACCAAGCCTACATGGTTACGACAACGACAAGCCATGTGCAGGAAGTTGAAGGATCAGTTGAGTTTAGGTGCGTTCGGAAAAGCAAGAAAAGGAACGTGAATCATTGGAAGCGATCCTCCTTCTCAATGGCCACCTGAAGGTTATTGAACCACTGAAACTCATTAATGGCCACGTGTTTACGTGAAATTCGAAACTCCAAACTCACTGCGTGTAAGTACCACATCTATAAGCACATGACTCATGAGCATGCAAAAGTAAAAAAAAATAAATTTTAAATATACACACAAAAAATTCCCATTAACTAAAGTACACATTTAATTCAAATTTGGGGCACCCAAAATCGGGGGCCCTGGGCGTGTGCCCTCCCGTAAATCAGGGCCTGCGCACCTCTGCCATTCCCAACGTAGATTGCCTCTAGCAGCTTTCTACCCGGCCAGGGTTGTTTTCAGGAGGCTAGGTGGTATCAGCCCTGCTATCACAGTGCAAGTGAGTGAGAGAAGAGATTATTATCAGCGCCAGCCCATTTCCTACGTCATATTGAAAACCTTGCAACTGTGGCTCCATCTGTTAGGAACTGTAGTTAATATTTTGTTTTCTTCTGCAGTATTTTTTTTTTGTTCTATTTTTATTAGTTCTTTCCATTTTTCGTTAATAGGGAGTACCAAAAACCAATTAAAACATCGCCTGCAGCACATAAAATATTGGCAAAAAAAAGAAGCAAAAACAGCACTGATACAGTATTGCTTAGATAATCAAAGATACCCGAAATTTGACGACATCAAAATAATTAAATCGTGTAACAGTGAAAGACATTTGTGTATTACAGAATCTGTGCTGATTGAAAAAAATAGGGATAGAGTATGTAATCATAATGACCCAAATATACTTAACGAAAAATGGAAAGAACTAATAAAAATAGAACAAAAAAAAAATACTGCAGAAGAAAACAAAATATTAACTACAGTTCCTAACAGATGGAGCCACAGTGGCAAGGTTTTCAATATGACATAGGAGATGGGCTGGCGCTGATAATAATCTCTTCTCTCACTCACTCGCACTGTGATATCAGGGCTGATACCACCTAGCCTCCTGAAGACAGCCCTGGCTGGGTAGAAAGCTGCTGGAGGCAATCTACGTTGGGAACGGCAGAAGTGTGGTGCATGAGTGAGATGAGTTTGTGTAAATAATTGTATTTTAGTTTTAATTTTTTTGTTAGATGTTTTTGGTGTTTGTAAATAAGAAGTTAGTTTATGTTAGTGAATGTCCACGCAAGTAGGTTTACTGAATAGTAAGTTTTTATAAGTCAATTCGGTTAGGGTTATATAAACGTCAGTGAAATAATAGGTTTTTAAGTAAAATAGAAGTTTCGTAGACCAAGTATCATTGCCGCAGTACGGATTAAAGAATTAGTCATTATGTCAAAGCTTAAAGAATTACTCATTCTGTCAAATAAAGAACAAGCTGATGACAACATAAAACCGCTGCACCAGAAGCCCAAACCAACTGTAGAACTCAAAATGGGAAAACATGTGCAGAGAAATGTATCTTTTTCAAATGAGAACAGACCTTCAGTAAAGGTAAGTTTCTTATTGCTCTCATTAAATCTTACTGATTTGTTTTTGTATTCATCAAGGGAATGAAACACTTTCAGTTCATTTTTCAATTGAGCTGTATCAAAATTTGAAGCATAGAGTTCTTTAAGTTCTGACTGTATACACTGAAGAGCAATTGAATTAGAGACAGCTGGCGTTTTGCAAATGTGGCGCTGTGGGCGGCCCTCTAAATGGAAACGCCATGACGTATGCAGCGATCCGACAATATAAGGAGTGATGCAACGGGAATCGGTAAGAGTCGGACGCAGTATGGGTAAGACGAAAGATCTAAGCGCATTTTATCGTGGGTAAATTGTCGGAGCCCGACGAATGAGTCACTCCATCTCGGAAGTCGTGCAGGCACTGGGATTTTCACAAGTCACGGGTGCACCGTGAGTACATCAAATCCGGTAGAACCATCCCTGCAAGGGCCAACTGCCGTGGACAACAGCGTGTGTGGATGAGCGGGGTCATCTTCGACTAGCTGGCATTGTAACAGCTGATAGACGGGCCACAGTGCAAGAAATCACTCGGCAATTTAACGCTGGTGCACAAAAACGTACGTGTAAGCAGCCACACCATCCAGAACCATCTCCTCGCTATGGGGTACAGAAGCCATTGTCCCACGAGGGTACCGCTGCTGGCCACACATCACAGGGTGCAAAGATTAGCATGGGCGTGGGAACATCGCCACTGGACCCTAGACATGTGGAAAAATGTTGCCTGGACTGATGAGTCGATATTCACGTTGGTACATGCGGATGGCACGATACGAGTACGGCGCAAACCACAAGAAGCGATGGATCCTTCTTGCCAGCAGGATACTCTTCAAGTTGGTCGGGGTGGCATTCTCATCTGGGGACTGTTTACGGGGACTGAAATGGGACCCCTGGTACATGTGACATCGTCCCTCACAGGTCAACATTACCGGGAAGTCCTGGACTACCATTTGCTCCCGTTTGTGCATCTTCAACATCCCACTGGGGACCTCATCCTGCAACAAGACAATGCACTGTGCCATCGCTCCCGAATTGTATCCGAATGGTTGGATGAACACTCTACCGATGTGACCTCGCTTCCTTGGCCAGCTAGGTCACCTGACCTCAATCCCATCAAGCACATCTGGGATGCCATCTAGAGAGATGTTCGAGGCTGGGACTCCCCTTCACGAAATTTTTTTAACTGTGGGAGCTTGTTCAGGGGTCGTGGATCCGTATGGCTTCCCAACGCTTCCGGTGTCTTGTCGAATCCATGCCGAGATGAATCGCCACAGTCATCAGGGCGAAAGGTGGTTCTACACGTTACCAGACAGGTATCTGTAATTCAATTGCTCTTCAGTGTATGTTCACGGAAGCTTTCACAAAATTTATCAAAACAGTTTGAATCCAACAAAGCCACGAATTTAAGATATAATATCCCTGATTTTAATTCATTCACACTTCACACAAACTGAAACAACTCTCACAAAACACTCTTATGGGTGGGAGTATGTGAGTGACTGAGATAGTCTGTCTTCGTTTTTCGGAGCGAACCGTTTCCCAATGCAATGAGCCAATCCCCTCTACCAGCTGATTTACGTTGTCATGGAAATGCTAGCAGGCTTTTGCATCAGAACTGCGAAGACTCTGGAAGAGCTGCTTGTGTTATGCCGTTGGTTTTCGCATGCCAGACTGAGTAAAAAAGTGAATCCACGCACGTTTGTTTTCGCAGCGAAAGCATAGACCTTTTAATACCGTTGATAATTGACTTTTATTTGTGTATATTTAATTCAGTTTTATTTGTGCATTCTCTGGGCTTCGCAGCTAGCCTTGAATATATGCCACTGTGCAGACTGTATTTATATCTCAGAAACTCCCACAATCAGGCAAGCTTTGGGTTGAATTTGACATGAACAAGAACTTGCGACAATATTTGGCAGTTCGCAATATAGCTCTGTCTTGGACCAGCACTGCCATGCTGTAGTGCATAAATCACCCTAATACGAAAAAAAGGACCCATAATTACAAATTCTGTGCGACCCTTGGGACTCGCATTTTATTTCAGAATTTTTTTAACTTGTCGTTTGGCAAAAGTCAAATTTGCGAGGATTAGGGAAAAAAAGAGAAACAGCCAGCAACACACAGGAAAAGAAAAGTAATGATGGAAGGAGAGCGAAAGACAGGGTAATGAGTGGGGATAGACGAAATCAAAACCACAGAAATCTGAGCTTGACCTTACTTTACATAAGAAACCACACGAGTGCCAGGGCTCAGCTACATCTGACTGCAAAACTTCCATTCATTGGGTGGCTTGCACTCTCAGCATCAATTGCTTCCTGTTTCATCACATTTTCACATAAAAATTTTTTTATCTGAAGTCCTCTTCTTATATTTGTGTGAAAAGACGTCCAAAAAATGTTCTTTTAATGAGAAGACTCGAGATAATTTAAGTGGCTGCAGTATAAAGATGGGACAGTGTTCTGCAATGTGTGTTGTAAAGCATGAAAGAAAAACGCCTATACCAGTAGATATATAAATTTTCAGCATCAGGGCTTGAAAACTATCTGAAAAGTTACATAGCCAGCTGGGCATGTGCAGAAATCCTTTACCTGCCCAGGTGTAAAAGCTGGATGCCCAGGAAAATTCAAGATAACAAAACAGAACCTTAATTTTAAAAAAATATGAACTTTTTTTTTTATGTTTTGCATTGCCATTTCAAGGGTCTGTATTCAAAATGGTCAATGCACAAAAGCGTGTAAAGTTTTAAGATGGTGATGCTGAAATTCATATGAAATGGTATGATGAAATTGGTATTTCAGAAATTTAGTGATTCTTCCAAGTTCCTTTCGTTTGCCCTTTGTCACTAAACACTGGAAGCTAGTACCATCCTATCGCTGACTGTAAGCAACATTTGGAGCAAAACCGCAGGTGGTTCCAATTTCTGGACCTAGGGCATAATGTAAGAAGGGATATTCTTCTGTCCTTGGTGCTCCGTAACAATAATAC
This sequence comes from Macrothele yani, assembly GCA_039090855.1. NCBI lineage: Eukaryota > Metazoa > Arthropoda > Arachnida > Araneae > Macrothelidae > Macrothele > Macrothele yani. Next base: position 125,383,126 of record CM077009.1, on the reverse strand, counting down.
AACTTCCAGTGATTAGGGGTGAAATCAAACACCACAACCATCATTTTTCTTTGTAGTAAGAAATTCTATTCTAAACTTTATTTATAAATTTAGTTGCCCAATAGGGCAATTAGATTTTTTTTCATTACCTGCCTAGGCCAATAATTTACATGTTCCTGGCATGGTATTTTTCCAGCCCTGAGTATATGATAACATTGATGAAGTAAGGAGGAAGCTGTTCACAAGGAACTAATGTACAAAACATCTCTCCCATAAAAACAGCTCTTACACAGCATGTAAAAAGAGCAGTGGCCCATTTCATTTCAAATCAGGCAAAGCCCTATCCAGTGACCCACAGAAATTTTCTTGAAAATTTCTGAGGGTCAATGCCCTAGTCATACAATAACAGAAAATGTAACATTTCTGAAAAAAATTTATATGCAAATTAAAAAAAATTATATGCAAAATGGTGCGCTGAAGTGAAGCCTTCGTGACAGGCAGAAATTTCTGATTTTTAGGAATTAATAACTCTTGAAATTTGAAAGCTACAGCTAAGTAACTAAATCGGTGATGTTAGCTGTTGAAAAATTCTGTGCTAACAGTCAACAAAAAATGTGTGGTAATAAACCAATATATTAGCATTATGTATACCTTAATACATAATGACAAAACACAAGGCAAGAAAACACTTGTTTATTGACACTAGATGGAGACTGTGACGATATGTACGTGTCATCATGGGAGTGGCCCGAAGAAAAACATGCAGGCCTCAACATCAGTTTGTCTGCGTTCACTGTGGAGATCAGTGATTGCTCCTGAAGATGCTAAAAGTGGTAGCGAAAGGCCTTGAGCTTCTTTGTTTTGTGTGGGAAAGAGAGAGTTACGCGAAGTTTCTTAGAGATTGACGACTTGCTAATTTTAGGACAAGTCTATAGTGTTTTTACCTAGTTTTTGCAAGGCTATTTGAACTGCATTTGTTGAAATTCTTTTGTCGTTTGGCTTATTGTACAGTTACATAAATTTTCCTTTGGATCTCATGTGTCACGTATATTAAGTGGTTTATATTGTGCAATCTTGTCAAAACTTCAATTTTTTTCATGTTTGATAGTTTGAATGGCTGCTGAGTGAAATATTGTTGGACAGTTTTGTATTTTTTATGAATTTTCATACTGTCTGGGAAATTTTGGTTTGTGATTATTCTGAATGGTTTTTAAGGTTCATTGGGGGCTTTCCTTGACTTTCTCAACATGTTGTGTGTTTCAAGAATTTAGTTGTGTTAGTTTTTTTTGTAAAAGCAGTGGCTAATTTATGAGGTCGAGGGAGGAGTTGATCGCGGGTGATCAAGGTCATAGAAACGACCGAAAGCTACTGCTAAACGAACCTTTTACCATATGTGACTGCGTGTTTTTTGCTCGTTTTCTAAGATGTATCGATAATAGGCCTCGCGAATGCCAGTCGCCAAATGGCGACTAGATATTTCGTGTGACTAGTAAATTTTTTAGTATAGTAGCCAGTGATGGCGAGTGATTTTCCCCCCATGTGAGTAACTCCCCCTCCCCAAGGACTCCTCAATTTATCGATACATTGTGAAAAACCGGTGTGAATTTAACATCGCTGTTATGGTGTTTGGACTGACGGAACTACGATTCATTCCCACTGTGATGTAAATACTCGCGATGTAATAGACATCGTGCCACCAACAAATTACCACCAAGCCTGGACCAAGCACTGTTGTTCAAACCGGTTTTCCCAGTCAGAGGAACGTGAATATCGGCTGATCTTCATGCACGCTCACATCTCCGATATAGTTTCTCACAGTGTCTCGTTCCAGACGCTACATCGGGGGATTGCTCATTGGAAATTCGCCTACCTGGCGAGTAATCGTAGCTTCGTGAACGATTCCATCTGAAGTGCCATCACAACGCAGACAAGATATTTAAACAGGTTTCTTATCGGGCCTCTGTCGACGATGCTATTAAGGGGCTGTGTGTTCCATGCGTTGGATCTCGGAAATTCACCATGAAAGTGACAAGATATGTGATGGGTGTTGTAAAGCTTCCAGAGAATGGCCGTTCTCCATCTTTCAAATACCCACAATTTACTGACATACTAGTTGTGCATAAAAGTGAGGTTTTAACAAAAGTTGATCCTACAACAGCTACAGGAAGAGTTTATCGACTTACAGACTCAGAAACAAAAAAGGCAAACAAGAAATTATTTGTTAAATTAAAAGAACTAAGAGGTCGCTATTTTGGCGTAACTACAACTCTGAGTGCTAACTAAAAAATTTTTTTTTAATTTTACCAGGTAAAATTTAGAAATGCCACCTTTGGTTAAGTTTCCACCAATTTTTCTTCTAATTTCTTCATAACTGAAGTACTATTGGGACTATTCTTCCCTGTTGGGACTATTCTTCCCTTGTTCTATGTTTGACTATGTATTAGTATGATATATAAACACACTAAAACGAGAATTATAATCCATTATTACTTGTACAGTAACTTAAGTTTTTTACCATAGCTCCCGATCCCATTGAGATCCCACTCTAAAAGTTTCAGGATTTAAAGCTTATAATATTACATAAAAAAAAAATTCAGATTTTTTGTCTTAAAATTTTTAATATTTTTTTAATTATTTTTTTCCACCAAGCATAGTCAAGTTGCATATCAAATTAAAACTTATGAAATTCTCTTTAAAATGAGGGGTCAAACAACTCTAGGCCTTATAGAACTTGAGAAATTCAAGATTAAAAAGTTTATGCAAGCCAAAAAAAAAAAAAAGACTTTAAAAATTTCAAAAATTAATTACATGAAAACCCAATGAGATAAAAAATATTTAAAAATATATTCTCATTTCTATCATTAGGGAGAATGATCCCGACGGTTTCATTGAAATCTGAGATGGTCAGTTTGAAAATGGAAATTTTTTAGTAGATTTGGCATGGAATGACCCCACAGCTTAGGAACAATAGGAAGTATGTGGCAGGGTTTTTTTTTTTTTTTTGACGTGAATACAGTAGTGGCCAAAATTGTGGAAACCTTTTGGGAATAGTGGATTTTTGAGGTTGGATAGCTCATAAACACCACTTTTATTTGGAGTAATACCATAAAATTATATATCAATGGAAAGATAATTTCTTCAAGAATGTAATGCAATAACTTTTATGAAGGATTTTCTCTTAGAACAGCAGTTAAGAAGAAGAAAAGTAAAACACATAGAAAAAATGAAATACACAAACATTTCTAGAAAAAATAAAATACACAAACATTTCTCACCATGTCAGTTAATACTTAATTGGGTAACCTTTAGCGTTAATTACGGCCTTACAACGCCTTCCCATGGAGTGAACCCAAGTTTTTTAGTTCTGCAGCTGTTATAATGTGAAACCAAGATTGAATTATTGCTTCTATTAATTGGATTTTATTACTGGGTGTCTTCTGACTAACAAGTTTCTTTAGTCGGCTCCATAGATTTTTGATGGGGTTAAGGTCTGAGCTATTCCCAGGCCATTCCAGCAGTGGAATATGATTATCTTGAAACCACTTTTTACACATAGCAGCAACATGACAAGGAGCTGAATCCTGTTGAAATATAAGTGCTTCATTATCTTGGATGGCCCAAGTATTTCATTAATGTAATTTTGGCCATTTATATTCCCATTAATCACACACATTCTGCCCACACCTTTAAGATGTCGTACAATCCCAGATCATAACACTAACTGGGTGTTTCACGGTACATGTAATGCAATCAGGATGCAAATCTTCTCAGATTCTTTTCCTTACTTATTTTATGCCATCACTACCAAACAGGGAGATTTTGGTCTCGTCACTCCAAATAACACTGTCCCATTGTTCCGCTGTCCAGTTAACTTTAGACCAGTTTAATCTTTTCAACTATTGTTTGAGAGCTAAAAATGGCTTTTTTCGTGAAATTCTAGCTTTTAAACCAAATTCCTGAAGTCTCCGCTGAACAGTCCTTGCACTCAACTTCATATTGTATTGCGCCATTTCATCTTGTATACACCCAGATGATTTTCTTGTCACCTAGGCACAGTCTCTTAATTCTTCTATCATCACTTGCTGTTGGGACCTTTTCCTGCCTTTACCAGTCACGTTTTCTAGTGACCGTGTCTCCTTATACCTCTTCAAAAATTTAGAAATGCCACCTTCGGTTAAGTTTCCACCAATTTTTCTTCTAATTTCTTCATAGTTGAAGTCTTGTTCACTTAATAGTACTATTTTACATCGCTTTCTGAGTGACCAGTCAGCTCTTTGCGTCATTTCCTTAACTTTATAATGTTTCACAAGCTCATTAAATGAAAGAACACACAAACAAACAAACAAACACACACAAAAAACCCCAACTTGACAGCAATCACAGAACACACTGACAAATGTACTCCTCTCAGCTCCAATACATGACATCAATAGGTGAATCCTAGTGACCTGATTGGCTCTCTTAACACTCATGTAGTCATGCTCCTGGCTACATTCAAATGAAGGAAAGCTACTTCATATCAACCTAAGCAAGTCGCGCTTCCTTTTTCTGGTTATTTGGCTATAACTTTTCAAAGAATACAGGTAATTGAACAAACTTTATTGCATTACATTTTTGATGAAATTATCTTTCCATTGTTATACACTTTTGTGATATTACTCCAAAACAAAGTGGTGTTATGAGCCATCAAACCTCAAAAATACACTTTTTTGAAAAAAGGTTTCCACAATTTTGGCCGCTACTGTAAGTCTTTAAAATCAGACCAGTCCTAGATGGCCAATACGGAAAGTTGAGTGTTATGAAAATAGGGCATCGAGTTCAGTCTAATAATTTCTATATTATCAACACGAAACAAACCAACCTAGTGTCATTCGAAAGTTAAGGAAGCAAAGACTTGTTAGTGACCTTGAGTTATCATGCAGCGATAAGCGGGAGGGAGGGGCTTTGCGCTGTACTACGCAAACTTCTAATCAGTATAACTTGGCACTGCAAAGTGCTACGATGTCAAAAAGGGTCTGAAACAAAAGCTAACGTCGAGATCTGTTGATTTAAAACATTATAAGTGAAATAAAATACAGTGTTGGTTGTGAAACTTTAGATCGCAGTTGAAAATTTTTAAAAATTTCACAATGTCGGCATATACTTGTCGAAAAGCCAAGCAGAAATACATCAAACATAGTCTACGCGGAAGAGGAACTCTTCAGCTTTTGATAAACACTGCAGTGTCCCAGGCAGAACGCATGAGAAAGTATCGGGAGGGAAAGAAAATTGCTGCGGCGCAGCGTGATAGCACTTCGGCGGCAGCGACGCACGAGCCCATTGACGTGGAGCATCGGCAATGAACCTCATAAAAACCAGTAATTGGGCATGTCTGAATAGTGACACTTTAAACGACTTAATTATGATTAGATGCAATGTCGCTTCAATTGAAGATTTTGATCCTCAAAATGCTATTCAACTGTGGTGGGCAGATACCTTTGATGGGAGGATCAGACACAGTACATATCGGTGGTAAACTGTATCAACATTATTAGTACCACTTTATGTATGCACTGAAGTGCCAGTACTTGGTAGATCCACTACAGGAGCACAGGACTGCAGAAATACGACGAGGCATGGACTCCACTAGCTTCTGGAAATATGCTGTAGGCAATGCACACCATACTTCCTGCAGAGCGTTTCACAATTCGGGTGTAATCCGAGGTCTCGGATTCCTGTGTTCGATAGCGCGTTGCATGGCATCCCAAATGTGTTCTATCACGTTCGTATCTGGGGACTTTGGTGGGAATGGCAGCACCCCAAACTCATATAAATGCTTCTCTAACCATAATGTGGCATCCCGACGCTTGTGTGGAGGTGCATTGTCCTGTTGGAACAGGCCCAACCCATCAGCAGGAATGCAGGACATGAACAGGTGTACCTCGTCAGAAAGGATGCGCACATAGCGTTGGCCGGTCACAGACATTTGTAGACGTACCAAGGGGCCCAGTGAAGTCCAGCTAAACACATCCCATACCATAACGGCCCCCCACCAGCCAGTACAGTTCCCTATTGACAGGCAGGATCCATGGCTTCATGGGGTTTGCGCCACACACGAATTCTACCATCTGCCCGATACAGTTGGAAACGCGATTCGTCAGACCAGGCTACTTGTTTTCAGTCATCAAGTGTCCAGTGGCGATGTTCGCGTGCCAAAGCAAGGCACATAGCTCTGTGTCGTGCACCGATCAAGGGGGACTCGAGTTGTATCGTGCAGGGTACGTTGCACAGTTCGGACGCTGATGCTTCTTGAGGCTCCAGCATTGAATTCTGATGATACCTGCGAGAGTGTTGCACGCCTATCGCATGAAACGATTCTTGACAGCCGACGATGGTCATGTTCACCCACATGTCTTTTTATGGCCACACTGGTATCGTAGGTTGGAGGTTTTGCCGGAATTCTTGTAGTCATGGTACGCCCTTGCAATGGTCGTCTGTGAAAATTCTAACTTCATTTCTACCTCCGAAATACTATGGCCCATCTCAGGAGCACCAACTATGACACTGCGTTGAAAATCGCTTAAATCGTTATTACTTGTCATTCTCATGCCAAAAACAGCTCTGACAGCTGGCAAGGATGTCTATCGCTTTATATATGCACTGGCGGATGCAACCGAGTATGCGCGTAGGTGACGTTGATATGTATTTTGCATAAGCTCATCTGTACCAGTTTGTCTGGCACTTCAGTGTATATATCCAAGCTTCTGCCCTTCATTTAAAATATTATTAAAAGAAATCAGACATCTAAATTCAATGGCCTCTCAAAAATAAATTATGTGTAAATTAAGATCGAGTAATGATATCACAGCACTGAAAATAAATTATCAAAAAATCAATCATTTTGGAACAAAAGCATATGCAATCTTTGCAGTCAACCTAATGATCCTATGCAGTAACTGCTCTGCATCTGTTTTTATGAAGTTAATTGGGGAGGTGTCTCTTGTTAGAAAGAAAAAAAAAAAACATGCACCCATTTAATTTCATAGAAATTTAAGTAGAGAAGTTACTGAATTATTATTTTTTAAATTTTGTATGGCCAGTAGATTTTGTCATGTGGCTATTAAAATTTTTATTCCACTAGCCACATTGGCTATAGAAATTTCAGCAGTTTTGCAAGGGCTGGTTACAGTGTTGTCATTTTTAAGTATTTCATGTCAAGGATTGTGTACGAACGTGCACCTCTCTAAGCTTTGCCCAATATCACATGCAAAAAATGTACTCAAATAGTGTGAATACCAGTGGTAAGTGTCCTTACATATTTAAGGGTATACACAATGCTAATTCAGTAAAACTTCAAAAATCCTGCATTGACGGGACCGGACAAGTGACAGATTTATGATAATTCCGGATTTCAGAAGCTATCCAAAAATTGCGTAATGTGCGTTGCGTAAAACACGTACTTACACGTAACAGGTAACTTTAATGAAAATTTGCACATCTACGCCATATAAATATCAGTGGCCGTGCTGTCGATTGCATTCTGCCCTATTTGAGAGAGAAAAAATTGTTAAGTGACAGAATAAAAAAATTTGGCGAAAATATTGCCGATTACATTTTTGTACTATTTTTTATAAAACTCTGCCGGAAAAAAAAATTCATTTTGTGAATGTTTAGGCAAAAACTTGAAAAAAGCCAGAGCAACTGCTAGGGCTGGACGATGTATTTAGTGTTCTCCTTAGGGCCTTCTTACTGGGCGGCCCACCCAGCTAATTTTCTCTGCCGCCCAGCTAAATTTCCTGTAATGAATGTTTTCATGACACACATAATTGTAAGAGTGGAAAACTTACTCCCACATGCACCATAAATATTGGTGAAAACGACTGAAATCTGTGTTGAACATGATTTGTCAGTAAGTATTTAATAAGTGCAATCACGTTAAGCAAAACATCCTTTCTTTTTTCGATTGAGGAAGGGGTCGTTTAAAGTACCACCCGGCTAAAATTTCTTGCCACCCAGCTGTAAAAAAAACTCTAGGGAGAACACTAGATGTATTGATACACCACAATAACCTGATGTGATTTTTTTTAATTGAAGGTTTAACTACCACCATGAGCAACTCAGTGGGCTATAGCAGTCTCCCGTTCCTAATTTAGGGTCACCGACTCCAGGGAAGGGAAAGAGACCATGCCACAAGACAAACACAACATCCATGCCTCAGCGGGATTCGAACCCGGACCCATATCGAAAGCCATCGCTTATGCCACGGCGCCACCAGGGCAGTGTGAATTTTACATCGATGTTACAGTTTTTCGACTGACGAAACTACGATACATCACGAAGGCGATTACCACAATGCATCAGAAATGCTGATGTAGATGTCATTAGACACTTAAATCCACATACTGCCACCACCAAGCACTGATCATCACCACACTTTAACACGCATTGCAAATGTACACGAGGATTCGTCGCCTCATTTGTACGCGTCACTTCAACGCGGCCCAATGAGATGAAGGAATTTGAGAAACCTCCGGATGTTACACGCTGGCGGCCATCGGCAATTCACATGCTGAGATAAGATGATCTGGTGATGTCTTGTTGAGGTGGTACATCAGGAGATTTCCATGTTTATTGGAGAAACATCCGATGTTCTCACAATTTTCTCACAAAAACAAAATCAGAAAAGAGCCAGATTTTTGAGGTTTTGCTGTATATTGCTACAGTTAAGATTTTTTTCTTTGAAAGCATAATGTGAGGACTTTAATATGCATCATTACTTTTAATGTGGCTGCATCTCATGTCTATGAAAAAAATGAAAACATTAAAAAAATGCAATATTTAAGTGTTTTTTTTTAATTATATAATTGTTTTACCTGAAAAATTCATGTGCAGATGGTTCCTCCCTTTGCTCATGTTAGTTTTAAAAAATGCTTTGCATGTCAATTTTGGTTTTGTATTTGAAAACCAATACTGCATAAATTAAATTTTTTATAATTTTTCACTTTTTTTTTTTTTTTACATAGACATGAAGTGATGCCATCTTAAACATAATGGTGCATATGCTTCCTAAGGAAATAAATTCTCAGCTGTAGCTTTAAAATTTCAAGACTTATTTCATGGACTGGTTTACGGATCTTAAACTTTGAGCTGGGTAGAAAAATAAACAACCTTATGTGGAAGGGGAAATTCTGTTTACACATTGGTGATTTCTCCTGTGTTTAGGGTGGAGCTAATTTATGAGGTTGAGGGAGGAGCATGTGTCAGTCGCAAGGAAGGTATTAATTAATAAAGTGCAGTCTGTTGCAGCATTTTCTTTTAGTTTCAGGCACAGAAGGATAGTTTTATACAGCTATGTTTCATCTCAAATTTATTATACTGAAATCCAGCTGTTACCTGTATATAATATAAATAGTGGCTTTATCCAGTGTTATACTAACATCAATATTAAACTGTAATTAAAAAGATTACTCTTTGTGGATACACATATTGGATTAAGGAAGCAAATAAACTTCATTATGTCCCAAGGTTTCAGTACTAAGGGTGTTTTTTGTGCTGATTATGAAAAATGACAGAAATCTGTAATCAATAAAGGAAAATTTGGCAAAATTACTGCATAAGCTATTAAAACGAAATGCAAAATTTTCCAGTAATGACGAACTATGCCTAAATTGCTGCAAGCGCTATATGAAAAAGATAGCTGAAACAGATGTTCCAACTTAAAATTCTGAAACATGCTTTACAGACACAGCTGTATATCTACCACCAGATGCAGAAGTTGAGTTAGTAAACCAAAGTTTAAGCACCACTGATGTCACACAAAACATATCACCCCTAAAATTACCTACTAAAGTAGGCTACACTCTGCTAGAAGACAAAACTATGGAAAGAGAAAACTTCTAAGAAATTTCTGCTCCTATGATTAAAAAACCGGAAACTTTATATAATGTTGCTATTTAGCAACAGCCTAGTTCAAGTCAAGAGAAAGAAAACTGGTGTAACCAGGGGTGCGCCAAGCGGAGGTTCAATGGGTGCGGCAGGACGCCCCAATCAAATTTTATGATTGACAAATTAATGCCAGTGACGTGGAAGAAGTTAAGTAAACGTTTTACTGTGAGAAATCGTAATGCCACATGGCACGTTTATTTTTCCAGTAAAAATATTCATTTTATAATTCAATAGAAACAACTTGAAATCAGATATTTTTTGTTTTGCTAAGTAACGGATACCACAAGTAAAGGACTAACAATTGTTTTCTTCTTATTTTTTTTAAATCTTGAAGATTTTAGTATCATGATATGCGTGGCCAGCAGTATCACAATGGAGCCAATATGAAAGGAAAACACAGTGGACTTCAAAAAACATAATTTTTTTATCTAAAACCCTGATGCATTTTATGTATTTTGAGTGGTTCATACTTTAAATCTGGTCATAAATATGACTATTCAAAAAATATGTGCTTTCAGCATTATTTAAGGAATATATGCTTTCTTTTCTGAATTACCTTACCTATGGCAAATTTTAAACAAAGAGCTTCCAGCATTGACGGTAAAACTGTGTTCTGAAACATGGTGGGAAATCAATGCAATAAAATAAGGGTATATAGGTTTGTAGGCGAAAAAAATAATTTTCATATGAAAACAACTTATTTCGAATTCTGTTCTTTGTTTTATACAGTTTATTTTTATATGTAAAAATATTTTTATTTAAATATGAAAACCAGTTATTTCGAATTCTGTATTTAGTTCTAAACAACTTACTTGTATATGTACCCATATAAGAGATTTTTTGGTCAGTTGGTTAGAATAGTTAAACAGACGACCGTCATGCTCAATGTTATGAACTCATATATATATATATATATATATGACATACTGCCAGAAGGACAGACCATCGATGGACAGCCGAAATTTTAGATTGGATTCCAAGGGACAGGAAAAGACCCAGAAGACGACCTCATGGAAGATGGGTGGATGAAATTCGAAAGTATGCGGGAGTGACATGGAGGAGACTGGCACAAGACAGACCGCTGTGGAGGAAACTTGGGGAGACCTTCGTCCAGCAGTGGATTGATAATGGTTGACAATGATGATGATGATGATATATTATGAAAACTTACTTTATGGGAAATAGGAAATAATTTTGCTAAATCTGTTTATTTTAGGTAAAAATGAATAAAAATTGAAAAATATTCTTGTACAAGGGGCAGCAAATGCCCTTGGCGCACCCCTGGGTGTAACACTTGTGATCAATGGATAAAAAATCGTTCATCAGCATTAGCTAGAACAGCTGAAATCCAACAGAAGAAAGCATGTTTACAGTAGCTAACCCTGGTTCCAGAAAGCCTAACTAAAGAAGAAATGCTACAAAATTTCCCATATGTCACAAATACATGATAGACAAATCAAGATCCATAAGGAAAGAAAGAGGCATCTGGCCACAACTTCATGTTTATGCAGGTCATTCAGTTAAGCTATGATCATATTCTGTTAGCAATGAATTATCAAAATGATGTTATGGATTGCTCATGTCCAAGTCCAAATAAGAGATGTTGCGCAGTATCAGAAAATGGAGAACCTGTTAAAAAAGTGAAAAATATATGACCCAAACAATCAAGGAAACCTTTTCTTTGATGAAAAAAGAACACCCAGAGATCAAAATTTTACACACTGAGTGTGTTAAAAGTCAGCCAAAATAACAAATATGTGGGTGCATTTACTGTTCAAATGTCAATCTTTGTGTGAGTTTGCGAAATCTGTGCAATGTACCTGTCGAAGCATCAGATTTATTTGCTTCATATATGTACCATAAACCCTCAGATGATTGTTGGCTTCAAGAATGTGCGGTGCCAAGGTGGTGAAGGCATCACTTTCAAACCTTAAAACTAAATGAATGTGAATTGGATTGAATTACATTCGCAGTATGGGGATTTAATAAGAAAAGCTTCCGTCCTATTGGAAAATTTCCTTTCTGAAGTACAAAAGTGGATGTTGAAAGGAATGAATCACCATGATTATATTCGTAAACTTCAGATATGGCATTTCAGAAGAAAACGATAAAAAAAAAAAAAAAAAAAATGTTTTCTCCTGGTTTTACACTTTGATTTTGCTGAGAACTGGTATCTTATATATACTGCAAAATGAAACCCAAGCATATCACTGGAAAAATACCCAGGTATCGATATTTACATGTGTAGCATACTACAGAGGAAAACGTCAAAGTTCTGTTGTAGAGTCTGATGACATGGTACACAGTTCTGCTCATGTTCTGCTTTCCATCAGTAAAATTGAAGAGTGGTTCAATCCAATGATCAAATTGAATTTAGGCAAACAACTCAAATTTCTGATGGAGCTGCTGCCCATTTTAAAAATAGATGTCAGTTCAGTCATTTAAAAAAATTTGGCAATAAAAACAAAGTGGTTATTCAGTGCAAGTGGCCATGAAAAAAGGACCTTGTAATGGTGTGGGGAGTCTTGTGATTGTGAAGCATTATGCAACTCAACATAATCTCTTAAATCTCTGATGTCTTGGACAACATACAAAACAGTAATTCTTTTGTCAACACTGTCAATAAGAAGTTGCCCAATATAGTTTTCCTGTTTCTGTTACAGATATAAGTCAATTTAGAAAGAAAATGTGGGAATATTGGGAGCACATAAAACCATGTCTGGGAATCGGGTCTTCACATGTGTGGATTGCTGATATAATAACAAAGATATGCAACACAGGACTACCAATGTAAGTAATGTACTCATTTCATCCTGTAAATACTATTGTTAATTCTGCAAATTGATAAAAGTTAATAATATGCTAACGTAGATCTGTATCATTTCTTATATGGGTCACTGTCATACGGCAGCAGGTGTTCCCTGCCTCTTCGTTAATGTGATATGATTTGAGGATTGCAACTGGCTAAAGATTAAAATTAGTGGTCACCGCTTGCCATGTGGAGACTGGATAAAGTAAAATGTCCAGTAGAAAAAGTTACTTTAGTCACCATGCTCAAAAATTTGGCCTTTTTTCATTGCTAAAGAATTTATTTACATTTTTTTAAACGCTAATGTTATATGAAATGCATTTTCAAATCATCCAACTCCCATGGTGAAAAACAGCCCTTTTCTCCGCAAATAAGTGGGTACAATCTATTTATAGATTCACTCTTCAAGAACTGTTTGTTTTTCCACTTAGAATTTGGGCACAAAGTAACCATATCAGGAATGGACACTTGTGGCTTTAGATGGAACTGTGGCATCACAACCAGTCTTCAGCAGCTCGTTTTTTAAAGTTTGTTTCTCTGAAAATGCACGATTTTCCATTGCTTAAGCACTTCTTGTTTATCATCAAACAAAATGGGCAAACATTTCCCCCATTTGTTTACAAAAAGAAATCAAAGGTAGAAAATCGGGACTTTCTGCTGCCGTCTTTTCATTCTATGCAGAGTCGCGTTTCCTTTGCATGCGTGAAGTTCGCTATAAACAAAATAAAAACTCCTGTCTGTCCCTTAATACAGTAAAATGTTACTAAGGAATGGGTAACACAAGTTTTTCAGCAAAATTAAATAACAAAAATCAGTACTGTATTGTTCACTCTGCCGTGATAGTCATTTTACGGGTCGCAGAAAAGGCAGATTCCATTACTGGCAGAATAAGTACTGATTTTGAAATTTAATTTAGCTTTGAAAAAAAGCGGAAAAGAAAAAATACTTTCCGTATTGATTGGTTTTGAAGAACAGGCTGTTAAAACTAACAAAAACTGCGTGTCACTAGAAAACACTTTTCCCGTACTCCGCAGTGATCGACGATTTCCGTAGTGACTATGGAGAATTCGTAGCATTTGGAAGGTCTGAGGTGAGCAAACAGGAAAAAATTATAAATCATTAAAATTCTACCAAAACTGAACGTTTTCTGAAAATAAAAACCCCCAAACAAACCTGACACTGGTGTTCAAAAACTGGACAGAATCCAATGGAATCGGGATACTCTGCATGTGTTCTTATTTCGTCATGACTATTTTTTCAACACCTGTGAAGGTTTATTAATGTTTTAATGTAATATTTATTAGAACAACCCAGGAAATTACTATATATTTTCTTTTAGTGGTCAGGAATCACTGAATCTGTAAAATAAAGTGACCAGGTTGGTATCACATTTCTCCCAATCTCAGCTGTACCAAAAAATGATTCTGCTATGAGATACGAAATTCATTTTTGAAAGCTATACAGCCAGTTTTCATTATGACACCAAGAGGAACCTAACCAAAAATAAATGGAATAAAAAGAAAAAATTTAGCAGAATTGGAAGCAGCTTCGAAACATAATGTCTGAACATTTTTGACCATCAATAACTTGCCAAATACTGCTAGAGAAACTAAAAACAAGTAATTTTTAGTACAGGAAGATTATAGCACAAATTGCTGAAATACTGCTGGCTGTTATGCTAAGCAATGCAGAAGTTAAGGGAACGTAAGCATTGTGGGCAATGTTCTTGATGACAAGACAATGCTCTTGCAAAAAATGACTTCAGAAAATAGACAGCATATAAAGTAAGCCAAAGTAAGTATTGCTTAAAAATTTTGACCCATCCACTGCTACCAATTTATGCTGGAGAGATTTTATTTGTGAACACAGCGAGAGACCAAATAAAAATGATTATCTTTCCAATAAAAACTGTCTAGAAAATTTGGTTGAAAAAAAATATAACTTTTAAGATTATATTTATTCATTTAATTGCACTGGACAATAGACAGTGGGCCCTTGTAACTACTAAGCTTAAGTTTAACTGTGTCTAAATAAATGAAAGGTATACAGTGCAGTGATAAACATACAACACGAAATAGCCGTAAGGAAAGTGGCCACTAGATTTTGTCTACCCACTGGCCCATGGCCACTTGAAAAAATCACCAATTTTAATCTTTATAATTAGCGTATGGAATATGTATATATGTACACTTCACAACATTCGGAGATAGCGCGATATGGATTCACCTATATGCTGATAAGCAAATTCACTCCATACGTGAACGTGCAAAGAATTCACGTTTCCAGCATTACATTATGGCAAATGCTGAAAGGGAGTGTACATTATAGCACATTATTCAGTTTTATATATTTTATGTAACTTAACAAAGAATAAGTAGGACTGTTAACTATGAACTGGTAGAGGTATTGACTGAATATTGCCCTAAAACTAAGAAAGAAGTAGCAATTGGTAGCTTTGCAAGAGATAATTTTGTTGCCTACATTTATGAAGAAAACTGATGCATTGGGCAAATAGTAAATGTTTCATTTGAAAACAAAGATGTAACAGTCAAATTTATCTGATGTAACATTCAGTTTTTCTAAGCTACTGCCCTTTTCACTTGGGAAAACTTCTTTATGATGTGTACCATGTTAGGCTGAGTATAAAAAAACTACAACTGAAGTACTACCTTTTTTTATTGCTTTATCATATAGTAGCATATAGTGACTATCATCTACCAAAGTTTCAGATTTTTAAAGAATGGCTTTTTTTATACATATTTTTTTTTTTGAAGTTTGCCACTTTTTTGTTAATTTTCTGAATATTTAGATATTTATCATTGCAAACCTAAAATTAACATGCAAAGCATTTTTAAACTAACATGAGCAAAGGAAGGAACCATCTGCACATGAATTTTTAAGGTGAAACAATTATATAATTAAAAAAAAACACACTTAAAAATTGAAGTGCAGCCACATTAGTAGTAATGATGCATATTAAAACCCCACATGGTGATTCCCAAGAAAAAAAAAATCTTAGGTGTACCTTTAAAATTCCAAGAGTTATTAATTCCTAAAATTCAGAAATTTCTGCCTGTTGCAAAGGCTTCGCTGCAGTGCACCATTTTAGACAATTTGCATAAAAAAAAGTTTTCCAGAAATAAATATTTTCTGTTATTGCATGACTAGGGCTTCCAAATATAATTTTTTCAGGAAAATTCCTGAGTGTTTGTCCAACACACTTTTTGAAAAATTTCCTGATTTGAAATGGAATGGAGCCAGAGTGTCATTGCAGATCCTGAAATACCTTCACCGACCAGCAGCGGAATTGAACAAAAAACATGATGGGAAATATGAACTGCATTCAACAGATCTACAAAAGGCACTTTCATCATATTTTGAACTCATATCATATACACATGTATGAAGAACTATGAGGGACATAGGGGCAAATACAAAAATGCCACTAAGTGTGACAGTGACTTAAACATTACTTATGAAATTTTGAAGTCAATTATTTTAAAACCTGCATTAAAGAAAAGTAATTTTGCTTGTATCAGTCACAGGGGTATACTGATAATCCCCATGCCATGGGGGGGGGGCGCTCACGGCTAAGAGTGCCTTTAGCCTCAGCAGAAATATTTCACAATTTTTGGAGGAAATTTCATATGAAGTTGGTTAAGGAAATCATGAAGAATTTTGACAGTAGCTTTGAAAGAAGTATTAAAAAGAAGAGCATTTTTTTTTATTTTCAGTAAATAAAAGTAAAATAGAAGTTTTGCAGTTTTAGTTCATAAAAAGTGGATGACTGAAAAGCAGCTACTCCAGATGATTTATTGGAAAACGCCCTTAGACACTGCCACATGTAAGTAACGTGTGGTGTTTTTCATTTTTTGTAGTCCGTTGTTTGATTGTCAGCCATTCACATAGTTTCTCTTCATGTTTATGTTTCGTACCTTACCTTTAGTTATAGTCCTGATGCTGCCTTTGTTCCCGATATAAACTGTTTGACATAGCACTCTTTGGCTCATTGAAGCTCTTAAGATTATAATTTTCAACCACGTAAACCGTTTGACATGGGCCTCTTTATCTCATTGAGGCCTTAGCACCAATAAACGCCAAATAATGGCAGTTAAGTATTCTGTGTGTGGGCTCGTTATGGATTTCAAACCCTCAGTTTCGTAAAAGAATAAAATCTGTATATGATTACTTATTACCTTTGACGTAAATAGTACTTATAGTATAGTATTATAGAATAAAATTTGCATATGATTACATTATTATAGAATAAAATCTGTACATGATTACTTATTACCTTTGACGTAAATAGTACATTGTAGTACTCCTATCAGTGGTTTATAAAATCTTCACTAAAGTTCTTTCACACCGTTTGAAGGTAACACGGAACATGGCGCAACCGAGAGAACAAGCTGGATTCAGGAGTGGCTACAGCACAATAGATCATATCCACATACTGAGAGAACTAATTGAAAGAGCGAGGGAATATGAATTTCCATTGTGCATGGCTTTTATCGATTAGGAAAAAGCCTTTGATTCGGTGAAACCATCAGCAGTTACAATGGCTCTGAAATCCTGCGGTATTGAAGATGCATACATTAATATTATTAATAACATCTATGAAAATGCAAGTGCAAAGATTCGGCTGTTTGAAAATACAACACACATAAAAATTGGAAAGGGAGTGAGACAAGGTGACACCATATCTCCGAAGCTCTTCAACACCACATTGGAAAATGTCTTTCAATCACTGAACTGGGAAAACAAAGGAATAAAGATTAATGGAGATTATCTAACCCACTTTCATTTTGCTGATGACGTAGTCATTTTTGCAACTACCCCATCAGAGCTGCAGAGTATGATCCAAGAACTTGCTGACAAGAGTAAAGAAGTGGGATTAAAAATGAACTTTCAGAAGGCAAAAGTTATGTTCAACGCTTTTACATGAAATGAAGATTTATCGATTGATGGAGAAGAACTGGAGATAACAGACACGTACGTTTATCTTGGACAGCAGATATCAAGTGAGGGTCACATTGATGAAATTAATCGGCGTACAAAACTTGCCTGGAGAGCTTTTGGAAGAAACAGCATAATTTTCAAGAGCAATATGCCATTATGTCTTAAAAGAGAAATGTTTGATCAATGCATCCTTCCAGTGCTTACGTATGGTGCAGAGACGTGGACCTTAACTAAAAGAGACATACAAAGGCTGCAGACAACTCAAAGCAGCATGGAGAGGTGCATGCTTGGGGTAACCAGGAGAGATAAGAAAGAGGAACTCGTGGATCCGAAAAATGACAAGAGTGGAAAACATCATGATCAGAGTTAAATCCCTGAAATGGCAATGGGCTGGGCATACTGCCAGAAGGACAGACCATCGATGGACAGCCGAAATTTTAGATTGGATTCCAAGAGACAGGAAAAGACCCAGAAGAAGACCACATGGGAGATGGGTGGATGAAATTCGAAAGTATGCGGGAGTGACATGGAGGAGACTGGCACAAGACAGACCGTTGTTTAGGAAACTTGGGGAGACCTTCGTCCAGCAGTGGATTGATAATGGTTGACAATGATGATGAGTACTTATATTGCATAAAATGGAATTTAAAGATTCCAGTAGTTAAAAGCTGAAAAAAAATTTGCAAAAGGGTCTCCAAGTTTTTCTGGTACACCGCTGATCAGGCATGGTGGTCATTGATAAATAAACGCATAAAAATTTATTGTAAAAAAAAAAACTGAATTTTTTTTACAATTTTCTTTCGACCTTTTAGAATAATCATCATCATCATCATTGTCAACCATTATCAATCCACTGCTGGACGAAGGTCTCCCCAAGTTTCCTCCACAACGGTCTGTCTTGTGCCAGTCTCCTCCATGTCACTCCCACATATTTACGAATTTCATCCACCCATCTCCCATGTGGTTTCTTTCTGGGTCTTTTCCTGTCGTATTTTCGGGTGCTGACTACGAATTCAAAGTTGAAGTTAACATTTTTCAATCGGAAGCCCCCTGAAAAACAAAGATGGCGGTCAAAAATCACGTTAAGTGTTTGAATTAATGAATCAAAATTCAAATTTATTTATTGTCTGATTTGATCGAATATCGGTTTCTAAACGTATATTAGGCTGCTGAGGATCATTTTGTGGTCAAAAATAAAATTTGTTTTATTGCCTATATTATTCTCTGATCATGATGTCTTCCACTCTCGATCCGAAAAATGACGAGAGTGGAAGACATCATGATCAGAGAATAATATAGGCAATAAAACAAATTTTATTTTTGACCACAAAATGATCCTCAGCAGCCTAATATACGTTCAGAAACCGATATTCGATCAAATCAGACAATAAATAAATTTGAATTTTTGATTCATTAATTCAAACACTTAACGTGATTTTTGACCGCCATCTTTGTTTTTCAGGGGGCTTCCGATTGAAAAATGTTAACTTCAACTTTGAATTCGTAGTCAGCACCCGAAAATACATATCTAAACTGAAAATTAATCAAATCAGACTATTGGATAAATTTAGATGTGGCCCTGTATCTTAAAATGATCCATCGGATAAGTTTATTCATCATACCAAATGTCATGCTTTTATACACGTGAAAAACTATTTATTTATCTATACGGCAGCACTTATAAGTGAACAACGCGAAACAATAATGAATAGCAAGAACATACCTTCTTAAGTAGAAAGAAATGATGCGACGAAACTCCTGTGTTCACCGACGCGCCGTGGAAAGAATCACTACGTTGTCATCAGATCGCCACTCGTCAATGTCTATTGAGAATTGACTGGATTACAATCAAAGAATATAAACGCGTCGTGGAGCACTTCGAGTTCGAACAAGTCCAAGTGGTACTTTATAGGTGTAATCCCGAGGGTGTGGACCAATGAGCGTGACCAAATTCGGTGTTGCCAACTATTCGTCCGAGAAATAAGTACAAGCCATGTAGCTTTTATTAGGTGGAGCCACCATTAACTCTGCCGCCATAGGTAAGCTGACCAGAAGTCCCCAATTCTTAAGGACAGTCCTCGAATTTAATTTACTGCCCCCAAAACCGCTTGGTGCCTTTGGAGACGCAAATTGTCCTCAAATTTTGATGTTTGTCTTCAAATGTCCTCGAATTTACGCTTCCTCATTAGCTCGTTAGATTTCTAATGAAAAATGTTCTTAAAAGTAGTTTTCCTTGTACTGATTTTCCGACATGCTTGTGAAAAGAAATTTTGACTTTCTTTTTTCTTCTTTCCGAGTTTAACGACCACCGCGAGCAACTCTAAGGACTATAGGCAGTCACCTGTAAACGTAGAAAGAGCGATGTCTTTGTTTATTCACTGACGCCACGTATTTGGAGGATTTTCACCTATCTCTAATTGGAGACATTCGTTCTAGGGAAGGGAAAGAGCTAGTGCTGTAAGACAAACACACCACCTATGCCTCAGTCGGGACTCAAACCCATACCCACTTGTACGAATGGTCAGCAGTGGCCAGCACTAGGACACTGAACTGCTGGCGCGGTCAAATCTAGACTGTACTGGATCTAAGTTTTTCCAAAATTTGGCTAAATGAAAAATTCGCCATGCAATTAGTTTGCTGCGCAGCTTGGTTTTAATTCGGCACATATATAAGGTAAAGAAAGCATTTCACTTTTGGCCGCCCCGGTGGCGCAGTGGTCTAAGCGATGGCCTCTGATCATTCGTCCGAAAGGGATCCGGGTTCGAATCCTGGTGAGGCATGGATGCTGTGTTTGTCTTTCGGCACTGGCTCTCTCCCTCCCTGAAACCAGTGACCCTAAATTAGGGACGGGCGACTGCTTATAGCCCATTGAGTTGCTCACGGTGGTCGTTAAACCTCCAATCAAAAAACAAATTCACTTTTGCTAATATGTTCTGGCCATCATTATTCTACTTTGTCAATACAAATTACCAACACTCTACAAGATGTATCCTATTAGGACATAAATTTTCATATGTAATATCACACTTATGGAAGCAATGCAGTTTTGTGACAAAAATATTTGCATATTTATTTTGAGTACGTATATGTCCCAAAATGAACTGCCGATTTGGGGATGCCACGCCCTTTTGTCCTCAAATCAGTGTTCCAATATCTGGTCACCTTAGCCATAGGCCACAGCTAATCTATGGCGTAACGTCACAAGCAGGTAGAAACAAACTTTCTGGTTGAAAAGATACATGTGAGTGTGCTACATTCGTGTTGTGCTTTAGGTGCTACATTCGTGTTGTGCAATATAAAAGGATTGCACTCAATTTCATAAGTATGTAAAAGACATGAAACTGCTGTCATTGAAATAAAAATCAGATATTGTGTAATATAAATATTTAGCACGATGATCGCTCATTGCAATTTCTCTTGAAAAGCACTTCAACATATAAATGGGTGATTTTAAAGTCTTTGAAATCGTACACTTTCAGAACTTGTGTAAACTGTTAATAGTTTCATTTCTTAATTTAGTTGTCTGAAACCAAACCAGACGTTAAAAAACACATTAAATTGGAATCAAATGTATACACCAGTTGCATATTGAAAGTTACAACACATGTTTTATTTTACTTCTAGACTCTGCTACCAAAAGGGAACACGTTTAATATTGCACTTGGTTTTACATGTGTTGAGTAATACTTAATATAGAAAACTTACAAACTTGCATTTTCTTTCTGAATAATTTTGATGTCCATCTGCTTTTCTGATTGAAATATATATTTCTCAATATTCCCCGACGGCGGCCGAAAACAATTTTTCGGTTGCTATGTGTTTCTGGAACGTGGAAAGACCAATGTATTTATTCACTACACTCTCAAGCGAATTGTTCATGTTACCTAACATGCTAGTCATTTCTGAAACTTATTCTTTCAATTTTTAACAATGAGCAATAGTCTTCGTAGAAATCGACTTATTCACCGGTGGAGGCAGAAGTTTCTTAACAAAATAGTCACCAGTAATGCTCACTTACTGCAATGACTTCTTTGCTAATGCTGTAAATACCATGATAGCAAGCTGTATAAATTTTTAGAAAATCCCTGTTGGTCATCAAAAACATTCAAATGCTAAATTAACTAACAGTGAACTTAATGTCAAATGACCTATCATTAATTTATTATTGTACATTTTATTGATTTTTTGTTTAGCGGTTGTGAAATATGCAGGAGGATATATTGCTGTTCATATGAAATTATGGTTGGCAAGGTTTTATGGTTTAACATTATTAATCTTCTGTCATTGTATTTTAATTGTTGAATTAACAGAAAGTGCTGTTACAACTGTATGTAATTATAATAGGAGTTAGTTGGGCAAAGAATATCCATAATGCTATCTTGAGTGAGATTTGTAAAGATTTACCTTGGTGACAATTATATTGAATCCAACACTTACAGGTTCAATAGTTTGACCTAAGAGTTTGAACCAACTATTGAACATACTTTTGTAAAATAATTATTATTTGGTTTTCTTGTAAAGGGTAATTCTGGCTATGTTACTTTTTTTATTGTAGTTGAACTGTGGTGGAATTTAATGTTATGTTTTTTGGATATATAATAACAATATCCTGTATGGGTACATATGCTCATTACACATTGTGGGTCCACTCTGGAGTGATTTGTATAATTCTTTTTTATATTAGGAGCTGTGTTTTGGACGGTTTTTTTTTGTGTGAACGTGGAGTTTATGTCATATATGTATACACAAAAGTGTTGAATCGTTTTTTAAAGCTGTTTTCCTTATTTATATTTATTGTAAGTATAGCAGTGGACATAAACATATAGTTAATTCTATGTTCGTCGATACTAAATAAGATTTTAAATGTAATGAAAAATAAGTGACCTGCTATGACACCTATGCGCATATTTTGTGTTATAAGGTAATAACTTTGAAAGCTGATGTGATGTGAGCATAAGAATGACCTTTGTATGGGGAATATATGTGCATGCATGTTTATTATTTGTTTTGTATTTCTTTATTTTCCCCTAATTCTGGTTGAATAAAGTTTGAATTATTTAATACAGCAGCGAGATTTCAACCTCTTAATAGCGATCCTTCACTTACTGTAAAATTTTAAGGAAATATATTCGACTTCAAAAACTTAAATTAGTGAGATTACTAAAAATATTAAATTATCTGCACATACCAGGCAAGTAATTCTATTCTTTCAACACCTAACCTTCTGTAATAAAATCGCATTCCTGTTTTTGTTTCGTAACGTCTCCGAGTTTAGATTCCCGAAAATGCTGGGGGGGGGGTTCTCTTTTTAGAAATCTTGTGAAATTAACAAGAAAAAAACATTCTTATTTACACAGTTGATTAAACAGTAAGGTTGAATGATTGATAATTATTAAATCCCTCATCTTATCTGTCTAAACGCCTCGTAGCGCCGCCCCGGTGGCGCAGTGGTTTAAGGCGCTGGCCTCTGATCATTCGTCCGTAAGGGGTCCGGGTTCGAATCCCGGTGAGGCATGGATGTTGTGTTTGTCTTACGGCACTGGCTCTCTCCCTTCCCTGGAACCAGTGACGTTAAATTAGGGACGGGCGACTGCTTCTATAGCCCATTGAGTTGCTCACGGTGGTCGTTAAACCTCCAATAAAAAAAACGCCTCGTGGTTTCAAAGCAGCTTTCTGCCTGCTTGTGACGTCACACGCAGCGCGGGCGGCGACTTATGGCGGCCAATGCTGCGTGGATAGGAGTGGTGTCTCCACATAACATAAGCTCGATGGTACAAGCAATCAGTAAAACAATTCTTTTTATCCAGATATAGTTCATCGATTTCGAATAACCCTGATGTAAAGCTGAAAGCATGGAGCTAGGCATTTTTTAAATTGGGGGTTTAACGACTACCATGAGAAACTCATTGGGCTGTAAACAATCACTGAGCCGCCCCGGTGGCGCAGTGGTCTAAGGCGCTGGCTTCTGATCATTCGTCCGTAAGGGGTCCGGGTTCGAATCCCGGTCAGGCATGGATGTGTTTGTCTTACGGCACTGGCTCTCTCCCTTCCCTGGAACCAGTGACCCTAAATTAGGGACGGGCGACTGCTTATAGCCCATTGAGTTGCTCACGGTGGTCGTTAAACCTCGAAAAAAAAAAAAAAAAAAAAAACAATCACTGACCCTAATTTAGGGCCACTGGTTCCAGGGAAGGGAGAGAGCCAGAACCATAAAACAAATTCAACATCTATGCCTCGGCGGGATTCGAGCCAAACGCATCTGGAACGAATGATCAGAAGGCTGAAATCGCTCGATTGGTCTACTTGGGTGGGGAACACCTATATGCCTTGAGTACGGCACAATGAGACTAGGGTAAGTGCTCTTTTTTTGTTTTGTTTTTTCCTTTAATTTTTTTTTTTTGATTAGAGGTTTAACGACCACCGTGAGCAACTCAATGGGCTATAATCAGTCGTCCGTCCCTAATTTAAGGCCACTGGTTCCAGGGAAGGGAGAGAGCCAGTGGCGTAAGACAAACACAGCATCCATGCCTCACCGCGATCGAACCCGGACCCCTTTCGGAAGAATGGTCAGAAGCCATAGCTTAGATTCTTGCGCCACAGGGCGGCAAATAAAAAAAATGCTTAAAGAGTTATTAAATTTTGAACAAAATAAAATTTTCCATTTCCCTTCAGCATCTCATATCAGGGAATGGCAGTTTCAGTAATGTCTGAATATTGAGCCGCCCCGGTGGCGCAGTGGTCTAAGCGATGGCCTCTGATCATTCGTCCGTAAGGGGTCCGGGTTCGAATCCCGGTCAGGCATGGATGTTGTGTTTGTCTTGAGGCACTGGCTCTCTCCCTTCCCTGGAACCAGTGACCCTAAATTAGGGACGGGCGACTGCTTATAGCCCATTGAGTTGCTCACGGTGGTCGTTAAACCTCCAATCAAAAAAAAAAAAAAAAAAAATTATTCGGCGGGTTCGAATCCCGGTGAGGCATGTACTGGGGGTGGGTGAGATAGGCCTGGTCTTGGACCCAAGATATGCCACTGATCAGTAAATATAATGATTTAATTTATTAAAATATAAAAAAATTAGCCATTGAAATTTCCATTGCACACTGGCATGTGCTCTCACTCCTAGCTGCCTTAATCTTGTGTGTGTGTCCTATAGGGCAGGCACGTCACAAGCTCCGAGAGTGGTATTAATGAAAAATCCCTGCCGCCCCGGTGGCCGCAGTGGTTTAAGGCGTTGGCCTCTGACCATTCGTCCGTAAGGGGTCCGGGTCTGGCATGGATGTTGTGTTTGTCTTACGGCACTGGCTCTCTCCCTTCCCTGGAACCAGTGACCCTAAATTAGGGACGGGCGACTGCTTATAGCCCATTTGAGTTGCTCACGGTGGTCGTTAAACCTCCAATCAAAAAAAAAAAAGACCACTGCGCCACCGGGGCGGCCCCGGACCACTTTCCTGACGAATGATCAGAGGCCATACTGCGCCACCGGGGCGGCCCCGGACCACTTTCTGACGAATGATCAGAGGCCATACCACTGCGCCACCGGGGCAGCAAATATAATATTCGAGATAGGTCAGATGGGTACATTACAGTGCCCCATCAGGGAGGCAGGTACAGCTATGGGTGATAGCTGTCTTGCATGATAATCGTACAATGTAAACAAATGGGATGTTGGCTTTCCTGTTGAGCGTGCTTGACATATTTTTAACAAGATATATGAATAAAAAGGCACTTGTCATGTTACTTCCATTGTCAGAGTTGCTTATTTAAGTACCAAAAGGAAGTAAAATGCAAAAAGGGGCATACTGGATTACTAAGAACTTGAAAAAACGGGTGCATCCATCTTCTGTAATATTACCAGTTTTTGTTTTGTGTCTGGAGGTAGTCACAAAACACAAGTCAGATCTGACATATTGTAAACCGTTTACATTACTTTAAAGATTTTACTGATCTCCTGGATGATGCTGTCTTTGACATATTTCCCTTCTACAAATATTACTAATTTTGTAGAAAACATTAACAGTTTTCTATTATTACCAATTTTTGTTTCGTATGTGAAGGTTGTCACAAAACCCAAGTCAGTTATGTGATCTGGCATGTTGGAAACTTTTTACATTATTTTGAAAATTTTACTGATCTTGTGAATGATGCTACCTTTGGCATATTTCCTTTCTACAAGTATTAACAGTTTTGTAGAAAATATTAATGGTTTTTTATTTACCCTTCAATAATATCACCATTCTGTGTGTGTGTGGAGGTAGTAACTTTTCTATAATTTCAGTACCACACATCTACGCAAAGTAATTAATAAAAATACTTGTGATGAATACAAATTTAGCACTAATGAAATCCTAAACGCTATTTATTCCTATGATGATTAGTATAAACAATCGGTCCACAACTCCTGCACGTCTCCTATTGACCTGCGACATTAACAATTAGTAGTGCGGCGCATTAGCAATGGCGGCTGGTAGTTGGAAAAATAGGTGAAGAGCTACAAGAGCAATATGAAATGATATCTAATGAACATAAATTAGATCAGTTCTTCCTTTGAAAGCTGCAAATTTGTCGATTATGTCGTCTTAAAATGGCTGTTCCTTTGTGAGGATCAATAAAATGTCTTTATGAATAGAAATATTTTCCAAAGAAGAAAGTCTATCTGGAGAAATAGTGTTTCTTGAGTAAGTTTGTATTCTTTTAAGGCAAGAAAACTTTTTTCCATTGACACACTTGTAGATGGAATTGTTAAAATGAGGAAAACATAAGCTTCTGTAAAAATGTCTTTATCTCCATGAAGCACTCGAAGAAGTTTTTGAGTCGATATATTCCTTAATTTTTCATCGGCATATGCAAGACTCAGTTCATTTGCACTGGGGTTTAGTAAATATTTTCCCGTAAAAATGTAGATTTTCAAATGCGTGAGAAGGAAAGCTTGAATTAAATTGGTCGAATTTGGTTGTGTCAGCAAGACAGACAAATTGAAGTTTCTCATAGTCTTGAAATCTTATATCCATTTCTATAAGAATGTGGTTCAAAATACAATAGTTCATAATTAAAAAAAATTGTTTCTTGTGTAAGAACAGCATATTCCGGTTTAGATATGCTTATTTCTGTGATTTTGCTAGCTTTTCCAATACCTCATCGTTCCTTTTATGGCTCAAAATTTCACGAGTTTTTTTAATTTGAGTTAGACAGTAGTTTATGTTTAGTGATTTTTTCTGCAAAATTTCGAATAACAGATCGGTGGAGCCAAAAATTTCATTAAGTACTATTGCCAAAAATGTAAATTGAAAAGGCTTTAATCATTTTAAAACCCCTAGGCAAGTTGAATTGATTTTTTGTCTGAATGTTCACTATTTGGAGAAATTCGAATACTTCTTTCAATTTATCCCAATCTTCAACTATTACACTTACTAACTTCGAAGTGGAGGACCAGCGAATTTTTGTTATGGTTGGTATGCGTCTTGCGGTTGTTGATGCGAGTGTTTTTTGTTTTTTTCCACTGTGAGTGTTTACAAAAAACATTCGACACTTAGAAAAACTTTGTTGTAATACAAGGTTCAAACGATGTGCTAAGCAATGAACAAAAACAGCTTGAACATCTTTATGCTTAATTTTTTCTGGAACCCATTCAAGTGTCCAGACATTGCGCTTGCCCCAACATAACGTTGTCCTATTAATTTGTGTTGATAATCAAACTGTTCCAAAATTTTGTCTAGCATTTTGTATAAAGCTTCTGACGTTCTATCTTCACTCACATCATGAAAACCCCAAAATCTCTCAAACAATACACCTTCCGAATCTACAAATCTTATTATTAAAGAGCACTGTGAGGTCTGATTATGTCTACCTATCTTCTTGAATAGAAAAGCATTGAACTTCGTTTATTTCATTTTTGACGGGATCGTTTATATATTCAGAAATACATTCAATTCATTCATTTTGAATAGTCATTTAGTCAACAGTGAAGACATTTTTTATCTTTTCGTATTGATTTTGAATTTCTAAAGGACTTCTTGATATCAACAATGAAAGTAATTCCTTGAAATTTCCACGATTTATCTAGTTGATGCCTTCGTCATGGCCACGGAATGCTAGTTCTTCTTTGCTCAAATACAGTACTGCATCAATCACTATCTGCAGGAAAAGTCTATTTAAACAAACATTTTCGTTGAAATGCATTTTCAAAAACTTAGCGTTCTTTTTCAGAGCGTCGGCAATGGTGTTCTGGTTCTTTTCAAAATTCCTTAACATTAATTCGCATTTCAGGTGTTCGCTAGAATCACCACGTTGGTGATGTCACCGTGTTATATTTAATAAACCTGAAAGTCGTCTTTATTCCACGCTGAATGTTAATTACTAAAAAACAAGCAGGGACAACAAAATAATTTTTGTAACACAGAAGTGCTACAAAGCCATTTATATGCAGTAAACCAACAATTTTTAAAATTGATATTGTAAGATTTACCGCTCTTCTTGATTTCTTCTTTGGTGACAATTGTCAGTGAATCTGTCGCTGCCACCCCGCTGGCACAGTGGTCTAAGCGATGGCCTCTGATTATTCGTCTGTAAGTGGTCGGGGTTCGAATCCCGGTGAGGCATGGATGTTGTGTTTGTTTAACAGCATTGGCTCTCTCCCTTCCCTGGAACCAGTGACTCTAAATTAGGGACGGGCGACTGTTTATAGCCCATTGCGTTGCTCACGGTGGTCGTTAAACCTCCAATAAAAAAATGTCGGTCGTTCTTGAAGTAAAATGTCTCTTTTATTTTCATCTTTCCACCGATTAAATGGAGTTTGCAATAAATTGCAGACAATGTCGTTCACAGGATACATACTAAAACCTAAAACTATCAGTTAAACTGTACATTAAACTAAAGTATCAGGTGAAGTTTTTAACAAACAATCACAAAGCACGAAAAAAAATCTCTTTCGGAAGCATGTACCAAAACATCGCAATGACAAAGCCCTAGTGACTGGGCAATCCGTCCCGTTCCACTGCTATTCTTCGGAAGGTCGATCACGTCTTCAGGTGCAAAGCCTCGACCACAGCGCCTCAATCTAAAACACTTCACTTGCCCAGCAAATAGGGGCATAGAGAGTGACGTAATGGTTACCATGGCAACTCGGCCCAAAACTGCAGACTTCCAAGCATTCTCATTTCGGCTCTTCACTTGAACTGTTTTGCGTATAAGGATTTGTTTTCCGTATTGAACGTGCATTGTGAATTGATATCTAATCAAAATTTTGAGTATTTTGGCATTCAATAAAGGCAAAAAATATATACAAAATTACTAAATAAAACTTTATTTAAAATGAAATAGGAGAAGAGGCACTTCACCTGAAAAGCCGCCACTGGGCTCTTGTACCATCTGACTGTCATGCACTATGACCTTCGCATTTAGATCAGATTACGGGTCACGGATCACTCCGCTCTCCTCATTGAACCTCAGTCTCCTGGTGGGTATAGCCGTTACTTGAATGCTTAAGAGAATGCACGTGGTCTGGTTTAGTTTGTTTGTTGGCGTGTTTGTCATGTGCAAGTAATTTAAATTTTATATTTGCAATTTATTCTAGTTATAAAGTATAAACACCCGCAAGACCGAATTTTCTCATTCTTAATATTTCGTAAAGAGTTTAGAAGTTTGTCATTTTTTACGTTCGTAAACCACCAGATAGCTACCACATGTTCAAAGATGGAACAAAGGTAAATATGAAACAACTGAAATATTACATAGTTTTATCTACAATTTTTTTTTATTTATGAGACCAGCTTATGTACAGAGATATACAGAGGGTCAACTGTCCAGAGTTAGTGGCAACAGACATCGCTCATTGCGCCTCCATTGATTTGCCAGTAAGTTAAAATCATCATGGCCATACGAATTCGCCGAATATGACTGTCTACTGAAAGTGTCTTGTCCTTGGATACTATCGCTACCGCCATTTTGGCTACCGCTATCCCTGTCTGTAATCGTCAATAACGTGGGTTGTGGTCATCGTTCAAACAGGAAATTTGCTATTTTTCTATGTCGGCGAAGTATCAGTTACGAGTATTTCAAATTAATGTAATTTACCACGAAATCAACTGTAGTTAATATGTAAGTCATGTCAAAATTTTCGAGAAATAAATGTTCCGTGTGCGGCGAATATGCATCAGCTTCCAATTCACTGAGAACACTTCCTAAACATGCAAAAAAAGTAAGTAGCTTTAAGTTTTTATGCCACTCATACATGCTATCAGATATTTTATATTTCGTCAGTTTCAAAACACGTGGGAACGCAAAATATTGTCATCAAGTATTTTATTCCTGTAGCAGGAATTTAACTCGAAGAAAACAATATATATAAATGAAGTATTTGCTGTGTCAAGGCAGAACTGGATCCTACCAGGCTGTAACATTAAGCAAAAACAACGAGGACAAAAAAGATGAGTTGGGACGCATCGCCATGTATTGACGTAGTTCGCATTAACAAACTGATGCCGTATCATTATTTACATTTGAGATTTTATTTATATTCACTTTCACATCACCAGATGGATATTTGCATTCTGAATTCGTAGTACTTGGGCAAGAGAATTTTTCTGTAGGAACTGGTGTAGTTCATGTGTAAATCTCATTCCTCCTCTATTCTTCAACGATCTAGGGATGAGATTTTGGTAAATGTGTAGATTAGCGTCTTAAATTATTTCGTCGGGAAAATGTTAGTACCTGGAAAAAGTGCGACGTACAGATTTTAGAGTATGGAAACTAATGGCAAATGATGCAGAAATTTCGTATTTTAAATGTCTTTTAAAGATTTTTATCGTAATATTTACTTGAAAGTTCGATGCTGTGAAGAGACGCTGCCGTAGGCCTAACGTATCGAACGTACAGGTAAATGTTACGATAAAAATCTTTAAAAGACATTTGAAACAGAAAATTTCTGCACCATTTGCCATTAATTTTCATAATCTAAAATCTGTACGTCGCACTTTTCCCAGATACTAATATTTTTCCGACGAAATAATTTAAAACGCAAATCTACACATTTACCTACTATTTTACTTAATATGAGTTTATATAACTCAGGTTTTTTTCTAAAATTGAATTAGGTACGTAATTATCAGAATAAAAATGCTTACCACAAACAATAGTTGAAGGTAACTTGTCATTTGGAGCAAAATCCGGAGGAGATATTTCTTTCAGCAACAGTTGCTTAAGGTTCCGATCTGAGGGAAACTCATGGAATGAAAATCCCACGTTTTTCTTTTCAGAAGATGTGCATATCGGCACACAACAGTAAACCATTTTTAAAATGGGTTAGATTTTGTTGTGAAAACAACAGTTTGGTTTTAAAACTGTAAGGGTTTTTTTAAAAGAAACAAGAAAAACCGACGAACATGCACAATCCAGCAATTCAAACAACGTGAAAACAGATGTTTATACTAAGGAGGTTAGAACTAGGAGGAGGTGGCAACAGCCCCTCTACCTGTGCTACTGGCGTGACGCCACTTTTTATCAGCTGACTACGCCAATGCGCCCAACCTGAGAATCTCCTGTATATCTCTATGGGGAAATCGCGATTTTGAACGGGTTTTTCGGACCCTTACGCTACCCATACAGGCATGAAAAAATTGAGGCTGAAATATTCAATCCCATAATAAAAAAATTCCAGAAAAAACAGGAAAATATGTGTTGGTATTTCTTTAAAAAAATGAAAAAAATATTGATTTTTTGAGCGGAAGTGCATAGTGCGCATGGTTACTTGCAATGTGCAAGTAACCATGTTTAAAATATAACCAAAAGCCTAATGTTAAGAAATAAGAAGTCCGAAATATTCCTTCTTTCCATCCTTGGTTTGCATGCGCTAAGCAAAACTGCTTAAGCCACAGGAAGTGACGTCACGTTCCCGAACTCTCGCAGCGCAGACTCCCACCACCTCAGAGAGAGGACAGAAACAGCTGATCTGTTTTGGCTTCACTCAAAACGGGTCCCTTCACCTCCTCTTCTTCTAACCTCCTTGGTTTATACCTTGGGACGCAGTGCCATCAAACAGCTGAAATCGTCCCTAATGCCCACTGGCCAATCACCAAAATTATTATCTTCAACGCTAATGTTATAGCCTTTTCTTCATCCAGTTCAACCTTGGTTGTGTTAACTGATTTAGTCTAATGTAGATGCAAATAAGGAGGAAATACGCGTTTTGTGGAGTGTACAGTATTATACATAAAGTAGCCAAAGTAAACTAATGCCCCCTTACATTGTGTATGAGGTTTGAATGATTGCACGTAATTGTAAACATACAGTTACGTTACGTGTACATATTTGGAATAGATCTGAATTTAACAAACTATCAGTAAAAGTGATTACTTTCGTGCCCAAGGAAAACGTAAAGTATTTCAATTATATGAAATACTTTACATTTTCCTTGGGCACGAAAGTAATCACTTTTACTGATAGTTTGTTAAATGATATAAATTAAGTCATTGCGATTTAACTGAGTGCAACTTTTATCTTCACATCTGAATGCCAGTTGCCTGCATTTTAGACAATTTTATGAACTCAATCTGTATGTTGGGAGAGGGAGGGCTCTGGACTGTAGAGTTATCATCATTTGCTAATGCTATATTGTCCTCACATAACTGACCTGTTCTAAAATCGTTCTGAGCATGGTAATTTTCTTCATTCAATATGAGCAGTGGTATAGAAAGGTGTTAAGACATTTTTTGTTTCTTATATGCTTATACAGTAGTAGTTCTGTGGTATGAAAATTACACAAGAGATGATCATGTAAACAAAGTGATAAGTGCTTTTGTGGTTGAGAAAATGCCCAAATTAAGAAATTTAGCAGCAAAAAAGATAAAAGTAACCAAATAAATAAAAATTGGTAAATAATAAAAATTTACCAAATCACAAGTTGGTATTGAAAAAAGTCAGTGTTTTTTTCTCCAGGTTGTTTTTGCCTAATCTGTTCAGCATGAAGGCATTTTTTTTAATTCAGAAATACTCGTGGGTATTAGGTATTTTGTGTTAATTCTCAAAGGAATTTTTTTGTGATAACAAGCATGCACTAACTAGTAAGGTGCTTCACACATGTACACACAAATCTTCCATTCTTAATTGGGACACACTAGCCCAAATATGCAAAGTTGCACATACAGAATTTAAAAGGTACCATTCACTGAGGAACAGGTATGCTGTAAATTAAGTCTAAAACAAATGGTATGAATCAGAGAAAAATGTTCAATGCTAGATACAATTTTTTTTATGTTTTTTTTTTTATTGGAAGTTTAACGACCGCCGTGGGCAACTCAATGGGCTATAAGCAGTCGCCCGTCCCTAATTTTAGGGTCACTGGTTCCAGGGAAGGGAGAGAGCCAGTGCCGTAAGGTCAAACACAACATCCATGCCTGATCGGGATTCGAACCCGGACCCCTTACGGACGAATGATCAGAGGCCAACGCCTTAGACTACTGCGCCACCGGGGCTGCTAGATACAATTTAATGTATGTATCAAACATGCATGTAGTTCCAAACTGTTAATGATGATGGAGAAATTTATGGAGTCTTTCCTGATATAGGTGCAGACTGGCTAAGCGACCGGTAAGTCAACAAAATATACTGGTAAAAAAAAACACTGGCTGGTAAGTTAACAAATCTGAAATCTGAGTGGCTGCCAAAAAGAAGTCTTCAGCATAATAAAAAGAAGGGGGGGGGGGTAATAGGAACTTTAATGTAACTGCTGTTATTTACATGGATAACTTTATCAGAACATAAAAGAAGCCATTCTGCAAAATAAAAACCATTTTTTAAATCTTTTTTTTTTCCTGGGGAAGCACATGATAGGCAAACATATTATTGACAACAGAAGTTGTTGTCAATCATTTTATTTCATTTTCTATAATGAAGTAGGACATACAAGTATTGAAGTAATTATTGAAGCATAAATACCATTTAGACTCAAAAACATGGTTGTACTATGTTGGTATTGACACAGCAGCCATAGTTTTGAAGTATCAGTATCAACTTTTTTTTTGATGTACCAAAACAAAGAATTGTAAATCTTGAGATTTATATTTAAAAAAAACAGTAAAAAAATAAAGTAGATGAGGATATTTATGGCAATTCTAAAACACAATCACAGCTGTTGGGATATATGTATATATACTAATTTAATTTATGATGCATTAGCTACATATTTTGAAACTTCTGGAATGAAATCATCACTATTTGTTTTCCATGAAATTTGGCTTTCTGTTACTGACTGCATCTGCCCACAAAGTAATCACAATATAAGTAATCACAATTTTATTGGTTACAAAGCAAAAATTGTCATTAAAATATGACAATTTTTGCTTTGCATATTTTATGTGGATCAATCAGCTTGCTACTTAAATTTGATTTTTACTATCAATATAACGGTGATTACTCTCCAATTCAAATCGAGTTATCAATAATATTTATTTATTTTTTTGATTGGAGGTTTAACGACTACCGTGAGCAACTCAATGGGCTATAAGCAGTCGCCCTGTCCCTAATTTAGGGTCACTGGTTCCAGGGAAGGGAGAGAGCCAGTGCCGTAAGACAAACACAACATCCATGCCTCACCGGAATTCGAACCCGGACCCCGTTCGGACGAATGATCAGAGGCCATCGCTTAGACCACTGCGCCACCGGGGCGGCAATATTGTTTATTAAAACACTCGATGTATCGGTGGAAACTTTGATGTTTCTTCGATGTATTCATTCCTGTAGCATCGAGGAAAGAAACCCTGTTTCGCTGATGAAGCATCGACCAAAACAGTCGATTCATGAAACAGATTATATTCACTTCCTCTTTACAAGACTGCAACAAAATAAATTCATTTACTTTATGTAGAAAATACTTTTTACCAATCTGAAACCTCGATGTTTTTTCAGTGTATTGGCTTATGCAACATCAAGGTGTTTTGTTCATCACTGGTTTCACGTCCTTTTACTTCTGAATTATTATACCTTTGTAAATTGACGCTAAAAATGACAAATGGTCAAACCGGTGACCACTAAAATAAATTTTATCTTCAAAGTTGCCAGTTGATCACCATGCGGTGAGTGCTAATCTGCACCTATATATCCTACCCTGATCTGTTGATTGACTGCAACTGGACAAAATCATTGAAGGTATCCCAGGCAGCACACTTACATTGACCCTACGTAAAACACAAAACGGTTGGATACTACTGTGGGCCTCCCTCCATATGTCTCGGCGGCCACTTACCAGCCTCCGGTAGGCTCAGTGTACTAGTCAGCGTTGATCCAACGTAAGGATGAACGTTTATATAACATTGTGCCAGCATTAAACCGATATTTCGTACAACATAAAGCCATCAATCCTTCAACACTGAGCCACTCTTACAACATTGAGCCATCGTTGGAATAACATTACGCCAACACAGCACACAACGTCAAACCATCGTTTGAATAACCTTGTGCCAACATCATTCAGCCATCGCTCATATAACATTCTGCCACTGTCGCAACGACGAGTCGACGTCTTTATAACATTGAGCCAGCGTATAACACACCGTTAAACCATCATTTGGACAACATTGTACCAACATCTTTTATATCATTAAGCCATCACTCCAACATCGTGGAGCTACTGTTACAACGTTGAGCCATCAGTTACATGACGTTGTGCCAATGTATTACACAACATTCAGCCATCACTCCTATAACAATGAGCCAACTTTTTTAATGCAAGAATAGTACATACCCAGTGGTCTCAGCAGCTTTGTATGATACATCCTTTATGTTTGTAGTTCTTCATTTTTACTTGGAAGTGTCGCAATGTAGTCTTTTGTACTATACTGTATATGTTCCAGTGTATGAATGAAAACGCATGATTATATGAAAACAGGTGAGTCGGAAGTTAGCTGTGTACAGTTTACTTAAATTTTTACTTGTTGATATGTACAGCTAGAAAGGTTACACATTCTTGTGCACACGGATGTATCAATTTTTTTTAATGATGCACTTGGAGGTAATATTTTCCTACGTAGCATACCGCGATGATTGCAAATATGGTAAAATCATGCTATAACAAATTATGTTTATAACAATTCCTTGACTACTTACCATCCATTTTTCTGGTATAAAAAAAAACACTCCTGGAAATAATTATCGGCTGGTTATAAGGACCTGAATTATAACAAAGCATAATTCACACACACACACACATAATTCACATTCACACACATAACAAAGCATATTACACTAAATTGATGTGCAACTTTCACTGTACTTTCAAGCATTTTAAAGTACTGAAAAAAAAGGAACAGTAATGGTTTTCGTCCATGCAGTTTGTGAGCCTCCCCTCCTCCCTCTTTATTCTTTTGCTTCTGAGTCTAAAAATGAAAGGCCAGGAAATTATAAGTGGAACGTTAAAAAAATATAGCTAAATATGACATACTTCAATAGTAACAATGTTAATGCTACAGGTGCTTGTATTGATGCAGTGGTTTAGAACGAAAGTTTCTCAGTCAAGTATATAATTCAAATAATATATATGTAGTTCATTCATGAAAAATAAAGTACCTTATCACTACTATCTTAGACCAGTCGTGTGAAAGCAGTGATATTATCAATAAAATAGTTTTCGAATCACACACATACACACTCTCACTCACATTTTTTCCAGTTTTATATTAAACTCTCATTGTGATATCCGGGTAGCTTTAGAAGCTGCAATAGAAAAAACTTAGTAGATGACATTTTGCAAAAATGAGGGCTTGCCTTTTAACACTACCGAAAGGCAAAACTGCGCCGCCCCGGTGGCGCAGTGGTCTAAGCGATGGCCTCTGATGATTCGTCCGAACGGGGTCCGGGTTCGAATCCCGGTGAGGCATGGATGTTGTGTTTGTCTTACGGCACTGGTTCCAGGGAAGGGAGAGATCCTTCCCTGGAACCAGTGACACTAAATTAGGGACGGGCGACTGCTGATAGCCCATTGAGTTGCTCACGGTGGTCGTTAAACCTCCCCCCCCCCAAAAAAAAGGCAAAACTGCACCCCAGTAATTAAATGAACTTTAACCCAAGCCCATATGTTAAATAAAATTTTTGAAACTGCACTGATAAATAGAACACAACAATCACAGTTGATAAAACCTGAAAAATAAACATTTTAAAAATTCTGATTTACATTTATTAAGCTGAAATAATTATCAATGACATATTCCCTACTAAAACACACATGAGAAGTAAATACTACTGGAAAATAATGTTATTTTCTCTAAAAGCACTGCATTCATCTCAGTGCTATGGTGAGATGGTGATCAAGGACTGTAAATGCGCTTCTACATCTGCCAGTCTGACTGCTGGATACAACTGGATTTTCACAACGGCCGCTAAAATGGAAACACAAGAAGAAAAAATCATTACATATAATTCCTTAATGCACAAAACCACAAATATAAATGCTTAAATATTGCCCATTTAATATAGCAGCAAGGCACACTAACATAAAATACTTACATTACCTCTGCAATGTAGTTTGTGAAACAAGATACCTCATAAATATTAAAAACTGATAAACAATATGAAAAAAGAACTGTTACATCTAAATTTTATTAGATAGTTTTTGTACTTTCTTCGATGAATAAACATTGAAAAAAATTTACTCTTCCAGGAGAAAATGAAATACAGAATTTTAGAAATACCTCTGTGAACTAATTAGTACAAACTCAGCATCTCTCAAACAAATACCAGCTATACAGGAAATTTAGTAGAAAATTGGATAAAATTTCCTGAGATCAATAATGATCAGGAAAATGTAAAAAAAAAAAAAAAAAAAAACTTGAAAAACAGCGAAGGGCACAGACTTTTCTTCAAGTGATCTGAAGCAGGAGAACATGTGCAATTGTGCTTCTGAATTTCTTCAGATTTTAATTTGCAAGTTTTTGATAATTTGTTTATTTTTCATAAGGAACATAATCATGCAATTTTCCAATTAAAAGTTAAGAAATTCAGCGGCCCTAACATTGAGCATTCACTATTAATTTTGAAGGATCTTCATTTATTTAAATGTTTCATACAGCTGTTATATATTTTATTACATCAATGTGTTCTGCATTCTCATTTTGATCATGAGAAATTTGGACCACTGTTTGGTATAAACATTTTTACAGAAAAAAAATTAATATTTCACAAATGAAGATATTCTGGCTACACCCAGTTGCAAAATTGTGCTGTTTTCATAATTTCATATCCCTATTAAGGTTTACTATGCAAAATATTATTTTGACAACATATATCCAGGCCACCTCAGCAAAAAAAAAAAAAAAGCTAGTGTAACCATTTGACCAAACCAACCTAATATAAGTCTGAGCCCTTTAAAAAAATTTGACCGCAAGGGTCAGTGTAAAAAAACATAAAATACCAAAATCAGTTTTTATTCAAAAGGTATTGATATTGTTCCCTGTTGTTTTAGTAACAGCACAAAAAATAAATATCCAGATTTATACTATCATTAACAGTATAAAAGTATGCAACTTTCACTGAGGTAATGTAAGAAGAAATATTTCCGAAGAAAACATTGTGAAATCAGTTTATAGCATAACCTAAAATTTACTGTAATGTTTATGTTTGCATTTGTTACTGAACTCGGATCATATTTTGAGATAACAGTGCTGAAATTCTGGAATATTAAATTTTGAATTATGGGAATATTTGTCTCTTCTTCACACCAGCTCAAATGCTCGTATCATATCTGAGTGGATAAACTAGTTAATTTGTCATTTGTAATTAGCCAGTAGTTTAAACACACCTCTTTGTCACTAAGAAAATATATTGTAACAAACTTACCTATTTACATTTTCCTCTCTGATATGCCACCCCGGTGGCGCAGTGGTCTAAGGCGCTGGTCTCTGATCATTCGTCCGTAAGGGGTCCGGGTTCGAATCCCGGTGAGGCATGGATGTTGTGTTTGTCTTAAGGCTCTGGCTCTCTCCCTTCCCTGGAGCCAGTGACCCTAAATTAGGGACGGGCGACTGCTTATAGCCCATTGAGTTGCTCACGGTGGTCGTTAAACCTCCAAAACAACCAAACAACCAACCTCTCTGATATCGCTGAAAAAATAGCCCAAACAACTCTCATCTATCACATTCACCGGTTTTTATTATTTATTAAATAGTAAAAACTATCTGTAGGATGAACAACAGCAGATCGTTTAATTATTTTAGAAACGATGTACTTAGCTTCCAAAATTCAGTTCGATACCGCAGGAACAAAGCAGCAATAAAAATGCAACAGCTATAAAAAATATGCTATCGCAATTTAGCAAAGAGCTATTTTAAAATTATTTTATGTGTGATAAAAACACGCAGAAAATCCAACAATAAGATTTTTCTCCTTACATGAAAGTTCCAGTTCTTATGTGCTCTGCGAACAACGATGGTTGACCCACAGACTGTTAAACACGAGTTGTCCACATGTTGCCTCAGGCAAAACCACCCTCCATGCTGGTGACTCACAGAGGGGCTGGTTGGAGTTTAGGTCGCCTTGACTGTAATCGGATTACCCAAACCTTCCCCTCAGTAGCTCATCAGTTGGAAAATCGTTGGCTTTACGTGAACATTCAACGATAACGTCTTCCCTACCAGATTGGGAATAGAATACGGTAGCAGCGCGTTACGTCTACTTTAATTTGCAAGAGTGTGCTACCTGGGATAGGACTGCAGTCCTGCATGCATTGCTAAGTCCAGCCTATCCAATTACAATAGTGAACTATTGATGAAAGCCGTCAATGTCTTGATCCGTGCTTTCACAGTTTTATATTTGGAATGTTGTCCTTTATGTATGTACATTCCTCTCGCAGTTTGTCTTGCTGCACCGCGTGCGATTGTAGATTTTGGCTCTCCAGTTATCTGTACCATTCAATGATGTGTGGTGTAAGGTAGGCGGCTATTGATTGATCTGGCCAAGTAAGGAAATTCCATTAACTAGTGTCAAATCTTCATGGCATCTGGGCAGGGTTGTGAAAATTTTCAAGCCTAATTAACCATGACCTACTGCATACTATATACATGTAAGTACAAAAATAATATTGTCCTTTGCTATGCCCAGAAAGTTTTAAGAAATGCAGAATACAGTTTTTGTTGTTATATTTATCTAGTACTGAAATTTAGTACTTCACACCACTGTTGCTTATTTTTTCCTTCTTCTTTGTAGGATAGAGGAATGGCTCGAAGCTAAGAGGATGTAGCACGTGACGTCATCGAGAAAATTCTGTGAAGTGGCAACAGTCCCTGCAAGTTCCCTGAAGCTGAAGAACAAGTATAGCTGGCTGTCCTGCACTTAGTGTGTAAAGTGCAATCATTAGCGGTCGGTGTTTATAAAAATTTGAAGCTAAAATGCCTAGATTTTGTGGTATTATGAATTGCGGTAATAGAGGAAATCGAGACCGTAAGTCTTTTTCAGGCTACTAGCTGCTGTTTCTAAAGTCAGTACCGAAAAAATTCACTTATATGCCAAACGAAGGAGATCGCTTCCCAGAGCTTAAAAAACACTTTTTATTGAAAAGTTAGAATATTCAAAAGCAGAAAACCTTTTAAATGTTAGTTTTATCCAGAAATCAGTTATTTCTGGTAAAGCAGAAAATCTACCTTTTACTTGTTCAAACGCTATTGGAGTGCAGTGCTTGCACTTATTGGGCCAGGCGTTTCATTCATTGCTTTAAAGTTTTCCAGTTGAATTT
Source organism: Macrothele yani (assembly GCA_039090855.1). Lineage (NCBI taxonomy): Eukaryota > Metazoa > Arthropoda > Arachnida > Araneae > Macrothelidae > Macrothele > Macrothele yani. The sequence goes on along the minus strand of CM077009.1, from coordinate 125,342,749 downwards.
AAAAGGTGTTGGCGTTTTCTTTTGCGTAGGTCTTATTGCTACTCACTATTTTTTTATGGAGAACCTTTTAGAGTTTGTCTCTTAGTCAAAAGTCTTCTTAAACCAACCCTTCGGTACCCAATCGGCACTTCAGTGCACGTGTTGTTTTTTTTTTCCAGGGACTTCTTTTCAAAAGGCCCCTGATTGATCTAGGGGTGTTAAAACTTTTGATAGGGTTAATTTGTTAGAAAACCTGACTTTTAGTCAGAATAAAATCTCTCGCTCTTCTGTATTTTTTAGATCTCGAGCACACCGTTCCCATGACTAACTTTTTTTTTTTTTTTTGCGAGTTTTCGACTTTTCACTTTTCAGGCTATTTGGCTGTCAGTGTTGGAGTTTTTAGTTTACTACTTTGTTCTATGTTATATTTCCTCCCGAAACTGCCGCTGATTTTATGTTTAGTACACCTGGATTTTTACCTGGAGCTGCGAAGCACACTTTGCGGAAAAATGCAAAGAATTGCTAAAATTATTGTCCAAATAAAATCCTTTTTGGTATCTAGGTCTGTTTACAGGCCGGTGTTATGCTGCTAAATTTATTTACGGATAAATAGAATATAGGGCACAAGTCCCAGCAGAATTATTTTGTTTTTTCACCACAATTTTACGAAAAAAAAAAAAAAAAAACATTTTGCTCATTTTTCCAAACCTTGAAAATCGCTTTCCAGAGCTTAGAAAGACACTTTTTGTTGAAGAGTTAAATTCTCAAAAATGCATAGAACCTTTCAAGGGTGAGTTTTATCCAAAATCAGCGATTCCTGGAAAGAAACAAAACCTATCTTTTTTTTACTCAGGTCTTCGCACCTGGGAGGGAAAAGAACTTTACTTATTAAGCAGCGTACCTATTTTCTCCTTAAATTACTGATTATTCACGAATTTACCGAAGACGCGAAATTGTTATATGCTTCGAAACTTTTATATGCCTCGAACTGTTCCGCGATAAAGGCACTTCGACCAAAGACGAAGTAATCGAAAATATTTACGGAAAACTTTCAAAGATACTTGCATTCAGCACATAATGATCTTTTCCTTCAATCTCTTTAATTTTTTCCGAATACGGGATTTTGTACTCGGAAATTAAAGTTTAAAAGTAAGACGCCATCATTTCAACGTTACTAAGGCTCGTTGCCATGCTGAGAGTCACGTGTCTGCTACATCCTCATATTAAAAGATTATCTGAAAACGTTATACAAAGTTCAGTGAAGTTCGGATTTCCTGCAAGCACTTCGCAAACTGGCGCTTTACCTCAACAATTAGTAACAACATGATCTTAAATGCTGCTCCTTTTAAATTGCATTCTCCAGTAAAATTGGTTGGACAAGAGTCTGGCATAGGCCCTAATGAAAAATCTCATGTTTCACCCACACCAGATTTAGCTGCTTCATTTTCAGATACACAAAGCATTCCAAATGATGCTATTTGGTCTCTCCCAAGTAACAGCACATCCAGTTCTTACTTAGCTGCTACACAAGCAAAACCTGTAGCCCATGCTGTAATGTTAACTTCTGAAGGTCATGGACATACACAGTGCGTCAGAGAATTTTTAAGACTGGCGCTAGATTTCAGCCTACGGTGGCGCCACCAGTCGCGAATGCGTTATAAACCGTGACCATCTGCTTGCTTTCTGCCAAAAGTACTGCGCAGTTGTTAAAGTAACTCAAACGAAACGGCCGTTCATTAGAGATGTAAAATTTTTTTCATATTGAATTATTAAGATGGAACAAAGGGCTGTTCTTAAATTTAACGCAAAACTTGGTAAAAGTGCCTCGGAAACGTACCAAATGATGAAACAAGTTTACGGTGAGTTTTGTTTAAGTATATCAAATGTTTTCCTGTGGCACAAACGTTTTTTGGACGGAAGAGAGACGCTAGAAGATGATAAGCATACCGGAAGACCAAGTTCATCTAGGACACCTGAGATTATTGAAAAAGTGCGTGATTTCATGGCAAACAATCGATGTGCGTCACTAAGAATGATGGGTGAGTCTTTAAACATCAACAAAGAAACGATTCGAACCATCCTGCATGAAGATTTGAGCAAAACAAAAGTGTGCTAAATTTGTTCCACACACGTTAACCAATGAACAAAAATCAAAGAGAAGTGCACATTACAGAGACATCATTTCAGCCGCTGAAAATGATCCAAACTTTTTAAAATCGATTGTTCTTGGTGATGAAACATGGTGTTTTCAATATGATCCTAAAACAAAGCGACAAAGTGCCGAATTGAAGTAAAAAAACTGGCCACAAGTCAAACAAACAAAAAAGGTTCCATCGAAAATCAAAACAATGCTCATTACATTCTTCGATTGTAAGAGTATTATCCACAAAGAATTTGTTCCAAGTGAACAAACAATTACTGGTGAGTTTTGTTTAAATGTTTTGAGGCGTTTAATGGGCAGAATTCGTCCAGAATATCGAGATGAAAACAGTTTGTGTTTGTTGCACGATAATGTACCCAGTCACACCTCACTTCTTGTTCGTAGATTTTTGGCGAAAAATAACGTCTGTGTGTTGAATCATCCACCGTATTCTCCTGATTTAGCACCCTGCGACACTTCTTTGTTCCCCTAATTTAAAATGACGTTAAAAGGGTGTTATTTTGATGCTATTTCGACCATACAAACAGCTTCGACGCGTGCTTTGGAGGCAATTCCGCAAAGTGAACTGGAACAGGCATTCGAATCATTATTAAATTGCTGTAACAAGTGTATTGAAGCCGGAGGGACTTGTTTTGAATAACAAACCAAAACAAATTATAATTTCTTGTTTTTATTTCATTTTACAGACCCAGTCTTAAAAATGCTTTGACGCACTGTGTATTTCGCCTGATGTCAGCCCAGTATGTACAACACCTAATGCAAATGCTATATAGGAAGCAGGTAGTGACACCTAACACTCGAAATATATTGAATTTGCATTCTCAGATATCCAAGCTACGGAAAAACATTTTTGATGAGCTGCAGAGCAGCAAGAAAAGAAAGGAAACTTTCTGCATTTTCTGAAAGATAAATTTACAAAAAATCAGTATGAATTTGTGATGAGTCAGGTCAGAGGCGTAACTAGGGCGGGGCGGCTGCCTCGGACGCAGCTCAAGAGAGGGTGCCAAAATTATTGCGTATAATCTGATTAAAACTGGAAATGAAACTTTTGCACCAGTTTCTGGTAGGTTTTTTTTCACGCCATACTTTGTTTTTTGTCTATGTACATAATTTCCTCATAAAGTTTCGCCAGTTTTGTAATCCTATTAGCTCAGATTTTGCATTTCTTCCTCAAGATGTTTAGGGGATGTTAATTGCTCATATTCAGAAATGAAGGCGCGGTTGTACGTTCTTTGCAAAGTAAAGATGTTATTTACATTGTTCAAGATTCTCCAGGGACTTTTCGATTATTGCTGCAGCTGCAGGCAACAACTGTCAGCGGCGTTCGCTGCGTTTAATGTGGTAATAAAAATTTGAACTCCGAAGCAGTCCGGAATCTGACCTTCCTCCTCTCTTTATTTTATCAATACTAAATAACGTTCCGCGTCCAGTTCGGCTTCACTACCCAGAACACCTTGATGTAGTGTAACGGAAATCCATGAATGGTCCGCCTTCCATTTCCTAACTTCTTCCGGCGCAATTGATAAGGGAAAAGGGCCGATATCGTTTGAAATAAGAAATGGCACCTAGCTGGAGAGACGTAAAGGCCTGGCCCCGCCCCTACAATAAGAAGTTCTCATAGGAAGGAAGCTTAGCCAAACTTAGACAACTGAAAGCACGCACTTGAGGTGCATTCGGATGTCAAGTTCTTATATCGGCCTGATTTTCTTTGTGGTTTATACTAGATGGAACAGCCCCGGTGATGCAGTGGTCTAAGCGATGGCTTCGGATCATTCGTCCGAAAAGGGTCCGGGTTCAAATTCAAATCCCGTTAAAGTATGGATGGTGTGTTTGTCTTACGGCGCTGGTCTTCTTCTTTTCTTGGAACTAGTGGCCCTAAATTAGGGACGGACGACTGCTTCTAGCCAACTGAATTGCTGACGGTGGTCGTTAAACCTCCAATCAAAAAAAAAATGGACGGAAAAAGTTTTTTTTTTAATTTCTTGCTGAATCCATGCTGAATTTGTGTGCATCAAATAGTCCACAGCTTTCCAACTTTTGTTCAGATCAGTTGGTTTCCTGAAAATGCTGTACGAACAATCTCAGCTTGAATGTGCCTCCCTCATAGAGATACATTGGAGTCTGACGTAAATTTTGTCGAGCACTCTATATTTATGTGTATAATAGATACTAATGTACACTACTGATTTAGTAATTTATTAACGAAAGACAGATGCGGAGGCGTAATATTTGCCCCGGGCGCAGAAATGCTTAGATACGCCTCTGGTCAGGTGCGTGTAAAACATATGTTGTCATTCTATGTTGGGATAATGGTGAAACGTAAAGTAAAAATGTTCAATTCTTCCCTGATGGATGGAGCAGTGCTTCAAAGTTCAAGCAAGAAAATGTGGCATCTGTAGAATTTGTAAGCCATTGAAATTTTCTCTCAAGTAAGTGAAACCATAGCATTTTGTGCACAAATGTTTAATTACCTAAAATCAGTTGTTTTATTTACAGTTGAATACACTTGATTTACAGTTGAACTTAAAAGTATAAATAGTAATAGGCCATAGAAACAGTAGTTACCTGTGATGTTGCATAAAATGGTCCATTTGAATGCTGGTTCACATGTTTTGTTATTTTCAATTTTTTGTCAGGAGAATAATGAGCATATGTGTATTATTTAATCTTAGGCTATATCCACAAGGTTTTCATTGTAAATTAGAAATGTGCTTTTGAGCTTTAAATTTTTTACTTTTTACATTCTTTCATAATTTTTAATTTAACAAAAAAAAAAAAAAAAAAAAAAGAAAAAGAAGAAGAAGAGGAGGTAAATGTGTACTTTAGCATCCTTATTTAGTTAAGAAATATCACTGTGTGGGGAAAGTGTGACGTACAATTTTTTAAGCATGCAAAATAATGCGGAAAGGTGCAGAAATACAGTAATTTAAGAGAACATGAGAGAATTTTACCGAAGCATTTTCCTTCGAGTACGATGGTGCGCAGCAGTTGGTGCGGGAGGCTTAAGTGATGCTAACGGTGACGACGTGAAGCTTCCGTGCTTCGGAAGGGAGCAGGAGTTCATAGTGATGCGCGGAGAATACATTAGGAGTGGGGTGTGTTCTTCAGAAGAGTGTGATGCGTGCTATAATCCTGCGCAAGTGGAAGTAGTTCAAAATTATTTTCTTAATTTTTGAAAAAGAAATGTGCGGAATGTCATTATTATTAATTTCACAATGTCTCCAAATGAAGGAATGTAAATGTTTTCATGTATGACAGAAGTGTTGAGTAAGAAGTTTTGGTTATGGTTTCGAAGATGTACAGGGGTAGTTGATTTCTTCAACTACTTCATTTGCAGTTGTGCTGTTATTCTGTACATCGTAGCTCACATTGTTGTGTCCTGAAACGGATATTTTTGAAAATAAAGGAGTTTCTTCAATTTAGAAATTGTACGGCAGGGAGCCCAAGAACTTCTTGTATTGTGCCGGATAATGAAATGTTAAGCCCTGACGAAATCCGAAATGAAGTATGGAGATCTACGACTTTGGAAACAGCCACTAACACTGCTGAAACAGCTACTAACACCACTTACAATGCTGCGTAAAGCTGACCTCTTTCCTTCAACATATTCCTACAAGATGCTTCTATGACTACGTACTGCTCAACCACTTCATGTTGTATTCTTCCGCTCGTTACTTGCCTTTCTCAACGAAGCTTCAATTCCCTGGACTGCACCTTCATTCCGTCGTCCTAGGCGTACCGCACGTACTCTTCCAAACCATCGTACTCCCAGGTAAATACTTTGGTAAAATTATTTCCTGTTTTCTACAAATACTATATTTTTGCACCTTTCACCATTATTTTGCATGCTTAAAAAGTTGTACGTTGCACTTTTCCCACACAGTTAAATTTTTCCGACGAAATAATTTAGGACGCTAAAGTAACATTTACCAAAGAGGAAGCTTATTGTAAACTGCAACTGTATTCAGTATGTGAGTAGAGTTACACAGGTCTGTCTGTGATCAGCTGTAGTTTGTGTGTGTTCGTATATATTGTGGCTGTTTAAATCTTTGACACCTTAGTCTGGATGATAACTGAATTAACTAATATCATTCCTAAAGCGACTCATGAAATAAATTTGGGATGACCTTCAAAGCAGTGTACATAGGAAAATTGAAAAATGACGGTCTGCAGGCATATATCCACGGACTTGGGGTTCCGGACCCTCCCCAAAATGTTTAAATATGTATCTTATAGATAGATATTTGTTTTGCAGTAGCACAAACATTCCTCTTGGATAATCACAAAACTAATGCATTTAAAACATGAGCTTTTGCAAATTATTAAATTGATGTAAATATTTATGGTTTGATGCAGAGTAGAGGCTAACCTAAGGTTGCTGTTTTCCCAAAATGCAATGAGTTAATCTAAAATGTGAGAAAAACTAGTGTTCATAGCAAAATGGCACCAGCCGTTAAAATATCAACCCATCAGCAGGTTCTGCTCCAGCTTTTTTATTTCTGTGAAAACTGAAAAATCTTCCGAAACTCTGGCAGTGATTCGTACTCAGCTAATTGTATTTTCTTAATCCTTAGGGTATGTTTCGACAGCACCTGTTGGCTCAATTACCCCTTCACCCTTCATATACTCTAGATCACCCCATAAAGGGCGGGCGGGAGTAAGATTATAGTATAGAGACTAGAGGGATTAGACCCCTTCCCGCATTCAAAGTTTAAACCGGAGTCAGCTGTGAAGTCTAAGGCATTCCCCAAAAAGGTCATAAAACATAGTCTTCCACCACTGATGTCCAAAGTGTTGGTGTGAGTGATGCAATTGAGGTTACGATTTTCTGAGTGACAAAACTAGGTAACTACCTTTAGCATTTGCTACAACTTTTTCCCCCCATTTTAACATTTTGGATGCAGCATTTTTTGAGCAAGCTTAATCTCTGATGTAGAGGTCTGCACTAATCTGGTACAAAGAAAGTAGAGCATAATGAACTGCGGCGGAAGATGAAAAGTAGTTTAATCGGCCAGCTTTTTAACTATGTTATGCTAAACATTGGTTCGTAACATTTATTTTTTTTAATGTCACCGCTACCCACAGAATTTTGTAATTGCTTTCCTCATATAATTAGTGATGAGCTATATATATTCTATATGCTAGTATTTTAATCTGTTAGTGATACTTTAGCTTGAACTTGATACATTTTTCAAACAAGGCAATTTGCTTTTTCTTTTCAGGTACTCATTAGGAATAACTTCATGTTTTACTTCACATAGATTGCAGTATTGTGGACATTTATTTTCCAAAATTACTAGTGCAAAGTGAACTCGAAGCTAGCACAACAAAAATAATTTTTAGTCATAAAAATGTACTGTTTCTTTAAAAAAATGTTAAACGTAGAAAAGCAACTGCACATTTTTACACTGTAAAAATTTTAAGAAGTTATGATAATGATCAAGATTGCTATGAAAATTACAGTAAAATGTTATTAAAAATAATGTTTTGTTTTTATTGTGGTTCTGAGATATAATCAGGGCTGCTAAACCTGCGCCAATTGCGCCAGCCCGCGCCAAAACGTTGTTCTTGCGCCATTCTGCTAAAAAAATTCGCGATTTTGACGATTTTTGCGCCAAAAATTTAAATTTACCGACGCCGCCCCGGTGGCGCAGTGGTCTAAGGCGTTGGCCTCTGATCATTCATCCGAAGGGGGTCCGGGTTCGAATCCCGGTCAGGCATGGATGTTGTGTTTGTCTTACGGCACTGGCTCTCTCCCTTCCCTGGAACCAGTGACCCTAAATTAGGGACGGGCGACTGCTTATAGCCCATTGAGTTGCTCACGGTGGTCGTTAAACCTCCAATCAAAAAAAAAAAAAATTACCGGCCATCGATATTTTAGCGTAATCTTACGACATTCGAGATCGATTCAGCGGTTACTTCGTACGTGAGATTCTCCCGCGGAGAATCTCACGTACTACGACATTAAAAATTGCGAGTTTTCGATGCCACGGGCGGCTTCTTAAGGCTGAGGAATATAAACATAAACTGTAGTGGTTTATGATCCCCAGTCTGAAGAAGCTGCTGCCCGTGACAGCGAAAGCTCGCAATTTTTAATGTCGTAGTGTATTTCACCTAGAAACGGAAATTGTTCTTGTACAAATATATTAATAAATAGACTATTATTAGAAGGTGTATTCTGAACTCCTCTGTATCTCAAAGTTGAGTGACAATTCTTTTATTTTTGTAGAAGCATTTGTTTAGGAATTATGGCACACAAAGCACTCGACTTACAACTTAGGAAGTAGTGGTAATTATCTTTGTCTTTAATGCTTTCCTTGTATTAGTGAATTTTGCAACTTAATGTATCATTTGAAATTGTAGATCAGAAATGGATTTTAATTGACACACTGTAGATCAGGAATGAATATTTAGGTGTTTTAGTCGAAATCTTAGAAACATACAATGTACTATTTGTTTATTATTTTAATGAAGCTATATCATGAATGAGATTGGAAATTTGATTATCATGAGTTGTGTCCATTGCAAAACATGAAAGACCAAAATTACTACCCAGCCGATTTGGATGTTAGTTGCTGAATTGGGCAGAAAGCAAAGTACCTCAAGCAAATTTACTTTAAATACGACCAGTCAGTCTGATGCCGACCGGGTGAGAGTTTCTGTGTGTGTTTGTTTGAGCTGAACTGCGCTGGTGAGCAGAACTGACGATTCCAACCGCGAGACGGGTTTCAATCCCGATCTCGCGATTTTTGTTTTAACCGATCTGGGTAGTATACGTAGCCCACGATTTAGAGCAGTGACGGGACTTAGTAAAAACGCCCTTGTGAGGGCGAAGTTCCGATCAGCTCGCATAGAGACTCTGGCATCAGTCATCGGGTACGTCGTCGTCGTACTGGTCCCGCGGACGAGGGTCCCTCGCCCGCCCAAAGCCCGAGCGCCCGGCTTCTAAGGTTAGACTAGAGTGGGAGAACCTCTGGGTGCCCACTCAGTACTTAGAAGAAATTTTTGTGTTTTTTCATCTCTCCCACAGATGCCAACTACCCAGAAGGGTAGAGTGAAGTCCAAGGGGCCCGTCCCCAAATCGTCCGGGACAACCCGGATGCAGAAGGTAGCGGCAGAATCACTACCAAGCCCTGTCGGCAGTGCTAAAGGGGTTAGCCCCTCTTCCGAGAACAGCCTGAAGGAAGAGCCCAATGCTGGGGAAACTGTCGAAGACGCCTCCCCAAGCGAGGGGCTCTAAAGCCGCTACACCCACGAAGGGTGTAAGCACCCCCTTGCCAGTTCCGCCCATGGCAAGGAAGGGGAAAACAACACCCCAGCCCGAACCCTCTCGGGCTCCTGAGGGGTCGTCCGCGGGGTGCCCAGAGGTACCTTCGGTGGGAGGTACGCATCCCAAGACACCCGAGGAGTTTGTGAATCTCATTTGCGCCCTCACTAAGGAAGTCGAGTCCGTTCTCTCGGACTCGCGGGTCACTTCCTCAGGGAGAGAGAAGGTGAAAGCTGCCCTGAGCAGTGTTAGAGACGCTTGTTTCGGGCAAGCAGCACGGGCATCTTACCTCGAAGGCAGGATGAGTTGCGCTGCGAAGCCGAAGTAAAAGCAGCTTCCTACGCCGAAGTGGCTAAGAAGGGGGCCTTCGCCCGCCCCGATTGAGACTAGAAAGAGAAAGTCGGTGGACAGGAGACACGTGCTCTTAGTCTACCCGACAGTCGAGAGTGCGTCCTCAGAGGACACAAAGAAAACCCTAAAAGCTGCAGTAAACCCAACAAAACTGCAGATAGGGGTCAAGAGCTTACGGAGTATAAGGAAAGGAGGGGTCGCCGTGGAGTGTTCCCATCCCGGGGAGCTCGACCGCCTTACCCAGGAGTTGAGAAGCAATCCACTGACCAAGGATTGCACGCTTCCCACGGCCCCACGGAAGAGAAACCCCCGGTTGATTGTGTACGGTGTCGACGGGGGACTCTCAGGGAAAGAGTTTGAGCAGATGGTTTGTGGGCAGAACCCAGAGCTCGAGAACGGGTTCAAAGCCTGTTTTCCCATCAAGGGCAAGGGAGGTAGGGTCCACTGGGTGGCAGACGTGGAGCCCAAGGCCTTCAAGCACTTGGTGAGGCGGAAGACACTGAACTTGGGTTGGTCAGTGCTCCGTCTAAAGGAATTTTTGAGGGAGGTCAGGTGCTTTCGGTGTAATGGGTTCGGCCATTTCCGAGGCAACTGCCCCGAGACAGATACAAGGTGCGGTAATTGTGGTGAAGTTGGGCACCAGCACCAGCAGTGTGCAGCCGCACCGAACTGCAGCAATTGCACCGCTGCGAATGCCAAGTTCCACCTGAAGCTGGACGTCTCACACTCCAGCTTCAGTAAGACATGTCCTAGTCTTATTAGGGAACTTGAGCAAAGGAAGAGCCGGGTCAACTACTGTTGACGGATGGAAGTACCCTTGGAGGTACGCAGCTCTCGACAAAGAGTTTTTCGGTCTATTGACCAAGGTGTTTGACTTGACCCTGGCCCGGGGTCATCACCGCAGCACTGGCCCTAGTGCGGTGAACAGTGTAAATAATTCAATGTGTGTGATTTTTGTGTCTAATTATTGTGAGAGGGGTGCATGAGACCCTCATAGTGAAAATGTTTGTAATTGTGCTGAGTTTTGAAATAAAGGACAGTAGTCCCAAAAAACTCGCGTTGGCGGGCGATCTCCCGGCCACGAGATGAGATATTTTGAAAAAGTTGATTGCCCCAACTGCCCATAGCACGTCGCACACACGGGTTGTGACAGGGGGGTGTAAGGTACCAGTCCCGTGGGGGAGGCAGATCTCCACAGGTCTCTAGACCAAATCTGTCCGAGTAGAAGACCGTGGTTTCCGGTGACTGACAGGCTGGCTGTCGGAACGCCGTCGAGGGATACTATCTATCCCAAAACTATTCGAGAGAGTTCCGCATTTCCCTGCGAAGTCAGCACTTTGACGGTGCAGGTAGAGTCATCAGCTAGTGTTACTTTAAATACATCTTGGAGGTGGCATAGTTTTTAAACATTGAGTTTAATCTGCATAATTCGAATTATTTGAGTTTTATCTGCATAATTCTAATTATTTGAGTTTTATCTGCATAATTCTAATTATTTGAGTTTTATCTGCATAATTCTCAATATCAAGTGCCACAAACTTTTTTTAAACATTAAATATACAAATTTTTCTACATAACTGCAACACTAATTTATTTACTTGACTATTCAGCCAAAATTTATTTGTGAAACAAAACCTGAGCATAGTCCTGCTTTTCACCGATATGTTTTTGTTAAATTTTATGTTGATGTACAAATAAGTAAATTATTGCCCCATACAAAAAAATAAAAATTTGTTAAAGTCAATTGCACTTAAGTAAAAAATGCTTTGCACTGTTAACTCCATGCACACTTCACATTATCCTTGCGAAGTGGGCAAGCTTAAGATTGAGAGTTTTCCCAAATATCAATTGAAAAGATGACGAGAAAGCCCAATTACTGTGAAAATGCACTTTGAATAGCTATGTACTGTTTGAAATATACTGTATATTCATCTGCTGCTAGAAACTTGAAGTCAAAATGTTTATTTAGTAAGTGTCTCAAAACATATAGCCCCGTATAGGAAAAGTAAAATAGCAAGTAATAGTTTGTGATATGACCAGGCATTGGTCAGAATGTAACATAAAATGTTTTTGCGAAATGTATTTACAATCTCTATAATCCGAGTATCCTTAATGAAATATTCATAAATGCTTATATATAAGTTAACATTACATTATATTTATCCCTCTGGGAACAAAGATATCTGACAAAAAACAGAACAATTCCTGTGCCGACTGAGTAAATAAAAGGAGTAAATAAATTCTGGAAAGAAGTCGCAAGAATGGAATTCTGCAACGCGTTGAGCGGTAAAGCAACTGCTACAATATCTGGCGATTGACAATCTCAGCGGTCCGCTCTCCCTCTAGCGGCGAAAGGAAGAATTACTATAGTACGGATACCATTCTTAGCTGTTGTTAGATCGTAGTGGCTTGTTTTGGGGGTATTTTTGCATTCGTTCGGGAATTAGAGAATTGTATAATGGATAATTCCGTGAAAAAGAACAATTCATACTGTTGCTTCCCGCAGTTTCGTTCCAAAGTTTCCAGCTATGTTTTTCACAAGTTAGTATAAACGCTTGTGCCTTGCATTTGAAATCCTACCAGTGAAATTCTACTAACCTAGTAACGTGTTTGAATGAATAATAAACAAGACGTGATTTTATTGCATCGTAATAATTTGAAATCCTTCCAGCGAAATACTACTGACCTAGTAACGTGTTTGAATGAATATTAAGCAAGACTTGATTTTATTGCATAGTAATAACTTGAAATCCTTCCAGTAAAATAGTACTAACCTAGTAACGTGTTTGAATGAAGAATAAACAAGACATGATTTCATAGCATAGTAATAATTTAAAATTCCATATTTCTACTTGCTCGTGAAAACAAGTAATTGCTGTTATTGATATGAATTTAAACTCCATTAAGGAACAAGATTTGCAATGTTCTGTCAACAGTCACCAGTTCAAAAACACTGAGAACAGAATGATGATCAACAATTACCAATTCAAAAACACTGTTTTAGGTACAGAATGTTCAAAAATCACAAATTTGTTATTGTTGACAAAGTATTGAAAACGGATTCTGGAAATCGTCAAGTGAAACGAAATGTGGGGAAGTGTGTACATTAGCGCTCTAAATTATTTCGTCGGAAAAATGTTGGTACCTGGAAAATGTGCGACGTACAGATTTTAGAGTATGGAAAATATTGGCAAATGGTGCAGAAATTTCATATTTCAAATGTTTTTTAAAGATTTGCTTCGTAATATTTACCTATAAGTGCGATGGTGTTCAGAAATGCCGCGGTAGGTCTAACGCATCGCTACCGCACGATGCCATGCGTTGCTCCGTCAAAAGGAAGGTTCGTTGTTGTACCGAAATGACGGGCGTAAGAGTACAAGAGAAAGCGGTTACGTTGTTGGGAGAAGATAGATAAGTGTTGTAGTGATACGCTACAGAAAATAGGTCCAGACTATCCGCCCTTTATATTGTTGTATCCCAGTGACGTGCGGTGACCCAACAGACTACCCAAGCAGTCGCAAAGGCAATTACTATTCACTTTTTTACAATTTACATTAGGTTCAGATTTTTGAAATACACTGCTGGCCACCCAAAATGCAACACCAAGAAAAAAGCATCCGATTGGTCTGAAATTCGCAGCAGGCGTCGCACGCGAGAGGACATGCAGACGATTAGCATTGCAGGGCATATGCAAATCATGTGCGCCCGGTACGCCACCGTTAAGCACTATAAGAAGGGTGCACAGAAAGCGGGGTGTAAGTAATAGAAGTGTTGTGCTGCTGGACCTGTGCGTGGGAAGCTTCCTGTTACCTCGTCGCAGAATACGGTAGTCATTCCAGCACGTTTCGGAGTTCGACAGAGGACGAATAGTGGCTTATCGCGACAGAGGTTTATCGTACCGAGACATCGGCGCCCATGTGGGATGACATCCAGCCACAGTGAAGCGAGTATGGATTCGGTGGGTGCAGGAGGGACGGACAGACGGACCGACTTGAGCTATTGCCGAAGCACACCACCAAACGAGAAGACCGGCATGTTGTGCGGTGGGCATTGACGGCTCGCACCACTACATCACGAACGTTAGCGCAGGAATTAGGGTGTGTTGCGCAACAACCTGTATCAGCACGTACCGTTCGACATGGTCAGCAGGAGCGGAGTCTTGTCGCACGGCACCCATTGCTCCGATTACCGTTGACGTTACACCACCGGCGAGTGCAGCGGCAGTCGGCCATTGATAGCCGCACCTGGACTACGGAATGGCACGACATTGTCTTCTCCGACGAATTCCGCTTCTGCCAGCAACACCACGATGGTCGGATCCGCGTGTGGTGGCACCGCGGCGCGAGACCGTATGACGCCTGCATTATGCATCGCCATACCGGTCCGTCGCCTGGCGTTACGGTTTGGGGCACAATTGGATATGACACCCGCACCCCTCTGGTACGCATCGCCGGTACACTCAACAGCCACCGCTACATCTCCGACGTTTTGGAGCCTGTAGTCCTCCCTTACTGCAGGACCTGCCAGCGGCCACGTTTCAACAGGACAATGCGCGCCTTCACGTGGCACGCACTGTGCAACAATTCTTCACTGCCCACCAGGTGTCACTGCTGCCGTGGCCCCGCCTGTTCTCCCAATAGTCGCCCATCGAACACTTCTGGTCGCTGATCGGAAACCGAGTGGCCCGGCAAGCATCACCCGCGGCTGCGCCTGATGAACTGTGGCAGCGTGTGGAAGCAGCCTGGACCAACATCCAAAGCCTCTTTCATTCGATGCCGCGGGGTGTAGCGGCCGTCATTGCTAACCATAGGGGCCACACGAACTATTGGTGTCTGCGTTTTCCGCAAGTCGCACGGGCCTGTAAGCTCAATCGTTTCATCTTTGTATCTGTTGTTATGTGTCCAGTAAATCTGGTTTTGCTATCTCGTGTCCTTGGTGGTGCATTTTGGGTGGCCAGCACTGTAGTAAAAGTTGAAAACATGGCGTACGATATAGATACCATAGCTACTTTTTTATATCTATTGTTTTACAAAGCACAGCAAAATCTGAAACAAAAGACTTCTGTTTTCCGAATAGACTGAAGTCACTTAACATACCTTTCTATTTAAAAGTAAACTCCATTCTTCGATCACTTGCAGCAAAATGTTCTATTACAGAATCGAAAAAAGTGTTTTTTTCTTTCAGAGTATTTAACAGATCCCTTTCAATTGATATCAGTCCAAGATGCGAGAGTCGTTTCTGTCCTTTTCTGTTTCGTGCGTGTCTTAATTCGCTTTAATGCAGAAAACGATCTTTCAACTGTTGAAGTGGACACAGGTATCACACTTATTAGTGAAGCCAATAAGTAAAGTTGTGGCATGGTTTTTCCAAGGGCTGAAGTCGCTAACATCGTCATTAGCTATATAGGTGACTTATCAGAAAATTCGTGTGAACTGTATGCTACCATTAATTCGTTTTTCAAACGTACTTCATCGAAAAAGCGACCATAATTTTCAAGTAAGCTTTTCAAACGATCAGTTGGGAAAGTGTGAACGTAAGATCTGTACTTGGAACAATCCAGTAAGCACAAAAATGTAAGCTTTTCATAATCCTGAAATCTCGTATTAATGTGTTGTTCTACATTATCGAAAATTTCAAAACATAATCTTCTGTATTTAGTGGTAATTGTAATGTCTTCAGAAAGGTTTCGTTTTCTTGGGAGTCCAACATCAGCAATG
The DNA here is from genome assembly GCA_039090855.1 of Macrothele yani. Classification (NCBI taxonomy): domain Eukaryota; kingdom Metazoa; phylum Arthropoda; class Arachnida; order Araneae; family Macrothelidae; genus Macrothele; species Macrothele yani. The sequence goes on along the minus strand of CM077009.1, from coordinate 125,327,274 downwards.
GTACCTTCGTAAACTTCCTGAAAAGGACTTCTCAGAGATTTCATAGCATTTAGTGTTTCCGTTATCTTACTACTGCAGTAAACAATGTCTAATGAAGTATTCTGAAGCACGCTGAACAAAACATCAGTAAGAGAAAAAATACTATGAAAGGTCGCAAGAAGAAAGAAAAATTGGAAGTTTTCTAAATTGTACAAATGTCCCTGAACACCCGCAAGAATATTCCTTTCTACTCGTGATTGATGTTCCTACATGGCAGCAAAAGTCTGGCGAAGCTCTTTTTTTTCGTGGATAGTATTGACAAGTCGTGATGAGTAATTCCATCTTGTTGGGCAAACATTGGGTAGTCGGCGTCCCAAAAAGGCATCAAGAAATTTTGAGCGCTTTGGTGATCTCGAGAACAACGCTGCAAGCCCACTAAAAGTAGCAAAAAAGATACGACATTCAGGAATACTTGAAGCGCTTTGGGAAAGTACTAAATTCAAACAGTGCGCATATCAGTGAACAAAGATGGCTTGTGGAAAGAATGCCTTAATATTCGACAAATAATTTTCGCGGTTGTTGGAAGTTTTTGACTCGTGATCTTCTCGAAATGAAATTTCTAGCTTTGCAAGGAAGCAAACAGCATTTATAAGCCGTTTCAAAATATCTCTATAGCGTTTTACCTTTTCATTGTGTTGACTTATGTTTTGTCGTATCTGGTCACTGACTTCAATTTCAATACAAACAGCTCCGAAAGTTGCGAGTGCAATGGACGCACGAATATGCTTAACAGCAACATCATGATCCCGTATTGCTTTAGTTAAATTGCTTAGCTTGCTGTATCCTAATATATATCAAATACGTGGAGATAATGTAAATGGACGATGTCATCGCTCTATCCACGTTATTTTATAAACAACGATGACGTCGTCCATTTACATTATCTCCACGTATTTGATATATATTAACAATTTCTATCGCCCTTTGAATTTAACAGCTACAATTAGATAGCTGAATTGCGTTAAATGCCACCAGATGACGACATCTCAGTTGCTGAGACCATCAATACGGATTCGTGTAGTCAGATGCTGACTAATAAACCACGCATGGCGTTGAGAATTGTTGGCGCCGTAGCGTAAATGCGAACGCACTCGACTAGTTATCGAGAGATCTGGGGTTCGACCCCAGCGGTGTCGGAACACAATTTTCAGTCGCTATGCGTTGTTTATAAAATAACGTGAATAGAGCGATGACATCGTCCATTTGCTGTATCCTGTTGTCCAAGTGGAGCTTCATGTCGAGTAATATTATTTTGTTACTGCGTTAAACTTGGCAATGCACGCATCGGTCTTCCTTTCGAAATCACATTTTTCTTTTCTTCAAAAGTTCGACAAGAAAACGGAGTTTCTGGCAATTCGGCTATAATGTCTTCGTTTATGGAATCAGACATGGCTGTTTAGAATATTTTTTAATGCATCCACAGTTTAGCTCCTATAACCCAAGCAGTCCAATGACTGGTTAAGAGCAGCTACACGATAAGACGGTCGTTTCTAGGGAGCATTTCTCATTGGTTAGCAGACTAGTGCCATCAGGTTGTCATAGCAACATCCCTTCAGCGGCGGTGATACTTGAGTGACGGGGGCAGGTGTTGCATGCGCTCTGCAGCTGCAACCAATCGGAGTGCAGCATCATTTGTTTCTCCTGTTTCGTCATTGTTATTGCCGGTGTGCGTGGATTATACACTTATGAAAACTTCAGAGGTATAAGAACGGATTTATAACTTTGTGGTGATTATTATCTGTGTCGAAAACAGAAATTTAAAACATTAGAGACTTTTTATGTATCCTTCATTTCCTTTGACCATTTCCCAAGCATTGCTTGGGTGGAATGCACGTCACTGTTGTATCCTGTACGTTGTTGGCAGGAAACACCGGAAAAAACCTCTTTGATTTGCAAAAGATACGCATCAGTGAGCTAGAAACTGACCTGCGAAGAAAGTATTGACAGGAGAACCGAAAGTACAGTGGCACAGCGAACGCTTGACATTGTCGTGGTAGCGATGCGTTAGGCTTCCCTCAGCGTCTCTTAACAGCATCGCACTTACAGGTAAATATTACGATAAAATCTTTAAAACACATTTAAAACATGAAATTTCTGCACCATTTGCCATTAATTTCCATAACCTCAAATCTGTACGTCGCACTTTTTCCAGGTACTGACATCTTTCCGACGAAATAATTTAGGTCGCTAATCTACACATTTACCGAAATGTCATCCTAGCGGTATTACTATATCACTTGTCTAAAAACATAAAACTTACTTGTTACTGTAAAGCATTACTGGTCCACAGTGTTTACGCGTTCCACGTCTGCCTGCATTACAAGAGCACTCAAAAGACTACAGAAATTTCACAATTATTTCTTTCTAAAACATCATTGATCGAATGAGGCGACGACGGTATTGCTGTGGATTGAATGCAGTGCGAAACTATATGAATTTCTTTCCTATCTTCCTTCTTAATTGCTCATGAAATTATATGACCTGCATTAAGAATACCTTCCTCTGCTTTGATGCATCGTGAATTTTTTGTAGCTTCCACAAATTTCATTATCTCAAAGATTGAGAGTGTTAAACCAGCCATTCCTACATACGACTTCAACGAACACGTGGGACGTTATCCGTACTAAAAGAAGTTTGTTTACGTTTGCGCACCGCCCCCTAGAGTTCATTGAGGCTGTCAATCGGCATTGGGGTTGGAGCTTTGGTATTCCACAACAGTGGGCGTGGCTACTACGTCAATCAGCGCTTGATCACGTGATCAGCCGTAGTTCTTGTGCAAATCAGTGGTGGCGCTGTGATGAGTTCTCCGTTGCCACCGCAGAAATCTGAGCGTTGCACTATGTAATGCGGGAGTGACCTCTCTGTGGGCTCTTCACTTGAACTGTTTTGCGTATAAGCATTTGTTTTCCGTATTGAACGCGCATTGTGAATTGATATCTGATAAAAATTTTGAGTATTTTGGCACTCAATAAAGGCAAAAAAGAATATATTATACAAAATTACTAAATAAAACTTTATTTGAAATAAAATAGGAGAAGAGGCACTTCATCTGAAAAACCGCCACTGGGCACTTGTACCATATCTGACTGTCATGCACTATGACCTTGGCATTTAGATCAGATTACGGGTCACGGACGAGTGTTACGTCCTCAAGCGATGGTGTGTTGTCAACTTGCCAAACGCAGTAACATAAAAGCTGCTGTCTAGAATCAAGCTCGACTACGCAGAACATAAGTAGTACAGCTAAAAAAACGCTACTTGTTGAAACAAAAAGTTGAAATCACTAATAAAATTCACTAGAAATAGGCCAGCTTCGTTCAATTTTTATTATTTGGTTTATAATATTTTGAATTCGCAAAAAAGGTCCTAAATTGCTTCCTTTAGAACTAGTAGCGACATCTACATTCAACGATCCACACTAACACATTTTGATATAAACGCAATTAGAAAAAAATTGGTACATTTTTACCAAAAAAATAAGAAAGCTGTCACGTAGAAGGAACTCTATTTTATATGCATGCAAATTTTCACGTTTGTAGAAGCATTCATAGCAGCTTACTTGCGTTCAGAGTGATTTTACTGGTATTTACAGAGGTATTAGGTCCACCTTAAATGGAAAGCACTTGTCACAAAAAATGAATTCTTGCACTTATCATAATTAAAAGTATTAAATTCGAATTTAAAAAATGGAACTTTTTTACGAAAATTTTTTATGGGTGCCCACTTGACCCCGGGCTCGGACCCCTTCCAAAAACCGTCTACTGTATAAGTTAGAGTACCATGAAATAGTATATCAAATTTGGTGGTTCTAAATTGAAAACCAGATTTCTTTTTATTTGGTGTCTAATCAAGGAGGTTAGAATAAGATATCTGGAGATACCCTTGCTAATGGAGTAGTACCACTTTGCGTGAAGCCTATAACCACCAGTGACAGCCGTCAAAGTGTGGGAAATCTGATAGGTTTCAATGCTATTGCAATGCATTTTATCTTGGCGGAATCGCCTTCTTTCATTGCAAATGTTTCCAATTTCGCATCGTAAGTTGTTGCCGATGGGTGAAAAAATGCTGAATTTATAAAATTCTCAATTATTTTGAGACTTCTTCAGTTGGCGGCTTCACGGTTAAGAGACTCAGGGCATCTCCAGAAGTGCTATTCTAACCTCCCTGGATTTAACGATAAGCAGTCGATACGACTCCGGAAACAAAAATCGCCCGTTATTGTCACTAGATGGCGCGACGAACGTGTGGGCCGATGATTTGATACAACCTATGCTTTCTTATGGGAGGAAGCGGCAGAAACATTCGTATTTTACGAATGCTATTTTGCATGAAATTAAAAAAACAATAGCCTGGAACGCTTAGCAAACATGCACTTTTGTGCCTATCATATGGAATTCGTCAAATAAGCGTTATATATATTTTTTTGGCCATAGGGTGAATACTCTAACGTGAAGATTTCTGAGCAGACGATGCTGAGTTTTTTACTGAGGCCATAGAGAATTGACCCTTTATCGTCAAAAAAATTGTACTTATAAAATGAGATGGGGCTGTACATTCGGAAGAGCAATTTTAACATGGAATTACAGTTTTTGCGCAAGTCATTGGAGCATCGTTAACGGAAACTGCTGATTTTGAAAACTTACCGAAATTTTCGCAAAAAATAATTTTGATTAATCTTCTGCTCGAGAAATCGTCCAGTATTGATGTTTTTATTTAGTAATAAACAATATATCTTACACATTTGTTTTATTTTTGTACCTATTCATATGAATGAATAAGGCGCTCCCTCCACCTGTGCTGGCGATAACGGCAAAAAAAGTACACCGTGCAAAATGGCTGCTTTTTCTCTGTGGAGATTTCCCCGACCTGCGTGCATATATATAGTAAGATGAATATATTTTATATCGAGGACTAAAATTTGTGACCCTACATTTAAACAACGGTTAATGCTTTTAACGTAAAAAATTTCCACATAGTAAGCTGTGGAAAAATGCATTACATCCTAATGCTTGCCGCCATTTTTCCAGCTCTGTTGGTGTTGCATGCCTTAATAAGAGACACGAACTTACTTTTAAGCAGTAACGAACTCCATTCGAGAACTTCAACTTTTATTTTGTAACAACAATCATTCGTGCGCCTCATAACAACTCCACCATTACCACACATACCTCTTTGCCAGTACCCCCAACGTCCCTAGTAATTCTTTATTACGTTACAGTTGGGTCAATAAAGGTTGATACAAGTTCTTTATATGCTACATAACCTGTTCGATAACCTATAGTTCGGTATAAACACTTTCGCCCATACCTAAAACAGAACTGAACAGATTCTAGTCCGACATTTAACTACACTATAAATTTATCTCCCGTTAAGTAAAAACAGAGTTGACGTTCTTTAACTTATGCATAGAAACTTCAAATTTTCTGGAACTCCATAGAATATAATTACACAAAGTAATAAATAAAAAATACTCAAGGTAAATACCGATTTTGCACTGATTAGATCATAAACGCCATATAATCCTATGATGGTTAGCGTGAACGATCGGCCCACAGCTCCTGAACGCCCCTGGCGAGCTGTGACATTAACAGTTCGGTTTGCAAACTGTTGACAGCACGGAGAGTCGTATCACCTGACTTATCATACACCGTGATTTAGGGTCACTGGTTCCCGGGAAGGAAGAGATCCAGAGCCATAAGACAAACACAACATCCATGCCTCACCGGGATTCGAACACGGACCCTTCACAGACGAATGGACGTAGTCCATAGCTTAGACCACTGCGCCACCGGTTTTGCATAGCGAACAAACTTTTGAGAAATGGGGAATTCTCCGAGTTGTAAATGCATGTGGTCAAAACTATGCAAATATTCAACTTTATGTATTAGATATGTGATTTATCAAAAAATTGTTGGGTTTTGTGGTAATATAGCACCAATTTTGTGAGTGTAAAACGGAAAGAAAAGAATAATGTTTGCAAGTGACTAAAGAAAGAAACAGGATGAAATATTGCAGTTATTGGCTGTAGAGACAACATCGTTCATAACTGTCTTAAAATTGCTGTTAATATCCCAGTAGCGGAGTGGTCTATGTCGCGGACCATTCATCTGAGATTGTCTCGGGAGGTTTACTTGTCTGATAGCGCTGATTTCGTCTCTTAACTGTAACCAGAAGTCCAAAATTAGGGACGGGTGTCTACTTGTAGCCATTTAGAATGGCCAAATTAATAGTAAAACGTCTGATGTTCTGTAAAGTAAAAATTGTAGCACTGAATTTTGTGAAAAAAAAATTAATGACAAACCACTTTGAAAAAGATTTGTGCTGGTAAGAAATACCAGCGGTCTTAACCATATGATTGCCTTTGGAAGTTTCTCCCATAATCAATTATATGCTACTGTTTCTGAAAATTACAAAACAATTCAAGACTGCTGGTATTAGCTTGAAGCTTACAAGATATGTACAACAGGTTGGAACCAAGGAGGTTAGAATAAGATATCTCGAGATGCCCTTGTTATGGTGGTTCCACCTAAAATATCTGCCTTATGTTTCCAATGGTGAAACTTCTGTACATATTTTCTTCGCAATTGATGTATTCCCAAGGTCGAAAATTTGCACATCGACATGGAATACTTAATACTTGATGAAACATAACCATGATTATATGAAAATCAATCATTTTTCTTTGAGTAATGGGCAGACATGGGCGGCGGAAGGTGGAAGACCCGGGGGTTCAGACCCACTCTAGAATTTCATGGTCCCCCTCACTGAGGGGGTCCACCCAAGAAACGTCCTAAAGCTATGTGGTTCACATATAATTTATAGTTGTTTTTTTTTGCGATTTCCTGGATACCGTCACCATGCTTTGCAATTTTATGGAAAACTCTTCAAGTACAATTTTGAAAATTTATTTCGCACAAGTATACTGAAAAGTTAATTCAACGCTCTGTTTTTCTCCTTAAAAAAGATCGTTAAAGAATTCTTTAAATTCCTTTAAAGCAATAACCACGGCGGAGAATGGGTCTCTCTCCTTCTTTCTATGCGTTCTTTTTTTTTTTTTTTTTTAATTCCAAGTCCGAATGTGTTTTATCGAAATCAGAAAACTAATTAAATACATCTGAAAAATAAATAACTGAACAAAAGTACTCGAACTCAAATTAAGCGGTGAGTATACTACTTGTGCACAGAGCACAGGTCATTGTTGGCATTTTCTCACATAGAAGATAAACGACCCTGGACGAATGTGCGTGTTTCTGCTGCGAGAACAACAATTGTCGAACTAAAAGAGTAACAAAATCGCTTGCTTCTCACACTCTGTGGCGTTCTGGATGATGTTTTTGCCAAGAGTAGAAACAATCTATCGGCGTTTCCTTGATGTTTGTGTTTTCACCCGTCTTCTTCATGCATAATGCTCCTGTGTGGTAGAGAAAACCTCAAGAGATTTGTTTAGGCACTGGGCTTGATGTGAATTTAAGAGCGCCCGAGTAAGAACTGGCTCCTGCCATTTCAATGTCAGACTTACCCGTTTAATCCAAAAGATATGCAATTTCAATGCTAAATGGTTGTTGCCATCCCAGGTAGAATTAGGCGTTCATGTACTGTATAACTATAGTTTACCAGATCTTGACGTTTGTTAGCTGAGTAAACATCCGAAAATTCAGTCACTCTTAATTCATTTATGACATTTACTGACAGTCGGATGATGAAAAGATTTCGGCGTGCTTCACACGTTTTGTATTTCACAGGATGGAACGGGGGGGGGGGAGATTTCCCAATCGCCGAACCTCTTTAAGCCTTTGGCCTCCAATTGAGTCCACAGCCTGCACTTTAGCAGGCAGATGCGGCAAGGCAACAAACTGGCTTTGGAATGTACTCCCTTCTGGATGTTAGCTGACAGGTGATAATGTATTTTCAGTTGCGTCCAACATCTTCTAATATTTGTTTTTAGACTAGCTGTTAAGGTTGGGTACACTTTTTTTTTTAATATGAAACATCTGCTCAATGGCGCAACAGGAATTTCTTTACGGGGTGGCATAAACTATTGAAGATGCAAATAAAATAACTTAAAGAAAACGTCCCCGAAAGCATTGGGGAGCCATAAACAAATAATCTCCGTTATTTTAAAATGAGTTTCCAATGATTCGTAAAATATGTATTTAAAAAATACATACAAATATATTTAAAAATAAGTAGCGAATGTCAAACAACTAAGCACGAAGGACCGAACGACACCTTAATGGGGGGGGGCACACTCTAAGTGCGTCACTGGGTCTGCTGGTGTTTTGAAATTTTTCCGAGAAAGGCCCATAAACCTGGCACTGATGAAACGGACGCTGACTCTGCAAAATAGGTAAGGTTTGTCGATGTTAACTTATTCTCTATTTACGTACTACTCTCATATTTGTGTATTTCGCTTACGAGAAATGTACTGTTACTACATGTGTCTAAAGCCTGTGCAACAAAAATAAATACACAAATAAACGGAAAGAAATACTGAAAGTTTTATGAAATAAATAATATGAAGTGATATTGAGATTCGTTGTTTGACAAATCCTTTCTGTGTTATTTCGTTAAATATCGGAAAAAATAACTGAAGCCTGTAATCAGTGATGTAGGTCTAATATAAACAGTACATGGGCTGTGAGGGGATTAGGTAAAACACCCCAGGAAGAGTTCCTTTTCTACAGCGGGCTACTCTAGGTTTGAGGCGGATTCTAAACCTACGATCATGATCATTATCATATGTAGAGGATTTTAGGAAGGGAGTGTCTGACCCCAGGTCTTAAACAACCCTTAGAAATTGGAAGCTAGGAGATTTGGGCTAGATTGCCCGGTAGGAAAGTGACACGGAAGCGAAGTAGAAAGGAGGTGGAAGACGATCTTATTTATTACCGGGGGCCAGTACCCGGGGTCCGACGGCTTAACGTGCCCATCCGACGCACGGCGGATATTTAGTGGGTCGAGCGTTCGTACCTGTCTGGGATCGAACCTGAGGTTCTTTCCGTGGCAATCACGAACGTTGCCCACTAGGCCACCCGCGGCCCTCTAAACCTGCGATTTCGTACCCCCGCCTTTCTTACGTGGTAGGGGGATTTATACAGCACATGACGTACCAATGAGGTGACTCAAGAGCCAGAACGGCAAGTTACAGCGATAAGCCAAGGTCGGTGTAGTTCAGTTGGGAGAATAACTGGCTCAGAAGCGAGGAGATTTATGGATTTGAATTCCACCACTGGCAAAAAGGGCTTATTTTCACAACCTTCTGTATTTATCAGTAATGAACAGCATTTTGTTATCTACACCGATACTAACACATGCGCAGCAGATAAAATTGTTAACCTTTAATTTAATATTACTATTACACGTAAATAACTAGAGCAGTATTATATGACTTCATTTTGTCTTATCTAGCAGTGCCATGTAGATTTTTGTTATCAAAAAGTTTTTAAGAGCTCCGTTGCTGTTTTCACTTTAAATTAATTGCTAATTCTGTACTTAAATTTAAATTGCGAGTAATGAAATCTTTTACCACTGAGGAATTTTCTTTCTCGTGGCGGATTCTTAAATAAACATAAAAATCGTTTAAGCGGTGTAAAAGAAATCAACATATGATATGCTACCATATATCAAATTCTATTAAAACATTAAATTTAGGGCACCACTTAATGTTCTCAACTTATTTCAATTTTAGAAGCTCTTTAGTCTGTCCCTCAATTTTCTGCTAACAAAACTGTCAAACTGCTTTTCCCTAAAAATTCGAAGTTGCTGGGAAAAATTACATTCTTTTGTATTTCTTTTCTTCTCTGAGCTACAGTAGGTTGCAGTATGCATATTCTACCAACACACACATGTACACGGTCGAGTCACATTATTGTGACCACCAGCTAATATCCCGAGTAATCTCCGTGTGCAGCGCGGACAGCAGCTAGACGGGTTGGGAGTGACTCAATAAAGTGCCGGAAGGTATTCACAGGTATGTAGAGCCATGCTGACTGCAGTGCATCTGACAGTTGCTGGAGGGTGCGTGGTGATGGAAGATCCATACAACGAACAACACGATCGAGGTAGTCCGACAGATGCTCAATTGGGTTTAAGTCTGGGGAATTAGGGAGCCAGGGAAGTACTTTGAAGTCTCCATCGTGCTCTAACATTTCTAGCTGTGTGACACGACGCATTGTCGTGCTGGAAGATCTCATCCGCCCCAGGGAACACAGTCAGCATGTATAGATGTAAGTGGTTTGCAAAGATAGATTCATAACGAATTCGGTCGATAGTGCATTCCAGAGGTATGATTGGACGCAGGGAATGCCACGAAAACGTTCTCTAGACCGTAACGCTGCCTCCACCAGTTTGTGTTCTTCCAGCAGTGGTTGAAGAGTGTTTGTTCTCCGATGTTTCTTGCCTTATGCGTATAAGGCGTCCATTCGTTCGATGAAGCAGAAAACGTGACTCATCGTAGAAGGCAATGCTTTGCCAATCAGTGGAGGTCCAATTCCCATACCGCTGTGCAAATATTAGCCTTTTCTGCCGATGCACCTTTGTTGGCATAGGTGCAGTGACAATCCGTCTGCATCGGAGACCCATACGCAGCAGGGTTCGTTGAACTGTCGTTTCAGACACACTTCCGGTAGTCCCTGGTTCATTCGACCAGTGAGTTGCTCCACTGTAGCGTGTCGATCGCAGGCACCTTCGAAGCCGACGTTCACCTCTCACATCAATGGCACGTGGTGCTCCGCAGTTTCCAGTCGCTTATTCGCATTTCTCCAATCACGATACACTTTAACCACAACAGCACGCGAACAGTTCACGAACTGCGCTGTTTTAGAAATACTGCCACTTTTGGCCCGAAAGCCGATAATCATCCCTTTTTGCAAATCTGATAAATCACTCCTTTTATCCATGACAGCAACGAATGATATGTTTTCAGAATGCCTACAGCACAGCTTATATACCCTTAAAGCCAGCTCACGACACTCGCCTTCTTTCATTGGCTACGCGTTGTTGACGTCAAAAGTAGGAGGTGGTCACAATAATGAGACTCAATTGTGTATATTTACATACATACAACGTACAGGTGTTTATCAAAATAATGGAAACACCATCTGAGACTAGAGTACACACAATGTGCTGTACGCAAATCACGGAGACGACGTTACCCTCGATGTGATATATATAAAGGGGTGCAGTACGATGTCGGCTATCACGTAGAGGTGCCATAGCCGCAGATGGAACAGCTGTTGTGGAGTAATTGTCGACAACGCCAGATCTCAGTTACCTCAAAAAAGGCATGATCATTGGTGCGCTCCTTGCAGGGGCTTTACTAACTAGAACGGTAGAAACAGTATACTTTTTCTATAGTGTAACACGAGGAATTGTATCGAAGATTATGAACACCTATCAAGGAAGATATGGGGTTGCTTCCAAACATGCAAACTGTGGATGCCATACGAAGATGTCAGATAGGGTAGGCGAGCATTGGTATGGACTGTACAGCAGAAGCACAAAACCAACTGCGAATAACAGCAGAGTTGAACACCAATCGGAATGATCCGTTTCCGTCATAACGTTTCATCGAGAACTCCATCGTGCCGATATTTTTGGCCGTTCTGCAATCCACAACCTCTGATTACCAACATCAATGCAACAAAACCTGTAAGGTGGTGCAAATCACATAAACACTGGGATGCTAAAGACTGGAAACGTGTCATCTGGTCTAGTGAATCGTTCTTCACATTGTTTCCCAAAATTAGTATAGTGTACGTCAGGCAAAAAACCTGAAGAACCGTACCAACCTGACTGTTTGATTCCCACTGTAAAGCACGGAGGTTGGTTGATCCCTGATGCCGTTGTGTGCCATATCATGGCATTTTGATAGAGCCATTGGTTGTGCTGCAAGGTGGTGTAACATATGCAATGTGCTAATCCATTCCTGCGGAGAACCTGCACCCAATGTTGAAGGCATGGTTCCTTAACGATCACCGCTAGTTTCAAGCAGATAATACACTCGTGCATTGTGCGTAACTTGCTGAGTTGTGGTTTGCAGAGCATAAAGATGAGGTGCAACAGCTATTCCAGACGTCAATATTATTATTGAACATTTGTGGGAATATCTGGAGCGAAAGGTCAATCCATTCCACTTTCCACCTCCAATTTCACTGGCACAGTTGGGATATATTTTACAAGAAGAATGGTTCCTAATTCCATTATCGTATGTGCATGACTTAATAAGTGTATCTCAAATCGAATTGCTTCTTTTCTAAAAGCCCCAGCTGGACCTATAGCTTATAAATAAAAAGGTTCTCCGCAAACAGTGTTTCCATTATTTTGATAAAATATGAGCTCTTCCCCGTTTCATGTTCTTAACTGCAAGCTCAAGTTCTGCCAGTAGTCTCTCCAGTCCTGGCTCATGTTGATCATGTCATTAAGAACATAGAACAGGAAAGAACTCCAGAAGAGGATGGAATTTACATTGGTGTGTACATGAAGCCAATGGAGAAACAAACTGCACTCGCCCAAATTTTCACTAAAAGACTCAAAGAAGGAAAAGATTCCTGATGACTGGAAGAATGCTTTTTTGATCCTGACACATAAAAAATTGTACCTTGATGACCTAAGGAACGGCAGACCCATTAGCCTCCTATCAGTTGCTCACTTCATTTTTAGGAAGGCACTGTCGCATCACTTGACGGAAAATTGGACTTGACTTAACAAAAAAAACAAGCTGGATTCAGGAGTAGCAGTTGCACTATTAATCTTATATACATATTGAGAGATTTAATTGAAAGGAAGATTGAATATGAAATCCTGGCTTTTACTGATTATGAAAAGGCTTTTGCTTCTGTGAAATCATCAGTAGTTTTGATTTCTTTGATATCCTACGGTATTGAGGATGAATACATAACCATCATTAATAGCATCTATGAAAATGCAAGAACAAAGGTTCAACTGTCTGACTGTCTGAGGACATAACACTTATAAAATTTGAAAGAGAGTAAGACAAGTTGACAAGATATCTCCCAAACTCTTCAATGCCATTTTTGCAGGATGTGTTTCAATCATTGAACTGGGAAGACAAGGGGGGGGGGGGGGGTTAATGTAGCTTATTTAACCCACCCTGGCTTTACTGACGACATAGTAGTTTTTGGGAGTACCCCCTCAGAGCTAGAGTGTATGATGCAGGAACTTGGTGACAAGAGCAAAGAAGGAGTTTACAAATTAACTTAGATTTGACAAATTCATGCACAATGTTTTTACAAAAATTGAAGATTAGGAAGTTGATGGGGAAAATCTGGATGCGACTGATACCTGCATTTACTTTGAACAACAGATATCAAGCAATGTTTACATAGAGAAGAAATGCGAAGATGAGTCAAACGTTCGTCCCTTTTGCAGCTAAAAATCTGAATGATGCAGAATAGCCATACATGCTCACCTCATTCTGCAAAGTACAGGCTGTTGTCCTACATTTCTTTGCCAGCGTTCCACCAGAGCCACATTCTCACGGCGGTACCACTCGGAAGGTTTCGAAGACAGAAACTATCTGATGTGAGATTCCACATCCACCAATGAAGCGAAGTGCTTTCCTCGTAGGAAATAGTCCACGGATCGAAACAGGTGATATTCGGATGGGGCCAAAGCAGAGCTGTATGGAAGATGGAGTAGTATCCCAATCCCTTCCAATTCCTATAGTTTCAGGCGGATAATTATGTAGGTGTGCCTTAGGGGTATTATCCACGACCGCTTTCTGTTGATGAGTGCTGGGTGGCGGTGGTTGTTTCGCATAGAGATTCCGTCCCGAGCCTGGATATCGTGTACAAGTTCCCAGTGTTGAGGACCTTCACTATTCCACCAAATGTACAGCATGACTTTCCACTAAAGGTTCCCTCTTTGTGCCACTGGCTGTGCTTCCTGGTGTGTCCTCAGCCACTGGTAGGATAACGTAGGATCATTGCCTGTGGCGAAACGACGCCAAAACCTATCATCCTGTGGATATGGCAACAATCTTCGACAGAGAGCAACACCTTGTTTCGCTTTCTGGGGTGTCAATGCATGGGAATCATTCGATGGCACCGGGTAGAGAAAACAAGCTTGTGTAAAGGACGAATAAAAATGGATTGGGAAAGCACCACCTCAGCTGCCGTTTATCATGGATTGATATCTGGGTTCGCTGTCACAGTTTCCGCCAGGGTGTCGGTGTTGGTGATCGATTCCTGACCTCGATCTGTGTTTGAGACTGATGTCCTTAGCCTTGTCTATAATGGAAGGGTTGTATCCTCGCTGTACTGCAACACGTTTAAGGAAATAAAGTTCTTTTTCCAAACTGTCCTTATCTGAACATATATGTATCGCGCGATATACGCAACTGTAAAAGGCGCTGAGTTTTTGTTGATAAGGGTGATTAGACTTGGCATGTGGAGGTGAAAAACTAGCGAAAGGCTTCCGATAAATTGTGGTTGTGAGAGATTGATCTAAGCAAGTTACCAGAACGTCAAGGAATGGTAGGCATCCGTTATTTTCAGTTTCGTAGCTGAACTGAATGTGAGGATCAATGGAATTTCTAAGTTTGACTAATTCCGGAATTTCAGAATGTTTTCCCTCCCATAAAACGAAAGTATCGTCTATATATCGTATCCATTAGTCAAATTTCACGAGTTTGAAATGTTTTTCTTCAAATCGATGCACGTAGATTTCACATAATATAGGTGACAGTAGGCTGCCCATGACTAGACCTTCCGTCTGTTCATAAAACGTTCCACGGAAAGTAAATCTGTTCTGTTTTATGCAAATGTCCACTAGTCCTGTCATTTCCTCAACTTCAGGTTAGCTGTAATGGTGCTCTACAAGACTTGATTTTAGGGATTCCAGAGCTCCTTTTACTGAAACATTGGGTAACATAGATACCACATCAAAAGATAGCATTAGTTGATCTACGTAGGGGTGTAGTTTAAGTCGATTGGTAAACTCAATGGAATTTTTCACAGATGTTTCGTTTGGAGTGGCCAAGGTAGATAATTTTGAAGATAAGAACTTCGATAACTTATATGCTGTTGTGCCGATATTACTTACTATAGGCCGGAAAGGAATTCCAGATTTATGTATTTTAGGGAGAGTATAGAATCTCGCACAACGGGCGTATGAAGGTTTAAGTTTGTTTTTTATGTTTTGGCTCAGAGTTTCTGAGTTTTTGATCAATTTCTGCATTTCTTTCAATTGTTTATGTGAAGGATCATTCTTTATTTCTTTGTAAGGTCCATCCGAAATAAGATTTTTGACTTTGTTATCATAATGATTTTTGTCTAACACAACCACCTGACCTCCTTTGTCAGCTCTAGTAATGATTAAATTTGAATTTGAGCGCAATTCTTTAAGCGCATTAATTTCTTTGGTGGTTAAATTTCGTTTAGGTAATGTAGCGTGATTTGCGGTTGTCACTTGGCTGATACAATGTCTATTTCTTTTTCTTCAAAGTTGAGACTGCTTTGTATTAGAGATTCCTCAACTGGAGCAACTATATCTGATACCGGTATCTTTCTTGAGATAGCAAAATTAGAATTATATCGTAAAGTCCTCTTCTCAATTTCAGTGAGACTATGACCGGACAAGTTGACAAACACTTCGTTATCTGGATACACTATTCCGTTATTATTACTATTGGTATAAGCCTGCTTATTCTCATTGCCTGCTATCAAATTTTGGAATTTTCTTTCGAGGGAAATTTTGTGATTCGATGACATGTTGATACTACGAACTGAAATGTTTATGTCTAAAGCTAACCAAAGATGTAGATCATAAAGTTCATGTTCCACCCTCACAATGTCCTTCCGAGTGTCCTTAATAACAGCTCTAAGAATCGCAAAAGAAGCATTGCTCGCTGCTCTTGTTACGTTCTGAGTAGGTATTAGGTTACATTTCAAGGATATAAAGTTTAGTAAGATGCGATGTCATTTGCATCGTTGTAAGAAATTCAAATGGTTCAGTAATTTGAACTTCTTTATTCTCAGTTTCGAAAAACGACGTTGAAAGTTGAATTTTGAAGTAGCCAATAGGATGTTAAAATCGCTTCCGTTTAAGATGCACAGACCTATACTTACGCGCCGGTGTTGTCTGGAAGTCCGTTAACCTGAAGATTCTTAGTAAATAGTAACACTGTATGAGAGATACGATTTATTGGCATAGGAAATTTCCTACGCCAATAAATCGGATCACTAGTACAGTGTTACTATTTACTACTTAATTGGTGTACTGTTCCTCGTTATAAATCTGAAGATTCTTTATCTCAAAGACCACAATCTTGTGACGATTATACACTGACGGAAAAAAAATCCTAACACCAAGAAGGGGTTGTGTTAGATAAACGACAGTTGGTAGGCGGTGAGGGTACACCTGTAAGATGACGTCTATGCAAATTTCGCGCTCGGCGCATACGTGTGGTGCTAGTAGCGCTCCTTGGAACATGCAAAGCAGGTTTGCTGTAAATACGCTCTGTAACGTTCGTGAGCATTAGTTATCGTTGAGATTCGACGTAGTGTGTTAATGTTAGTCAAGAATGACTTTAAGAAGACGAAGAAGCCATTTTCAACAGCTCACGGAGTTTGAACGAGGTCGTGTAATAGGGCTAAGAGAAGGTGGATTTTCTTTCTGCAATATTGCAGAACGACTTGGCAGGAATGTAGCCACTGTGCATGATTGTTGGCAGCGGTGGTCAATGGAAGGTACTGCCTCAAGAAGACCGGGTTCCGGCCGGCCACGTGGCACTACTGAGAGGGAAGACCGCCGTGTACGGCGTATGACCATGGTGCATCGTACCGCGTCTGCGGCAGCAATTCGAGCTGCAGTTGCCACCACAGTGACACAACGAACTATTACAAGTCGGTTAATTGAAGGACAGCTCCGAGCCAGACGCCCTGTAGCGTGCATTCCACTTACTCCAAACCACTGCCGTTTGCGACGTCAGTGGTGTCCAGCTAGAGCTCATTGGAGGACGGAGTGGAGATCTGTTGTGTTTTCTGGTGAAAGCCGGTTCTGCCTGGGTGCCAGTGATGGCCGTGTGTTGGGTAGAAGGAGGCCAGGTGAGCGCCTGCAACCAATCTGTCTGCGGCCGAGACACACTGGACCTGCACCTGGAATTATGGTATGGGAAGCAATTTCCTATGACAGCAGGAGCACTCTCGTGGTTATCCCACGCACCTTGACGGCACAGTTGTAGTCGGTCTAGTGATTCAACCTGTCGTGCTGCCTATCATGAACAGCATTCCAGGGGTGTTTTCCAACAGGATAACGCTCGTCCGCATACCGCTGTTGTAACCCAACATGCTCTATAGGGTGTCGACATGTTGCCGTGGCCTGCTAGATCACCAGATCTTTCACCAAGCGAGCACGTATGGGACATAATTGGACGACAACTCCAGCGTCACCCCCAACCAGCATTAACCGTCCCTGTATTGACCGACCAAGTGCAACAGGCATGGAACTCCATCCCACAAACTGACATTCAGCACCTGTACGACACAATGCATGAACGTTTGCGTGCTTGCATTCAACATTCTGGCGGTTACACCGGTTATTAATGTACCAGCATTTCACATTTAAAATGGCTCTTCTCGCGCTTACAATAAGCTGTAATCTTGAAACCTTAATCGATTAAATATGTTACCTATACAAATGTATTGCCGCCATTTCATTCCTCTACAACTATTTTTTCGTGGTGTTGGAATTTTTTTCCGTCAGTGTATATAGATTAAGATAATACAAGGTAGTGAAAAAATAAACATTTGTGACAACTACGTTGTATTATCTTAATCTATATATAATCCTCACAAGACTGTAGTCTTGAGATAAAGAATAAGTACAGAAGTTTTACAATTGGAAATATACGGAAGAGATTTTAGGTGGAACCACCTTAATGAAGCAATACCACATTCTTAATTATTTTGAGTCTCCCCATTTTTATTTTAAACCGAAACACAGGAGCGTTAGTGCGAATTCTAAACAAAACATAAGGTTAAAATTGAAAATTTCACTCGTGTAAGAAGTATAATTCATTCTGGTTTGATATTACGATTTCTGCAACCAAGAACCACGCAATTCCAAAATACACACAGTTGAAAACCTGATATTCTCTCTCCTTGCGGCTTCACGATTAAGAGGTTAGGGGCATCTCCAGAAGTATTTATTATTCTAACCTCCTGGGTTGGGACGTACAAATTATATAAAATATCAATGAAAATGAAATACGCATGTGGTTTCAGAGAAGCGCCTCCTGAATTGTCCGGTTTTCTGCATGAAGAACTGGCTAAACCGAGATGTTGCAATCAGTGAAGAGTCTATATGAAATCGAAAGGGTATTACTTGTGTCTCACTATGTCCCTTCGCCGATGACCACATTACGAACACCTGACGCACGTTGAGCGAGAAAGGATTCTGGGTTGAGGGAAGCCCCATTTTTGCTGCCGCAAAATCGCCATTCGTGCGGAATGAAAAGCCAGTACAGTGATGCGAACGTCACGTGTCTGTAAACATCGTGGTAAACGTTACCTTGCAGCGTCATACCGGCCCATCGCCTAGTGTAACGGTTTAAATCGCCATTAGGTTCGATTCGCGATCTGACCTGATACGAATTGAGGGAACTCTGAACAGCCAGTGATACATCAGAGATATTTTAGAGGTGATATGCTTTCAGTTGTCCTGGTGCTAAATTCCAGCCGGACAGTGGTCGGCCCCATGCGGCGCGGAATGTTCAAGACCTCTTGCATGCACTGCAGATACCGCTTCTTACCTGGCCGGCATGTTCGCTGGATATGTACCCGATCGAGCATGTTACTCTGGGACAGGGTAGCTAAGCGGCTGGCCCGTCGAGCGCCTCCGCCAGTCACCACAAATGAACTCTGGTCTCGCATAGAAGCAGTACACAGGACGATATCAGAGACCTCATACATTCAATGCCACTTCGTGTAAAGGCTGTTATTGTTGCTCGAGGTGGCTTCACACAGTACTGAGTTTTGAAGCGAAAAAAACCTTGTATAGCTCTACAAATGTAATCTGTGATCTCCTGTAATATGATGAATCTGTGATGCAAATTTCATTTGAATTCCTTGATTTTTTCTTGGTGTTGCAAGTTTCACAAATAGTAGCATATTTTATGGCTCATATCATGGTGGCTGCCCCGGTGGCACAGTGGTCTAAGCACTGGCTTCTGAACATTTGTCTGAAATGAGTCCAGATTCAAATCCCGGTGGCGTGAATTGTATTTCGACATGTAATGCGCGATTACGCTCTCTAGACCAATCACACGCTAACCAGAGATTCAGGATTTGGCCGACCCGGTGGCGCAGTGGTCTAAGGCGTTGGCCTCTGATCATTCGTCCGTAAGGGGTCCGGGTTCGAATCCCGGTCAGGCATGGATGTTGTGTTTGTCTCACGGCACTGGCTCTCTCCCTTCCCTGGAATCAGTGACCCTAAATTAGGGACGGGCGACTGCTTATAGCCCATTGAGTTGCTCACGGTGGTCGTTAAACCTCCAATCAAAAAAAAAAGATTCAGGATTTCGTTTAAGGGGCGGAGCTAGAAACTGGGGCCATGTGGCCACTAGTGTGTACCAAGGATAAGGTGACCAGATTTTGGAACACTGATTTGAGGACAAAAGGACGTGGCGTCCCCAAATCGGCAGTTGATTTGGGGACACATATACGTATTCAATATAAATATGCAAATCTTTTTGTCACAAAACTGCATTGCTACAATAAGTGTGATTTTTTTGTTTGGAGGTTTAACGACCACCGTGAGCAACTCAATGGGCTATAAGCAGTCGCCCGTCCCTAATTTAGGGTCACTGGTTCCAGGGAAGGGAGAGAGCCAGTGCCGTAAAACAAACACAAGATCCATGCATCGCCGGGATTCGAACCCGGGCCCCTTACGGACGAATGATCAGAGGCCATCGCTTAGACCACTGAGCCACCGGGGCGGCTAAGTGTGATTTGCATATGAAAATTTGTGTCTTAAAAGGATATATCTTGTAGAATGTTGGTAATTTTTATTGACAAAGTAGAACTACGATGACGAGAACATATTAGCAAAAGTAAAACGCTTTACCTTAGGTATATGTGCCAAATTAAAATCAAGCTGCACACAAAAGTAATTGCATGGCGAATTTTTCATTTTGCCAAAGTTCTTCGAGGAACTCAAAGCAAGTGCAATCGAAATTTGACCGTGCCAATGGTGCAGTGTCTTAGTGTTTGTCACTGACGATGATTCGTACAAGTTGGCACGGGTTCTACTCCCGAATGAGGCATGGGTGGTGTGTTTGTCTTACAGCACTTGCTCTCTCCCTTCCCTAGAACAAACGCATCTAAATTAGAGACCGGTGACTGCTTATAGTTCTCTGAGTTATACGTATTCAATATAAATACGTATAGCTCATAACTCGCGGTGGTCGTTAAACTCGGAAAGAAGAAGAAAAAGATAGGCAAAATTTGTTTTCAGAGGAAGCATGTAGGAAAACTAGTACAACAAAAACTACTTTTAAGAACATTTTTCATTTGAAATCTAACGAGCTAATGAGGAAGTGTAAATTCGAGGACACTTGAGAACAAGCATAAAAGTTGAGGACAATTTGCGTCCCCAAAGGCACCAGACGTTTTTCGGGACAGTAAACTAAATTCGAGGACTGTCCTCAAGATATGGGGACTTCTGGTCAGCTTAACCAAGGAGGTGTTCTAACCCAGCTGCCTATTGCTGTCTGATTAGGCTTAACGTATGTTGGAATTTGGTTAGGTGATGTTTTTTTTTTTAATCGTATTTTGTTAAGAGGTATCTCCCAGTTATTGCATTTATTTAGAACATACTTTTTTCTTGATTAATTGGGACGAACTGCAAATACGAGAGTTTTCGCGAACGCATTTTGATTTCCAGATTCGTAGTGAAAATAAAGTCAGTGA
Source organism: Macrothele yani (assembly GCA_039090855.1). Taxonomy (NCBI): domain Eukaryota; kingdom Metazoa; phylum Arthropoda; class Arachnida; order Araneae; family Macrothelidae; genus Macrothele; species Macrothele yani. The sequence continues at coordinate 125,306,305 of CM077009.1, read as the reverse complement.
TGAAAAGAACTTATCCGTTTCTCAATTCATTTATCCATTTGTTAATTTATGCAACTTTGGTGCTACCCTTTTCATCACTGTGTTAGTTTCAGGATTTTTTTTTACTTTGCTTCGACTTTGGGAGGACGGCATGCAGTACATGTGAGGTTAGTAATGTAACATAATATTGCAATCATATATGTTTTTGCATTTTTATTCTGTTTTTTTTTTTTTTTTATTGGAGGTTTAACGACCACCGTGAGCAACTCAATGGGCTATAAGCAGTCGCCCGTCCCTAATTTAGGGTCACTGGTTCCAGGGAAGGGAGAGAGCCAGTGCCGTAAGACAAACACAACATCCATGCCTGACCGGGATTCCAACCCGGACCTCTTACGGACGAATGATCAGAGGCCAACGCCTTAGACCACTGCGCCACCGGGGCGGCTTTTATTCTGTTCCAACATATTTAAATGCATTACATGTTGTTAAGTATATATTTTATTTTCTCAGCGGAAACTTGATAGTGGTCTAAGGCGCTGGCCTATGATCGTTCGTCCGTAATGGGTTCGGGTTCGAATCCCGGTCAGGCATGGATGTTGTGTTTGTCTTACGGCACTGGCTCTCTCCCTTCCCTGGAACCAGTGACCCTAAATTAGGGACGGGAGACTGCTTATAGTCCATTGAGTTGCTCACGGTGGTCGTTAAACCTCCAATCATAAAAAAAAAAGAAAAAACTTGATAAGAAAATGAGACAGCTGTGCTGCAGTAAATGACTTGCTGATGGCACGTTTCCTTCTGGCACCATTAATATCAAGTATTTGGGTACTTTTGTCTAAATATTTGTACTCATATACCTGTTTTTAATGGTATTATAACTGTATGAAGCTAAGATGCCCAACAGAAACCGGCTGAATAAAAAATAGGTAAGTTCTCTTTTAGTTGCTTGTAAGAAATACAAGAAAATTTTGCTGATGGTGACTGGCTGCTTGTTTATTAAGATGGTAAGTATGAAGTTCATGGTGGCAATGAACTAGGAGAAGAATAAATAATGAATTCATACACTCGACGTGGACAAGAAACACCAAACAGAAGTCATCGCTCTTTCCACGTAAACCAGTGAGTCTCGTGTTTAGTGCTCCTGGTCTACGTTGAGTGCGTAAAATAATTATTTATTCGCTCCTAGTTATTTGATCAGTTGCTGCTTTCCATATTTGGTGAATTCCCAGCGCTGTGCTGTGCTCCATGAAGTAACCTACCATGTGTTTTGGCAGTTAATCACATGTGAGACTGGAGAATTCGAGGCCACAGCGGTAGCATGTCCGGAGCTTAACCGGAAGACCCTGGATTCGATTCCTGGTGGTGGTCGATGAGATATTTCTGAAACTCACTTGTTTACGTGGAAAGAGTGATTCTGGTCCATGTCGAGTGTATGAATTATTTATTTACTCGCCTCCTAATTCATTGCCACTATGAACTTCATTCTTACCCTCTTAAGAAACAAGCAGCCAGTCACCATCAGCAAAATTTTCTTGTTTTTCTGACAAGCAACTAAAAAGCACTTACCTATTTTTTATTAAGCAAGTTTCTGTTGGGCATCTTAGCTTCATGCAGTTATAATACCATTAAAAACAGGTAAATGAGCACAAATATTTAGACAAAAGTACCCAAATACTAGATATTAATAGTGCCAGAAGGAAACGTGCCATCAGCAATTCATTTACTGCAGCACAGCTGTCTCATTTTCTTATCAAGTTTCCGCAGAAGAGTAATTAAAAATTTCGGTTGCTGAAACAAGAAAATAAAATGTATGCTCCACAGCATGTAATGCATTTAAATATGTTGGAACAGAATAAAAATGTAAAAACATATATGATTGCAATATTATGTTACGTTAATAACCTCACATTTACTGCATGCCCTCCTCCCAAAGTCGAAGCAAAATAAAAAAAATCTAGGAACTAACGCAGTGATGGAAAATGTAGCACCAAAGTTGTATAAATTAACAAATGGATAAATGAATTAAGAAACGGATAAGTTCATTTCATCACCGACCTTTTTTTTCACTACGAGTCTGGAAATCAAAGCAATGCCGCCCCGGTGGCGCAGTGGTCTAAGCGATGGCCTCTGATCATTCGTCCAAACGGGGTCCGGGTTTGAATCCCGGTGAGGCATGGATGTTGTGTTTGTCTCACGGCACTGTCTCTCTCCCTGCCCTGGAACCAGTGACCCTAAATTAGGGGCGGGCGACTTCTTATAGCCCATTGAGTTGCTCACGGTGGTCGTTAAACCTTCAATCAAAAAAAAAAAAAAAAAAAAAAAGAAAATCAAAGCACGCTCGCTAAAACCCTCGTATTCGCAGTTCTTCCCATGAGAAGAAAGGTATGTTCTAAATAAATGTAATAACTGGGAGATACCTCTGAACAAATCACAATGAAAAAACACAAGGATCACGGAACCAAATACCAAATACATTAGGCCTAATCAGACAGCAATTGGCAATCTCAGCGGTCCGCTCTCCCTCTAGCGGCAAAAGGAAGAATTACTGTAGTACGGGTAACGTTTTTGGTTCAATGCTTGGCTGTTAGTAGATCGCTCATTACGTTCAGTTGTCGTAGTTTGGTGTATTTTTGCATTCATTCTGGAATTAGAGAGTTGTATAATGGAGAATTCCGTGAAGAAGAACAAATCATATTGTTGTGTCCCGCAATGTCGTTCCCAAGGTTTCGGCTATGTTTTTCACAAGTTAGTATAAACGTTTGTGCCTTGCGTTTGAAATCCTTCCAGTGAAATGCAACTAACCTAGTAACGTCTTTGAATGAATAATAAACAAGGCAGCATGTTGTTATTGCATAGTAGTAATTAAAAAATCCGCATTTCTACATAATCTTGAAAACAAATAATTGCTGTTATCCATACAAATTTAAACTTCATTATGGAACAAGATTTGCAATGTTCTGTCAACAGTCATCGGTTCAAAAACGCAGAACCCAATGATGATCAACAATTACCAATTCACAAACACTTTTAGGAACAGAATGTTCAAAAATTACAAATGTTATTGTTGACAGTATTGAAAATTGGTCCTGGGAAACGTCAAGTGAAACGAAATGCCAGATTTGAATAGTAATCCGGATTAGAACACCCCTGTCGGTATTACTGTATCACTTGCCTGAAAATGTAAAAATAAAAATTACCTGTTACAGTAAAGCATTGCTGCTACACAGTGCTTACACGTTCCACTTCTACCCGCTTTACAAGAGCACTCAAATGACTTTATAGAAATTTCACTGTTACTTGTACCTAAAACACCGTTGACGGAGTGATGCGACGACGTTATTGCCATGGACTGAATGCAATGCGAAACTATGAGAATTTGTCTTCCATCTTCCTTCTTAATTCCACAAGAAATTATATGGTCTACATTAACAATCACTTCCCCTTCTTTCATGCATCTTGAATCTTTGGAAGCGTCCCCAAATTTCATTATTTCAAGGATTGAAAGCGACAAACCAGCCATTCTAACATTCGACTTTATAGAAACACGTGCGACGTTACCCGTACTAGAGAAGTTTGTTTACGTTTGTGCAGCGTCCCCTATAGTTCGTTGAGGTTCCCAATAGGCAGCTGGGTTAGAATAACATACACTGCCACGTGACACCAGTTTCTAGCTCCGCCCCTTGAAAGAAATCCTGAATCTCTGGCTAGCGTGTGATTGGTCTAGAGAGCGTAATGGCGCATTATATGTCGAAATGCAATTCACGCATCCCGCGTAGGCATGGATGTTGTGTTTGTCTCACGGCACTGGCTGTCTCCATTCTCTGGAACAAGTGACCGTAAATTAGGGACAGGAGACTTCTTATACCCCATCGAGTTTTTCACTGTGGTCGTAAAACCTACAAGCAAAAAAACATTAAAATGTATAATAGTTAGGTAATACAACTGCCCATAAGTTAACAGAACAAGAGATATGACACCGAATTTTCGGTCGAAATGAGTACGGCTTTTGAACCCTTTCCGACTGCAAAATTATGCTTCAAAGCAGATTTTTTAAAAATAAAAAAAATCAGCAGAAAAGGAAATACACTGACACCAACTAGGTAGGGAAAAACTGTGCATAATTTAAAATACGTAATATGATTGCAAAGGCTCTAAAGTATTCGTAGAGTGGGCAATCATCGCCCTCTGGCGTTGGCGGCAATACTTAGAACTAGCGATGATTCCTGCTTTCAGCGGTCACAGCACATGCCGTAGGGAGCGTCTGCTCGATCGAGGCGGGCCGTGCTCAAGCAGCCACTGGTAGAGGAGAAAACAGTTAAATGTAGTGTTTCTTTAACCGTGATCGTATTCACGAGAAAATATCTTCTCAAAGTGATATCTTATCCCATGAGATATATCTAAAGACCTTGTCCTTGTATCTTATCATATGTTCTATGTGTGCCTAAGGAGGTAGGAATGTATGTGACATGATTTCTAACTTCCGTTGTGAAACGATAATTTCTTTGTTAGTTTCCCCTTTCCCGTGAATGAAACAAAGCGTCTTTAAGTGCAATGTATTAAAATCTTAGGTTGGAGAATTTGCACTTTTAAGTTAGTGTTGGGACTTGAGACATCAACAAAGAGGTAAATGATTTTTTAATTTAGCATTTATAATTTTTCATCCAATTTCGGGTTTGTCGAAAATAGCATGTGTGACGACCAAAACTCCATGTGTAGTATTTTTGATTGAAAAACTTGCATGGATCGTAATCGTTAAAATATCAATTTTCAATGAGATTTGAGTAACATTTTAGGATTTTTTTTTTTTTTTTTTTATTGAAGGTTTAACGACCGCCGTGAGCAACTCAATGGGCTATAAGCAGTCGCCCGTCCCTAATTTAGGGTAACTGGTTCCAGGGAAGGGAGAGAGCCAGTGCCGTAAGACAAACACAACATCCATGCCTCACCGGGATTCGAACCCGGACCCCGTTCGGACGAATGATCAGAGGCCATCGCTTAGACCACTGCGCCACCGGGGCGGCCATTTCAGGATTGAACATGTTGAGTTATGGTAAGACCTATCAAGAGACAGAACATCAATAATGATTTCACGAATGACGGGAAACTTAAATTAAAAAAAAAAAAAAAAAAAAAAAAAACTGGGGGGGGGGGGGGGTATTGAATATATACGCAACCCCAGGAGTTTACATAGAATTACATTTTGTTTTAGAGAACTGAAAATGTTTTAAGTTTAAAAAAAGGAAACATTTCTTGAAAGTGTATAATAGGTTTACAAAACTTTCACAATGTAATATAATTATATTTGAATACAGATATATTTAAGAATTGCTTTCATACTTTTTTTTTTTTGTAAAATTGTAAACTTTGCTTTACGATTGGAAAAGTAGGTAGCATAATTACATGTTAAAATATTTGTACGTAAGTATCTATGAAATACAACGTCGATGCAGCTATTAGAGCCAAGCGTGGAGGGCGCTGTTAAACATTCGTTTGAAAGCGTAAGTCCAAATTGTTCTTGCATGAAGCTGATGAATGATTCATGTTCGGCTGTAGACAAATCAATATTTAAATCACCAACTAACAAGATCAGTAACTTGTTTAAATTTAAACAGTGGAGTAAACTGAAAGATTCAGACATTTTTGGTGTACAAGCTAACAGTTGTAATATAAAACGTTTACCATCGTCTTAGATCCTGGAGTAATATACACACACCCTAACACTTTATTGGTTTCGTTATCACCAGTAAATGCATCAGCTGCACAAATATCCCCGAACTTGTGTTCAACACTTGCAAGGTAATCAATTTCATTAGTGTAACATGTTTCAAACTGTATATGTCGTACGATAGAAACTGGGGAATTGTTCTTGTATATAGCAACACCACCTGCTCGCTGAGATAGTCACATGTACTGTGAAATACAACTGTATCCCTCAATCAGAATATCATTGTGCGTTGTTAATGGAGAAGAATCTAAACTTATATCATCAGGAATGGTAGGTAAACGATGATTTCCTAGTCTTTGCAATTATTTTACACCAGGTGCTTCATTACCTTTTCCGTGATAAAATTTGAAATCATTTAGGATCCAGTGGAAGTAAATGATGTGAATATGGTAGATACACGAATCCATTTGATTTTGAAAGCTTTGGCACTTTATTTCTCAGTAATTCTTGACAAGTCCTACACCCCATAGCAGAAAGTTCCTGGTCAGTCTGTGACAGATATCATGGTGCCGCAAAATAATCTGCAGGTAGTCACTAAGCAAAATAACTACTAGATGCGAAAAATAATAAAAATTGCAGACATTTTTCTACCTAAAAAATGTCTAACCTACAGTAGCAAACAAAAGTATTTGGCGAAACACTTTTTCGACCTTAATATTTTTTCTGCTGGACCAAATCGGATCATTTTGGGATATGATATATGTTATTCAGTTGTAAACATGACCCGTATGCAGATAGATCTGAAACCTTAACACAGATCAGGTACCGAGCTTAATCGCTAAGATCATACAAATTGACCAACAAAGTAGGTGTGCATCACAATCATTTAATGCAATGATAACAGAAAACAAGTACGAAAAAACGACAAAACAATATTATTTAGTGGGGTAACCACGAGACTTAATAACAGCTGCACAATGGGCCGGCATCGAGTCCACTAGTTCTCGACAGTGACATGCGGAATTCATGCCCATTCTGCAGACAGCTGGTCGAACTTCTGGGCCCTATTCCGGCAGGTTTTCTTCGCACATCGTCTCTTCAGCTCCTCCCACATGTGCTCGATGGGGTTGATGTCTGGAGATTTTTTTTTTTATTGGAGGTTTAACGACCACCATGAGCAACTCAATGGGCTATAAGCAGTCGCCCATCCCTAATTTAGAGTCACTGGTTCCAGGGAAGGGAGAGAGCCAGTGCCGTAAGACAAACACAACATCCATGCCTCACCGGGAGTCGAACCCGGGCCCCGTTCGGACGAATGATCAGAGGCCATCGCCTAGACCACTGCGCCACCGTGGCGGCGGTCTGGACATTGGCTTGGCCAGTCTAGAAGTGTGATCTGTTGTTGCTGGAAGGCTGCCTTCGCTACTCTGGAGGTGTGCTTCAGATCGTTGTCTTGCTGCATGATCCATCCGGGTGGCATGTTCTGGTTTGCCCATGGGAAGACATCGTTGATGAGCATGTTCGTGTAGCTCTGGCCAGTCATTATTCCATCAATCTTGATGATGGGGCCAATTCCATTGCGAGAGAAGGCGCCGTAAACCATGAGCGATCCTCCTCCGTGCTTGACAGTCGGCTGAATGAACTGGGGGTTGAATCTCTGGCTACATGGATGCCGTAAGCATCGGATGCTATCACTTCCAAACAAGTTAAACTTGCTCTCGTCGATGAAAAGCACCTTACTCCAGTTCGCCGCGGTCCAGTGTCGACGAAGGCGCGCGCGAAGGCGACTCTGGCTCATCGATTCTTGACTCCAATTAGTGGTTTCTTGGCGGGCGTCTTGCATTCAATCCACCAGCAATGAGATGGCGGGAAATGGTCATTCGGCTGACGTTCAGGTCGTCGCTGTCGCAGAATTCGGTGGCGATGTCCACAGCAGTCAAGTTGGGATCAGCACCAGATCGACGGAGGATGCGTCTATCTTGACACAACGTAGTGGAGAACAAGGTCTACCACATCGCGGATTGTTCTCGACAGTCCCAGTCTTCCTATAACGTTGTAGGATAGCTGAAATAGACTGGTGTCGGATCTTCAGGGCTCTCGCAATATCGGTGACGCGCATTCCGGATTCCATCATGTTCACGGCCGCCTGGCGATCTCCAACAGGGATCTCCGCCTTTTTACCCATTTCTGAAAACCTAAGATTGACTTATTGTACACTACACATCACAAAAATTACAAGAAAAACATTAATACATGCAGCAAACAAATGGGTTAAAATTGGCGTCTTTTGAATATGGCCCATTTCGAACGACAAATTCACTGAGTGAAATACAAACTACGCGGCATTGTAATCCACAAATCAACACATCATATCCCAAAATGATCCAATTTGGTCCAGCAGAAAAAAATTTATGGTCGAACAAGTGTTTCGCCAAATACTTTTGTTCGATACTGTAGGTACTACAGCAATTGCAATGTTAATTAGAATCAAGAACATTCTGGCCCTCTGTATCTGGAATTTTGCCAACATTTTCAAGCTGAAACAAAAGATTTATGGAATAAAATGATATTTAACAACAAAGCACAGAGGCATCACTAGGAAAAAAAATTCATAGGAGGAGAAATCTTTGCTCCGTTTGTTCTACTTTAATTTTCAGAGCATTTTTCTCTATTTCCTTCTCAAATGCAAACATTCATGTAATTAAATGATGATTAAACAATAATACAGAAGCACAGCGGTGAAAGGTTATTAGAGGGAGGAAATTTTCGATCCATACAACTTTCGTTTTCAGAAAATTTTCCTCCATTTTCAATCTTAAATACAAACATTTATCTAATAAAATTAGATTTAATGACCATATAAAGCTGAGGGAATATCACAAGAAAAAGAATTCAGGAATACTGGGTTCCGTCAAACTTTCGTTTCGAAAACTGTTGCCTCCATTTTAAAACCAAAACAAATATTTATGCAAAAAAAGGTTATCTAACAACAATATAAGGTAATCCTCCCTTCAAGCATCGAGGGAACATCGCGAGAAAAAAAAATCAGGATTACAGAAGAAATCCTCACTCCGCCTAACTTCTGTTTTCGGAAATTTTGAGAGGTGGAAAACTTGCATTTTAGGGAGTCTGCAAGATGGTTTAATCAGATTCTGTTGATGTCGTTTTTGTCTGCAGGACCAAAATAAATCTGCAATGTGCAACTGCCGTCGCCGCGATTCTGCTACGAGGATTAGTAGAAAATGAATCTGCGATGTACGTCGCCGCGATTCTGCTGCGAGGATTAGTAGAAAATGAATCTGCGATGTACGTCGCCGCGATTCTGCTGCGAAAATTAGTAGAAAATGAATCTGCGATGTACGTCGCCGCGATTCTGCTGCGAGGATTAGTAGAAAATGAATCTGCGATGTACGTCGCCGCGTTTCTGCTGCGAGGATTAGTAGAAAATGAATCTGCGATGTACGTCGCCGCGATTCTGCTGCGAGGATTAGTAGAAAATGAATCTGCGATGTACGTCGCCGCGTTTCTGCTGCGAGGATTAGTAGAAAATGAAACTGCGATGTACGTCGCCGCGATTCTGCTGCGAGGTTTATTAGAAAATAAATCTGCGATGTACGTCGCCGCGATTCTGCTACGAGGATTAGTAGGAAATGAATCTGCGATGTACGTCGCCGCGATTCTGCTACGAGGATTAGTAGGAAATGAATCTGCGATGTACGTCGCCGCGATTCTGCTGCGAGGATTAGTAGAAAATGAATCTGCGATGTACGTCGCCGCGATTCTGCTGCGAGGATTAGTAGAAAATGAATCTGCGATCGATGTACGTCGCCGCGATTCTGCTGCGAGGATTAGAAAATGAATCTGCGATGTACGTCGCCGCGATTCTGCTGCGAGGATTAGTAGAAAATGAATCTGCGATGTACGTCGCCGCGATTCTGCTGCTAGGATAGTAGAAAATGAATCTGCGATGTACGTCGCCGCGATTCTGCTGCGAGGATTTGTAGAAAATGAATCTGCGATGTACGTCGCCGTGATTCTGCTGCGAGGATTAGTAGGAAATGAACCTGCGATGTACGTCGCCGCGATTCTGCTGCGAGGATTAGTAGGAAATGAATCTGCGATGTACGTCGCCGCGATTCTGCTACGAGGATTAGTAGGAAATGAATCTGCGATGTACGTCGCCGCGATTCTGCTACGAGGATTAGTAGGAAATGAATCTGCGATGTACGTCGCTGCGATTCTGCTGCGAGGATTAGTAGGAAATGAATCTGCGATGTACGTCGCCGCGATTCTGCTACGAGGATTAGTAGGAAATGAATCTGCGATGTACGTCGCCGCGATTCTGCTACGAGGATTAGTAGGAAATGAATCTGCGATATACATCGGCCTTCGCCCAGAGTTTGCCAAAATGCGTAATGCATCTAGTGCGCATTGAAATGTTACCAAAGCGTAAAAATATGCATCAGAAATTAAAAAAAATACACTTAAAAAAAAAAGTGTGAAATACACACCAACCTGTAAAAATATGCATCGAGAAACGCTTAAAATACGCACAAATGCGTAAAAATATGCTTCGAGAAATGCGCAAAACTATGCATCTAAGAATTTTACCAACGCATAAAAATATGCATCAGGACGGTATTTCGTCTTTTAAAAACGGAAGTAAATGAAATACAGATTTTTTCCGTAATCGTAATTTCGTTTTCCTGCGATGTTGCTTCTGTTCAGTATTGTTGTTATATATCAGTTTGTTCCATAAATATTTGTATTTGAGTTTGAAAATGGAGAAAAAATTTCCAAAAACGGAAATTCAATGGCCCGAAAATTCCCCTGTACCGTAATCTTCACGCATGAGAGTGCCACGGCTTCGAGGGATTTCTCCTTTTCCGTCATAATTTCCGTTACCCTAGAGACCGATGCATAACTGAACAGAAATTTTGGTGCAATTGATAGTGGTGAAGGATACTTTCTGCCTAAAACTTTCTACACTTTCAAAGTGTAGAAAGTCTTTCCAAACTTTCGAAAACGGAAGTAAGCGCAGTGAAGATTTTTCCCGAAATCGTGATTATTTTTTTTTTCACACGATGTTTCCTCTGCCTAGTATTGTTGTCACATATTTTATTTCATAAACATTTGTATTTCACCTTGAAAATGGGGGAAAATGTCCAAAAACGGAAATCGGACGTAGCAAAGATTTCTCCCGTAGCTGTAATCCCCCCCCCACAACGATGTTCCGAACATGTGTCCTGTGTTCTTAAATATCACCCCCCCCCCTTCAAAAAAAGTTTGCATTTCAGCTTGATAAAGTGATAAAGGAAGGGGGGGTCCAAAAACGAAAGTAACGAAGCCGAAAAGTTTGTATGAATTGGTGCATGGTGTTCAAAAGTATTCATATTCTCAAAGTTACAGTATTTATCTTTTATCTAAAATAAATGAAAGCTATCATGCCTTCATGGTACTCAGACTGAAAGTTCTTTCAGCATGGTGGATAAAATTTTCATCCATGGGCATAAAAAAAAAAAAAAAAGAAAGAAAAAAATGACAAAGAAACAAGAAGGGAAACAAAGATATTAGCAAAGTAAAAATTTAAGCACTGGATGCTGTGCAGCTGCATAGTCAACAAGAGACAAATGTGGCTGTGGAATTCGCTAAGAAGTTTATTAGATATTTTTAGATATCTGTAAGAATATGAAAAGTGCAATGTATTCACTACTTGAACACACTGCTATTGCATGTGGTCATTACAAAACATGATAAATTTAATGTTGTTGTTTTAAAATAGTAATATTATATTTATTACTAAAATAAGAAGCAAGAGGGATCCAAATTCTAAATACATTGAGTGGTAGTGAGATATTATTTAATATGAAAAAATCTGGATTGATTTATCATAATCACCCACCATTTTTGTAAGTTTTTTATTTCATCTGTTAATTTTCAATTTTTCTAAAATACTCCCCACTTTTAAAAATAACTCCCTAAATTTTTTCAAAGGAGTAAAAATACTCCTTTAAATTCTTTTTTTGGCAAACTCTGCCAGAGATCGCGATAACGCATCTACACGCGTATTTCACGCCTTAAAAACGCCGAATACGCTTTAAAATTTTGAAATGCGTATTTTTATGCATTGTTTTTTCATATAAAATTTCCTTTTATAGTCGGTGATTACACCGGGATTTTGTCATAAAAATAACCTTTTTTTTTTTATCAATAAATTGTATGTTAAATTTATGTCACAGTTTATGAAAAAATCATGATTTGGTTCCCATTGCAAAGCTAGTCAGCTAGGGATCGGCTTTCGGCAATCATTCGGAAGAACCTTCAGGGCAGAGCAGCTCAACCGATGGGCATGCTCATTGGTCGGAGGTAACGATTCAGCCACGTCGGGATTGAGACGCTAGTGTATCGGTGCAGCGTGGTGCAGTTAAGTGAAAGCGATGTGTTTTGAAGTTTGTTTAATTGCCATTTCAGGGCTGGATTACGGGTTTCCCGCCGAAACAAAGCTGTTAAGTAGGGGGTCTCTTGCCTTTCGAAATTTTAAGAAAAAAATATATATATATATATAAAAAATCTTGGGTCCCTTTTCGGATCGCTGGCAAAACTCGCGCGTTGAAAACGTATCCTTTGTAAAAATACGTGATTTAGAAACGGACCGTTCAGAGTTTTGAAAACTGCAATCAAATAAATCGGGAATATAATCAGTTTATGGAGGTGTGAATCGGCTTCCATGCGTAGCCATATGAGCAGTTCATTTTGCATATCGCAGACTGTTACGAATCAGGCATGAGATTGTTCTTGGGATTCGCGGAATTCCACCTTTCGGTTATACTTGAGAGCGATAAAAAAAACCAAACAAACTGAAGGTAATGTTTTATTTCCTGAGGATTAGGATAGGGGGCTCGTTTTCCGCCTGGGAAGCGGTATTCCGTTTTTCAGAACTTACGAAAGCTAAATGGAGTGAATTTTTTTCTTTTTCTGGCGAAATTTCCTGTGTCCATTTTTATTATTAAATATCAATTTATTACATAAATGTTTGCATTTCAGCTTGAAAGTGTAGACAATAATTTTCGATAACGGAAGTTCGACGAAGCAAAAATTTCTTTGTGAACTTTAGGCACGAGTTTCTTTCGCGGATTCGAAGAGTAACTCTTACTTTGTTGTCATCAAAACTGAAGATAATTTTTTGGGGTGGTATGTGTGTGCGTGCATGCATGGAGGGGGGGGGGGTTCCGGCTGGAGACGAAATTTCGTCTTTCAAAACTTTCGAAATCGGAAGTTAGACGAACTGCAGATTTAATTTGTAATCGTAATTTTTTTCCCCTCACAATATTTCCTCTGCTCATTTTTATTGTAATTATAATTTTGTTTGATAACTGATTGTGTTTCAGCTTGAAAATGGAAGTCGGACGGAAAGAAGAATTTTTTCGTAATCGTAATTTTTTTTCGCGATGTTTCCACTGTCCTGAATTATTGTTAAATGTTATTTTCCCTCTACAAATAGTTGCAAAGGGAGAAACTGGACATTCCTCATATCAGAAGAATGGTTGAATAAACCAATCAATTATGTGAACTGTAAACATCTCATACATAGTATTCAAGAAAAAAAATTTTCAGAGCTAAAGGAAGACATGCTCAAAAATAATAAATTAGTTGACCTTTGCAACACTAAACTTGCACATCACAATGTTCAATGAAGGTTTATTTTATCTTTTGTGATTGAGATAGACTAGATTTCTTTCCTCCACAATAGAACTCTTTTTGAAGTTTGAGTGTGTAGAAACTGAATCTGTGAAGCAACACACACACACAAGTTTTGGTACAGTCTTTCAAAAGCAAAACAAAATTTTTTGCAGCCTCGTGGATAAAACAAAACAAGACAAGTATGTAAGATTTTGATAAATTACAATTTACTTATTTTATATAACAGAAAATCAATTACATAATAATTCATGTTGACATATTTATATATAGATATAATTATTTGTTTTTATATTAAATATTATTTAGCTAAAAATTTAATGTGATAATTGTTTGTTCTCTAAAATTACTCCTTTGGAAAGAAAAATACTCCTTCAAAAAAATGTGAAGGAGTATTTTTACTCTTTTGAGAAAATCCTAGCACGATCTCTGCACAGTACACTATGAATAAAGGTGCCATAAATTCATTTACAACTAACTTATTGTTTTTGTACTATTATAACACTGTTTTTCTTATTTCCAATGGAGAGTGAAAAAAAATTGCCACCTTCAGATTACATTTGGAGGAAAAAAATTAAATTTCACAAATGGATTGGCAAAAACTTAAAAAAACCCAGAGAGCAACCACTGATATATATAATAAATAAGACAGGAAAACCTTATTACCACCTACTTTGAAAATATAATGCTGCCCCGGTGGCGCAGTGGTCTAAGTAATGGCTGCTGATCAGCCCTTGATCAGCAGCCATTATCAGTGGTCTAAGTAATGACTGCTGAAATTTCTACTAGCCGATGTGGCTAGCGGAATAAAAATTTTACTAGCCAAATGACAAAATCTACTGGCCATGCAAAGTTAAAATAATAATAATTCGGTAACTTCTCTACTTCTGTTTTTACGAAATTAAATGAGTAAATGTTTTTTTTTCTTTCTAATGAGAGACTCCCATTGACTTCATAAAAACAGATGCAGAGCAGTTACTGCATAGGATCATTAGATTGATTACAAATATTGCATATGCTTTTGTTCTAAAAGGATTGATTTTTTTGCAATTCCTTTTCAGTGCTGTAATATCATTACTCTTATCTTAATTTACACATACATAATTTATTTTTGCGAGGCCATTGAAGTTAGATGTCTAATTCCTTTAATAATTTTTAAAACAAAGGGGCAAAAGCTAGGATATATATATATATATATATATGCATAAAGTGGCACTAATGTTGATACAGTACAAGTTACCGCTGATATGTGTACTGTGTCTGATTTTCCTATCAGAGGTATCTGCCCACCACAACTGAAAAGCATTTTGAGGATCAACAATTTCAATTGAAGGGCCATTGCATCTAATTATTAAGTCACTAAAGTGTCACTATTCAGACATGCCGGATTACTCATTTATATGAGCTTCATTTCTGAAAAGCCACACCAACAAGGAGCAGTACTACATGGCATTAGATGTAGCAGCTGCATCATCTTATTGCTGTAACAGTTTGTTTATCTTTGTTCAGCATATATGCTGCTAAACAGAGATTCAAAGATAATTCTTTTACCTGTAGGTGACATTATACTTTGTGCAAAGTATACCATGGCAAAGGTTGCTTTAGTAACTATTGGCCTGGCAAAAATACATATACCATGGCAAAGGTTGCTTTAGTAACCATTGGCATGGCAAAGGTACATATTCCGTGGCAAAGGTTGCTTTAGTAACCATTGGCATGGCAAAGGTACATATTCCATGGCATAGGTTGCTTTAGTAACCATTTGCATGGCAAAGATACATATACCATGGCAAAGGTTGTTTTAGTAACCATTGGCATGGCAAAGATACATATACCATGGCAAAGGTTGCTTTAGTAACCATTGGCATGGCAAAGATACATATACCATGACAAAGGTTGCTTTAGTAACCATTGGCATGGCAAAGATACATATACCATGGCAAAGGTTGCTTTAGTAACCATTGGCATGGCAAAGATACATATACCATGACAAAGGTTGCTTTAGTAACCATTGGCATGGCAAAGATACATATACCATGACAAAGGTTGCTTTAGTAACCATTGGCATGGCAAAGATACATATACCATGGCAAAGGTTGCTTTAGTAACCATTGGCATGGCAAAGATACATATACCATGACAAAGGTTGCTTTAGTAACCATTGGCATGGCAAAGATACATATACCATGGCAAAGGTTGCTTTAGTAACCATTGGCATGGCAAAGATACATATACCATGACAAAGGTTGCTTTAGTAACCATTGGCATGGCAAAGATACATATACCATGGCAAAGGTTGCTTTAGTAACCTTGACCCTTTGGTTGCTCCAGGCTGATCTGTCAGCAGATTAAGTTTCTCTTGAACTCCACCTTCACTTCCATTAATTTTCGAAGCAACTGTAGGAACATGGACGAGAAAATGTGTGGGGGGGGGGGGGGCAAAATAATTGCTCACTTGGGAAAAAAAAAACTACTGGTCATCGTTGGCTACTATGTTAAAAAATTTACTAGCCGCTACAATATATCTGGTCGCCATTTGGCGACTGGCTACTGACATTCACAAGGCCTGCTGCTGATCATTCATCCGACAGGGGTCTGAGTTCGAATCCCGGTGAGGCATGGATGTCGCGTTTGTCTTATGGCACTGACTCTCTCCCTTTCCTGGAACCAGTGGGCATAAATTAAGGACAGGCAACTGCTTATAGCCCAATTGAGTTGCTCACAATGGTTGTTAAACCTCCAATCAAAAAAAAAAAAAAAAAAAAAAAAAAGGCATTCGGGCGGTGACACTAGTTTTTCAGATTTTTGCACATCTGAAAAACTTGTGTCACCACCCTAAGTGAAACCTCCATTAATGGACACCTCCGAGCAATGGCAAGTTTTGGTTGGTACCAAATTCTTCCGTAGGATTAACAAAAACTCTGAACGATGAAATCTCTTAACAGCAGTCAGCGGGCACACCAGTCAGCCCCAAAGGAAATGTAATGGACACCCTGTCCCTTGGATTTTACATAGTTCCTTCAGTACTTTGGGAAAAGGGATAAGACGAGGACAAAGAATATTGCTAAAGGTATAATAATTGGATTTCAGTTGGTATAGTGGTTTGCTTAAGTGGAAAGAAAGGAGTTACATTTTTAGTTCTATGTGAGGTGAGCTGCAGCTTCCTTTCATGTTTCAATGGCCCAGGGGCCTGCAGGCATGGTTGATAGGTTATGAAATTTTGCCTGTTGGGGTTAATGTTTCTTGGTTTAGTCCCTGTGGGTTTTGTTCCTGCTTCATGATGTGCAGCCTGATAAATGTGCAAATGAAATGTCTGGCAAAGGACCAGCACATGTGGACAGTGAGAACGAAAAAGTAGGACAACTTACCTAGGCAAAATAATCCCCCTCGGCATTGACACATAGTTGCTATCTGTCCAGCAAGGCCATGATCCCAGAATGAAAAAATTCTTGTGGCTGGGACCCGAAGAAGTCATCAACTGCACGTTGAACCTCGTTGTCAGTCGTGAACTGTTTCCCGGACAGGAAGTAATCCAGGTGACGAAACAGATGATAGTCTGTCACAGATAAGTCCGGGCAATAGGCAGGATGAGGCAGTGCTGCATAGCTCAAGGCACATAGTGTCAGCATCATCCATTGTGAGACATGTCCTGGAGAAGAACCCCACCATGTCTGTTGACCAAAGCCGGTTGGCAGCCCCAGTGGCACAGTGGTCTAAGCAGTGGCTCCTGATCATTCGTCCGAGATGGGACCAGTTTCGAATCCTGGTGAGGCATGGTGTTGTGTTTGTGTTACAGCTCTGGCTCTCTCCCTTCCCTGGAGTCTGTGGCTCTAATGTAAGGACGGGAGACTGCTTATAGCCCATTGAGTTGCTCACTGTGGTCATTAAGCCTCTAATAAAAAAAAACCTAATTGTTTCTGCAGCAATTTCCAGTGCATCTAGTGTAATTCAGCACGGTAATGTGGACCACCAGACAATGAGCATCATTTTCTTGGTGTGTAGGTGTGGCTTAGAATGCCATCCAGCAGGCTGTGCTTTGCTTAACCATTGTGCAGATCATTTCTGATTATCATAAAGGACCCACTTCTCATCGCTGATGGCGATTCGATGCAGTAGAGGTTCCTGTTTATTCCTGGCAAGCAGTGACGTGCAGATTGTCAACTCGTGTGGCAGCCAGATGTCTGGCATTTTTACCTTACCCAGCGCAGCCAGACGTTGAACAACTGTCGTGTGGTGAACACCAATCTTACGACACATTTTTTGGATGTCTGCTTCAACCACACATAACAGGTCGGTGACCAAGTGTCCATATCTTCGCTTAAAAACTTCACAAACCATCAACGAATGGTTCGTTTGTTGGCTGTATCCTCCCTAAACGCTTTCACATTTCGAGTGGCAATTCCTGCAGAATGGCCTAGTTTAAATCCGGCGTCTGCACGTTTCCTTTGTAAGCCACGCTACGTCCAAATAAACCATGCCTGAACCTTGTTCTTCAAACACATGCTAGCTAGTTAGTAACTCTGTGACGTAATACCCACAACACCTGTGGGTGGTGCCATTCTGCTGTGGTGGGGGCCTGTCTCCACTGCTCATTTGCACCAACCTAATATCTAACATTTTTCTTTCCTGTAGCAACATTTTCTTTCTTTCTTGTGCATAAGCTTCATATATTTGTTCTGCTTTTGCACAAACACAATCAACAAATGATTTTAAAGAAAAAAGAAACACCGTAAGTTTGGGTAGATAAGCAGCGACGTATAGGAGTTCAAAATTAAATTTTTGACCCAGGCGACTTATACAGCATGGCGGTGTATATAGCTTTTTTTTTATTTTTTTATTTTTTTTTTAGCGGAGCGAAATTATGTTAACAAAAACGTTTTGGCTTGTTCCATTCTTTTTCCCATGAGAAAATATCTCAATAGAGAGGGAATACAATAACAATCTTACAGCCACGTGCAATAAATTCCACCCACCCGATCTCAAAACAAAACAAGACATGATATGACAATAATAGATTATAGGATTGAGGTGGGACAGGTAATGACTCCGATAAAACTTGGAAAAAATTCGTGGCGGGGACTTCGCAGGGAATCGATCTTGTTAGCAAAGATCGCCCTTGTTTCATGCTCCGAGCAACTCTCTTTGAACTCGTGACGTCATAGCCCACTGGAAAGAGGAGGCCCTGAAATGAATGGTTGTCATGTGACCAAAATGGTCTCAGTTTTGTGAAATTTTTTCCAGAAGTGAATACAGTTATTATTCTTGTGATTAAAGCAGGGGTTGGAGTTGTCCTGAAATTCCTGATTTTTATTTTTTTGTCCCGAAATGTCCTTATTTTTGTTCTAAATCATGAAAATTTGAGTGTAAACCTGAAATTTTAAAAATAAATGGTAAACTGTGTATAGTGATTTATCATCTAGCATTTACAAGTACCACGTAAATAAAAAAAATGGAACTAGAGAGAGTACTCTATCGGTGTGACGTCATCGCCAAGAGCTCTCACTCTTGTAATTTGCGATGCACGCGAACGCGTTCCCGCGTTTGTGAGATCGTTCGAGAATCGAAGCTGCTGTGAAGCCGCTTCTTACGGAGGACGCGCAGATGCCAACCGTAACGGAATCTCCGTAATTATTACGGATTTCCCCGGGATTACGGATGACTAACGAAAAATTACTGATATTCAGATTTTCGCTGTTAAGAAATGTTTACTGGTTTTGTAATTAATCAATGTATCCTCTGAACAAAGTTCGTAACACAGCTCTTTGTTTCTTTTCTTTTTTTTTTTTCTTTCTTAGGGGCAGAAATTTGTTTTGCTTGTTTGAAAGAGTACAAAAAAAAAGCATGGTGCCGGGCCGAGGTTACGTAGACCCTGTGTGCTTCTTTGGCCGTGGCCCGGGATTACGTCGGCCCAAAGGCTCTGAATAAAGTTTGTGAACATAGTTCTTTGTTTCTTTTCTTCTTTTTTCCGAGGAGAAATAATTTGTTTTGCTTTGAAAGCTAAGTAGAAAGAAAGCACGGCGCCAGGCCGGGTACGTCGGCCTGGCGTGCTTCTTTCGCCGTGATAAAGGATTACATCGGCCCGGCGGGCTTCTTTCGCCATGACCCAGGATTACGTCGGCCCGGCATGCTTCTTTCGCCGTGGCCCGGGATTGTGTCGACCCGATGCCTCTGAACCAAGTTCGTGACGCACCTCTTTGTTTCTTTTTATCTGAGGAGGAGGAATGCATTTTGCTTGTTTGAAAACTAAATGGAAAGAAAGCATGGCGCCGGGCCAAGATAACGTCGGCCAGTGGCATTAAAGAGTTTGAGAGATATTATGTCAGCTTGTCTCACTCCCTTTCCAATTTTTATAGGTGCTGTATTCTCAATAGCCAAATTTTTGCGCTTGCATTTTCATGGATGTTATAAATAATATTAATGTATGCATCTTCAATACCGCAGGATTTCAAAGCCATTGTTACTGCTGATGATTTCACCGAATCAAAGGCCTTTTCCTAATCGATAAAAGCCATGCTCAATGGAAGTTCATATTCCCTCGCTCTTTCAATTAGTTCTCTCAGTACGTGGATATGATCTATTGTGCTGTAGCCACTCCTGAATCCAGCTTGTTCTCTCGGTTGAGCCATGTCCACTGTCACCTTCAAGCAGTGTGAAATAACTTTAATGAAGATTTTATAAACCACTGATAGGAGGCTGATAGATCTGTAGTTCCTGAAATCCTCAATGTCCCCTTTTTTATGTAGCAGGATCATTGTAGCATTGTTCCAATCCTCAGGAGTCTTCCCTTTATTAAGGCACAGAGTGAAAACTTGGGCGAGTACTGTTTCAATTTCTCCACTTGCTTCTTGTATGATGTCCACAGTAATTCCATAGTCTCCTGAAGCATTTCCTGTTTCATGTTCTTGGTTGCACGTGCAACTTCTGCTGGGAGGACTGGAAGAACTCTGCACTGGTACCTTTCATAATGTCTGGAGCACATGTATCATCCCTTTCATATAGTTTTGAGTAGAAATCTTTCACTCTTGTCAAAATTTCGCCTCTATTTCTTGTTACAGAACCATCTTTTCTCAGAGTCATAATCTGTTTTCTTCCCTTACTGATATGTCCCTTTTCTCTCTTCAGGCTTTTGTTGTTTTCAATTGCTTTCCTCACTAGTTCACAATTGAATTTCCTTATGTCTTCAGCGACACTTTTCCGTACTGTCTTGCATAGCTCTATATATTCCACTGTGGAAGTCACATCTCCTTTAGTTGTTCTCATCTCTCTTCTTTTTTGCCACAGAATTTTTTTCTGATATTTTGTTCATATGCAACTTGTTCTTAGTACCAGCTATTTTTGTTGCTGTTTCCATAAAAGCCTTGATTAATTTTCTGCTAACTTCAGAGATGTTCACTTCTTCCAACGTTAGACCTTCTAGAGCAGAGAATCTGTTCTTCAGTTCCAATTTGAAGGTATTATGATGTTTTTTAAGGTTGGTCAGGTCAATACACTTTGTTTGTTTTATGAGCTTGTCACGCTCGAGTTTAGCATTAAGGTGCATCTTGTATCTTACCATTCTATGGTCACTACCTTGTTGAACTTGTTCAGCACACTTCAGTCTTCCATGATAAATTTCTTGTTACACACAATAAAATCAATTTCACTTGTCAATCCCATTGGGATGCCCCTATGTCCATTTCCTTTGCGGCTTTTTTTGAAAAAGGAGTTCATGATGAAAAACCCTTCTGCCTCTGCAAACTCTATGAGAGTATTTCCATGCTGGTTTCTGTTACCGTGACCGAATTTACCTACTGAAGTTTTGTTCTGTTGCTGTTGCCCCATTTTCGCATTGAAATCTCCCATAATGATGTTCAAGTGCTGCTTGCCTTTGTTATTTAGATCATGAATTTCCTCATAAAATTCTTCAATCTCTTCTTTAGTATGACTTGTGGTGGGTGCATAAGCTTGAATAATCTGCGACTGGTATCTTCTTGAGAGTTGAATAACAAGTCGTGCAGCTCTGTCAGAGGAACTTTTAACTTGTACAACTTTATCCTTCAGTTTCTTGTTTATTATAAATCCAACACCACTAGTTTTGCCAGTATCTATCCCATGATAGTAGAAAAGATGTCTACTTTTCAGTTCAAGGAATCTCCTTACCTCACTTAGCCTGACGATGTCCCACTTGATCCTTTGTAGCTCCTCTTCCAATTCAAGGAGCCTTGAATCAGAAGATACAGAGCTTCCGTTGTAAGTAGCCAAGGTCAACATCAGATGGCAGACTAGTCCGATCCTCCGGGGATTCTTAGCACCCTCTGCCTTCATGTCGCACTGATCACTCCCTTGGCCATGTACATTCCAGCTGCCAGGAGACTGAAAGCCAAGATTTAAGTTGTGGAGTCATTTTGGAGGGGTTTGGCCATAACTCACCACGCTGGCCAAGCCGGTTGGTGAGTGTGGGATAGCATTTCCTCTAATCCCGATGTATAGTTATACCGCTATTGACGGTCATCAGAGCCCCTTTAGTGGGAACAGGATGCACCACGAGAAGGCGGGGTTGACATTTGTCAAGGAGAGGCTGTAGTATGTTGCGCATCACCTGACCTTATGTTAAGTGTTACATATGACTATATTTTGAAGAAATTCTGACTAAAAAGTGAATTTCTGCTGCACACAGAAGTTGCTAATATAGGAATTAGGATGGAAGAAGCTTCCGTTTCTTCAGCAATGTACTTAGCAATCTTCTGACCATTCGTCCAAGATGGGTCCAGGTTCGATTTCCAGTGAAGCACGGATGTTGTGTTTGTCTTACGTCACTGAGTTTCTCCCTTCCCTGGAATCAGTGGCCCTAAATTAGGGACAAGTAACTGCTTATAGCCCATTGAGTTGCTCACTGTGGTCGTTAAACCTGAAATAAAAAAAAATGCTTGGCAAATATTTTCTCAGCTGCTGTTGTTAAGTGACAATGGTCTGGACAAGGTGGAATTGGAGTTTGCCTTATATCAAATCGATGAATTGGAAGATGTTTCGAGTAGTCCTACAATTGATACCTCATGGTCAAACAGTTTGAAAATGACTGGTGCAATTGGTGCTAAAAAGTATGAAGTTTTACCACACCTGACACATGCTATTCTTGTTGTGCCACATAGTAATGCAAATTCAGAAAGAATTTTTAGCATTGTCCGTAAGAGTCGAACAGAATTTAGGCCAAACCTAGCCACTGAAACTTTAGGGGTGTTGTTAGCCTTTAAAAGTGAAAAAATTCCTGCTAACAACTGGGCAATAATTTAGATAGCTTTTTAGAAAAAGAATAACATTTCTGCATTTATACCAATATTTGATTTAATTTACGTGCCAGGTCTACCAAAATATGTCCTAAAATTTAAGAAAAATTGCGTCCTGAATTATTATTATTATTATTTTTTTTATCGCTCCTACCCCTGTTAAAGTCTCTTAAAAACCCTTATTGCATTATGTTTTCCAGTCAAAACGGCTTTATTTTTGTGCCAGTTTTGTGAAAAACATGTAAGTGGGTGTAATTAAATTTTGTGTAGGGTTTAAATTACTATATCTGTGGCACTTATATAGTTTGCCTTCAGTAGTAAAAAATAATAAATAATTACAAATAATAAGCTGGAAATTTCAACTAAGTTAGTCACATGACCGTTCGTTTCAGGGCCTCTTCTTTCCAGTGGGCTATGCTTCGCTCTCTCTCCCCTCTTGAAATGGGATATTCGACTACCATCCAAGATCGATTGTCATTGGTTAATGACTCAAGGACAGCACGTGCTAATTTTGTCAGTGACGTGTGCGTTCGTTGCATTCACTTCGCCAAATCACATTTTCTTGAGTATGCGTAGTTCTACGTTATCACGGAAAGTAAAATGATAAAACGCAGAAGTTATACTTCTAATTTTAAGCTAATGGTAAATAAATATGTATTTTCGGAATCCTGGAAAAACAACAAAACTTCGACTATTATTTCGGGCTTCACTGAAGCAAACATTATTTCCAAAAACTGCGGTGAAACGCCAGAAGACAGCGAAAGTGATGTGGGCGACCCCGAAGTTTTTTAGATGATGGGCTTTTAAAACTTTTTAATTTGGACAGTGAAGTTTTCGATTTTGATGGATTTGATTGAAAAACTATGTGTACCATATATTTTCAGAATGTTGTGTGTGTATTTTTTGAGGTGTAAATGTTTTTTTAATTTGTTTAAGCACCTTATGAATTCTTCGAGTAAATTTTTATGAAATAGGTAGTAGGGTAAGTGTTATCCTTAAGATTGAATCTTGTTTAATTGAAAATTTTATTTATTATTTGAAAGATCAGGTACTATATTTTTATCTATGTAATATTTTCAAGATTTTGCCATGGTACCCAACCTTACTGCGAAGGTGCGGCGTATACTGAGGTGCGGCATTTCTGGTGATTTGTTTTCATTCCGCCCCTTTTTTTATCGCTGCGACGTATACACAATGCGGCCTATTTACCCAAAATTACAGTAATTTTGAATTTTTAAACCTTGATTTAAGGGTTAAGTATTATTTTTTTGACATATACATTTTTATCACTTTGAAACTGATTTACGAAAATAAGAGTACAAAATACAAATTAAATGTGTTTATAAAAGTATAATTTTGTTTACCCAGTTCATAGGGGTGAAAATCATTCCCTCATTCAAAACAATAATCAAAGTCAAAAGCCAGGAACAAACTGCTCATGTTTATACTGAGAAATTAATTATTAACAACATTTCAAACACCCCCTCCGTACTCCACATTCCCCTCTGAGAATTTCGAGTTCTGACTATGTTACTTAGGCTAAAATCTTTCTTTCTGAAAAAAAAGTGTGAAAAAGCATATCAAAAATTCAAGTCTACTAAACTAAGATTTCAAAAACTTTTGACATTATATTAATCAATGTAGAAGTCAGTTCATAATTCATGTAAACCCAACTTGTATCTCTTGAAAAATTGATGACTGACAAAATATTGCATTTAAAAAAAATGAATGAAATGGAAACCCCAGCATAAATATAATTAATTCCCAAAATAATTTATTTTAATCAACTATTTATATGATCTTAATTTATTTCATCCACTGATAAAACATTTTTGGAACACTGATTTTTTTAACATTGAAATTGTTTTACATTGTGTCTTAAATTGTTTTTAATTAACAAAATTAATGAATGTTACTGAGTGATAAGAAAATATTTCACTGTTGATTTGACTATAAATCATTGCTATGTAAAGTGCATTATTGTGTTTAGTCAAACTTATTTTCCATTTTTACCGGGGTTTTTTTTTTCAATTTTTGTCTGGTTTTCACCAGTTTTTGCCACTGTCCTGGTGAAAATACCGTTTTGCTGGCAAAAATGGCCAACCCTTGGCATGGATATTGTGTTTGTCTTGTGGCTCTGGCTCACTCTCTTCCCTGGAGTCAGTGGCCCTAAATTAGGGACGAGTGACTGCTTATAGCCCATTGAGTTGCTCACGGTGGTTGTTAAGCCTCCAATCCAAAAAAAAAAAAAAAATGCCTGCGGTGAAAGCCCAGTAGAAGAGAAATGTCTCCCTGATTAGTTGCATGTGGTTCCCAAACAGCCAAGTGATTTATCTAGTGTCTGACTTGCTGCATGTCCAGTAAGGTGGAGCGAAAAACTTTTTTTTTAATTTGAAAAGTCACCATGTGCAATAGTTGCAATTTTCTTACTGAAGTGGCCCCCCAAAATATGGATGACATTATTCGATATCTTAGGGTTCCCCAAGAACCTTGAAGTTTGAAAGTTATAGGGAAAAATGCTTTAAAAACACCCGCTTTCTTCATTTTGTAAATATAAAAAAATACTGTGTCACCATGTTATTTAATATCACCTTTGAGTGTATAAACATGGATAAAAATTCAGCAGACTAATTTCTTAGGCTTTCTCAGATCCCTTAAATTATGAAATTTTTTGCCAAAAATGGCAGGATAAGTTGTGTAAGCATGAAGTTCAACATCAGCCTTACTGTTACCAATTTGGGTTTAACATTAACCTCCCTCTCAGACTTTCTGGAAATGTCATGTTTATTTCCAGAAGTATAGCTTGCATCCTTGCGCTCTACTTTGTTTTTGTTACTTTCTTCACCTTACCCCACCCCTTCCTTACAGCACAGCTCTCTTTGTGAACTCGCCAAATCATCTGGTCACAGTAGCACAGATACTTTTCGGAGAGAGTGTTGGCTGGTGTTGCATCATAAGGAAGCAGAGATGCGAGCATCTGAAGGAAGTCATCAGTTGTCCATATGCATGGTGCCTGTAGTTTCTCCATGGTGAAGTCATGTCAAGTTCCCCCATTAAAATTTGCAAGGTAGCATGCTTATTCCCCAAAGTACACTGCTACATTTTTAACAACATTTTAATCCGGATGGGGGACAATACTCTTTCAATAACCCATACTGTTCATGTTTTTTCGAAATTACATGACTCCGGCAATCATTCCAACATCCACCATGAGCCCCCGAAAAATCACAATTGCACATGCTACAAAACATGTGATTCACAGCAACACGGGACCACTGTAAACATGGGAATTCCAATGAATAAACATTCCTTGTTCTGCTGCAAAATTTATTTTTTTCTATCACTGGAACTGGAAGCCACCGTAGCATGCACGCTATCATAACTACAACCAATCACTTCACACCACAACTAATCAACTTAAGAAAAAGAAGAAAAAAAATAACAACATAGAATCGAGTCTACCTCTATAGTGTACATTATTTCAGGACTCTGTTAAGGTTTTCCCAAAAGTTAACAGAAAGTTTACATCTCACGCAAGCCAGGTACAAAGTCACGTGATTATACAGAACGATCTCTGCGGCAACATTTCTGCATGCTTGTCAGCCACCCAACCAGGCTTCCCATGTAACAGCTTCGTGACATTACTGCAAAAATCACTGCATTTGACTATGCTTGAAAAAAAAAAAAAAAAAGTTGCCATTTTAATTTTTACGGCATATCCTTTAACTATGAGATAAAAAACTACCCGTAACTACAGTATATACTCGCGTATAAGTCGACCCCCCCACTATCAGAGGAAAAAACCGTAAGAAATCGGAAACTCGCGTATAAGTCGATCCCGGAATGAGATAAAAAAAAAATTCAATGAATTTATTCAAAAACATTTGAAAACGAAAAAAATTATATATATAATACTAAATTTAATTTGCATACCCAAAAACTTTATCGGAACCCTTCAAAATCCGATTTCGAGTCAGACTCGCCAAACAGTTCAAAAAAGTCTTTCTCCGTCATCGGCGCGTCATCATAAACATCAGTATTCCCATCTATGCCTGTGTCATCAGAATCACTGTCATCATCACTCATAAAAATCTCATCATCCTCTGTGCCATCAAGTTGTTACTAATGCAACATTTCTTGAATGATTTCACGACCATTTCCACAGGTATCGCATCCCAAGAATCCTTGACCCATCACGCAATCAAAACGATATCCGGCTTCTTTAGATTTCCGCCCTTGGTTTCAGTCGGCAAATCGGAACTTATCCAATCTGCCCAATACCTCCGCACATTGTCCTTGAAGGGCTTATTAAGGCAGACATCTAGTGGTTGAAGAACAGATGTCAACCCACCTGGGATGACAGCAAGAGTTGTTTTTGAATTTTCTGCCGTTTTTTTCACTTCTGCACAACGGTGTGCAACAAACATATCCCACACCAAAAGAGAAGGTTTCCTCAAAAGTGCACCTGACCTTTTGTTCCACACATTCTTTGACCAGTCAATTGTTCCGGATTTGTTCATCCATCCTTTTTCATGGGCACGAACAAGCACACCAGACAGAAAGACAATGCTTTTCGGCAGAGTTTTGCGTTTGAAAATAATTACCAGAGGTAGCTTACTGCCGTCGGCCAAACAGGAAAGAACAACCGTGAAACTGGATTTTTCGTGGCCAATCGTTTTGATCAAGATATTTTTTTCACCCTTTTGGTTCACCGTCTTATTTCCAGGAAGGTCGAAACACGTCGGTTTCATCCATGTTCCATATTTGGGAAAGTTCAAAAGCAGTCTCTTTTCTCTTTTGAATTACATACTTTTGACATTCCATTATCTTTGCTTCGAGGTCACGAGGTAACTTTTGTGCAATTTTGGTGCGCTGGCGTAGACACAACCCATAGTGATTCATGAACCTTGTGCACCAACCTGGTGAGGCACAAAAAGTGTTATTTGCGGCTGCAAACTTTTCATCTTTTGCGAGCTTCATTGCTCGCAAACGTATACCAGTTCGCGTTACAATCTAATCATTTTGTCTGCAGCCTACAATCCAATCATTCAGGACACTTTCCAGCTGTGGGAAAGATGTCGTTCCACGGCGCAGCGCCTTTTGGGATTTTCACCAAGTCCTTTTTTTTTTTTTTTACGCCAATCTCGAATCAGTTTTTCGTTAATGCCAAATTGACGTGAAGCAGCACAGTTGTTAGTATTTTTTGCAAAAGAAACCACTTTCAACTTGAATCCTGCGTTATAGGACATCCGTTTCTTTACACAATCCGTGTCACCCGTAATAGGAGAAGCGAGACACGTGCGATTAAGAACAAGAAAAACACGTGCGATTAAGAACAAGCAACACCTAACACTGGCTGTCGCATGGCTCCGTTACGTCGAACATCAGGGCAATCAACTGGTAGTCGGAAGGGCAGAGCTTTCTATGCGCGGCTGTGACTGCGCTGTGGATACGCAAAGCCAGGAGAGAGGAGACTGCTCAAAGCGCGGAGAAATTCGGAGGTTCGCGATTTCGTAATTCTACCACATTGGCATTTTTTCTTTCTTTCTTTTTTTTTTTTCTTTCTTTCTTTTTTTTTTTCTTTCTTTCTTTTTTTTTCTTTCGGAGGGTTGCAATTTCGTAATTAATACCGCATCGGCATTTTTTTTTCTTTTGGGATGGATTGCCTTTTGCCTCACGGGAAGAACTTTTGGACTTACGAATTTTTTAGACCCCGCGTATAAGTTGACCCCATTACTTTGAAGCTCTCATTTTGTCCCAAATTTCTCGACTTATACGCGAGTATATACGGTAGGTTAAATTTGTCCAGAGTATAATTGCTTTTTCTCAAAACATAGTGACCACGTGACTTCTCGTTCTTAAACAAAATAAAAAAAAAATACGCTGTAAATATGCTTACAGAAAAAAAATGTGTAGGAAGGTTGATTTATACACAAGAGTCAAGATTTACAAAAAAATAGATAAATTAGATATTCACATGAAAAAAGGGAGGTCGACTTATACACTGCATATATTCAAAAACTGCAGATATTCATATAAATACTGGGGAAACGACATATACACGAGTATATACGGTATAATTTTCAGAAGAATCAGTTTAAAACACAATTAAGTTTTCCGGAAATATACGAGAATTTTTGGAAAAATTTGTGGTTTTTCACACCTCCGTAAGTCCGTAGTTTGAGCATATCCATAGTACTTGGCATCTCTGATGATGCAACAGTTTCTTTCACTCCTAGTGTTGTTGACAGGGCAGGCATTTTTATTTTGTTGTTCAACTACTTAAGATGGCTAAAACAAGAAATAAAGCTGATTGCCCTATCCTCAGGATTTATAAGAAGATGCATAGAAATGTGTTGCCTACATAGAAAGATATAATGCGCCATTACTAGTAACCTTGTGAGCAGAGTTTGCAAAAAAATTTTGGGTAGTCATTTTCAAAAGTCGGGAGAAGTAAAAAAATTAACAGATGAAATAAAATATGAAAATGCTAGGCAATTATGAAAAATCAATCCAGATTTTTTGATATAAAAATATTTCACTACTGCTCAATGTATTTAGAATTTGGATCTGTTTTGTTTCTTGTTTTAGAAATAAATATAATATTCATATTTTAAAACAGTAACATTAAATTTATGTTTTGTAATGACCACATGGAACAGCAGTGTGTTTAAGAAGTAAAAACATTGCACTTTTGAGGTTCTTATAGGCAAGTTCCACAGCCACATTTGTTCTTATGCAGCTGCACAGCATCCAGTGCTTAAATTTTCATTTCGCTGATATCTTTGTTTCCCTTTCCATTTCTTTATTGTCATTTTTTTTAATGCCCTTGGATCACAATTTTATCCATCATGAATGCACGATAGCTTTCACTATTTTTGATAAAATGAATAGTGTAACTTTGAAAATATAAATACTTTTGAACACCATGCATCAATTTAAAAAAAATTAACCATCGTCACTTTCGTTTTTGGACCCCCTCCCCCTTATCAAGCTGAAATGCAAAGCCTTTTTGGAGGGAATATTTAAGAATACAGGATTATGATATATGTTCTGATCATCGTTGGAAAAAAAAAATTACAGTTACAGGGGAAATGTTTGCTACATCCGATTTCCGTTTTCGGACATTTCCTCCATTTTCAAGTTGAAATACAAATATTTATGAAATAAAATTATATTTAACAACAATACTAGGCAAAGGAAATGTCACGTGAAAAATAAAATTACAATTACGGGAGAAATCTTCACTATGTCTAACTTCCGTTTTCGAAAGTTTTGAAAGACGAAACTGCCGCCCCGGTGGCGCAGTGGTCTAAGGAGCTGGCCTCTGATCATTCGTCCGTAAGGGGTCCGGGTTCGAATACCGGTCAGGCATGGATGTTATGTTTGTCTTATGGCACTGGCTCTCTCCCTTCCCTGGAACCAGTGACCCTAAATTAGGGACGGGCGACTACTTATAGCCCATTGAGTTGCTCACGGTGGTCCTTAAACCTCCAATAAAAAAAAAAAAAAAAAAGACGAAACTTCCGCTTTCGAAAGTTTAGAAAGTTTCGGGTGGAAAACATCCTCCACCACTACTAAGTGCCCCCAAATTTCTGTTCAGTTATGCATCGATCTCCAGGATAACACAAATTATGATAGAAAACGAGAAATTTCACGAAGCCGTCGCACTCTCATGCCTAATGGAGCGAAATTTTTTCGCCATTGAATTTCCGTTTTCAGAAATTCTTCCTCCATTTTCAAACTAAAATAGAAATATTTATGGAATAAAATGGTATATAACAACAATACTGAACAGAGGCAACATCACAGAAAGAAAAAAACTACGATTACAGAAAAAATCTTTATTTCGTTTACTTCCGTTTCTGAAAGACGAAATATCGTCCCGATGCACATTTTTAAGAATTGGTAAAATTCTTCGATGAGTAGTTTTACGCATCTAAAAAATTTCCAATGCATATTTTTACGCTTTGGTAAAATTTCGATGCGTGAACACACTCTTTGATGCGTACTAGATGCGTAATTACGCATTTTGGCGAACTCTGCTTGAGAGGAATACTTTTAGAATGCTCCTTATGAGGAATACTCTTAGTATACTTCTGTTAATACTCTTAGTATATTTCTCATTTATAATAATACTCTTAGCATATTTCTCATTTATAATAATACTCTTAGTATACTTCTCATTTTTTCTGTTGGCCCCCCCTTGTGAGGAATACTCTTAGGCAGCAAGATGCAAATTATGAGCCTGCTGCAGCAGAAATAGCAAGTATTGTCGTGGATAAAGTGCTGAGTATATGGAAGAAAGAAAGCATCTCTTCCTGCATCGCTCCACAAATCAGTTGTAAAGCATATTACATCATACAGCACTGAAATCCAAAAGCTGAAAAAGCATGCTCCAATGAATGAAACCTACCGAAAGAAGGTTGAACAATTTCGTGCAGATGTGCAACATAACGTATGTTTGACATATGCTCGTGTAAGTGCAAATGTTGTAGAACCTGCAAATCTCTGCAAAAAAGGTGCCTGTGAAAGATCAAGACTTTCTAATGGACCAGAGAGCAAGCAGAAGAATGATAGTAGGTGGGCTTGATGCAAAAATCACCAGCGTACTGAAAAAAAGGTCAGCTTGAGAGAGTGATAGGGAAGAGCATCTCAGTAGGAAATTACAGAAAACTGCATTACTGAAATCGGCCGTGCGAGTTGAGGACGATACTTCAGAAGTGGATACAAATATGAATTCTGCAGCAAAACCTGATGAGCCGGGTTTCTAGTCATTTGTTGGCCTCAGAGAAAGATTATGATTTCACTCTACATTGCTCTTCAAAACCTAGCCATCAAATGACACTGTCTGCATTTTCTAGAAAGTGTGAGAGGAGAGTCATTAGCGGTCGAGCGGCAGCTCATCTTGCGTCAGTGTTGCTTCATGATGTAAGTGAACAGGTTCAATCAAAAGAATGTAATGCACCTGTTATTGACCGGCATAAAGTACGACAAGAAAGGAAAAAGACCCATCAAACAATTCAAGATGAGGTAAACTCGACTGGTCGCAAGATTGTAGCTTCAGTTTTGGACGGAAGAAGGGATGAAATTCTTATGAATACACAGACAAATGATGGCGAGTGGCACAAGTGAAAAGAATGGGAGGGGGAGCATATTACACTTGAAGAACCGGGTTCAGTCTGTTTCTTCAGCTTGTTGGACCAGAAGAACTTTGACTTGTCAGAGTTAGTCTTTATTGGAAGTGACAGGAAAGTGACTAATGCCGGCACAAATGCAGGTATAATTAGGCACCTTAAAATGAAGCTCAATTCTCCCGTGCACTGGATTATAAGTCAACTTCATTTTAATAAACTGCCTTCACGCCACCTCACTGAAGCACTGGATGGGAAAACTTCAGGTTCAAGAGGATTTAGGGGATTGATTAAAAAGCACCTGAAGACGTGCGCAAACCTTCCTATCATTAATTTCCAGAAAATTGAATTTTTGTTTCAGTCCAACATTAATTTTGGAGATCTTAGCTCAGATCAACTGTATCTGTATGAAATTTATAAGGCAGTCTGCAGTTGATTGCTCACAAGATCTGGCAAATCAGGATCTGGGAATACTTGCACATTCCCGTTGGCTGACATTCGCAAATCACATTCTGCATTTATATGTTGGAAATTGTGATCCAACACCACAACTTGTCTTATTAGCCACCTTCGTAATGAAAGTATATGAACCATCGTGGTTCCTGATCAAATGTAACAGTACCTGTAAAGATGGTCCAAGAAATTTGCTGCTTTTTATATCTTCGTTTCAGTATCTTCCAGATAATTTAAAGGATATTGTAAAAAGAGTCTTCCAAGACAATGCGTATTTTGCCCATGCAGAAAACTTGCTCGCTGCGATGTTCTTTGACGACAGGAGGTATGTCCGTGAGCTTGTTGTTCACCGCATCATGAAGGCCAGGAAATCTTCCGAATAAACAACTACCATTAGGAAGTTTCGGATTCCTAAGCTGAATTTCCAGAGTAATGATTACATCGACCTAATTGACTGGCTAGAGTGTGTTGTGACTGAGCCTCCCATCACATGGAAATGGAAACATGTTGAGTTTTTGGAATTACTACAGTCGGATGAATATCCAAGTTCTTGCCACAAATTTACAAAAATACCTTGCCATTCTCAGGCAGTAGAGAGGATGGTTAGGATTGTAACAGATTCTTCTGCTCATGTGTGCGACCTTCTTGCAAGAGATCGATTCATGGCTATACTTCTGTATCTGGCCTGCGTCGTCTGCTGCAACAAAGCGCATGCTTATAGGTGGCGCTTCCGCCGCTGAGGCTGGTAACTGCGTTATGTCACTGCTGTTTGTTCCGTGCGTGTAGTCCTTTTGCTTACTTGTGTTTAGATATTCTTTGCTTGTGTTGCTCCTGATTCTGTAAGTGCTGCTTCCTGTTTCTTCTGTTGTTGTTCTTTCTGCATGCGTTTTTACCATGTGGAATTTGAAGCACTTTTTCCAAGAAGTTTCCCAGGATGAGGGGACTTGTGTTTTGTGGTGTGAGCTTCAGGGATTGATTACTATGATCCACAAAGCTCAGTGGGTGGTTCCTAGTAATCAATCCAACCAGTAGAACATGTTCAGAAGGTCATTCAATGACTCAGAGTCTATAGGTCTCATCGTTATGGGCAGTTCAGGTGTCAGAGGAATCATGTTTCAAGGAAATCTGAGTAGTCTTCCTGTGCATTTGAGACATGGGGCGCCTGGGTCCTTGGTATCTTTAAGTGTGATACTAAGCGATTCAGGGTCGAAATCTGCCCTGAGAATTACAGATCTGTGAGCACATTGCTGCCGTTCATACACAAACATGTACAGCGACGAACTATTGTCACGACAGATCAGTGGGCTGCACATCGTAAGCTTGGAAGCTGCGGATACAAACGTTTCACAGTGAACTTCATGGATCCTAGTACTGGGGTTCATACCCAAGGGCTTGAGAACAATTTGCAACCTCTGAAATGAAAACTTAGTTATGGAACTTGCAAACTTCATTTGGCAGACCATATTCTGGAATATTTATTCTGACAGAACTGTCTTCTTTCATCAGAACATTGCTTTGAGGTCATGATTCAGATCATAAAACAGTTCTTTCCTGGACGTAATTAATTTATTCAGTTATATGCTAGAAAGATAAGTTTTAATTTTATATGCTAGAAAGATAAGTTTTAATTTTGCACGGAACACGTCTCTACCGTCCCTGTAAATATTCCAGAATACAACCATATTCTGGAATATTTATTCTGACAGAACTGTTGTCTTTCATCAGAACATTGCTTTGAGGTCATGATTTGGATCATAAAACAGTTCTTTTCTGGACATAATTAATTTATTCAGTTATATGCTAGAAAGATAAGTTTTAATTTTGCACGGAACACGTCTCTACTGTCCCTGTTAATATTCCAGAATACGAACAAAATCATCCTTCACTAAAGGCCCTGTGAAGGGCCAGCCAGAATACCTCAGAAACATTCGTCTCGTGAATACATCACATGCTGTGTTTCTCATGTCGCTCGATAGGTGGCAGCACTATATCACTCAGGAAACGTCGTATTACCCGTGATTCCACTTTGCTCTATTGCAGCAGATGACAGGCCAGGTATGGAAATGCATCTGGATTCATCAGGGCAAAAATTTTAGATAGGAAGCTGATGCCAAGTTTTGAAAAAAAAAAGTCTGGTTTCCAAATGAAATAAACTCACTCCTCAAGTAATGCTATTAGCAGGGTGAGGAGCCACATTTCTCACCTTTTCAAACTTTTTTAAAAATTAGTCACCTTTTTCAGCTTTTGTCACCTTTTCGAACCTTTTTTTACCATATTGGGGAGGAAATGTACAATTTAACAATATAGTAGTTTCAAAAGAAGTTGCTAGAAGTTGAAAGATTATTATTGTAAGTATGCCTACAACTACAGGATGTTTCACTCGCTACTTTACCCGGCATTTTTGCAATCACTGTAAGAGGAATGAAGATATCGTAATAAAATTTAAACTGGACTTACTTTGGCTGTGAGAAAGCAAACAGAAACAATGTGTAGTTGCGCTGACGTCGTCGACGTGGTCAGAGAGAAGTGGCGGCGCTAGCCCAAAATTGGTGGGCTAGAACTGCCACTAGCCCAATATTCCCAGTGGCGGTGCTAGCCCGAAATTCCCATTTTTGGGCAACTGACAATCCCCACGCGACACACGAAGAACCCCTATATCCAGCAAAGATCGGTGTTTGGTGTGCGATGTCACAGCGGCACATTATTGGGCCGATCTTTGAAACAATCATCTTGACAGCAGCTTATGTGGAAATCTTTCAGACCTTCGTGAATTAGTTGGATGATAAGGAATTATCCATTGGATATTTTTCCAGCAGGATGGCACAACATGCCATACTTCCGGTGCCAGCATGGCCGAAATTGAGTCATTTTTCGAGAAGTGTCATTTTGAAGGGTCTTTGGCCTCCGCGGTCGCCAGATTTGACGTCGCTCGATTACTTTCTCTGGGGCTGTCTGAAAGGTAGAGTTTACGGCAATAATCCACAATCCATCACCACATTGAAATCCGACATCATTCAAGAAATTCAGGCAATTCCTGGGAACATGCTGACCCAAACCTTCCAAAATATCAAGTGTCGTGCTCAGCTCTGCCTGAACGCAAATGGTGACCATTTCCAACACATGTTATGATGCCATCTCCTTTCTCACAGCCTAAGCTAAGTCCAGTTAAAATTTCGTTACGATATCTTCATTCCTCTTCCAGTTATTGCAAAAATGCCGGGTAAAGTAGTGAGTGAAACACCCTGTATGTGAATGTAGTTTACATAGTACAACTATGTGAATGTAGTTATTTCTATACTCCTATACCTCCCCTTTTAATTGAAGGAAGGCCTCATAATTAACACGTTTGCGGGCAAGGCAGCATATGCCACTGCACATCCAGTGACGTGACATTAATGCCATCCAACTTTACTTCACGCCGTAAGTACAAAGCTGCAAATGTCAACAAAATTGTATGGGGTTTCCAGTTACTTTAAGTTTACTGTCCTGCTGAAAACATGAATTTTCCATAAATGTCTCTGCATTTTTGTTACTGTCTGTGAAAGTGTTAAGCCCCAATGATGAATGAAGATGAGCTAAAGGGCATCTAAGCCAATAACATTTTATCCTTTCATCCTCTGGGAAACTCTGTTTAAAAGTGAAATCTTGCGGGCTGTCATTAAAATATTTTCCTTTGTGTGACAGAATTTTCGAAAGCAGTCACTGTTTTTGATTGTATTCTTTGGTTGCATGCTTCTTGGCCAAATTTACAGATTTCGGCAATTGTTAAATGTTTTCAGAAAGCTGGATTTCAGCAAAACGCAGAGATGAATAATGAAACTGAAGTTGACTATGAATGGAATACGGAATTACACCATACAATACAAATTTTGAAAATGACAGTCTGTTTTTTGGTGTAAATATGACAAGGATGATATCTGAAAACTTGAAAATTTCGTCGTTCTGGAGCGGGAATCAAACCCGTGTCTCCCAGATAGCGCCCGAGTATGCTAACCACTACACAACCCAGAATGACCAAGCCTCAAGTTTCCGATTAATTTGAATATAACCATCACAGGATTCGCTAGTGGAAGCAACCGGCATTCGCGTTTAGCAAATCTGGAAGTTAAGAATCTTATCCTCTGATTGCCCAGAGGAGCAGATAAATCATGAATGGAATATGGGATTACACCATACAATACAAATTTTGAAGATGACAATCCGTTTTTTGGTGTAAATATGGCTAGGATGGTAAGTCAGATGGTAAGAATTCCAAATTTTCAGATATTATCTGACATACCATCCTTGTCATATTTACACCAAAAAACGGATTGTCATCTTCAAAATTTGTATTGTATGGTGTAATCCTGTATTCCATTCATGATTTATTTGCTGCTCCGGGCAATCATGGGATACGATTTTTAACCCCCAGATTCGCTAAACATGAATGCCGGTTGCTTCGACTAGCGAATCCTGTGATGTATTTATATTCAAATAAATCGGAAACTTGAGGCTTGGTCGTTCTGGGTGGAATAGTGGTTAGCATACCCGGGCGCTATCTGGGAGACACAGGTTCAATTCCCACTCTGGGACGACGAAATTTTCAAGTTTTCAGATATTATTTGACTTACCATCTTACCATCTTTGTCATATTTACACCAAAAACGGACTGTCATCTTCAAAATTTGTACTGAAGTTGACAGTACCACCACCAACCTACTAGGAACATTACCTGAAGTATCAAAACGACCTGCTAAGTGAAGATCAGTTCCCACCAATAAATTGCAATATCATAATATATACTTATGTTAGAGAAAGCATGTTCATCGTACTACACATTGAGTTATGATTAAACAACTAACGTTAAAGATAAAAAAGGAGCTGCGAACAACCATCACATTTTGGTCAGAAAGCAAATGTGGCATAACGACAAGACACCTCAGAACTTTTTTTAGGTAAAGTGGATGGTGAAATATTGTGTAAAAAACTATGTGAAGCACTTTCTGAGGCCAATTTATCACAAAACAGATGCCTAATGATTGGATCAGACAAACCTAATGTTAATAAAAAAGTTTTTAGGCTTTTCAATAGCCATGTCCAGGAGACACAAGGGACGAGTCTTATAAACATAGGTACCTGCAACATCCACACAATGCATATGCAAAATTATCGGAGTGTTTAAGTGAAGAAGCTTCTAAGCTGCTGATCAACATTTACCATTATTTTGACAGTTGGCCTGCCCATTGGGAAGAGTTTGAAAAAATCAAATCTAAATATAACATTCCACACCACAAGTTTTTGAAACATGCAACAAGGTGGCTTGCCTTGGGGCCTTCAGCCAACAGGATTTTGGAGCGGTGGGGCATTATTCAGTTCTATTTTCTTAAGCACATGCCTCTGAGAAAAAATTCTGCTGCTCTTCAATCCAGATCCTACAAGGCTGTTGTGAGTGCATTAAAGAAACCTTCAATAAAAGCTGAACTTCATTTCATTATTTCATCAGCAGAACTATTCATGAAGTTCACACGTTTTCAGTGCCAAGCACCCATGATCCACAAATTGAATGAAGAAATAGGGAACGTACTTCAGACCTTCATGGCTTGTGTTTAGAAAACTGCTGTCGTTAGAAAAATAACTAATTCATCCTTAAAAAAATTACTAATTAAATCATTAGAAAAAAATGGCACCTATTTGCATAGGAATCCTACTCTGGATGAAAATACATAATATGTATAAATATTATATATATATTGTTTGGAAGTACTTCCAAAGAAGTGTTAGGTGAATCCTTCTGCTGCAGTTGGCAATTTGTTTACTTTGATTCCGTGCCTCTCCATGTGCACTATGTGATATAAATAGTGAAATGCTAAAAAGGGTTGGATTTTTTTTTTAAGAATACATGTACATATATTTCAATGAACACAAGTAGAATATGTGGGATGGAATGTAAAAAAATCTCTGTAATCATAATTTTCTTCTTTAATGGGAAACCAGTGTCTCCCTTTGCATTGCGTGTATGCCATTAGCAAACAGAAGAGCCATTTCTCTATGATGCCATGAGAGCAGAATAATCAGGGCTCAACAAATATGCTCAAGATCTAGGAGCCAGCTCTCAAAATTTAGGAACCCGTGAAACAAAATCAAATTTCAAAGAATAACACACAAACTAATATGTGTTGGTGCTGCTGGAAGTAATAAAGTATATTTGCTGTCATTTTTTCTTTTTACCCAAGCCATTGAGAAATGAAATTTCAGTTTACTTCTTAATATTTTTCCCCCATTCTTCCAGCTGTTGCTATTAAAAATTAAAATTTTAGATTTTGATTTTACTAAAACACAATTTGTAGAAGTCATATTTTGTACATCTTAATTCAAAGTACAGTATTTTCCTTCATTTAATCTGCAGACCATACATAAAATTAAAAAAAAAAAGGAATCCTTCCTAAGATTTGCAGCAGCGTATAACTCGCAGGCTGTGAAAAAAAAAAAAAATCTGACTTATAATCCGTGATGGCATACAAATCTGTAGATCCTAAAATTTTGAGAAAATTATATTTTTTTTCCTACTGTCCTCAGCGGCATGTCCGTAGCCCATAAAATCCAGAAAAAAAGATTGCCGACAGAAAAACTGTGATTCTTAGGATGACTGACCTAGAAGTCCAAAGACGTAAGAAAGAAACAATTATCTTACTAAAAAAGCAACTGTTATTTTTAAGTACTCTTTTGTATTACTTTTAATTAAACAAAGAGCTAAAATCCTTGGCTTTTGCATTACCGTAGTTTATGAATTAAACCTAAAATATCCGTAAAAATTACAAACAATCCATAGCAATTATCTGTTTTCTGAATATGTCTCAACTGAATAGTGAAATAAATCCATAAATAAAACGATTACCACTGCAAAACTAACGAATGCGATTCTCAAAATGATTATGTGCATGGATTAGCTCTGCAGGCTTCTCACAACACGTAGAGTTCTGCGAGCACAACAGTACTGCATTCGTTGCATCATATTTTCTGTCGAAATGCTCGCAAGAAAAAAAAATGTTCTTTCAATCTCTTTGCTGTTCTCTATTTCCATGCTGCTTTACATTTTTTCTGTTACCACAATTTCGGTACTTTTCAATGACACCACTTCTTCTCCCAAGAATCCCCATGCAATTTTTTTTAAACGCCACAGAAACATTTTTTTTTTAATTTTCTTTACTGGTAATGTTATCAAGCAAACTTTAATTTATAGCTTTTTAATAGATAATCCGTGGCTTTACAACAGAAATTACAGTATTTAATGCAAATTACGAAATCTGTATTTTAAAAAAAAATTGGGCGCCACGGCTAGATTTTTAGGCGCCTGGACGACCTGGCACCAAGGATTAGAATAACAATGTGTATCAGTTATTATCCGGCTGCCTCTCCCACTTGGGGGGGGGTGGCACAGCTGAAGATATAACTGACAGGAGATCAGAAAACTGTGGCAGGGAGAGCCGCGAATGGCTGAGTGGTTAGCGGTTCAGACTACCAATGCAAGGTCCTCAGGTTCGATCCTGGGCTGATCTTGCGGAGGTGGTGTGAGTTGCTAACAATCACTGAATATTCACGGTGCATCAGACGAGCACGTTAAGTGACGGCCCCCAGGTTGGCTGGTTAAATGGGTATCCTTTCCTATGCCCCCCCTGAAATTCTCTCACCCCTCTATGTGCAACATCGTACTTATACGATGACGCCATCTACTGTACTCTAATCTCACTACAAACTGTTCTGTCAAAGTCACTAGACTTGCTCTCGTTTCTTCCGTTTCTATGTCCTGCCCAAAAGGCAAACTCGCTGTAGGTGGCTGGGACCTAAACTGTACTCACTGTGGATGGAAGTCCTACAGGAAAATGACTCATACCTACTCCGAAATTGTGGCGGGGATCCACAGTCTAAAGTGTTAATAAAGCCACCTGCAAATTTCTCTGGAGAATACATGTCACTCTACAAAAGCCCATCCCAATTTTTTGTTGACCTGCATATAAGCTGACCCCCCATTTTGAATGCAGGATTTTTTCCAAAGACTTTGTATGCAAGTACACTGGCGGAAAGTGAAAAAAGAACACCAAGAAGGAGAAGTCTGATACCAACAAAATTTATATAGCATAATAACGGAATACAGAGGATAACGTGATCAAAACATTATGGCAAAATACAGCTGTATTTGCTGGTAAACTGAAAAATAACATTTCCGTGTAACGTGGTTAGTACGAGGTTGAACCACCATGAACTGCGTCACACTGTGCAATTCTGGCATGGAGTCTGTCGTACAGATGTTGGATGTAAGTTTGGAGTATTGAGTTCCAAGCATCCTCAACCTGGACGCGTAAATCAGGGATGGTCGTGGCTGGCCGTGGAGACCGGATAAGTCGTTGTCCCATAAAATCCCACACGTGCTCAATGGGGGACAAATCCGGTGAACCTGCAGGCCATGGAAGTTGTCTCACACCCTGAAGTGCATGTTGCATTGCACGTGCCATGTGTGGGCGTGCGTTATCTTACTGGAAAACACCACGATGGACCGACCTTACAAATGGCACAACAACGGGCTGAATGATGTTGTTGATGTAGGAGGTGCTGTTTAACGTACCCGGTACAAACACTAGTTGTGCACGGGAGTGATAGCTAATCGCTCCCCATACCAGGAGACCAGGTGTAGGCCCCGTGTGTCGTCTGCGAACACACATACGGCCATCGGAGGCTCCCAAGCAGAATCTGCATTCATCGCTGAACACGACAGATCTCCATTGCGTTCTCCAGTGCAGACGTTGGCGACATCACTGCAGCCGTTCTTGACGGTGGGCTGGAGTCAGAGGTACACATGCCAGAGGCACACGTACACATAGTCCTGCATCCAGTAGATGGTTGTGGATTGTTCGCACAGTCACCTCAGGTGCAACGGCAGCTCGGATTTGCGTCCCAGTGGATGTTCTGCTTAACAACGCTGCTCTTCTTATGCGTCGATCGGTCCGCTCATCAGTCCATCTGTGACTCCTGGTTCCACGTCTTCTCGTGTGGGAATGTTCCTCGGACCATCTATGCCACCATCGTACCACCACTGATACTTCCCGTCAAATTCGCTCCGCAATACGACTACCCGGCCTCATGGAGTCCGACTATACGACCTCGCTCAAAGTCCGATAACTGCTGAAATCGTACGTCTTCCATGTCCAGGCATTGCAGCTTCTTCAGGGTCTTCGCACGTGTCCGTACGCCGACGACTGATTACCTTCACTTTGCCGTAATCCTTAAATACCACCGACGATAATTTGCATATTATGCAGTGCTGTGGCGTAAGTGCTCACCGATTGGTCCCGAAATTGACGTCACACCTACGTAAACTCGACCCCATTAACATATGTTAATTTCATGATCGTCCGCCAATTCCTTCTTGGTGTTCTTTTTTTCACTTTCCGCCAGTGTATATACGGTATGTTTAAGAGTAAAAACATGTAAAACTTAGAACTGAGATGCCACTGTAATGCAGCAAACGTTTTTCTGTTACTGTTTTTTTTTTTTTTCTGTCTGCACTCTCACTCCCATTGCATTCAAGTTTTACCTCAGAGGTCTGTGGCTTCAAACTTGTGTGCATGCATATAACACTATTTTTGTAAATGGACAAAATTCTGCCATAAAATAAACATGTTGAGAAACATTGTTACAGAGCTATTTGTTTGCCAATTATTTTATTTCAAGTATTAATCATTCATGTCAGTTATTGTATGTAGTTGTGGTTGTGGGATCACACCTGATGACAAAACTATGAGTGTGTCATGAGTTTGTCATACCTAACATATGACAAACTATGAGTAAAATCTTTGGTTTTTAGCATTCTGGAATGCTTTCATCGTAAAGAAGTTAGCAGCAGATCTAATTGCTTTGCCCCTTCATGGTGGGTGTGAACCGGCTGTATGTATGCATGTGTACTTGGAAAGTATGTATGTAAAAATGTTTAAAGCATGCTCTAAAAATGTTTTGATGCAAGAAAAGAAAAAGTGCTTGTAATTTGTGTAAGATCACAAAAAAGCTATTGATACCAAATTCTATTTTTTACCTATAGATTCGTGATTTGGAATAATGTCTAACAATAGAGAAAGAAAGGCTTCTAGTGTGATGTGTGTTACATTGTTCATGGAGCTCAAGAACTGGTAAGACTTAAAGCAATAATAAATAGAATTATCTTCCATGAAATTGTCAGAAATGAAATTCTGTGCAGCAGAAGATTGCACTACATTATAAAACCCTCATGCGCTATGTAAAATATTTCAAAAACATTCCTCTTGGAGAAAGTTTCATAGTTTGTTTGCTTATCAACAGTGACAGGAATTCATGATAGTGTAAAATGCCTCGTGAAAGGTTCTTACAAAAAAGCAGGCTTTCAAGCTATTTGCTTGCTTTTTCCGGTGAAAAACCTTATGAATGTGAAAAGTGTCTCAAGCAGTTCTCTCGAAAAGCTAACCTTTCAAGTCATTTGTTAACTCACACAGATGCAAAGCCTTTTAAATGTGATCAGTGTCATAGGAGATTCTCGTGGAAAAATCATCTTTTGTACCACTTGCGTACTCATTCAGGAGAGAAACCCTACCAGTGTGAAGTATGCCACAAGAAATTCACAGGAAAAGGTGTTCTTTCAAAACATTTGCTCACACACTCAGGTCATAAAGCTCATGAATGTGAGGTGTGTCATAAAAAGTGCACAGAAAAAACTGTACTTTTGAGGCATTTGATGACTCACACGGGTGAAAAACCACATGAATGTGAAAAATGCCACAAGAAATTCTCACGTAAAACTCATCTTTCAAACCATCTGCTCATCCACACGGGTGAAAAACCATATGAATGTAAATTGTGCTTTAAGAAATTTTCCCAGAAAGGCAGTCTTTCACTACATCTGCACACTCACTCAGGTGAGAAACCCTATGAATGTGACAAGTGCCACAAGAAATTTGCTGTGGCTCAGAGTCTTAAAAGTCATTTGCTCGTTCATTCAGGTGAAAAGCCACATAAGTGTGAAATATGCCATAGGGAATTTTTACATAAATTGAGTCTTAAACTACATCGGTACATTCATACAGGCGAAAAACCATACGAGTGTAAAGTGTGTCATAAGAAATTTGTACAGAAAAGTAATCTTTCGCAACATCTGCTCATTCACACAAACCCATACAAGTGTGGAATGTGCTATAAGAAATTCTCTCAGAAAAGTGTTCTTTCAAACCATTTGATCACTTGCAGAGGAGAAAAGGCATATGAATGTGAAAAGTGCCACAAGCAATTCTCATATAAATGTACTCTCTTAAAGCATTTGTGCACTCAAATGCAAGAGAAAGCCCATAAGGAACTATCAAAAGTTTTTCCAAAGCAATTTGTCACTCACTCAAGTGAAAAACCTTATAAATGTAAACTGTGTGATAAGAACTTCTTGCAGAAAAGTTATCTTTCATGCCACTTGCGTACTCATACAGGGGAAAAACCCTATGAGTGCGAAATGTGTGATAAGAAATTTGCTATGAAAGGGAACCTTTCAAGACATTTGATTATTCACACAGGTGAAAAGCTTTATCAGTGTGAACAATGTGATAAGAAATTTTTCTGGAAAAGTCATCTTTCAAACCACTTGCTTACTCATACTGGTGAGAAACCCTACAAGTGTGAAATGTGTCACAAGCAATTCCTGACAAAAGGTGTTCTTTTAAATCATTTGCTCACACACTCAGGTCATAAAGCTCATGAATGTGAGGTGTGTCATAAAAAATTCACACAAAAAGCTGTACTTTTGATCCATT
The DNA here is from genome assembly GCA_039090855.1 of Macrothele yani. NCBI lineage: Eukaryota > Metazoa > Arthropoda > Arachnida > Araneae > Macrothelidae > Macrothele > Macrothele yani. Next base: position 125,262,321 of record CM077009.1, on the reverse strand, counting down.
TGCTGACTCACACAGGTGAAAAACCACATGAATGTGAAAAATGCCACAAGAAATTCTCACGTAAAACTCATCTTTCAAACCATCTGCTCATCCACACGGGTGAAAAACCATATGAATGTAAATTGTGCTTTAAGAAATTCTCCCTGAAAGGCAGTCTTACACTACATCTGCACACTCACTCAGGTGAGAAACCCCATGAATGTGACAAGTGTCACAAGAAATTTGCTGTGGCTCAGAGTCTTAAAAAGCATTTGCTTGTTCATTCCGATAAAAAGCCACATAAGTGTGAAATATGCCATAAGGAATTTTTATATAAAGTGAGTCTTAAACTACATCAGTACACTCATGTAGGTGAAAAACCATACGAGTGTACAGCATGTCATAAGAAATTTGTACAGAAAAGTAATCTTTCGCAACATCTGCTCATTCACACAAACCCATACAAGTGTAGAATGTGCTATAAGAAATTCTCTCAGAAAAGTGTTCTTTCAAACCATTTGATCACTTGCAGAGGAGAAAAGGCATATGAATGTGAAAAGTGCCACAAGCAATTCTCATATAAATGTACTCTCTTAAAGCATTTGTGCACTCAAATGCAAGAGAAAGCCCATAAGGAACTATCAAAAGTTTTTCCAAAGCAATTTGTCACTCACTCAAGTGAAAAACCTTATAAATGTAAACTGTGTGATAAGAACTTCTTGCAGAAAAGTTATCTTTCACGCCACATGCGTACTCATACAGGGGAAAAACCCTACAAGTGCAAAATGTGTGATAAGAAATTTGCTACGAAAGGGAACCTTTCAAGTCATTTGCTTACTCACACAGGTGAAAAGCTTTACCAGTGTGAACAATGTGATAAGAAATTCTTCTGGAAAAGTCATCTTTCATACCACTTGCTTACTCATACTGGTGAGAAACCCTACAAGTGTGAAATGTGTCACAAGCAATTCCTGACAAACTGTATTCTTTCAAACCATTTGCTTACTCACACAGGTCAAAAATCTCATGAATGTGAAGTGTGTGGTAAGAAGTGCTTACGAAAAGATGATCTTCTGAAACATTCCCGAATTCACACAGGTGAAAGACCTCATGAATGCGAAAAATGCCACAAGAAATTTCAACGTAAAAGTCATCTTTCAGTCCATTTGCTCACCCACACGGGTGAGAAACTGTATGGATGCAAAATATGCTATAAAAGATTCTCCCAGAAAGGCTCTCTTTCAGTACATTTGCGCATTCACTCAGGTGAGAAACCTCACGAATGCGAAATATGTCACAAGAAATTCCCACTGAAAAAAACTTTGTCACAACATTTACGAACTCACACAGGTGAAAAACCATATGAATGTGAAATATGCCACATGAAATTCTCATATCATTGTGGTCTTTCAAATCATTTGCTCTCTCACTCAGGGAAAAAACCCCAGGTGTGAATTGCGCTATAAGAAATTCTGTTTTTAGTATGTTGTTTATAGTTATATGAAACTGTTTTAAACAATTTCTTGTATGTCATTTTGTTAAGCAGTTAGCAACTCTCCTCACCTTTCAGCCTGTTTCAGATAGAACCGTTGTGAAATCTGCGACTACTATACAAGCTGATGTGGTTTGTACGATCAATATAATTCTCTTTCAAAGTCATGTAGTTGTGGATTATTATCATAACATTCCAACTGATCTTCTATTTTCAGAATGTTTCGTGTTAGCCTGCATTAGAGGTTTTTAAAGGCATGTCATTCAATTTCACTTCTCACTAAATTGGTATGCAAATAAAATGTTAAAATTAGAATATTTGCGTAGTTAAAACTGCTGTTTTGTCATGTGGTAGGTACAGGATCTTTGACTAAGTGGGTCACAACAAATAAATTGTAGGAGCTTGATGAAATGGGTAGCAGACACGCAAAGCAAAACTTCCATGTTTGACCAAGTGGGTTCTAGTGGAAGGCTGACTGACCAAGTGTATTGTTTTTAAAACTGGGACTTGTTTCATGCTTAGTTCCCACTCAAGTGCACTGAAGCTTCCCTTTTACCATACTTGATGACTCGCGGTGCTTTTCAGATCTTTCCCAACACGTGCGACACATGCGACACATGCGTTCAGCACATTGGGTACCCCTTTCTCTCAACTTGTGTTACCCATTTTGGTGATGGGCTTCATATCCAAGTAGCATCTGCTAGCTTGAATGCTGTTTAAGACTTGAGCTCAGATACTCTACAAAGCAGAGGTTAAGCTATGGTCGGCCGCCCCGGTGGCACAGTGGTCTAAGCGATGGCCTCTGATCATTCGTCTGAAAGGGGTCCGGGTTCGAATGCTGGTAAGGCATGGATGGTGTGTTTGTCTTACAGCCCTGGCTTTCTCCCTTCCCTGGAACCAGTGACCCTAAATTAAGGACGAGCGACTGCTTACAGCCCATTGAATTGTTCATGGTGGTCATTAAACATCCAATTAAAAAAAAAAATGCTATGGTCGCTATTTTCGTGAAAAGTGGCGAGTTAATCCAAAGTGCGAGAAAAAAATGAGTGTCCATTGCAAAATGCCACCAGCATTTTTACGCCCTACAGCGGTCCTAGGGCAACAGCAGTCAGAGAATCAATCAAGATTATATCAGGCAGTGACGTATGTAACACAGACATAACAACTGAAATTTCACCTATCTGGCACAAGGTGCTAAACATTAAGAGCTCGCTGGACAATCGACAAGCGTGAGGCATAATACCAGTCTCATGCTATAATGATTTTAAATTTTACATTTGCATTTATTCTTTGTCTGTTTCTGTTAAGTGTTAATATTCAGAAGCCTGAAGGAGCTGCCTGTTGCCAGTGAAAGCTTGTGGAGCTTATGTAATTTGATGCCTATTAATGGATTAAAAATGCATATTAATGTATTATATCATATTATGGCACCAGCCGTTTAAATATCAACCCATCAGCAGATTAAGCTGTAACTTTTCTATTTCAGCGAAAACTACAGTTTATGGAATCCAGGAAGCGATTCGCAGTCCGGTGTTATTATTTTAACCCTTAAGTTATGTTCCTACGGTACCTGTTGGCTCACCCCTCCCCCTCCATTACACTGTAGAGCACTGTATAAAGGGTGGGTAAGTTTATAGAGCCTTTGGGGATTAAACCCCTTTTTTCTATTCAAATTGAAAGGGGTGGCTACCGAAAAAGTCCTGCTCATAATTTCTCAACGTAACTTACGCGTGTGGTGACGATTTCAAGAATTATTTTAATGGAAGTAGGCATATAGGTGACTTTATTATTCAGCTCTTTTGAAATTAATTCAAAGTAAAATTTTTTGCTAATAATTGCAAAATTATTATTTGCTTTGTCATGGTAAAGATAAAATTTTCCTGTAATTTAGTATCCTGACGTAGCTAGCACTTCAACTTCATTTGAGAGCAACCATAAAACGAAGGAAACTACATCTTCTGAAGTTAATAACTCTTCGTCTGGTAACTTAGAATTTGATCCTAGTTATTCTTTTGTATTGAAAAAGACTGAATCTACCAGTTTTGAGTTTGTTGAAGATCCACTTTGGAATGATATTTCTGACCAGGTAAGAGAATATTTTGTAACTCATCCACCTAGACAAAATGAAGAAAAGTCACATTTGACTGAAAGAATAATTGGGAATGTTAAAAGATTTCTCACAGAAAAACATTTTTACCGTACAGTGAAAAATGGTGAAAAACTTAAAAGATAAGGGCTTATTTTATCACCATCATATTATTCATTGTACTGTTATGTGTGTAAATTATTTTCAACTTGCAATTCTGCTCTTGCAACATTAGGTTTTTGTGATTGGAAACATGTCTCGGAGCACTTAGCTGAGCATGAGAACTGAATTTTTCATGCAAAATCTGTGCACTCTGGCATCATGGATGAGTGCTTCTGACAGAATTGATTCTTAGTTCTCCAGTACCAAACAGAGTGGAAATACTGGCAAGCATTACTGACAATAGTTGTTGTGGTTGTCAAGTTTTTGGCAAGGCGAGGTTTGCCTTTCTTTGGGGACAATGAGACACTTGGCTCACCCCGCAATGGGAATTTCCTTGGATGTCTGGAGTTGGTTTCCAAATTCGATCCATTTTTGGCAAGACATTTGGAAAATTTTGGCAGTCCAGGTAAAGGTCATGCAAATTATTTGTCTTCATCTGTAGTAAATGAATTTGTTTCATTAATGGCTAAGAAAGTGTCAAATGAAATTATAAATCAGGTAAAGTTATCTAAGTACTTTTTGATTACAATTGATTCTACGCCAGACATGTCTCATGTTGATCAGCTATCTTTTGTTGTACGATATGTAGACTCAAGTTTAAGACCCGTAAAACGATTTTTGACATTTATTCCTATCCAGTATCATGGTTCTGAACATTTAGCAAAAACAATTTTTTCTACTATTGAAAATTACAAATTAGACATGAATATAAGTCTAAGTGGACAAAGTTATGACACTGCAAGTAATATGTCTGGCAAATATACTGGATTGCAGGCCAGGATTAAAGATGTTAATCTTCTTGTTGAGTATGTACCTCTTGCTCTGCACACACGTTAAATTTAGTGGTGTAAAAGCTGCACACGTTTTTTTTTTTTTTTTTTTTTTTTTTTTCTTCATTATTACAGAAGCTTTATAACTTTTTTCTTCATCTACCCATCACTGTAATATTTTGAAGGAGGAGTGTAGAAAAAAAAAATCCAGTATTTACCTTGAAGAGCCATTCATTGACTAGGTGGTGCACTGATGCAGATGCCACAAGATTATTAAGAACAAATTATAGAGAAGTTGTTTATGTGCTTAATATGTTATCAGAGAGCTCAGATAAACCTGCCTTTACTAGGCACGAGGCTTTTTCTCTCTCATCGAAATTGCAAAAGTTGGAAACTGCAATAAATGCAGTGGTATGGGATTCAATTTTACAGCGCCCTAATAAAGTAAGCAAGCAACTTCAAAAGACTTTGGAAAATCTTGAATGTGTTTTGCCATTATTTGATTCATTAGCCTCTTTTGTGCACTATGTGAGAGAATATTTTGATATGTATGAGAAGGAAGCAAAGTTAATTATAATTCAAATGCAGTTGCAAATTATTAAACTACAAGAAAGAAAAGCGTTCCAAAAAGCAGCCTTCTTGATGATGGAGATACTCCTCCAGTATATCTCTCTGCTCGAGATAATTTTCGAGTGACATGTCACTATGCCCTTTGTGATGCATTAATATCACAATTAACATCAAGGAAAGTTTCATATGAAAATATTGTAGACACAATTTCTTTCTTAATGAACTGTGAAACAGGTGAAGCTTCTTGTAAAGCACGTACTTTTCAGGAGCATTTAGATGATGATTTTGCTTAAGAATATCAGCAGTTTTTACCCATTAAACAGAAAACTGAAAATATTAGAGACACATTGCAAAATTTACATAAACTAAATATGAGAGCAACATTTTCAAATGTTGAGACAGCTTTGAAAACATTTCTAACTTTACCTACTGGCAACTGTACAAGTGAACAAAGTTTTTCTCTTTTGAAAAGACATCTTCTTTAAGAACAACAATAGACCAAGAAAAACTTTCTGCATTGGCAATACTTTTTTTTTTTTTTCATAATAGGGTGTTATACACATCCCTAGTGTTCATACTTTACCAAATTTATATGACATGAAGTCCAAGGTTGGGTATGAAATCATATTTTGACAAAGTTACCAATTTCATTTTGAATTCACATGGAGAAAAATAGATCAAACTGTTATATGTTCTGCATATTTTTAGAAATAGCTAGGTAAACTAACCTTAACCATTTTAATTTTAATTTCAAACAGCCGTGACCAGGTGAATTTCAGTCAGATTGTTAATAATTTTTATTTCTGCACTTGAGAAATATTTGAAGGCTATTTATAAACTCAACTAACTCAAAAAGAAAAAAATAATAATTAAGAAAATCCAAAGTACTTTCATCTGTTACAATTTTAAAATACACAGTTGTTCTATCGTCGGATTTTCGTTTCTGTAAATTTCAGAAAAACTGATCAATTTTCTTGAAATTTTTTTTTTGTCAGTTTTGCAAGTTAGTGATAAATTATTCAGTGAATCAAGTAAGATATTAAGTGCAGTGTGTTCAATTTAGAGTCTAGAAGTTATTTTGTATCAGTAAATGCTAATGTTCAGTGCATAGAGATTTTAAAGCAAATTTTCCTGGTAGTGTGTGATTGTTTATTAATGTAATTTTTGATTAACTATAATTTTTGCTCAGTTGTAATTTTAAAATTAATGTAGGCGGGTTGAAATCTGGTTTGTGAGAGTTCGCTGCAGAGGTGTTTTAATTTTGAGAGGGTTGTATTTTATTTTTGAAAGGTTTGTATTTGAAAGCGTTACATGTATTCTGTATAACATAAAAAAAATTAAGATCTAACATAATAACAGAGCGGAAAGAAATCACACTTCATCTGCCAAAACTTACCTCACTGTGTGTACAATTTAAATTTTAAGGTGTCATTAATGAAATATGTACTAAAAATCATGCAGTAAAAGAAATGTCTTTAAGCACCCAAAAGGGACTGAATTTAAATTCTGCTTCATATTGGCAAGTGTTGTGCCAGGAGGCTGCCTTTCTTCTTTGTATTAGTTGGACTTTAATTTGAGAGTGAAAACACCTTGTGGTCCGTCCCTGTGGACACAATTTTATTTGAATGTTGAAGTACATGAGCTAATCTTCTTTTATAGAGCCTAATGGCCAAAGTTAGGAATGGGGAAAATGATCTTATTGTTCAGGCAGCATTTGATTTAATTTTTCATTCTGTGGAAGTTTTTCAGCGACATAATGAAATGTTTTTTTCTTTTTTTTTTTTATGGTTAAGCTTTTATAAATAAATGCAGGCCAAGTGGCCTTTCAAAAATCCAAAACTTTGTGCAGTGACAATTTTGTGTAAAGAGGCTGAATTTTACCACTTTGTCTCATGTTATCCACCTTAGCTTGACTAAGGAGAAGATAAGAACCTTGATGTTTTTTTTTTTTTTTTTAATGCAATCACAATCGTGTCCTTGGAATAACCGCTAGATTGATTCACTGCTGATATCTATTTACAAATGTACAATGCTACCATGAATATTTTAGTGATACATTTTGTTACACATGTAAACGATATCACTTATTTTCTTTTTCAGGTTTTCATCTCTTCAATCATAAACAACGCAAACAATAGTATTTTGGTTTGGGGAAGCAGTGGTGAATATGAAACTGAAAAATTTGAAAAAAATTCAGTTTCAGATTTCATCCACCCAAATTTCAATTTTTGATCATATTTTTAATATTTACCTAATTTTAATGTTTCCCTTTAAATTCTAAAATAACCCTAAACAAACAAGTTATTAAACCCCACCATAACAATTGTTTTCTTTTATGTTCGTAGAAGCTTAATGAAGTAAAAGCCATTTCGACAGTTGTGCACGGAATTATTTTTGCTATCTACCTATCTAGATACTATACACATGCATACAAAAATCTCTGTTTCATGTACTGCAGTGTATTTATATATAGTATAATAAGGCCACGTGCAACATGCTTGTGCAGTTTTTCTATATTTCCAAAACAAATATTAATGTATTACTCTTTTGCTTCCCACTCCTCGTAGAAAGATCTGGGATTGGGGCCCAATTTTTGTTATTGCCCTGGGTCCAAGATTATCATGATCGAGTCCTGCTCCCTACTTAATGCCTATGTTACATGTGTTAGCGTACATGGTGAGAGTGTGTAGCAGATTAAGGATTAAGTTGAAAGCCATGAAGACTGAGATCATCCAGTAGGTTTCATCAGTGGTTTAGAACCTTTTTTTTTTTTTTTTTTTGAATTTGTATTTTAGTAAAGTGTTCTTTTAACTGCAGCTTGTTCACATTATGGCTTTTCACTTTACTAGCAACTTGTTCTTCATTGTTTACTTACCTTTTTGTTTCTTCTTGCTCGATTCATATATATATATATATCATCATCATCATTGTCAACCATTATCAATCCACTGCTGGACGAAGGTCTCCCCAAGTTTCCTCCGCAACGGTCTGTCTTGTGCCAGTCTCCTCCATGTCACTCCCGCATACTTTCGAATTTCATCCACCCATCTTCCATGTGGTCTTCTTCTGGGTCTTTTCCTGTCCCTTGGAATCCAATCTAAAATTTCGGCTGTCCATCGATGGTCTGTTCTTCTGGCAGTATGTCCAGTCCATTGCCATTTCAGGGATTTAACTCTGATCATGATGCCTTCCACTCTTGTCATTTTTCTGATCCACGTGTTCCTCTTCTTATCTCTCCTGGTTATACCAAGCATGCACCTCTCCATGCTGCTTTGAGTTGTCTGCAGCCTTTGTATGTCTCTTTTAGCTAAGGTCCACGTCTCTGCACCATACGTAAGCACTGGAAGGATGCATTGATCAAACACTTTTCTTTTAAGACATAATGGCATATTGCTCTTGAAAATTATGCTGTTTCTTCCAAAAGCTCTCCAGGCAAGTTTTGTACGCCGATTAATTTCTTCACCAATGTGACCCTCACTTGATATCTGCTGTCCAAGATAAACGTATGTGTCTGTTAAAAGCTGGAGATAACAGACACGTACGTTTATCTTGGATATACACACACTAAATTATGAAAAGTACTTGGACACCACAATATTTTAGGACAAATGGCTTTATTATCACAATTAGTAGTTAGTCGGTCCACCTTTTGCTCGTATGACAGCGGCCACACGTCAAGGCATACCACAACCAGTTTCCAATAGGTCTCAATAGGAATGGCTCACCATTTGTCCTGCAAAGGTGCTGCCAGAGTGGAGAGCAAAGATGGTTGTGGTCAATTTCATGTCCGTTGCTCCAGTTCGTCACAGAGATGTTCTATGGGATTGAGATCAGAACTCTGAGCAGGCCAGTGTAACAATTCCACCTCATTTTCAAGAACCCAGTCCTGCACATGCCGTGTAGTGTGGCGAGGAGCTCGATTGTGTTGGAAGAGGCAATGATCATTTCCATAATACTGTCGCATTTTTGGTAGGGCAGAATAATCCAGAATGTTGAGGTACCCTTCGGAGTTCATGGTTTGTGGTATAATCTCCCATCCAAGAAACAATTCCATACCATGATGGAGCCTCCACTGAACTTATTAGTTGGAAAAACACAGTTCGACGAAAATCGTTCGCCAGGCTCTCGCCAAATCCAAACACACTCATCAGATTAGAAGAGTGAAAAGCGTGACTCATTGCTCCAAACTGGGCTTCACATTCATGGTAGTAATGTGTGGCTTGTGTGCTGCTGCTGTACCATAATACCCACACTGTACAACTCTCTGCGGATAGGTATGGTACTAACCGAGCCATTACAAGCATTTCCTACTTCAGAAGCCATGGAAACTGCAGAGGAAGAATGGGATTTTTACCATGGCTCTTCTGTCAGATTCCATCAGTTCATGTGGCCTTCTAAAAAATTTTTTTTGCTGTAATTGCACTATCTTGCTTCCATCTGTTCACGACATCACCTACATTTGATTTTAGTATGTTTAGTTTGACTGCAATGCTCTGTATGGAAACGTTACTAACATGACACAGAGATGCCAACTTTTACGGATTTTCCATAGTTTGTATGGATTTCCACACCATCTTACGGTTTTACGAAAGTCACCCAAAAAACTAGCCCATGCATACGATTTTCTATTTTTTACAGTCTTTTGGTCGAAAAAACGCACATTACAGGTAGTCTCTATATGCCTTCTATGTTCTGACTTCCCCCACCAACGGAGGCGGAGCTTCTCCTCGCATGCTGTTTGTCACGCGATTCCCCGTAAAGCCATTTAAGAGTGCTATGCGCAAAAGTTGAGAGGGAGCTCAGCTCAGCGCCCTTTGCAAACTCTTTACATTGATTACTACATGTGGCTTTGTGCTTGTGAAAATTCCGGTGTAAATGTTTTAACCCTTTCCGCTCGACTGTCGAGAGACACCCGACATTACGAAATCGCCGAATAGCTCACGTGTCATAAAAAAATAACATTACAAAATCGCCGAATAGCTAATGAGTTATAAGCGTGGCGGGTGATGCCACTATAGCTTGCATGTAGGCCCTCGCGAGACGTTTCTTTTTCCCCAAATAGCTCGGGTGTCATCCACTGCGCCTCTGTAGCTTGTATGTTTGGACTCGTGAGACATTTCTTTTTCGCCGAATAGCTTGTGTGGTGGGTGTCACCCAAGGAGGTTAGAAGTAGGAGGAGATGGCAACAGCCCCTCTCCCTGTGCTTCTGGCGTGACGCCACTTTTTATCAGCTAACTACGCCAATGCGCCCAACCTGGGGAAATCATGATTTTGAACGGGTTTTTCAGACCCTTACTCTACCCATACAGGCATGAAAAAAATTGAGGCTGAAATATTCATTCCCATAATAAAAAATTTCCAGAAAAAACAGGAAAATATGTGTTGGTATTTCTTTAAAAAATTGAACAAAAGAATGAATTTTTAAGTGGAAGCGCGCCGCCCCGGTGGCGCAGTGGTCTAAGCGATGGCCTCTGATCATTCATCCGAACAGGGTCCGTGTTCGAATCCCAGTGAGGCATGGATGTTGTGTTTGTCTTACGGCACTGGCTCTCTCCCTTCCCTGGAACCAGTGACTCTAAATTAGGGACGGGCGACTGCTTATAGCCCATTGAGTTGCTCACGGTGGTCGTTGAACCTCCAATCAAAAAAATAATAATAATAAGCGGAAGTGCATAGTGTACATGGTTACTTGCATACTGTCCATGTGCAAGATAACCATGTTTAAAATATAACCAAAAGCCTAATGTTAAGAAATAAGTAGTCCGAAATATTCCTTCTTTCCATCCTTGGTTTGCATGCGCTAAGCAAAACTGTTTAAGCCACAGGAAGTGACGTCACATTCCCGAACTCCCGCAGCGCAGACTCCCACCACCTCGGAGAGAGAGAGGACAGAAACAGCTGATCTGTTTTGGCTTCACTCAAAACGGGTCCCTTCACCTCCTCTTCTTCTAACCTCCTTGGTGTCACCCGCCACGCCGATGATGCCTCTTATAGCTCATACGTCAGTACTGGCGAACTAAAGCTGACTTTCACTGCTAAGTTGTGGCCTCTACTGCAGAAATATGTAATTTTAAAATAAAACTACATTTTGGAACCTTTTCATTTTATTAAAAAGTGTTATAAGCAATTCTGAGATTTTAAGATAAATATTTTTGATATACTGAAAATCTTACTGAAGGTCAAAGCGGTTTTACTGAAAACTGTGGATTTTTTTTTACTGATGACACCTTTCTCAGGTTGGCATCTCTGCATGACATCCTATGACCAGTCCACTCTGGAAGTTCACGTCCATGCATCAAAGTTACTGATAACATGAAAGAACGCCTCCACTTTTTATGCGTATTATACTTCAGCACTCGCAGCACACCTTCTTGCACTCATGCAAATATTTTGTAGTGTCCAAATACTTTTGATAATATAGTGTGTATACACTGGCGTGCAAAAATTAAGGATGAGACAGTTTTTCGAATGTAACTTCGTGCAGAAGTGCTCCACATCAACTCAAATCATACCATAAGATCCCCAAGATATAAGAATATGCGACAAGTGAGGGAAACCATCCAAACGAGGAATCCAAAGGATACAAAGGCACTTTATTGAAAAGGTACCTTCGAGCACAACTGGACAGAAGACAGGAACATCCATGTGACAGGCGGCTGCCAAGAAAAATCCAGTCTTTAGTAGGGGATATGATCACCCCTCACTACGTTGCAAGATTTACAATGTCTGTCCATGCTGAGGACGAGGTTGTCAAGGAGCTGTTGAGGCATCGCTGCCCATTCCTCTTGTAGTGCCAATCGCAGCTGCGGAATCGTTGCTGACAGCTGGTGACGTGCTGCCAAGCGTCTCCCGAGAAGGTCCCACACATGTTCGATTGGATTTAGGTCCGGGGACCTTGTGGGCCAGTCCATGCATGGAATATCTCCACTCTCCAACAGCTCTGCGACAGCCACTGTACGATGAGGTGTAGCTTTGTCGTCCATGAAGAGGAACTCAGGACCCACAGCACCTGTAAACAGACGCACGTGAGGCTGGAGAACTTTGGTACAATGGCAGAAACCAGTGACTGAACCTCGTTAGAAGATGTGGAGGTCAGTACGGCTGCCAAGCATGATACCGCCCCAAACGAGAACTCCACCACCTCCAAACCGGTACCTTTCGATGATGTTGGAGGTGTGATTGCGTGTTCCCTGCTCTCTACAGATGTGTATACGTCCAGAATCACTCATCAGACTAAATCGGCTCTCATCTGTAAAGAGAACTCGACCCAATTGCTGATGTGTCCAGTTCTTGTGTTCCTGGCACCACAGAAACCGCTGTCTCCGATGAGCAGGCCTTAATGGCACACACCGTACTGGTCGTCGTGCAAGTAGGCCACCTTTGTGCAGCCTCCTGGCCACGGTAAAACGTGATAACGGACGCCCAGTTGCATGTGCCTTGCGATTTCTCCCGCTGTCTGCCGTCTGTCTCTTCTCGCCTATAGGACAATATACCGGTCGTCTGCCGCCGTGGTTGCTCGTGGACGACCACTGCTAAACTCTCGGACAGCTGTTCCTGTCGTTTGAAATGCTCTCCAAGCTTGTGAAACGATGCTGTAAGCGATCCCAAACTCCTCGGCCACACTAGTCACACTTCGACCTTCTTCCAACTTCCCAATGACGTGACCTCGGGTAAAGGCATCTACTGGATTGCCTGTTGGCCATATCACACGGTGGCAGCATCTCAATGTCATTCAAACTGATGTACACCATGCAATAGCTTTCACCGAATTGCTGAGCGTACACCGCCCATGTGCTTTATACCCTTTCGACACCCCACCCCCACGTCATGCTGCATATATGCGCATGCCCTACCGTACCGGACCCTAGTCTATCTCCTGAGTGGTTTTTCGGTCCGTTCTGCCTGCTCGTTCCGCTGTTATGCTAATTTCTCCTCTTTGTCCTTAATTTTTGCACACCAGTGTATATAAATTGCATTTGAAAGGGAGAGTCCTGTTTTTAAATTTCCCCAAATAATGTATTCTAAAATCTTTGATAAAATCAACGAAAGTTTGCTGTAATATCTTAAATATAAGTTTACAAGCTTGATTTTGAAAGTTCTGAACACCAATTACTGACTGGAATTATTTTCTTTACTGGCAATCAAATAATAATCAACAAATCTAGCTGTTGTTTTGACAAATTCATGTCAATGTTGGTTTTTGTTAAAGGCTATTTACACACAAGGTTTTCATAAACTGATTTCAAATTCTAAATGGTTTATAAATACTAATTATTTATGAAATTACTTGGGGCAGAAAACTTTCTAAACCAGAAAAGAAATTTTGTTGCTTTGAAAATTAAAAAGAAAAAAACCCCACTTTGAAGTATTTTTTGGGGGGAGTAGGGGTTGAAACCTTGTAAGTGGTGCTGTGACATTATTCTCAGAAAATATCCTATTTTTGGATCAGTAATTGCTAGCTGCTGTTCTTTAAACAACAAAAATGACTTTGAGTGCTACATACAATGGAAGGCAGTCTCCTCAAGATAAAGCTCCTGAAATGAGATAGTACTTAGGAAATCATTTATTTGCTTATTCACAGAGAATTGAAATTATAGATTGCAGAAAAAAACAGCAAGTATTTCTAAATGCATCCCTAACACATCTTAAGAATAGTACCAGAAGATATGCTATTCTGATTGTTATGGATAATAGTTACCTAAATATCAGGAACAAGCTGAGGCGGTTGGAAGCTGCCCTCAGAACTATATTCTTCCCCACTGGGCTTCAGGCAAATAACTCCTGTAAGTATCCATTCACAAGCAGCCACCAATACTTTCAAGATTGATTCTGGATTTCCCCCACAATGTGCTATTGACACTTCTAGTGAACCTGTGAACCTCACCTAGCATGATCAGGAAACTTGTTCAAAAGACTCTTTGTACAAATTTGAAGATGACAATCCGATTTTTGGCGTAAATATGACAAGGATGGTAAGTCAGATAATATCCGAAAACTTGAAAATTTTCATCGTCCTGGAGTGGGACTCGAACCCACATCTCCCAGAAAACGCCCGAGTATGCTAACCACTACACTGCCCAGAACAACCGAGTTTCAAGTTTCCGATCAATTTGAATATAACCATCACAGGATTCGCTAGTCGAAGCAACCGGCATTCATGTTTAGCGAATCTGGAGGTTATGAATCTTATCCCGTGTTTTCTCGGAGAAGCAGATAAATCATGAAAGAAATACGGGATTACGCCATATAATACAAATGTCATCTCCCATACCAAACAGGTTGCTGTTTTTGTGGCAGCTCCCCTTTTTCAGGAATAGATAAACAAGTCAAATGGTGAAGAGGTGCTTCACTCACCATCCTCTACTTTGAATTTGTCAAGGATTTCACTTTGAATCACCCAGAAATTATACAGCTCATGCTTATAATGGCCAGCTCCTCAAGATTCACATTAGGAGAAGTAACGTGCTACTACTGCTGCTGAGAGTTCTGCTCCAGCTTTAATATGTTTTTCCAAATCTACAATAGACACCTCTCTGGTCTCCAAAGTGGAAAAATCCTACATTAATTGTCAGCAAACCCACATTAAAGGTTCTTCCCAAAAGGGCCTGCTTAAATTAAAAAGAAAAGAAAAACAACTATTGGCTACTTCAGCATTTCAAGACTGATTATGACAAAAACCCATTATCCGTTGCTGTAGTAATAAGGGACTGCCATCTTCAATCAATGACTTAGTATGTTTTAACACTCACCGAGATGTTGTTCGGGGGGGGGGGATGGGTTAACGACCACTGTGAGCAACTCAAAGTTCTATAAACAGTTGTCTATCCCTGATTTAGGGCCATGGGTTCCAGGGAAGAATGAGAAACACATCATCTGTGCCTCACTTATGATTCAAACCCACACCCGTCTTGCACAAAAGATTAGAAGTGAGTGCTTCGTACAACTTGGCCACCGGGGCAGCATAATTCAATATTCTTTATAAAGTTTGCAATTAATGCTTTGATAACAACAAAATGCTCCACTGAAATTTGTAAAATTAGTACACAAAGAAATTAGCGAAGATGCAATGTAAACAGCTCAAAGCTGGTACAAGCTCACACCCTGAAACAGCCAGAACAGATTTCAGTTTTGTTGATATCATAAGTGCTGCCAGATTGTCAAACAATTTCACAAGATGATGGCAGTGCTTCCACAGCATAAAAATTCAGTACCCTAAATTTCCTCTCAGATTACCCTAGATGTAGTCAAATCATCCTAAATTTGAAAAACAAAATACTCTGTTTTAAACCTGTTTTCAAATTAAAAATATAACTAAGTTTTCTGCCTTTTTTTTTTTTAGTCACAGGTACATAGTTCACAGACTACGACAGGACTTTTTTTTTCTTTTCTAAATTCTCAGATTGACTTTTACTAGATTTCCGTAACCACAGTTTCAATTCAGGTTCTTGCAACCAGCTGCTCCTATAATAAATTGTTGTGACTGCTAGTTATTAGCAATACCTAGACATTTCTTTTGGGTAGAGTTACATGGATGTTCACACCTTCCATATTCAGAAACAGCAACCGTTTCTATTTCAACATTTACTCATCAACATGTTGGAGTGCACTTCACTCATACTAAAAATGGTCAGCTTTAATCAACTTTAGTTAAAACAATCACAGAGCTTACTAATGCTATAATACTGAATAATAACTGTCTAAAACTAGTCTAGTGTTCTCCCTAGAGCCTTTTTGCCAGGCGGCCCACCCAGCTAATTTTCTCTGCCGCCCAGCTAAATTTCATTTAATGAAAGCTTTTACAATGTACATGATTGTAAGAGTGGAAAACTTACTTCCACATACACCATAAATATTGATGAAAACTGCCTGAAATCTGTGTTGAACATTATTTATTAGTTAAGAATTCGTTTTTTTTTACCATTTATATGCAATTTTCTAATGTTTTTTATCATGTTATGTTGCATTAATGCCTATCACACTGCTAAAGATGTTTAATAAGTATAATAATGTTAAGCAAAACAACATTCTTTTTCTTCTCGATTGGGGGAGGGTTCATAAAAAGTGCCATCCAGCTAAAATTTCTCGCCACCCAGCTGTAAAAAATATCTAGGGAGAACACTATAGTCTTTGGAAACAAAGGAACAGTTGATATGTTTTACTACGCTCACCGCAGTCTTATCCTTAATCAGGTCAGGTACCAAACCACGTGTCACAGTCATGGAGATGTACAATTGGTTGATGCAGTAATTGTCAGATACAAACACAAATTTTCATTTTGTCCAAATGTTCGGTTAAAGGTACTTACAAAAAAAAAAAAAAAAAAAAAAAAAAACATTCTGAAAAAGATTCATTTTACCCTAAAAAAATTTTTACCCCAAAAGGGACTACAAATTACCCCAAAACAGGGACCCTAAACGTAGAAGCATTGGATGGTGAAAAAAAAAAAAAAAAAAAAATGAAATCTTTATGATGATTTCATAGAGATTTCAGGACATAGTGAATTTCATTAGAGTATGGGACACCACATCCAGAAAGCTTGGGACCAAACGATTTCTGGATTTTGGGTCCTCGTGCATCAAAGTACTGTATGTACATATGTATATGTTATAGTTACTGCCCTTTTTGACATGTGTGAAAAATTGAATAAACAACCAAGATTAAAACAATCCATTAAGACACCAACCAGTCATTGCCAGCATTCAGAAGAAAGAAAAGTTGGAAGTGATAACGAACAGGTGTTTTCCCTGCTCAGGGACCAAGTTCACTGGGGGTGCTTGTGGGAGCTAGGTATGTATGTTACTGTAATTTGATTTGAGGCATCTTAATGGTGGAAGGAGGAACAAGTTGGACAGGAGAAAACAGGAAGAGATTTTGCAGTGTGACATACCTCCTTCCCACAGCAGGGGTCCCCAGTTTTCTTCCCTGAGAAGGATCCAGTCTTTGCTGCTGACTACAAAAAGACACACAGGCTATAAGTGGGAGAAAGACTGTCCCCTTTTAAGCTCATTTTATTCCTTTCAAATAAAGATGATGGTTTACTGAGTTTCTTCACGCTGGAAGCTAGGAGAGCTTTTAACACTGGCACTATTCTTCAGAAAACCCTTGCTAACCTCCCATATTAAGGGAACAAAATATACCTTATTTACACAAGATTGCTTTAAAGCATTTCACTTCTAGTATGCTGTAGGTATTCCAATGTCAAGGTGATCTGAAATTTGCATGTGAACAAACTTAAGATGCAAATTTTTTTTTTTTTTTGTTATTTTGTTAAAATAGTGAATATAAATAAACAAAAACTCTAAAAACCATAACATATATGTCTAAAAATACAACATTAAAAAATCCCCCCCCCAAATGTTTGAAAAACATTTCGGATTTCCAGATTGCGGGTTCTGTACTGTACTGCATAAATTAGGAAACGTTTTCATTTTATACTCACACTGGTATTAACAATATGAGACTTCTAATCTGGATTAAAAATATAGGATTTGCCTTGGATCCAAATGAACCTAGAATCATGGACTTGAAAGGTTAATCAAACCATCACCGTTTTCAATGAATGTGACCAGCATGTGATCTTAAAATCTTTAGCGATTGTGCAATTCTGTCATGTGCCTCTAGGGTGGATAAGGTATCTGTTTGAAACACAAGGATCAGGTAAAGCTGACAGAATTTGTGAATGCATCCAGTGTTTAGATTTTGATTTCATTAAATGAAGTAGAAAACGATTGGTAGTACTTGAATTTGACCCACCTTGGCATAATTAAAAAAAATTAAGTTTGAAGTACCTTACTGCAAATTACAAAATCTGATGTAGAAAACCATTGGGTACCACCTTGGCTTAATTAAAAAAATTAAGTTCGTAGTACCTTCCTGCAAATTACGAAATTTGCAGTACAAAACAAGTGGGTACCAGGCTGTCCTACTACGTGGAAATTTGTCCCACCTTGGCTTAATAAACCGTTTAACTGCCAAAAATTTACACTAAGTACTAAAACTTTATGTTCCATGCAAAAAATGTTTACGTTGCTGCATACAGTGTAGACAAAATGGAAAATCAACTTCGATTAATGAATTTTTGCTTGTTAACTTTTGCACTATGAGCACTGAAAAGTTGATAGTACCATACAAAAAATGTTTATGTATATACTTACTGCATGCATACATGTTCCTGTTGATACTAAAAATCAATTTGGATTTTGTAGTTATTTTAAATTTGTTTTGTATGTTCCAGGGATTTGGTTACATGCAGCTTAATTTAAATAATCAATATCTTTTTGGATTCATAATTCTCAATGTGTTTTTCATTGTTCATAGATTAAGAGTAGTTTCCGAGTACTTATTTAGGCATGCAGAAAGGAAAACTGATATACAGATGATAGATCTACGCTATACAAAATGAGTCTTACAGGTGCAGTGGCAATTGTGTCCATAAATTAACAGATGAGTGTAACATTAATTTTTGTATTCATGATGTGCTAAAGATATATTACTGAAGTTATGTATATTATTGTATGGTTTCTGTGTGTCTTGGTAGAACATTTATTTCACCACTTAATAACAAATTCATATTTTTTTTATGTATTCTTAATGTTAATAAAATTGCATTTTATAAAGTGAAAGCATTGGTTTTTTCTGTTAAATATTTTGTTACATTCATAAATGAAGTTAAAATATGTTTATTGTATTATATCATGTAACTGAAAAAGCTTCTGTAGAAAATACAGCAAGTTAAAAAATAAAATTTTAAATTCCTTTCTCATTAACGTATGTCATCCGCAAAAGAAGATGGAATGCACTTCAGAGAATGGTAAGTGTTCGATGCATTAATGTCAAAAAATCACAAAGTAGCAGGCAGTGCCTCTTCACCTATTTTACTTAAAATAAAGTTTTGTTCAGTAATTTGTATAATATATTCTTTTTTGTCTCTATTGTGTTACAAAATACTAAAATTTTTGATTAGATATCAATTCACATAGCGCGTTCAAGACGGAAAACAAGTCCTCATACGCAAAATCGTGCGAGTGAAGAGCCGAAATGAAAACCCTTGGAAATCTGCAGCTTTCGACCGAGTTGCTATGGTAACCGTGACATCAACTTCCCCTATCTGGCGCGCAAGTGAAGTGTTTCTATCTTTCAGCGCCGAAGCTCTGCAGATGGAATCGTGACCTTCGAAGGAGATCACAGTGAAACGGGATTTTTTTTACCCAGGGTTGTCTTGCAGTGTTGTGGTACGTGATTTCCGAAAGGGATTTGTTTTTTCGTGCTTTGTGATTATTTGTCAAAAAGTTTAGCTGTTACTGTAGTTTCGTGTACAGTTTAACAGTTAGTGATAGTTTTAATTAAAGTATGTATCCTGTGAACGACATTGTTTGTAATTTATTACAAACTCCATTTATTCGGTGGAAAGATGAAGATAAAAGAGACATTTTACTTCAAGAACGGCCGACGGATTCAATGACAATTGTTGCCAAAAAAGAAATCAAGAAGAGCGGTAAATCTTACAATATTAATTTTAAAAATTGTTGGTTTACTGAATATTAATGGCTTTGTAGTACTTCTGTGTTACAAAAATTATTTTGTTGGCCCTGCTTACTTTTTAGTAATAAACATTCGGCGTGGAATAAAGATGGATTCTCAGATTTATTAAATACAGCATGCTTACTTCATAAACATGGTGATTCTAGCAAACACCTGAAATGCCAGTTAATGCTAAGGAATTTTGAAAAAATCAGAACACCATTGCCGATGCCCTGATTGAGAATGC
Source organism: Macrothele yani (assembly GCA_039090855.1). NCBI lineage: Eukaryota > Metazoa > Arthropoda > Arachnida > Araneae > Macrothelidae > Macrothele > Macrothele yani. Next base: position 125,242,495 of record CM077009.1, on the reverse strand, counting down.
TAGGCTTTTGAAAATGCATTTCAACGAAAACGTTCGTTTAAATAGACTTTTCCTGCAGACAGTGATTGATGCTGTATTATATTTGAGCAAAAACGAACTAGCATTCCGTGGCCATGACGAAAGCATGGATTCGATAAATCGTGGAGGGAATTACTTTCAAGGAATTACTTTCAGTGCTGATATCAAGAAGTCCTTTAGAAATTCAAAATCAGTGCAAAAAGATAAAAAATGTCTTCATAGGTGACTCAAAAACTATTCAAAATGAATTAATTGAATGTATTTCTGAATATATAAACAATCCCCAGCACGGGGATAACTGGTTTTCCAGTTATTTGGGGAGCGGCGCCCCCACGGTCCGAGCTAACCTTGTGACGGTTTCTATTGCCTCTGCGGCTTTGACGATTACATCACCGAAGGGACAGCTGTTCATCCAGCTGATGGGGGATGGCGTCCCCACGGCCCGAGCCGATTTTCTCTTATTGTTTTGCTTTTTTCGTCTTATGTTCATATTTTGACATGTACCCGCCTCAGTTGTAGGCTGCTGAATTTGTGATGAGGCGCTAGCTCCGGGTTTTGTTCCTCGTTCTTTTCCCTGTCTTTTCTCTTTTATGTTACATTTTCTGTTTTTCCGGAGCTGGTTAGCTTAGACCTACCTGCATGTTTGCCGTGTGCGGTGACCCGTACGGGTGGAAATAAGGATGCTGGAGGCTGAGGTATTTGGGGGCCGGGTTGTGGTGTCTCCAGATGCCAACACTCCTCTTTGCCCTCTGCTTCACCCTAAACGGGAGGCTGGGAGCTAACCCACTCCTGGTCAGGAAGTCTGTGGCCGAGTTGCGTCCAGACTTCTAGCGGCTTGTCGTTCTGTTCGGCTGGGTGAGTCTGGGGGTAGGGTGGGCATGCCAAAGGGGTGTTCTCTGGGTGCACGCTGAGCGTGTGTCTGCCCTACCAACTTGCTATATCCGCTGACTATCCCTAGAGCCGTGTCCTGCGTCCTCTTGGGCTTGCGGACCTCCGGCTCTCCCTCGTTGGGCTCGGTAGTGGGTGGGGAGGTCGGCGGAGGAATCTTCTCTCTTCTTTATGGGTTCCAAAGACACTTCCCATGGTGCGACACCAAAGCGTCCAATGGAGGATGGGACCATCCCTTCCACAAAGAAACTTGTCTCTGACACTTGCCATGCTTTGTTTCTCTTAATTCATTCTATCGATCCTTTACAACCTTTGAGTGCAAAGAGCCCTTTCTGGATCAATAAGGCTCTTCAGGCCGTTGCTGGCTCTCCGCGCAATGTCAGGAAGCTTCCTTCAGGGGATCTTGTCGAAACCTCTCATTCCAGACATAGCACCACTCTGCTCACCACGACCGCACTGTTGGGTATTCCGGTGCAAGTGACCCCGCACGGCTACTTGAATTCCTCTCGCGGCGTGGTCACCTCCAGCGACTTAATTGACTGCAGCGATGAGGAGCTACTTGCCGAACTAGGGGAACAACATGTCACTGGGGTTCGCCGGATTCTGTTTCGGCGAGATGGGAAACTTGTTCCATCTCGCAATATCATCTTAATCTTTGACTCCCCAACCCTGCCGACTTCCATCAAGGCAGGGTACTTACATCTTGACGTTCGACCCTATATACCCAATCCCCTCAGATGCTTCAAGTGCCAGCGTTACGGACACTCCCAGCAGTCGTGTCGTAATGTGGCTAAGTGTGGTCGCTGTGGTTCTGCGGATCATCTTTTGCTGGAATGTTCGGCAGCTTCTGCACACTGCACTAACTGTGATGGTGCGCACTCTGCAGCTTCTAAGCAATGCCCCAAGTGGGTAGAGGAGCAGGCGATTCAACGTCTAAAGACTATTGAGCATCTCTCCTATCCAGAGGCCAGACGGCGGATCGCCCCTGGGCCACCAGGTCGACGTTCGTATGCCTCAGTGGTGGTCCAGAAGGCTACTGTTGCTGTCCAGACTGAGGCTCACATCCCAGCGCGGTGTCCCTTCGATTTCGAGGACATCGTTGCTGCTGGATTGGAGACACTTCAGTCTCGCCGTCTTGACTCCAAGGCGACATCCACCCCGTTGCCGAAATGCTCCTCTGCCAGCACTGGGACCCAGGTTCAGGGCAAATCGAAGCTGAAACCCGATCCGGTGAAACCTGGCGCATCCTCACCGAAACACAGCTCTAACACTCAGAGTCGGGCAAAGCCAAAAAAACACACGGGGAGTAAGCACAACCCTATCTTACCCCCTGACCCTGCAGACGGCCTGGAGCTCATGGATTCTGAGACGTATTATGAGGCGTCTTGGTCGTCTGCATTTTCTTTCCATTTTTTTTTTCGCATTATGGCTTCCATCATTCAGTGGACTTGCCGAGGTCTGCGACGCCACCTTGATGATCTGAAAGGCTTACTGTCTTCGCATACACCTGTGTGCGTGTGTCTCCAGGAGACAAAGACTCGCACGGCGGACACTCTTTCGCTGCGCCGATACTCTATTTTTCGTAAAGATCACCAGGACGGCGTTATCGCCTGCGGAGTGGCCGTCGTTGTTCCTCATGGTGTCCCTGTCACTGCGGTTGCCCTTCGGACGACTTTGCAGGCGGTGGCAGTGCGACTATCTGTGAACACTCTGCTCACGGTGTGTTCCATCTACATACCACCAACTGAAGCCTTTCGGATCTGGAAGATTTAGTTGACCAGCTGCCGCCTCCTTTCTTCATCTTAGGAGATTTCAATGCACACAGTCCGTTGTGGGGTTCTGCCACTCGTGACTCCCGGGGCCGTGTTGTTGAGTCCCTTCTCTCCAACACGTCCCTCTGTCTCCACAACACCGGGGCAGTCACTTACTTTCATGAACCCACCCGCTCGTACTCAGCCATTGATCTGTCCTTGAGTTCGCCATCTTTCTATCCTGACTAATCCTGGAGCGTGTCTGATGATCCCCTTGGCAGTGATCACTTTCCCATCTTTCTCCGTATAGCAGGAGACTGGTACCGTCATCCTACTCGCCCTGCTAGATGGGCTATCGATCGCGCCAAGTGGGACTCATTCACGGCTTCAGCGACCATTACTCCAGACATGGTGACCTCGGGTACGATCGATGAAGCTGTTGCGGCGGTTACGGATTGTTTTGTGCAAGCGGCAGACTTTACCATCTCTAAGCCTTCGACTAAACTTCCACGTTGTCCACGACCTTGGTGGAATTCCACTTGCAAGGCAGCTCGTCAGGCCCAACATCGGGCTTGGGGTAGGTTTCGTCGGTACCCCACCGACGCGAACCTACTTGCTTTCAAGAGAGCCAAATCTTACGCACGTTTGGTACGTCGTCGTAGCCAACGGGAATCTTGGATACGATACGTATCCGGGATTACCACCACTACCAGCTCTAAGATCGTTTGGGACAGGATCCGCAAGATTCGGGGTAAGTACCCTTCTGGGGAAATCTCCATTCTTGAGAGTGGTGGAGGAACGGTTGCTGACGCTCAGGGTATTGCTGACTGTCTGGGCGCCGCATTTTCTTCGGTGTCCAGCAGCCGCAATTACGCTGCTTCGTTCCGGCAGGTACAGCCGCGGCTTGAACGGTCCAAGGTTTCCTTTGGACCGTTTTCCGCTACCGATTATAACAGCCCGCTGACTGCCGTCGAACTGAAGATTGCCCTGCATCGGTCCGGCCGAACATCTGTCGGACCGGACAACATCCATTATGAAATGCTGAAGCACCTTTCTCCGTCCTCTCTTGAATGTCTGCTGGTCCTGTTTAACAGGATCTGGCACGAGCGTGACTTTCCCGAATCTTGGCGCACTGCCATTGTCGTTCCTGTTCTCAAACCTGGTAAAGATCCCGCTAACCCGTTGAACTACCGACCAATTGCTATGACGAGCTGCCTCTGCAAAGTTCTAGAGCGCATCATCAATTTTCGTTTCGTTTTTTATTTGGAATCACGTCACATTCTCTCACCTCATCAGAGTGGATTTCGGAAATTCCGATCCACCTCAGATCATCATCTACGCCTTGAGACGTCTGTCAGAGAGGCGTTTGTCCGGCGTCAGCACATTGTCTCCGTGTTCTTCGATATGGAGAAAGCTTACGACCGCACCTGGAGATACGGCATTCTCCGTGATCTGCACGAGTGCAGATTGCGGGGAAACCTACCATCTTTCATCGCCGGATTTCTCCAGGACCGGAGTTTCCGTGTGCGCGTCGGGTCGACCCTCTCTGCGTTATACCCACAAGAGCAGGGTGTCCCTCAAGGCTCCATTCTTTCTGTGTCATTGTTCATCCTTCGTGTTAATCATCTTTTCACCCTCCTTCCTCCGACGGTCCGTGGCACCATGTACGTGGATGATCTGCAGATCTCTTGCGCATCTGTCAACATGCGCACTATTGAGCGGCAGCTGCAGACGGCCATTAATAAGATCTCTACCTGGGCCTCCCACAATGGATTCGGCTTCTCGACCCAGAAGACCGTTTGCATGCATTTTTGCCGCAAACGGGGCCTTCACCTAGACCCCAGCCTCCGTCTGGGGTGTTCTACCATCAATGTAGTGTCAGAAGTCAAGTTCCTTGGGCTAACATTTGACCGAGCACTCACCTTCCGACCTCACATCCAGTCTTTAAAGGTGAGGTGCACGAAGTCATTGAGTATCCTCAAGGTCCTCTCTCGAACATCTTGGGGGGCTGACAGGTGCTCAATGCTTCGCATTTACCATTCTCTGATTCGGTCAAAGTTAGACTTCGGTTGCGTAACTTACGGTTCGGCACGTCCTTCCGTGTTGCGGCCTCTGGATCCTGTCCATCACCAGGCTCTGCGGCTATGCACTGGTGCTTTCCGTACCTCTCCCGTGCATAGCCTGTATGTCGAGGCCCATGAACCGCCGTTGTGCATCCGACGTAAGCAGCTGTCTCTTCAATTCTTCACCAAATTGAAGTCTCTTCCTGATCATCCACTGCATGGTTCTATTTTCCAACCGCAATGTGTCCGCCTATTCTCACACCGGCCTTCCGGTGTTCCGACGTTTGGGATTCGGTTGTCGAACTTGGTGCGCGATGCTGGTCTCGACCTGTCAAGGATAGGTTTGACCCGGTTCTACAATGAACCGCCTTGGCAGCCGGTTCAAGCTACGGCTGACCTTTCCCTTTGTGTGTGGCCAAAGTCTTCCACTCCTGCTCTGGTGTACCAGCAGCTCTTTGCCGAGAAACGGTCTCTCTTCCCGGATTTCGTGCCTGTATTTACTGACGGGTCGAAATCCGGTGAGGTTGTTGGATCCGCTTTCGTGCGTGGCGATGCCTCCCATGCTGAGAGGCTTCCACCGGAATCCACTGTCTTTTCGGCAGAGATGCGTGCGGTACACTTCGCTTTGTGTCACGTGCAGTCTAGATCTCATCGTCGCGCTATGATTTGCTCCGATTCCCTGTCCGTCATCCAAGTCCTATCTTCTCCAGAGGACACGGACTCACCGGTCACCCGTGATGTCCGTCGTCTTCTTGGAACTTTGGAAGGTGCTGGATTCCTGGTCCGATTCTGTTGGGTTCCTGGCCATGTTGGGATTCGGGGTAACGAGCTGGCAGATTTCTCTGCCAGGTCTGTTTCCTCCATGTCGCCAGCTCGGCTGCCACTGTCTTTCCGAGATTATCGGCTGTTGATCCGGAAATTTGTTATGGATGAGTGGCAGTCCCTGTGGTCTCAGCAAGGCAGCAATAAACTCTATGCCATCAAACCACAGATCGGACTTTGGATGTCTAGTTTGCGGAAGAACCGTCGTGAGGAAGTTGTTCTTTCACGTCTCCGCATTGGGCACTGTCGTTTTACTCACCGCTTTTTGCTGTGTGGCGAGAGTGTCCCGATGTGTGAGACATGCAACTGTCGTCTCACTGTCCTTCATGTTTTGTGTACTTGTGTTCGGTTTTGTGATCATCGTTTTCGTCATTTTCACTCTCATCTGTTGGACGAAGGAGCAGCTACGCTGCAAACTATCATTGGCGAAGCCAGCGACATGAAAGCAGTGTTTTCGTTTTTACAAGACATTGACTTTTTTAAACTTATCTAGCTTTTAACTTGTTCACTATCATATTTTATTTTTACTACATCAGCCTGTTTTTAACCTTGTGTACGTTTTTATTGCTTTAGTTTTGTTTTGATGTCTTTTGTTTGGCGCTCTTTGGCCAACCATGGCCCTTGCGCCATTAAACTCAATTAACCAACCAACCTATATAAACAATCACGTTAAAAATGAAATAAATGAAGTTCAATGCTTTTCTATTCAAGTAGATGACACCACAGACATAAATCAGACTTCTCAGTGCTCTTTAATAATAAGATTTGTTGATTCGGAAGGTGTATTGGCTGAGCGATTTTTGGGTTTCCACGACGTGAGTGGAGATCGAACATCAGAAGCTTTATACAAAATGCTAGACAAAATTTTGGAACAATTTGATTATCAACACAAATTAATAGGACAATGTTACGATTGGGCAAGTGTAATGTCTGGACACTTGAATGGGCTCCAGAAAAAATCAAGGATAAAGCTTCTCAAGCTGTTTTTGTTCATTGCTTAGCACATCGTTTGAACCTTGTATTACAGCAGAGTTTTTCTAAAATTTCAAAGTGTCGTATATTTTACGCAAGCCTCACTGGAATTCCTTTGTTTTTTCACCACTCAGTGAAGCGATTTTATACACTCACATCTACAACCGCAAGACGCATACCAACCATAGCAGAAACTCGATGGTCCTCCACTTCGGAGTTAGTAAGTGTAATTGTTGAAGATTGGGATTGAATTGAAGTATTCGAATTTCTGACAAATAGTGAGCAATCGGACAAAAAATCAATTCAACTTGCCAAGGGATTTTTAAACAATATGAACACTTTTGAATTTACATTTTTGGCAATAGTATTTAATGAAATTTTTGGCCCCACCGATCTATTATTCAAAATTTTGCAGAAAAAAATCCCTAGACATAAGCTACTGTGTAACTCAAATTAAAAAAACTCGTGAAATTTTGAGTCATAAAAGGAACAATGAAGTATTTGAAACACGGTTTGGAAAAGCTAGCAAAATCACAGAAATAAGCAGATCTAAACGGGAATATGCTGCTCTTACACAAACAGTTTTTCAAAATTATAAACAATTGTATTTTGAAATTTTAGACCACATTCTTATGGAAATGGATATAAGATTTCAAGACTGTGAAAAACTTCAATTTGTTTGCTTTGCGGACACAATCAAATTCTAGCAATTTAATTCAAGCTTTCCCTCTCGCGCTTTTGGAAATCTACAACATTTTTACGGAAAAATATTTACTAAACTCCAGCGCCTTAAAAATGAACTGAGTCTTGTATATGCCAACGAAAAATTAAGGAATATATCGACTCAAGAACTTCGAGTGCTTCATGAAGATAGACATTTTTACAGAAGCTTATAAATTGGTTGCCCTCATTTTAACCATTCCATCTACAAGTGTGTCAGTAAAAAAAGGTTTTCTTGTCTTAAAAGAATACAAACTTACTCAAACACTATTTCTCAAGACAAACTTGCTTTTTGGCAAATATTTCTATTCAGAAAGATATTTTATTGATGCTCACGAAAAAACAACCATTTTATGACAACATAATCGACAAATTTGCAGCTTTAAAAGAAAGAATAATTGATCTAATATACACTATCTACCAACAAGTAATTGGACACCTCTGCAATCGACGATATCTGCGGTCATGATACACGTCACGGCCGCCGCCATTAAATATCGTGTGGGAAACAACAACGCAACCAGTCGCATGCAAGATGCCACGCAGTTCAGAGCTCTGATTCCGAGAAAGGTGTAATCGTCGGGTATCACAGAAATGGCCGATCCATACGTGACATATCCAGCAAATTGAAGTACCCAAAATCGACAGTGGCCTACGTGATTGGCAAGTGGAAGATGAGAGGTGACTGTCGGAATGTGCCCCGACCCGGCAGACTAAAAAAACTGGGAGTTAGAGACCGACGGGTGATGGCCAGAGAAATTGGGAAGAACCGCACCAAAATCGATTGGCCACATCCGCGAGGAGTTTCAACAGGCATCCGGGAGTGTTCTTTCGATGAATACCATCCTTAAGGAAGCCCATCTGCTCGGTTATCATGGACCTGCTGCCGCCCACAAGCCTTTGATCACAAAGTCCAATAGCGCTGCTCGGCTAACGTGGTGCAAAGAACGTCGACAATTGACCATTGAACAGTGGAAACAGGTTCTCTGGAGCGATGAATCAAGGTTCACCCTCTACCGTTCGGATGGCAGGGTCTGGGTTTGGTGTCTGCCTGGAGTACGCCTCCTGCCGGAATGTATTGTGCCAACTGTGAAGTTCGGTGGCGGTGTAATTATGCTATGGGGGTGTTTCTCCTGGTATGGCACGGGACCCTTGGTCGCAATTCCTGGTAGACTCAACGCCGAGACCTACTGCACCATTTTGGATGACTGTGCGCTTCCTACGTTGTGGCAGTTTTACGTGGTGAACCCTTTCAGGATGACAATGCGACCGTCATGTTACGAGGTCCACCATGGCTTGGTAGGATGACAATGGGGTTAATCGAATGGACTGGCCTGCGCAGAGCCCGAACCTTAACTCTATTGAGCACCTCTGGGACGAGTTGGAGGGTCGACTTAAGGGGTGCCCCCACCGTCCGAAAGGAACTGACCTGTTTTATCCCAGCCGAGTGGAAGAAAATACCGCTAGCCATCGTACAACGCCTGGTTGAGAGTATGACCCTGATGGTCGCAGCTGTAATCGCCGCTCGTGGAGGCTCCACTAACTATTGAAGGTGAATAAACTTCGTTTTCCTTTGCTATCATGGGTGTCCAATTACTTATTGGTACATAGTGTACAAAAAATAGGTCAACCCTCATATAGTGATTTTCATTGAAGACAGTAGATATCTCTTCATATTGCTCTTGTAGCTCTTCACATTTCAACCAGGAGCCTCCACTGGTAGCAGGTGAAGTATATACCACCTACATGATCATTACTAATTTAATTTCTCTTAACTTCACAGCTTTTGCACCTTTATAGAAGAGGTGTCCAGTACTGAACAAGCTTTATTTACACTCAACTAAGACATATCCACACTCACAAAAATTCCAGGTACATTCAGCTCAATTTTTTTTTCATTTTTGCTGGTGAATTTTGACCAAACATTTTGTGCATAATGTTGTTCTTAGAATTAATCGGAGCTCTGAGCAGCATGTTCGCAGTTTAAATGACACTTCATGGATAGATACTTTGACTAATTTAGTGTGAGAACTAAAAGGGTTGGAGAGCAAGATTTCCATAGATATGGAAATATTTGTGCAAAAATTCTTTATGAAATGTGCAAACAGTTTTCACATTATTACAGCCATCTTTATCTGGCTATGTGCCTGCTGTGGAGGAAACTGGCAGGAAGGATGGTGTCGCAGTGGTCTGAGAGTTCATTCGAGTCCTAGCTGGTGTGTTTGTCTTGCGACACTAGCTTCCCTGAAACCAGTTGCCCCAGGTTACGGTCCTGCGATTGCTCATAGCACTTAGGGTTGCTCACAGTGGTTGCTAAACCCTAAAAAAAAATGGCGTCGCATGAACTTTAACGACGAATCTCTATTTTATTTTGAGGTTCAATGATCGCCAGATTAATGTATGGAGACTTTTTTTTTTTTTTTTTTTGATTGGAGGTTTCATGTCCACCGCGAGCAACTCAATGGGCTATAAGCAATCGCGCGTTCCTACTTTAGATCCACCGGTTCTAGGAAAGGGAGAGAACCAGTGCCATAAAACAAACACATCAAGGATTCGAACCCGGACTCCTTTCGGATGAATGATCAGAATTCATTGCTTAGACCACTGCACCAACGGGGCGGCTAACTTATGCAGACGACAGGGACTGTGGATCGGTTCAAGAGGAACTATCCAATGACATAGAATGCAAAGGTCATGGTCTGAGGAGCAATCAGCCATGACAATCGAACATCTCCAGTATTCCTCACAACAAGTTGATGGCAGGGCTGTATGTGAGAAATATTATGGATGCTCTTTCTTTCTTATCTCTTTCATAAAAGGGAAAGCATACGGCAACATTTTTCAGAAATGGAATGTGCATTCTCATGCTACATAGGAAACATCTACACGCTTGATCAGCGAATCTGTCGCCTATAGAACATCCGCCCTTAACCAGTGCATACAACGGTATCCCTGTGAGGCCAGGGGTGAGAAGCATAGTAGAAAGTGCCACAGAATACAGTCAGGCGTCTCTAGGATTCAATGCGATGCTCAAAGAATTTTAAACAAAAGTGGTTGTTCCTCCGACTGTGTGCCTTACTTTTAGGAAACAAAACTGTCCATTAGTTTTGTAAACTTAGAGCTGTTTTTGTCTCTCATACTGCTTCATTAATAAACAGTTGAATGTTCAACCCCTTCTTTCTGTTACAGATGCATTTTAACCATGAATTTTTATTTTTGGGGCTTTAACAACCACTGTGACCAATTCAATGGGCTGTAAGCGGTCGCTCTAATTTAGGGCCACTGGTTCCAGCCAGTGTTGTAACACAAAAACATCGTTCATGCCACACCGGGATTCAAACCCGGACAAATAGTGATAAGCCAGCGCCACCGCAGGGATGGTGCTCTTGAAATTCGAGTCTTCAGACCCAGCGCTGAAAGCAAAGGAAGTTTCTGCTACAGTTACTTTGCACAACTTCCTTCGATGAGAAAAAGTGCACGCTAATCGTGTTGTCCCAGTGACGTAGTGGTCTAAGCGCAGACTTCTGACCATTCGAGTGGGTTTAGGTTCGAATCCCAGTGAGGTATAAATGTTGAGTTTGTCTTACGGCACTGACTCTCTCCCTTGCCTGAACCCGTGAGCCTGAATTAAAAGTGGGCGACTGCTTATAGTCCACTGAGTTGCACACAATAGTTATTCAACATCCAAACGAAAAAAAACAAGGGTATTTGGGAGGGGGTACCGACTACCATGAGCAACTACCTGTGAGAATGTGGGTTCTGGCAGTCGCTAGTCCCCAATTCCAGGAAGAGCCAATGCTGTAGCATAAGCACACTACCTGTGCCTCATCCAGGACCTGAATTCACGCTCCTCGAAGAACAGTCAGCTTTTAGAGTACTGTGCCGACAGGGTAGCTGAGAATTAAGTCTTATTGTTTTAAAGAAACTTCAAATTTCACACAATGGATATAGCTTCTGGCCAAGGTGAAGAAAGGATGTACTTGCGCTGAGCTGGATTAAGTTGAAGCACATGACTAGCTCACTTTCCCAGGAGGAAAGGAATTGAATGCCAATGTCTGCCTCCCTAAATTTATGGACAATGGGTCAAACTGAAGCTATCTAGATATTGACCAGGCCTGGGGTAATGCTTTCTGATGTCACGACGGGCAGCCAATATCTCTCGGATCAGTTTACGCTATTGCTCTGCGTAAAGAAATGAGCCACGCATTGATCCGAGAGATTTTGGCCATTCGTTATAGCATCACAAAGTAATCGCCAAGCGCCGGAAGCCTTGCAGATAGTCGCAGCCTAACAGGGGAAGTAGTGAACAATGCAAATCAGGTTTTTTTTTCCAATATTTGTTGAAAACCTGTGGGAATATAGCTTGTCATACTTATGAATTATTAACACAGCAATCGGACATTCCTGAGTTGCGTGTATTTTTACTATTTCTCGCGTAAAATTACATCACCCTGGAGCGGGAATCGAACCCGCATTCCAATCGAGCATGCTAACCATTACACCACCCAAAATAACGTCTTAAGTATGAGTGATAAGAACCAGAATCGGAGACTACATCATCCTGGGTGGTGTAACAGTTAGCATGCTCGAACAGAAATCAGATGTGTGTTGGATTCCCACTCCAGGGCAATGTTTAAAGATTTCTGACATGATTGTTACGTGAGAAACAGCAAAATACACGCAACTCAGAGATGTCCGATTGCCGTGTTAATAATTCAGATGCATTTCCACGTATTATGTGAAGAATATTTCTTCCACACTATTTGTCATACTTAGTCTGGACCTCAATGCTCTTTGAAGTCTCCTCTGCTGTCTAAAACCCAAACAAGAGATTTGCTTTACAAGTTTTTGTTTCTATATTTAACGAGCAACTGTGTGGGCTATAAATAGTCTCTGTCCCTAAGCTAGGGCCACCGAGTCGAGGGGAGGGAGAGAGTTAGTGCCATAAAACAAACCCACCATCCATGCCTCATCCAAGGAGATTAGGAAGATAATATTTATTCTAACCTACTTGGCCTCACAAGGACACATGTTGGATGAACGGTCAGAAGTTAACGCTTAGGCCACTGGGGCTGAGGAAATTCTCTCAATGGGTTTAATAAGCTGAGCTGATCTGCTAAATCATAACATGCAGTGGTCAAATATGTAATAGTAAAAACTGAATTTTGAAAATAAGATTTTCTAGGCAAAAAAAAAAAATAAGATTTTCTAGGCAGCCCTGCTTGCAAAGGCTTAAACTTCTGGGGATGAGTCCAAGTTCGAGTCTCTGATAAGGCACGAGTGCCATTTTTTCGGAATTTAAATCGCCCATCTCTAATTTAGGGCCACTAGTTTTAAGAAAGGAATAAATCCAGCTCCACAAGACCAGCACACTGGGACTCAAATCCAGGCACAACTCACAAAAGATCCAAAGTCAACATTTCAATTCGTTCAGCCATTGGGACGGTGGCGCTGTTTCAGTTCCTTTCTTTAAGTCAATGCCCTTGAAAGAACTAAGGGTGACTCCTTATATAGAGTTCATGTAATACAACTTGCTAAAAAATTAATGACTTTTCTAGGACTCTTCAAGCACTTTTTCTCCAGGATTCCTTAAATATATTTTTGGCTTAGCATAACTAACAGAAAATGTCCCATTTCATAAACTGTTCGGAATCTGGTGTATTTACATTTAATAAAATGTTTTTCTTCAGCATTGTATTCGTAAATACCAACATTACGAGGTGTCCAACAGTAGTTAACATCTTGAATCAACTGATGGCATGGAATTTTTCAGTTACAAACTAATGTTACTAATTTTAGTATGTGAGGCAGCAATAAACATTTTGCTGTTAAAAGTTGAACTCAGATACATAACTTGAAATGCCTCAGTCACACACAAGTGATTGCTGTTTTAGTGGTATATTTAGGATTCACCTGAAAGTCAACATTGTATCGCTTATCTAGCAGACTTTTTCCAAAATTTCTTTTTTGTATAGGGTGTGTGCAAAAGTTCTACTCGTTTTTTTAGTAAAGAAGAAAAATATATTTTTGAGTAAACATCTTTAATGTTTTACATAATTGCCATTATATCTATGATCACTTGCCACCTTTCTGGTAGTGATTGAATTTATCTTCTGTAAAACTCCGTTTTGGAGTCAAAAAAACTCTTGTAATGGGGTTTCGTCTTTTTTTTTTTTTTTTTTTTTTTTTTTTGGAGGTTAAACGACCGCCATTAGCAATGCATTGGGCTACAAGCAGTTGCCCATTCCTAATTTAGGACAACTGGTTCCAGGGAAGGGTGAGAGCCAGTGCTGTAAGACAAACATAACATCCATGTCTCACCGGGATTCAAAATCAGACCCATCTTGGACGAATAATCAGAAGCCATCGTTTAGACCACTGTGCCATCGGAGCAACATGTTTTTCCAATATTGTTCTGAAGAGATAAAAAAAAAAAAAGTGGTAGTCCGTAGATGCAAGGTCTTGGGAATATGAGGTAATGCTTCCCATCCAATATCCAGTAATTTCATCTGAGTGGCTAAAGCTGTGTGGGGTCATGTTGCAAGATGACACCTTTGCAATTAACCAGTGCTGGATGCTTACATTTTAATTTTTTTTGCAGCCTTTCCAACTGTTGGCAGTACAGGTCAGCATTTATCGTTTGGTTAGGGGCAAGTGGCTTATCACCTCGACATCCCATAATACACTTAAGAAGACCTTTCTCGGATTCTCTTCCTCTGAAATCGATGGAGCATGCTCTTCAACTCTGTATAGTCCTTTGATGCCTTACATTTCTACAAAGAATACACTCTTTATCACCATCACCAGCAACTAATTCTAAGAAAGGCTCATTTCTGTGATGTGCAAGCAAAGGAAAAACAGGTGGGCATTCTGTCTGATTGATTGCTGTGGATAAGTCATGTGGTACCCACTGGTTAAACTTTGTGATAAACCCAAGTGCATTAATCCTATCTGGCTAAACTTTGTGATAAACCCAAGCACATTAATCCTATCTGGTTAAACTTTGTGATAAAGCCAAGCACATGAATCCTATCTATTGTTGTTCTGTGGGAAGAAAACCTTTCTGATAATTCTTCAATGGTTAGATGTTGGTCGTTTCATATGGCTTGGTTGAGCTCCTTTTCAGAAACCTCTGATGGGCGTCCAAAACGTGGTTGATTAATGCAGCTTGTGTCTCCACGAAATTTCCAGAACCAACAGTGACGTGCTTTCGTCTGCAGGATTCTCACTATCCACCTCACAGGTGTTGCGGCAGGCTTTAGTTGCATTGTTGCCTTTGTCAAACTCGTAAAGCAAACACTGCCTAACATGATCCTTATTGCTTCACATGTCAACCCTTGTGCGACTTGTTTACGAATGAGGAGGCACCTGCATACTTGGTGCTGTTTTATAGCCTACTCCTCAAAGTGTTTTGGGCCATCACATGAGCCATCTGTAGTAGCACTTGTAATTTAAATTTTCTTAGAATTTAAAACGAGTAGAACTTTTGCACACGTCTAGTACTCATACATTTCATATGTGATTTAATAATCATTCTCATTTTCAACACAAAAAATGGCTTCGAAACTATGACATTTATTCACTTAAATCCTGTTGATATTTTTTGGAAGCCACGCGAGTCAAATGGCAGATCTCTTGTTAGTTACAATTTCTTAGCTATAGCAGTGTTTCACAGCTATTGCTTCCAAATGCCACATCACAGTGTTAGCATCATCACATGTAAAATAGTTTTCCTAGAGAATATCCCTTTTTACAAATTCACAATTTAAACTTCCATAGAGTACTGTGCTAAAACAATTGGATTTCCTCCATAATTCATTGTCATTCCCCACCACAAATTTACACATGGTGGCAACAGAGCTAATCCCAATTTTCAAATCTGTTACCCAATTAATGTACTGAAAAAAGAAGTTAACACAGCAAAAATCATTAGCTTTTCCTAATTCCATGAAAATTAAATAATATTACGAACTACATGGTCAAGTCACATTATTGTGACCCCAGCTAATATCCAGAGTAACCATTGTGTGCAGCACAGACAGCAGCTACATGGGCTGGGAGTAACTCAGAAAGGTGCTCACATGTATGTGAAGCCATGCTGACTGCAGTGCATCTAACAGCTACTGGAGGATCCATACAGTGAACAACATGATCGAGGTGCTCAATTGGGTTTAAGTCTGGGGAATTAGGGATCCAGGGAAGTACTTTGAAGTCTTCATCGTGCTCTTCCAACCACTGACATTTCTAGCTGTGTGACACGTCGCATTGTCGTGCTGGAAGATCCCATCTGCCCAAGGGAAGACAATCGGCATGTATGGATGAACACTGTCTGTAAGGATGGATTCATAATGAATTTGGTCCATAGTACCTTCCACAGGGATAAGTGGACCCAGGGAATGCCACGAAAACATTCCCCAGCCATAAAGCTGTCCCCACCATCTTGTGTTCTTCCAGCAGTGGTTGAAGAGTGTTTGTTCTCCGATGTTTCTCACCTTATACGCCAACGTCCATCCGTTCGATGAAGCAGAAAACGTGACTCATCGGAGAAGGCAATCCTTTGCCAATCAGTGGAGGTCCAATTTCGATACTGCCATGCAAATTTCAGCTTTTTCTGCTGATGCACCTTCATTAGCATAGGTGCAGTGACCATCCGTCTGCATCGGAGCCCCATACGCAGCAGGGTTCACTGAACTGTCATTTTAGACGCACTTCTGGTAGCCCCCCTTCCGCTCCGGTTCATTCAGCCTGCGAGTTGCTCCACTGTAGCATGTCGATCAGCCCTCATGCACGTTCACAGCCGACATTCTCCTCTCACATCAATGGCACATGGTGCTCCGCAGTTTCCACATCGCTTATTCGCAATGGTGCTGTTTCTCCAATCACGATACACTTTAACCACAGCAGCACGTGAACAGTTCACACACTGCGCTGTTTCAGAAATACCGCCACCCTTGGCCCGATAGCCGATAATCATCCCTTTTTGCAAATCTTGATTAATTACTCCTTCTATACACAACAGCAACAAGTGATATGTTTTAAGAATGCCTACAGCACACCTTATATACCCTCCAAGCCAGCTCACGACACGTGCCTTCTTTCATTGGCTACCACTGTTGACGACAAAAGTAGGAGGTGGTCACAATAATGTGACTCTACTGTGTACTTCAGTGACATAATCCTGATGATTAACTAGGTTCTAGTTCAAAAATCTGATTGCTAAATATAAACAAATTACTTCTATAAAACCCATAATTTCAATTCTTTCACTGTAAGCCACAGGTAAAATAGTTTGTGTCTGATTTACCAAAGAGCAATACACTTCCCTTTTATTTTTAATTAGTGAGCTTCACGTTGGCATCCAGGAATAATGTTATACTCTGCCGTAACAGAAAAGATCTGAAGAATAGTAAAGATAGAAATGTTGAGGCTCTAGTGTAGAAACATGAAATGATCCCTAGCTGTTCCACAGAATTACCTTAGAGTTCTGTCTAGGTGCATATATCACAAATCTCATTTTACATACTATACCAGTAGTTCATCCCGCAAACGAAATTTTTGTGATGGATTTAATTGAAAAATTATCATTTACTGCTTATAATGATGGAATTAATCACCGTATTCTCATTTTACTGCCTTACATTCTGCAACTGTATTGCAGCACATTATACAATACAGATTGCAGAATATAAAGTTGTCTACCCACCGATATTCAGATCAACACTAGAAAGAATCTCCTTGTTTCCTCAACACTAAATGAAACATGGATATTTATTAACAATATGGCAGCTGATACTGTAGTTCACTATATAGTGGTATGCAAATAACTGACAGGATAGAGCACGAGTACTAAGCATTGTCCCTATCAGTTGGCAAGATTAAAAAGTGCAGCAATGCGTATAAGGAGCCTTATCATAGAATATGGTGCAAGTGATAGAAACAGAGAAGGCAGGAAGGAGATACATTCTTGGAGTTATTTTTATTGTACTAAAAATATCTGATTCAACCTGACGATGATATTGTTCAATAAGTGCAAAAATACTTGATAATTATATTACCACTGGCTTATTGTGGAATAAATTTTGTGATTCATCTTTGAGAATGTCACACAAAAGTCATTCTGCAACCAGACAAAAATTGTAAGATTATCTCTCATATAACAACTAATATTCATTCAAAAATGCAAGGTGGGAAGTTCATTGATACAGGGATTATTCGACTGAGTGGGGAATGCAGGGGGACTTACCAGGTGAAGATTTGGTGACCAGGGAAAGGGGGATTTATTTAATGGGGATTGGGTGGGGGGAGACAATTCATAATAACATATTTCCCTTGCTATGCTGCCAATTAAATATCAAGTTAGATATTTAATTTAGTTAACATGTTATATCTTAGATATGTTACTCTACCTTACTTTCGGTTTTTCTATTCTTTCTCATGTTTTCTTCTTCGACTTTTTTGTTGTTATATGAATGCACTTGGCTTGACTTACACTGAAATGCCAGAAAAACTGGTACAGACAAGCTTATGCAAAATACATAGCAATGTCACCTATGCGGGTACTTGGTTGTGTCCGCCAGTGCGTATATAAAGCGATAGACATCCTTGCCAGCTGTCAGAGCTGCTTTCGGCATGAGAATGACAAGTAGTAATGATTTAAGCGATTTTCAAAGCGGTATCATAGTTGGCGATCGTGAGATAGGCCATAGTATTTCGGAGGTAGAAACGAAGTTTGGATTTTCACTGACTACCATTGCAAGGGTGTACTGTGACTACAAGAAATTCCAGCAAAACCTCCAACCTACGATACCAGTGTGGCTGTAAAAAGACATTGGGTAACCAACTCGAGTCCCCTTGATGGGTGCACAACACAGAGCTATGCGCCTCGCTTGGGCATGGCAACACCGCCACTGGACGACTGAAAACAAGTAGCCTGGTCTGACCAGTCACGTTTCCAACTGCATCGGGCTGATAGAAGGATTAGTGTGTGGCGCAAACCCCATGAAGCCCGCCTGTCAACAGGGAACTGTACCGGCTGGTGGGGGGTCCGTAATGGTATGGGGTGTGTTTAGCTAGACTTCACTAGGACCCCTGGTACGTCTACAAACGTCTGTGACTGGCCAACGCTATGTGCGCATCCTTTCTGACAAGGTACACCCGTTCATGTCCTGCATTCATGCTGATGGGTTGGGCCTGTTCCAATAGGACAATGCACCTCCACACATGTGCCTGTTCCAATAGGACAATGCACCGCCACATTATGATTAGAAGAGCATTCACCTGAGTATGGGTGTTGCCATTCCCACCCAAGTCCCCAGATATGAACATGATAGAACACATTTGGGATGCCATGCAACGCGCTATCGAACACAGGAATCCGAGACCTCGGAAAACACCCAAACTGTGGAACGCTCTGCAGGAAGTATGGTGTGCATTGCCTACAGCATATTTCCAGAAGCTAGTGGAGTCCATGCCCCGTCGTATTTCTGCAGTCCTGCGCTCCCATGGGAGACCTACCAAGTATTAGGCTGGTGTACCAGTTTTTCTGGCACTTCAGTGTATACCTAGGGAGATCAAGGCTAAGTCAGGTCTCTTCAAGGCCTTTTCCTTGTTCTTCCCTGCTGTTATTTGCATGTTTACGCACAACTGTTCAGAATGATTAACTTTAATATGTAATAGCAAGACCAATATATGAAATGAAATGAAAAATAAAATATTATTGTCAATTTTTCATTGTTACCTTTCATCCTTCCCATAGCTTATTGTACCCAGCAACGGGCTTTTCAAGGGGCTGAGCCCTAGTGCAACTGCACCACCTCACCTCATGGTAGGTACACCACCGAGTCTGAGTAACACCTGTGAAGATCTTAACAATGCCTCATGGCACAAATGGTTATAGTTTTGAATTGACGCTTTTGGCTTTGGTTATTTTGGTATGTTTATTACAACTACTCAGCAACATTTATGTTATAGTGTGGATTCCTTTATAAAATGTCAGAAATTAGGAAATGTCAGCATTATACTACTAAATAAATACTAAGTAGGAGTCATACTACTGCAAGCTAAAATTATTAAAATCTAAAAGGTGATGCACTCTACACCGAAAGAGTTGAAAATACTCACAAGCTTACCCAATATTAAATTGGTTGTTACACAGGCATACCTAGCATTATATGATTAAAAAACAGTTTGCCTCTTTACATTTGTGCTATGATATAGTAGTTTTCACCATTATGAAGTCCTACAAATACGCCATTTAGATAAAAACGTTCACGTACCTCCGCATATGCAAATACATCAGCATTGTACATGTACAGGGTGTGTTGGGTGCTGTGTATAAAGGGAAGCATTAGCACACCTGTCAGACTACATTGGAAGCAAGCATGCCATGCAGTGACGAACTGGTGGACTCGGATGGTTTGATGCTACCAGAACAACAAGCAGTCAGTGTGTAGCATTGTTACTCTTTTGAGAATCCACAAATCCATTGTCATTGAAGGAGATAGTGCCACTGTATTAATGAAGCCATATTCAGGGAGGATAAACAAACTAAGTGATCGTGTCACATGAAGCTTACCGCAGAATATGAATGCAAGTGTATCCTCTGGCACAGACTGGAACAGCTATTTTCACCAGAACAGTCCATCAGAAACTGCATGTGCATGGTTACCATACCATGCAAAGATCAGCTGCATGCAAGCCTTACCTCACTCTAGGCAATGCCAGATGATAACTACAGCAGTGCATTGCTTGCCATTTGTGGATAACAGAAGGTCATGTGAACTGATTAATCGTGCTACTTTCATTTGGATGGCCATATTTGGATGTGATATTTGCCAGGGGTAAAGCTGTCAGGTGGAGTGCTTTATCCCTACAGTCAAGTTTTGAGGGCGATATGTGATAGTTGGGGGAAATGCCTCAGTACTTTAGTTTGGGTATTCTTCAGCCGAACGGCTGCCAGGCATGAAGATATTCTGAACAATTCCAAATTGCCTATGTTGCAGCTGTACTTCAGCATCAGTGCCTATTTCATCAAGGTTGAGCATCTTGCCTCACTGCAAGGTCTGTCCAGACCTGGTTTGAGGAGAACATCACACAAGTGCTGAATTAGCTAGCCAATAATCCTAGTCTAATTCCAATAGAACATATGTGAGACAAGATGAAATGCTGAATCTAATCTTGGCCAGTAAGACCTCCTCTACGGCAACTTTGCAGTAGGAATGGTGAAAAATTTTGGTACAGACTTGCTAGCATCACGTGGAAAGCATGACTAGAAGGGTTTCTGCAGTCATAATGACCAAAGATGGGCTGACTAGTACTGATTTTGACTAATAAATGCTCTTGTTTCTGCTCAATCTTAATGTCTGAATACTTTTGTCCACACAGTAGATTTCAAATAAAAGTATACAGGAAGTACATATTTCTGAAGAACGCACAACACGGTCCATAGTGTAAAATCCACACATCCACAATTTATCTAAATTCCACACATTTTCTTCCTCTTTATGTGATTGATGCAGCTGCTATAATGTAAAGTTGTCACATAAGTAAAACCTTGACCAGTCAGTTTTTCAACTCCTCCCACTTTGAAAGTGCAATTTTGTGTGACTACAAATCCTTTGACCTAACTCCATACCTTCTCAATTGGATTCAACTCTCAGTGATATGAAGGCAAGCAAATAATTTTATGTCCATGCATATGATGAGTACTGTCAATGCAATATACTTTGAACTGATTACAGACATTTGAAACAAATTTCACCTGCTCAGGTTTTAACATGTCTGTATCCCATGGAGCTTGTTTTCTTGTCGACTACTCCTGTGTGTGGAATTTTTTCATTGGCTTTGTTGATATATTTTCAATGTGGACACTGTGATATGGTGCATTATTTAAATGATAATGCAATTTGGCAACACTTTTTTGACGAACCAGTTTTCATCCCACTATACTAGTCTCCTCGCTTTTTTTTTTTAAGGAAAATTTCAAATGCATTTTCCAGAAATCCTTTATCACTACTGACAAATAATAATCAGTTTGGGGTCATTTCCAAGGGAAAATTTCTGATGGCTGGATTTAATAGTTTGAGTCACGTCAACCTATATTCTTCATATGTCCAAAATTTACCCATGCTTCACCATCATAATAAATTGGCCTACCGACAATGAATTTCTCTTAAATACATCTCGTGCTCAATCAACATTTCAATCTATTTCTGCTGGCTGTACTTAAATCTCAAGTCCTCCACCAGCTTGTACCGTTTCCAGAAAATAATATGTCAATTACTCTCAAGGTACAGGCAGATTGACCACTGGGAAAAAAAGTAAATACCAGGTAATGAATACCTGGCATACACATTTATAAGGTCAGTCTACCAGGAAAATATAAATTCAATGTTGAGAATTGTATTTAGGGCGAGACGCCGTAAACTTATACCACATACCTAACTCTTCTTCCATCGCGTATGTCCTATCTTTTTGCTTTCATGTCCTTTAAAAAGTTGGCAAAAATGTATGGTTGTATGCACTGAAATATGCTTGGTTTATAGTTGTTGACATTCTCCCTGTGAAGGAATGGTTCATTACTTCGAGTGTTGGTGTTAAACCTAATATTCTAAAACAAAGTTAAAATGAATGAAACTTTAAGACATGGTGTTTTTGACAAGAAATTTTTTTAGAGTAAAACTGACTTACTACAAAGATTATTAGATGAAATTAAAATAATCCAAGAAAACATAATGCTGTTTCTCTGGATAGGTATTTGATGCTTGTTTGACACAAGGCTGCTGCGCATTTGGAGGAAGAACATAGTTGTTTCTTTAATTGTTTTCATTTCATTTATTTTAACTACTTTTAGGGATTTTTGTTTCAACTCATGTGTACTCTAAAATACTCTGGTCATCAACATCACATCTTCTTAAAAGTTGTACTTTTTTTCATTTCAACTTCATTTAATCCACTTCGTTTTGTAATATTGGGCAACGAACACATGAAGTAACAAATCATTGAACCATTCAACAGGTGAAAATCAAGCAAACTGTACTAGTATTATATATCAACCACCTATGTATTCATATTTATAAGACACAAGAACAAAAAATGGGAGATACACAACATAAAAAGTCTTAAAAATATGTTAGGTAGGTGATATGACCTTAGCATGTCCCAACCCTAAATATACTTTTTAGGTATTTGGATTACATTAAAGAATAAAACCTGTTTGTCCTTATTTTCGAAAGAAACTATTTGTAAACTCAATACTGATCAACAGAATTAAGATTTAGGCTTCATACAAGGTGAAGAGCCACAGCAAGATAATGATTTAATTAACCAAGGTAAATAGAAACTTCATGGCCAGGAAAGTTCAGTATTCCAAATCAAAGAAAGAGTTCTAGAGTACAAGCAGTTACAGCAGGAATTCTAGCTTATGTGTTGACCAAATGGTTTACCTCACCTGTTTTGCAAAATTTAGCTTCTCGACCTATTGGGTCAACAAATGTGAAAGGGAATCCAATCTACATCATGCGAAATGAATTAACTAAGACTGATTTCCTTAGTTGGTGGGAAGTTGATTTGTCAGCAGAACTGTTTTTTTTGACATAACAAAGATTAGCACATGGGAAATTAGACTGAAAGGAATCGTTACACACAAAATTTGTAACAGATGTCATCGTTGTGACCCCTCAACTTAAAAATTGGGGGTTGGTAACTAGTTGTTTGCCTTTTAAATGTTAAAAAGTGTGACATATAGCCAAGGGAACAATGCTATGCAATAGCGAGCATTGCTATGACTGCTTCCATACACAATAGCATGCAGTCATCTGATGATGGTTTTCATCATTAGATAACTGCATGAGGTGCTTTGAAAGACATGTTTTTTTTTTTTCATCCGCATTAGGTACACCTTGTAGTTTTGGATGTATTAGGCATTAAGTTATGGCAATTGAAAAGGAGCACTTTTGGAGAATGCCCCCCCCCCTTTTTTTTTTTTGGTCATGCTACATCTATGTATGTCATGGTGAAGCATGTTATGTAATTACGGTAGATATGCAACAACATACATAGTGGGTGTTTGTGTTTTTGTTCAAAGGCCTGCAAACTTCTTAGTGTTGGTTTGTCACACAGGATTTAATATCACTATAAAATTAATTTGGACGATAATGGGCCACAATTTCAAATTTACTTTTGTTGAGCAATTTCATCACTAAGTAAACCACAGGAGTTGATGAAATGCACCAAATTGGAATGCTGCAAACTTGTCATGATTCAAACACCTTTATTCAGCCTAAGATCTTGGCAGTGCCTGAAGTATACCAATATCTTTCTTTACTTCATCAAGGCACATATTTATGGAGTTGGAGCAATATTATACACAGGTAATTAATGTGCAGCCTTGTGAAATGTATGGTTTCAGAGGATGCAGGAACAGTCTTACTGTCTCAGTTAACGAAGTGTTATCCTTTCACAGCTGCAAAATCATCACCCGAATCAATGGAGATAGTAACAAGGATATTCCCCTATACAGTTTTTAAAGATTGCACTGCATACTTTCAATTGGTGATGGACAATTTATATTACACTGCCATGAAAACCTCTAATGAAATAATATATTCTTTAGAGACTACATCTAGAAGAAACCAACAGTTTGGCATAAAGGTTTCTGTTAGGAAGCTCATATCTAAACAGCTCCAAAAAATAAAATAAAAAAAGTGCAAGGGCCTTGGTGCCATGAATTTAATAAAATAAAAAAAATAGTCATTAACAAAGATTTCTTTGATGACTTATTAACAATATTTTAAGAAATGGTTGCAAGACAATTTTGAACAACAGATGATTGTGAAATTTTTTAAAACATGGAAAACAACGATAAACACACACAGTTTATAGAAAATATCCTGTATAAAGAATAAATGTTATCCTAAGCATTTCATTGTTATCATTATACACTATTTTTTCCTTTAATAATTGGCAGTTCTGAATGCAGCAAATGCATAGCGTATAGCTTAGACTGTGTTAAATAGAACTAGAAATATGAAAAGGTAGCATTACATTTTGAATTTATGGGAATTTTGTAATGACGTTGAATTGTGTTAGCACCACTAACATGAGATAAGCATGTCCTTGCAGTGCATCAACAAACTGACACACACACACACACACACACACACACACAAAGCAATTTTTACCAGCACGTGAAAATGTTTAAGTTTATACTTTAATTTTAAAAAGTCTGCTGATAAAGTTAAACTGATTTGCCTTGGAAAGCCTTTTTTAAGAATACTTTCTTTTCAAAAGAATGCATAGTTTTACCATCAGGGGCATAGATGCATATTTTATTATTATCAATATCTGTGCTTCTAAGAGTTTGATTTGAAAAATTGTTTGTTGGAGAGCTTTCCCAGTGCGAAATGTGTGAAAGCTGCATAAGTTCACATTCTCGTTTACAGCATACGTGCGACTAAAAACCTGATTGGAAAATTCTTTTTCGATTTCAAAACTATTTTTTCAAAAACTCTTTGTGTGAATTTCCTTCTGAAAAAATAATGAACAATTTTGCCACTAGGGGCACCAATGTTTCTGTTTTTCTCAATATCTCTGCTCCTAAATAAGTGTTTTATAAATTTCTTTCAGCATAGGATGCCATTTACCTTGTGAAACATGTATTTGAGGAGTTTTATACAGCCCTGGAAAAAAACATAAGGTCGCACACAAAACAGTTGATTACATAAGCACTACAATTCTAGAGGTCCTAAAATTTAGCACAGTATCAAAGCAATGTATAATCGGAGTACAGACAAAATATTTATGCGAATCAATTCCACTTAGTAGTTCTAATTCTGACTATTATATAGCTCTAATTATTGTACTATTCTCTTTTACGTGCGATATTTCAAAGTAACTTGTACAGAAAACTAGCGGGTAATGCTTACCTTGGCATTCCTTTCTAGCGACGGGGACATTTCACGCACGTGTTTTCCGGTCTTTGTTGAGGTTATTGTCCTAAAGTCCGTTGTATGCGATGACTGGCTTTACTTCTCACACTTTTCGCTGGGTATACTCATTGGATCTTTGCTTTAGGATTCAAACATCAATTTTTACCGTTCTTTATACTTGAAATTTTCGCCCATACCCTGGGCATCTTCAGGAGCGTGGCGACTTTACCACCGATGTTCGTGGTTAACTTCACGCTAATGGAGTCCGATACTCCTTGTTGCCATTCGTCGGAAAAACTTTCCTGGATATATTTCGTTATCAAGCCCGGCTGGCGCCATCTATGTTTCGTTAAGAACACTTTTTTTTTTAATTTTTTTAATTTCTTCTCCTATCCTGGTTTTCTTGTCTTTTTTGCCTGTTTTTCTTTTGTTGTTGTTTTTCTTGTCTTATTAGTTCTTTCCACAGGCCCGATAATGTGCTAGGGTCGTTCTGGTTACATACCCTTGCTTTATTTTTGTAGATTAATATTGCTTCTTCCCTCCTCATTTGCCTTTCCGATTTTTTATTCTTTTTTTAGCATTTTAATTTCATCGAACTTTGGGAATGTCCGGTTTTCCAAGCAGAATTGCACTAAAGCCGTTTTGGCTTCTTTTTTGCCAGTTAGATATGTGTTGTTTAAGTCTTTTTTTTAATCTGTTTTTCGTACTTCCAATGTACGATATTGGGGGTATGTGTGCTATTGGAATTTTGTAGGTTCCTGATTCTTCTAGCATTTTTTCCTCTGTTTTTTTGTTGACAGTCATACTTTTCACGGTGTGCACTGAGCTTCCTAGTTGTAAGTCATATTTAGCACAGTGCCTATTGATTTCTTTACTCACTCCTTCCAGGTATGGGAAAGCTCTAATGTATTTCAATTTTTTATTTCTCATCTTCCTTTGGTTGTGCACTTCTTGGCCTTCTTTACTCTGAGTCATATGCTTTTTACTCTCATGTATCCATTTATTAATTAGCTTGCTCGGGTACCCATACTCTTGTGATATTTTCGAGATAAACTCTAGCTCTTGATTTTTTAGCCTGTTGTTAGATGTGTGTGTGTACGCTCACCATATCAAGTTTACTATGCTGTTTTTTTTATGTATCACTGGATGGTGCGACGAGTATGGTACCAGTACAGGTATGTAAGTTGCTTTTCTGAACACGGAGTATTCAAAAATATTTTTGTTTTTCTTTAGTTGAATGTCCAGGAAGGATAGGCAATTATCCTCTTCAAACTCAATAGTTAGCTCTATGGTGTTACAGATTTTGCTAAACTGCTGTGCTAGATCTTGTAGCTCGGCTTTGTTAAGTTTAGACATTATAATAATGTCGTCTACATCATCATCATCATCATTGTCAACCATTATCAATCCACTGCTGGACGAAGGTCTCCCCAAGTTTCCTCCACAACGGTCTGTCTTGTGCCAGTCTCCTCCATGTCACTCCCGCATATTTACGAATTTCATCCACCCATCTCCCATGTGGTCTTTTTCTGGGTCTTTTCCTGTCCCTTGGAATCCAATCTAAAATTTCGGCTGTCCATCTATGGTCTGTCCTTCTGGCAGTATGTCCAGCCCATTGCCATTTCAGGGATTTAAGTCTGATCATGATGTCTTCCACTCTCGTCATTTTTCGGATCCACAAGTTCCTCTTCTTATCTCTCCTGGTTATACCAAGCATGCACCTCTCCATGCTTCTTTGAGTTGTCTGCAGCCTTTGTATGTCTCTTTTAGTTAAGGTCCACGTCTCTGCACCATACGTAAGCACTGGAAGGATGCATTGATCAAACACTTTTCTTTTAAGACATAATGGCATATTGCTCTTGAAAATTATGCTGTTTCTTCCAAAAGCTCTCCAGGCAAGTTTTGTACGCCGATTAATTTCTTCATCAATGTGACCCTCACTTGATATCTGCTGTCCAAGATAAACATACGTATCTGTTATCTCCAGTTTTTCTCCATCAATCGATAAATCTTCATTTCTTGTAAAAGCATTGAACATCACTTTTGTCTTCTGAAAGTTCATTTTTAATCCCACTTCTTTACTCTTGTCAGCAAGTTCCTGGATCATACTCTGCAGCTCTGATGGGGTAGTTGCAAAAATGACTACGTCATCAGCAAAACGAAGGTGGGTTAGATAATCTCCATTAATCTTTATCCCTTTGTTTTCCCAGTTCAGTGATTGAAAGACATTTTCCAATGTGGCATTAAAGAGCTTCGGAGATATGGTGTCACCTTGTCTCACTCCCTTTCCAATTTTTATGTGTGTTGTATTTTCAAACAGCCGAATCTTTGCACTTGCATTTTCATAGATGTTATTAATAATATTAATGAATGCATCTTCAATACCGCAGGATTTCAGAGCCGTGGCAACTGCTGATGGTTTCACCGAATCAAAGGCTTTTTCATAATCGATAAAAGCCATGCACAATGGAAGTTCATATTCCCTCGCTCTTTCAATTAGTTCTCTCAGTACGTGGATATGATCTATTGTGCTGTAGCCACTCCTGAATCCAGCTTGTTCTCTCGGTTGAGCCATGTCCAGTGTTACCTTCAAGCGGTGTGAAAGAACTTTAGTGAAGATTTTATAAACCACTGATAGGAGGCTGATAGGTCTGTAGTTCCTGAGATCCTCAATGTCACCTTTTTTATGTAGCAGGATCATTGTAGCATTGTTCCAATCCTCAGGAATCTTCCCTTCATTAAGGCATCGAGTGAAAATTTGGGCGAGTACTGTTTCAATTTCTCCACTTGCTTCTTGTATGATGTCTATAGTAATTCCATCTTCTCCTGGAGCTTTCCCCCGCTTCATGTTCTTGATTGCATGAGCAACTTCTGCTGGGAGGACTGGAAGAACTCTGGTACCTTTCATGATGTCTGGAGTACATGTATCATCCCTTTCATATAATTTGGAGTAGAAATCTTTCACTCTTGTCAAAATTTCGCCTCTATTTCTTGTTATAGAACCATCTTCTTTTCTCAGAGCCATAATCTGTTTTCTTCCCTTACTGAGATGTCCCTTTGCTATCTTTAGGCTTTGGTTGTTTTCAATTGCTTTCCTCACTAGCTCACAGTTGAATTTCCTTACGTCTTCAGTGATACTTTTTCGTGCTGTCTTGCATAGCTCTATATATTCCACTTTGGAAGTCACATCTTCTTTAGTTGTCCTCATCTCTCTTCTTTTTTGCATCAACATTTTGGTTTTTCCTGATAATTTGTTTACATACAACTTGTTATACAAATTTTGAAGATGACAATCCGTTTTTTGGCGTAAATGTGACAAGGATGGTAAGTCAGATAATATTTGAAAACTTGAAAATTTTCATCGTCCTGGAGCGGGACTCGAACCCGCGTCTCCCAGAAAACGCCTAGGTATGCTAACCACTACACCACCCAGAACGACCAAGTTTCAAGTTTCCGATCAATTTGAATTTAACCATCACAGGATTCGCTAGTCGAAGCAACCGGCATTCATGTTTAGCGAATCTGGAGGTTAAGAATCCTATCCCGTGATTGCCCGGAGAAGCAGATAAATCATGAAAGAAATACGGGATTACGCCATATTATACAAATTTTGAAGATGACAATCCGTTTTTTGGCGTAAATGTGACAAGGATGGTAAGTCAGATAATATTTGAAAACTTGAAAATTTTCATCGTCCTGGAGCGGGACTCGAACCCGCGTCTCCCAGAAAACGCCTAGGTATGCTAACCACTACACCACCCAGAACGACCAAGTTTCAAGTTTCCGATCAATTTGAATTTAACCATCACAGGATTCGCTAGTCGAAGCAACCGGTATTCATGTTTAGCGAATCTGGAGGTTAAGAATCCTATCCCTGTGATTGCCCGGAGAAGCAGATAAATCATGAAAGAAATACGGGATTACGCCATATTATACAAATTTTGAAGATGACAATCCGTTTTTTGGCGTAAAATGTGACAAGGATGGTAAGTCAGATAATATTTGAAAACTTGAAAATTTTCATCGTCCTGGAGCGGGACTCGAACCCGCGTCTCCCAGAAAACGCCTAGGTATGCTAACCACTACACCACCCAGAACGACCAAGTTTCAAGTTTCCGATCAATTTGAATTTAACCATCACAGGATTCGCTAGTCGAAGCAACCGGCATTCATGTTTAGCGAATCTGGAGGTTAAGAATCCTATCCCGTGATTGCCCGGAGAAGCAGATAAATCATGAAAGAAATACGGGATTACGCCATATTATACAAATTTTGAAGATGACAATCCGTTTTTTGGCGTAAATGTGACAAGGATGGTAAGTCAGATAATATTTGAAAACTTGAAAATTTTCATCGTCCTGGAGCGGGACTCGAACCCGCGTCTCCCAGAAAACGCCTAGGTATGCTAACCGCTACACCACCCAACATGAATGCCGGTTGCTTCGACTAGCGAATCCTGTGATGGTTAAATTCAAATTGATCGGAAACTTGAAACTTGGTCGTTCTGGGTGGTGTAGTGGTTAGCATACCTAGGCGTTTTCTGGGAGACGCGGGTTCGAGTCCCGCTCCAGGACGATGAAAATTTTCAGAGTTTTCAAATATTATCTGACTTACCATCCTTGTCACATTTACGCCAAAAACGGATTGTCATCTTCAAAATTTGTATAATATGGCGTAATCCCGTATTTCTTTCATGATTTATCTGCTTCTCCGGGCAATCACGGGATAGGATTCTTAACCTCCAGATTCGCTAAACATGAATGCCGGTTGCTTCGACTAGCGAATCCTGTGATGGTTAAATTCAAATTGATCGGAAACTTGAAACTTGGTCGTTCTGGGTGGTGTAGTGGTTAGCATACCTAGGCGTTTTCTGGGAGACGCGGGTTCGAGTCCCGCTCCAGGACGATGAAAATTTTCAAGTTTTCAAATATTATCTGACTTACCATCCTTGTCACATTTACGCCAAAAAACGGATTGTCATCTTCAAAATTTGTATAATATGGCGTAATCCCGTATTTCTTTCATGATTTATCTGCTTCTCCGGGCAATCACGGGATAGGATTCTTAACCTCCAGATTCGCTAAACATGAATGCCGGTTGCTTCGACTAGCGAATCCTGTGATGGTTAAATTCAAATTGATCGGAAACTTGAAACTTGGTCGTTCTGGGTGGTGTAGTGGTTAGCATACCTAGGCGTTTTCTGGGAGACGCGGGTTCGAGTCCCGCTCCAGGACGATGAAAATTTTCAAGTTTTCAAATATTATCTGACTTACCATCCTTGTCACATTTACGCCAAAAAACGGATTGTCATCTTCAAAATTTGTATAATATGGCGTAATCCCGTATTTCTTTCATGATTTATCTGCTTCTCCGGGCAATCACGGGATAGGATTCTTAACCTCCAGATTCGCTAAACATGAATGCCGGTTGCTTCGACTAGCGAATCCTGTGATGGTTAAATTCAAATTGATCGGAAACTTGAAACTTGGTCGTTCTGGGTGGTGTAGTGGTTAGCATACCTAGGCGTTTTCTGGGAGACGCGGGTTCGAGTCCCGCCTCCAGGACGATGAAAATTTTCAAGTTTTCAAATATTATCTGACTTACCATCCTTGTCACATTTACGCCAAAAAACGGATTGTCATCTTCAAAATTTGTATAATATGGCGTAATCCCGTATTTCTTTCATGATTTATCTGCTTCTCCGGGCAATCACGGGATAGGATTCTTAACCTCCAGATTCGCTAAACATGAATGCCGGTTGCTTCGACTAGCGAATCCTGTGATGGTTAAATTCAAATTGATCGGAAACTTGAAACTTGGTCGTTCTGGGTGGTGTAGTGGTTAGCATACCTAGGCGTTTTCTGGGAGACGCGGGTTCGAGTCCCGCTCCAGGACGATGAAAATTTTCAAGTTTTCAAATATTATCTGACTTACCATCCTTGTCACATTTACGCCAAAAACGGATTGTCATCTTCAAAATTTGTATAATATGGCGTAATCCCGTATTTCTTTCATGATACAACTTGTTCTTAGACCCAGCTAATTTTGTTGCTGTTTCCATAAGAGCTTTGGTTACTTTTCTGTTAACTTCCGAAATATCCACTTCTTCCGATGTTAGGCCTTCTAAAGCAGAGAATCTGTTCTTCAGTTCCAACTTGAAAGTATTATGGTGTTTTTTAAGGTTGGTTATGTCAATACATTTTGTTTGTCTTATGAGCTTGCCACGTTCCAGTTTAGTGTTGAGGTGCATCTTACATCTCACCAATCTATGGTCACTACCTGTGTTGAACTTGTTCAGCACACTGCAGTCTTCGATGACGAATTTTTTGTTACACATAATAAAATCAATTTCACTTGTCGTCCCAATTGGATGTCTCCATGTCCATTTCCTGTGTGGCTTTTTCTTGAAAAAGGAATTCAAGATGAAAAATCCTTCTGCCTCTGCAAACTCGACGAGAGTATTTCCACGCTGGTTTCTGTTGCCGTGACTGAATTTACCTACTGAAGTTTCATTCTGTTGCCGTTGCCCTATTTTTGCATTGAAATCTCCCATAATTATCTTCAAGTGCTGCTTACCTTTATTATTTAGATGACGAATTTCCTCATAAAATTCTTCAATTTCTTCTTCAGGATGACTTGTGGTGGGTGCATAAGTTTGAATAATCTGAGCCTGGTATCTTCTCGATAGTTGGATAACGAGTCGTGCAGCTCTGTCAGAGGAACTTTCAACTTCTACAACTTTATCCTTCAGTTTCTTGTTTATTATAAATCCAACACCACTAGTTCTGCCAGTATCTGTCCCACGATAATAGAAGAGATGTCCACTTTTCAGCTCAATGAGATCTTCTCCTTTTCTCCTTACCTCACTTAGCCCGACGATGTCCCACTTGATCCTTTGTAGTTCCTCTTCCAATTCAAGAAGCCAATCTACATATCGAGCATAAAGTATTGGTTTTTCAGGTAAATTTTGAATAATTTCTTTTTCGAGGTATGCCATAATCACTTCTGCGTATAATGCTGATAATGGGGATCCCATAGGGCCGCCTTGTGTTTGTTTATATATATTTCCTTCAAAATGGAAGATGTTGTTTTCCTTGATGAAATATAAGGTATTCTTTAGCTCTTTCAATTGTGACAAGTTTAGTTCTTTGTTGATGCTTAGTTGTTGCATAATCAATTCGATGGCTAGCTCGACAGGAGTGTTTGGGTATAACGCCTTAACTGGAGGCCATAGTTATTTGCTCTAGGTCTTGATTAATTAATTTGATTTTTTCTATAAACTAATTAATTAATTAATTTCAAATTAATTAATTAATTAATCAATTTGCTCTATTTGCTCTAGGTCTTGATTAATTAATTTGATTTTTTCTATAAACTAATTAATTAATTAATTTCAAATTAATTAATTAATTAATCAAGACCTAGAGCAAATAACTATGGCCTCCATGGATGTTAAGGCGTTATACCCAAACACTCCTGTCGAGCTAGCCATCAAATTGATTATGCAACAACTAAGCATCAACAAAGAACTAAACTTGTCACAATTGAAAGAGCTAAAGAATACCTTATATTTCATCAAGGAAAACAACATCTTCCATTTTGAAGGAAATATATATAAACAAACACAAGGTGGCCCTATGGGATCCCCATTATCGGCATTATACGCAGAAGTGATTATGGCATACCTCGAAAAAGAAATTATTCAAAATTTACCTGAAAAACCAATACTTTATGCTCGATATGTAGACGACATTATTATAATGTCTAAACTTAACAAAGCCGAGCTACAAGATCTAGCACAGCAGTTTAGCAAAATCTGTAACACCATAGAGCTAACTATTGAGTTTGAAGAGGATAATTGCCTATCCTTCCTGGACATTCAACTAAAGAAAAACAAAAATATTTTTGAATACCGGTGTTCAGAAAAGCAACTTACATACCTGTACTGGTACCATACTCGTCGCACCATCCAGTGATACATAAAAAACAGCATAGTAAACTTGATATGGTGAGCGTACACACACACATCTAACAACAGGCTAAAAAATCAAGAGCTAGAGTTTATCTCGAAAATATCACAAGAGTATGGGTACCCGAGCAAGCTAATTAATAAATGGATACATGAGAGTAAAAAGCATATGACTCAGAGTAAAGAAGGCCAAGAAGTGCACAACCAAAGGAAGATGAGAAATAAAAAATTGAAATACATTGGAGCTTTCCCATACCTGGAAGGAGTGAGTAAAGAAATCAATAGGCACTGTGCTAAATATGACTTACAACTAGGAAGCTCAGTGCACACCGTGAAAAGTATGACTGTCAACAAAAAAACAGAGGAAAAAATGCTAGAAGAATCGGGAACCTACAAAATTCCAATAGCACACATACCCCCAATATCGTACATTGGAAGTACGAAAAACAGATTAAAAAAAAGACTTAAACAACACATATCTAACTGGCAAAAAAAAGAAGCCAAAACGGCTTTAGTGCAATTCTGCTTGGAAAACCGGACATTCCCAAAGTTCGATGAAATTAAAATGCTAAAAAAGAATAAAAAATCGGAAAGGCAAATGAGGAGGGAAGAAGCAATATTAATCTACAAAAATAAAGCAAGGGTATGTAACCAGAACGACCCTAGCACATTATCGGGCCTGTGGAAAGAACTAATAAGACAAGAAAAACAACAACAAAAGAAAAACAGGCAAAAAAAGACAAGAAAACCAGGATAGGAGAAGAAATTAAAAAAATTAAAAAAAAAAAAGTGTTCTTAACGAAACATAGATGGCGCCAGCCGGGCTTGATAACGAAATATATCCAGGAAAGTTTTTCCGACGAATGGCAACAAGGAGTATCGGACTCCATTAGCGCGAAGTTAACCACGAACATCGGTGGTAAAGTCGCCACGCTCCTGAAGATGCCCTGGGTATGGGCGAAAATTTCAAGTATAAAGAACGGTAAAAATTGATGTTTGAATCCTAAAGCAAAGATCCAATGAGTATACCCAGCGAAAAGTGTGAGAAGTAAAGCCAGTCATCGCATACAACGGACTTTAGGACAATAACCTCAACAAAGACCGGAAAACACGTGCGTGAAATGTCCCCGTCGCTAGAAAGGAATGCCAAGGTAAGCATTACCCGCTAGTTTTCTGTACAAGTTGTTTATGCGAATATTGCCTAATTAACAATGAAATATAAAATTGTAATTAGACCATTTTCATTTTGGAAAAAAATATAAGGTCGGCATACATGTTTGAGCAATTTAGCACTTAATAGCCTAATAGTTTCCCTTTCTTTCAATGACTGCAATCAATCTATCAGTCATAGAGTTTGCAAGTTTCGATAGTGTCGGAATTTAGATGTTTGCCCATGCTGTCTGCATGGCTGCAATATGGTCCACTTTTCTTTGGAAATGTCTGAAGTCTTTGTAGACAAAGTGCACCATTATACCCCAAAGGTTTTCCATTGGGTTGAGGTCGGTCGGGGCTGTGAAGGCCAGTCCAAAACATGAACGTCATTGGCTTCAAACCACGCTTTAGTAGACCAAGAGTTGTGGATGCTGGCATTGTCTTGCTAAAAAATCCAATCTCCCGATGCCATAAGGGGAGCAACAGGTAGTAAATTATCCACCAGCATATCTTGGTACTTGTCGGAATTAATTTTGTGTCAATAATCACAAGTGAGGTTTTTCCAGTAGCAGAAAATGCCCCCCAAACCACGACTGAGCCTCCGCCGTATTTGCGCTTTGAGAAATAGGGTTTTTCTTTCCGCAGATCATGCCAATATTTAGCGAAACCGTCAGGCCCATCCAAGTTAAATTTCTTTTCATCGGAAAAGACCACGTCTTTCCACTTATCTCCGAAAGTAATATGCCTTTTTGCAAATTCTACTCGAGCACATATATGTTTAGCATTCAGGTAGGATTTTGTCTTTAGATTAATGTATTGGATGTTTGAATTGCTGGCTAAAACATTTCGTACAGTTCAGCCACTGCAGGACAAGTTCAGTTCACGAACAATTTCACTGGACGGCTTTTTGTTAGCACATGCAAGTTTACAAACTCTACGTTTCATGCAATTTGAAATGTATTTTGGCCTACCTGTAGATTTCTTTGGCCCACAAGAAGATGGGTTTGGCAAATAATTGTTCACTACGGTTTTCGTACAGTTCGGCCACCGCAGGACAAGTTCAGTTCACGAACAATTTCACTGGACGACTTTTTTAGCACATGCAAGTATACAAACTCTACGTTTCATGCGATTTGAAATTGATTTTGGCCTACCTGTAGATTTCTTTAGTCCACAAGAAGATGGATTTCTGCAAATAATTGTTCACTACGGTCTTGGATCGGCCTATAACCTTTGCAATTTCTGCACCACTCTTTCCACTCGCATGCAATCCTTGTATTTTACTGCGTTCAAAATCCGACAACTTTTTGCCCTTTGCCATAGCAATACTCTTGTCAAATCCAACACTGATGTTGCCACGTGCTCTACTTATCAAGGCACCTGTTCCTACACATGCATGAAACAACCTAATTTACATACTTTTCCGGAAACGTTCCTGACCTTATCATTTTTTCCAGCCGCAAATGTAGTTAATTCGGTTTTATTTTTATTTTTTTCCGCAAACATTTTTATCGAATTATTATTTTAGAAGGGTTTGAAACTTCTTTAGTGTTCCCCTAGGCCATTTCAGCAGGGTGCTACACCCTGCCCTTTTTTGACATGTTAAAATCTGCCCTGCCCTATTTTTGGATGGTAAAAATGCCAGCTGCCCTCCCCCAATTTTTACCCTGCCCTTAATCTTGTATTGCCCTTGACTTTCCACAACTTGCCAGGCCCACGATTGCAGCGTCAGTCACAAATGCACCCGTGTAAATGTCTTGCTCGAAGAGAATACCCAATACCCGCAAAACCTTATGGTTAACGTGATCGTGTGGAAATTGCAACCTTTTTTTTGTTGTTGTTTGTTTGATGGTTTAATGACCAAAATGAGAAACTCAAGGGCTATAAGCAGTCACCTGTCCTTAATTTAAGGACCCTGGTTTCAAGAAAAGATAAACATTAGTGGTTACCACTAGCCGTGTGGCGACTGGTTAAAACAAATGGCCAGTAGAAAAAGTTGCTTTACTCGCCAAGCTCGAAAATTTGCCTCTCCAGATGGTCTGGTGGTCAAATTATTTTTTCATTACTAAAGAATTTATTTGCATTTTTCAAAACCCTCCTATAAATTAGCAAGATCATTTTCTATCATCCAACTCACACGTGGGGAAAAACAATTCTCTGCTCAGTAAATAAGTGGGTGCAATCTATTTATAGATTCACTTTTCGAGAAAGGGGAGGCGGTTGTTTTTCACACTGAAGTTTGAGCAGGAAGTAACGACAATGGACATCTGAGCTTCAGCTGGAACTCTGACGTTACAAACCGACACAGCAGCTCACAGTTTATTAAGTTTTTCCAAAAATACAAGATTTCCCATTGATTAGTCACTTCCTGCTTATCAACAGACAAAAAGAGCAATTATTACTTTTGTTAAGAAAAGAATTGAAGTTCAAATGGGAACTTGAGCTTTTCATTGCTGTCTTTCGTTCCCTGTTGAGTCAAGTTTCTTTTGCACGCTGTGCACGCAGTAGCGTTTTTGGAACATTAATTTTGATTTAAATAAAAAATACTTTTGCTCTGCTCTTAATATAGAATGATTTTTTTTTACTACGGATTGAGAAAACATGCTCAAAGTGAAATCAAATGTCAAAAATCAATACTGCATTGCACACTTTACCGTGTCAACAATTTTATGAGTCATGGAAATGGCAGGTTCCATCCTGGACAGATTAAGTACCAATTTTAAAATTGAATTTGGCTTTAGAAAAGAGAGAGGGGACAAAATGTTTACTATAATGATTAGTTGGTTTTGAAGTGACTGTTAGAAATAGGAAAACATGCATTTTGTTATAAAAAATTCTTCTAATATTGAATCTATCTTTTTCACTAATCGCAAAATATTAAGAACGAGGAATATGATCAGAAAAACATAAAAAATAAGAATATCATCACAAAGGGGGAAAATATGCAGCTTGGTAAAAACAATTTGAAATTCTGAAAATCATGGTACATTATCATCCGTGCGTAAAACAATCATTTTCGGACTGTAATAAAATTGAATAAGGGTATGTTTCTGTGAAGCAGTGAATAATAATTCAAAATAAATGGCTAATTTCATGGTTTTACCTCGGTTATCACTTACCAGTGAATTCAACTCCAGTTAGAAAATAAGGGCAATTTGTTGGCCATCAAATTAAATGCTAAATTTTTTTCACTTTAAGCAGTAAAACACTGGATGGAAGCAAGAACAATAATTTTTTTTATTACAATCATTTGGTTAAAATAAATTATTTTCAAATAATTTCTCTGTGTGTTTTCATGTATTTAATAATCCATTGATTAGAAGCATGGTAAAAAACATTTACTTTTTATCCATGAATAGGCAACTAAAAAAATTGTTACATTCTTTAGGTAATGGGAAAAGTAGATCTGATTCTTATTGAGTAAATGAATGTTGTTAACGAAACCATTTCAATAAAATGAAGTTATTTTAAATTTACATTCTTTGATTTTCATGCAAAAATATATTAAATAGAAAATATATATATATACTAGGGGTGTTCAAATGAAAAGGTACGAAACGTCATAAGAACGTAACCTTTAACATATTTGCCTATGCCGCTATTGGAGAACGTAGCGACACATCTAGGGATGCGATCGGAGCATGCGCGGGCGCCCGCATGCGCAGGGAGAGAGCAGAGGCTCTTATAAAGAGCGCCGTCCAATTGACGCGGCAGTGCGTGTGAGGACAGGATGGCAAACCATTAACTCCGATGTGTACTGTGAGACACTTCGAAGCCTACGCAGGTCCATCAAGAACAAAAGACCGGGGCTGCTCACGGATGGTGTGGTTCTGCTCCATGATAACGCGCGTCCACACGTCTCCAGGGTCACACACGCAGAACTGGCCAAGTTCCAGTGGGAGCAGCTTGACCATCCGCCTTACAGCCCGGACATGTCGCCCTGCGATTTCCATGTGTTTGGTCCCCTGAAAAACATCTGAAAGGGAAGCGCTTCCACTCGGACGACGAACTCAAGGACGCTGTGCAGGACTGGGTCTCGTCACGGCCGCAGGAATTCTGGGAACAAGGAATCCTTCGGCTCGTTAATCAATGGGATCGTTGTGCTACGGCCTATGGTGTATACTTTGAATAAAGTCTTCATTTATACCCACAGTGTCGTTTCGTACCTTTTCATTTGAACACTCCTTGTATTACAAAAACCATAGAACTCATTATTGAAATATTCCTACTTCACCACTGTGTGTAATGGTACGTTTAGGATGAGAACAGGGTAAGATGTTTACTCCGGGATGGGCAGGGGATCTAAGACTATGACCTCACGCATACATATGTCCCATTTTGAGAAAACTGGGCCCTTTTTTTCCCCGACATGTTTTGCCATCACAAAGTGACCTTTTTTTCAGATCTTGCAAAGTTTTGCATACATAACGAGCCCTTTTTTAATACAAATGTGCCCTTTCTCAGCAAATTACCCTGCCCTTTTCAATTTCTAGGATGAACACTATTCTTTTAGCACTATTTGAACGGTTCGCCCTATTAACTTAGTCATCTATTGTCTGCATTTTCACATTTCTTTACACAACCTTAACATATTTTCCAGCACTGTAGTTCACAGTTCTGTGCTAGGTGGTGTTGGTGCACTTCTGTTTCCAGCTGTATCTCCAGTTCTAAAAACCCCACTGAGAATTTTTTTTTTTTTTACAGTATGTCATTTGCAACAATAGAGATGTGGAGCATTATCCTCTTAAATAAAGCACAGATTTTCTGTTAGGGGGCATAAAGGTTAAAAACCTTTTTCTCACAATCTCTGCTTTTGGGAGACATATTTGAAAAGTTATTTTTCTTTAGCATAGCTTTTCCCATGAAGAGTATATTCTCCCTACTTTCATCTTTTCCATTATGCAAAATCTTTCCACTAGAAAGTGCAGAGTTATATAATGCTTTCTTGTATAGTTCTTTTAGCTGTTCGATTTCAAAATCTTTGTTTGATACCTTCCTTCTGCTATGAGAAACTTTTTGTGTGCTATATTTTTAATTTTTGTAACATATTTTTTAGCTGCTGGTTGAAGTAAGTAGCTGTTTCTATTTCTAGAGGTTTTATATATCGATTGTAGAATTCGGTTGATTTTTTTCTAACCAATTCCATTGACTTTGAATAACTGGAATTTAATTTGCATCAGAAAGAATTCAAACGACGTGCTCATTATAACCAGAAATTTAGTGTGATCTTTCCTGTTTATTTTTATAGTAAATAAACCTAAAGTAAAAAATCATTGATAAAATAAGGTGGGAGGGGTTGATCCAGGCAGCATTTGATACCGTTATGCAATATCTTCACAAAAATGTTTTGAACTGTGACGATGTTTTCACTTTCAGCAAAATTTTATCTTCAGAAAAATATTTTTGTGCGAGAGGCATCTTGAATATTGTTTTATCAATGCTGTCTTTCTTTCATTGTTATGAACTGTTTTGGTAAAACGGTCTGACGGATGCTTATCAATCACTGCGTCATCACTAGCGGCAGCTGAAGCGAATCTCACTGAATGAAGCCCCAAAGCATTATGGGACCACTTTTTCCCCCACATGCACCTTCCAGGGTGCAGAAGTAGAGATGGGCACATCTGGTGGATACTAATTCCCAAAACATTCATGCATCAGCAGAAATTTTCCATGTACCAATGAAAACCTTGATGTTTTGCTAAAGAGCCGAAGAACTTGCATCTTTCCCATCTACAGCTGTTATTTGGGCACATCGAGGAATAAATCATCGTTCAATATATCAATGATAGTTCACTAATTCAACATTGAGTAACCATAATATTTGTTAAAATGCCTGATGTATCGTAAAACTCAATGTATCGGAGCCTGTAACTTGAGGATAAGACCTCTATTTTTGGCGACGAATTTGCAGCATAGAAAGGCAATATTCCCTTTCTCTTTATAAGAGTGCAAAACAGATAAATTCATTTACTTATCACAGAAAATTTTTGAGTGGATTACAGTTTTGCAGTTTCAAGCATCAGTCATGGAACCTCCCTTTGGGGAGGGGATCTGCATTAGTCCCTGTAACATCGAACAAAACAGTGAAAAAATTGCTAAACATAAGATTATATTCCCTTTCTCTTTAAAAGAATGTAGCAAAGTAAAATTCATTTACTTCGTGTAGAAAATATTTTTTTGCAGTTCCGAACATCGATGTTCAAAAACACAGATATTTTTTGCCCATCGCTACTCTGATTGCCGTGCCGACTAGAATTCCGAGAAACGTATTTACATATGAGGAAACGAGTATATGATGGGGGCAGGTTCTGACCATTTGCTTTATGGGGGATGAGGTCATGACATATGAGCAACTTTTTTTTAATGTTACTTTTATTTATTTCCTCCAGTACTTAAACATTTTGACCTTTAATGAATTTCCTGGTTTAATACAACCTGGAGTGTTATTATCTCATTACTGTTATTATTTTCCAAGATCTCAGCTGGAGCATAATCACAGTTGTAAAAAAAAAAAGAAAGAAGAAAAAAAAAACTATATTCATACGCAATCATCAAAACAGAAAACTTGCTGCAAATTCAGAAAATGTGAACCACGATTTAGCAATAAAATAAAAATAAATTGAAATAAATATAACAATAATTACTGTCAGAATATTTTAGAGGATTAGAATAACTGTAAACACAAAGATAGGGTAAATTTTACAAAAATAGGCAGAATTTCACAAAAATGGGTATGATCTTTAAAAACCTTGATCGACCTCTGGTATTGTAAAGAACAAGCAGAATTTACGCCCCTCTTCCCCTACAGGGGCATACACGAAAAAAGCTATCGACTGTCTTTCCGTAAGCTTTCCGAAATGATACATAGGATGTGCATCATTCATGTTTCCCCTTTATCCTAACCTGGACAAGTTAGTATCAAATGGGGAAAAAGTGTTTGTTAAATCACTAACAAAGAGTGATTTTTTTCAAAAAGAAGAATACTCTCTCTGATCATTTCTTCAGAATACACCCAGTCATGTATTGGGGTACTAGTTCAATGTTGTGGCATTTTGAAGGCTTTAGATCAATGCCTATCATTTTGAAGGCTTTAGATCTATTGCCAACGAAATGGACAAAGCTTCTTCCATAGAGATTATTCAGCGTTTAATGAATGATACTAATTTAAAAAGACTTGGCTTATATATCTGCCAATTTACGTTTCTTGTGTCATTCGATAAGAAATTAGAAGCAAAACATTACTCAAGTCTTATATCGTATGTCTGAAACAGTTAAAGAAGTGTAGGATGTTGAAACTTGACACATTTTTGGGTTCAAAAATAGAAAGGGCTTTTTGATCTGTGTGATGAAATTAGAATGTACTCTAGAATTTCTGTTCATATATCGTATATACTCGTGTATAGGTCGACTTTTTTTAATGAAATATTTAGGTTGAAATTAGGGGCTCGAACTATACACTGTAAATATTTCCGATAGGTTGAAAACCAAAATTTTGATGCCTTATGGAAATACGCATACTTAGCCCTTTATGCCATCAGTTCATTTGCAGTTGTATATTTAGTCATTTTCCGGGTGTTACTGGTACAGAAGAAAATTATTGCTAAGAATTTTCTTGATTTTATTTGTACGAGTTTTTTTATTCACTAATAGAAAAACTCATTTCGCAAAGGATGTCTCAAAGTCCGTTTTAGATCTGTCGGTATGGCTTTGACTGCCCTGCTGGTAAATCACCCAGAGGAAAGAGGTGAATGCGTCAGCCAGTAGTTTAAGTTGCACCGTGCCGTGACCTAAGACAGTGCTCAATTCTCGACGGCGGATGAAGAGGGAAAAGGACAGACTATTGCTAAAGGAGACCATTGCCCCTGTTTAGCAATGGCGTAGCGAGGTGTAACAATCTACAGAACAGCGGTAACTTGATCAATGCATCCCGAAAACAAAAGTGTTTAACCTTGGCCGATCGCTCAGAATAACACTGCCACTGATAGTAAAAAAGTGCATTTGTTTAACAACCTACTTACGTTTGTTATTAAATTAAGTGTGCCCGGCTCTAGAAATTAAAAAAAAAAAAACGGTAACCTTTTCTGAAAACTAAGAGCGAGCAAAAAAGGATTGCATCTTTACTGAATGGGGCAATGTTTGGTTTTGTCACTAAAGCCGATTGTTTGTCACAAACACGGTGGAGAGGAGGAGGGGGGGGGGGTAGAACTCAGGAGTAGGTAGACCTCTCTGTCAATCATACACCTCAGCAGTTGACCAACAGCTGCACAGGGTAGTGGGAGAAAATTTTATAGAACAAATTTTCTTCAATTTTTTAAATAGTTGCGTGCAAATTTTACAGTGTCCGCAATACATCAAAATGAAGATTCATTTTAAATTTTGATGAAATCCATTCAAAACTTCAAAAGTTACACATTAATTTTTTACGGCATGCATATTCTTTATGGGATAAAAAAATGGTAAATGTGTACTTTAGCGTCCTAAATTATTTCGTTGGAAAAATGTAACTGTGTGGGGAAAGTGTGACGTACAATTTTTAAAGCCTACAAAATAATGGGGAAAGGTGCAAAAATATAGTATTTTTAGATAAAAGGAAATAATTTTTCTGAAGTATTAACCTGCGAGAACGATGGTTTGCAGCAGTTGGTGCGGGAGGTTAAAGCGATGCTAATGGGCACGACGTGATGGGTCCGTGTGTCAGAAGGGGAGTAACAGTTGGTAATGAATGCGAAGAAGAATACAACAAGAGTAGGGTGTATGTCTTGGAGGAGTGTGATGCGTCGTGTAATCGTGTGCAAGAAGTAGTAGTTCACAAATGTTTCATTAATTATTAATAAAGAAATGTTCTAAATGTTTTGTTTTTATTGTAAAAATGTCTGGGAATGTAAATGAATGAAGAAATGTAAATGATATAATATGCGGCAGAAGTTTTGGTTTCGGTTGAACCCTAAGTTTTGGTTTTGGTTTCGGTTGAACCCTAAGTTTTGGTTATGGTTTCGGAGATGTTAAGGGGGTCAGTGATTTC
The DNA here is from genome assembly GCA_039090855.1 of Macrothele yani. Classification (NCBI taxonomy): domain Eukaryota; kingdom Metazoa; phylum Arthropoda; class Arachnida; order Araneae; family Macrothelidae; genus Macrothele; species Macrothele yani. Next base: position 125,199,191 of record CM077009.1, on the reverse strand, counting down.
TTCAAGCACCTCATTTGTAGTTCTGCTGTTATTCCGTCCATCGTTCGTCCTTTTTTTCCCTCGTGAAACGGATATTGTTGAAAATAAACGATTTTCTTATGATCAGGAATCGTACTATGGCATGGAGGCCCAGAGCTTTGCGTCGAATTGTGGGGGATGATGAAATTTTAAGCCTTTTGGGCAATTTTCTACTTAGGATTTCGCAAAATTACCCTTGAAAAATGATATTATAATGCAGCATAAAACCAACCTCTTTCCTTCAGCATATTCCTACAACCCGCTTCGATGACCACGTACTACTGAACCGCTTCCTTGTGTATTTTCCCACGCATAACCTGCAGTTCTCAACGACGCTTCCATTCACCGGACTCCACCTTCTCGCCATCGCCGCTCTGTCATCTCAGGAATACTGCACGTACTCTTATGAACCTTCGCACTCTAAGGTAAGTTCTTCAGAAAAAAAAATTTCCTTTCATGTAAAAATACTATATTTTTTCACCTTTCCCCATTATTTTGCATGCTTAAAAATTTGTACGTAGCACTTTTCCCACACAGTTAAATTTTTCCGACGAAATAATTTGGGACACTAAACTACACATTTACCAAAAAAAACAACTATCAGGTTGGCATCAAGACCTATTTTTGCTTTCCAAATATGATTCAGGAAGGGTATTTTGTTTTGTTTTTAAATAACGATGTGCCTTACGACGTTTGGTAAATGCATCACAATTCGCTTGCTGCAGGAACAAATGCTTTACTCTCCATGAATGAAGTTACTGCAGAAAGAGCTCGCTCGCAAAAAGTGGGAGAAGGAGGGGGACTATGTGCAACAGTGGGTTCATATATTGTCAAAGTGTGTAACCTTACCCTGAAAACTCTCTAACCAGGGTGGTGAGCCCTATCATCTTCCCAGAATTGTGCCTCAATTCCACCCACATTTTGTGGGAAACTGCCGCAAGCAACATTGCTAGAGCCAGCTACAACAATAAATAGTAGGTTCACATTTTCGCATCCTCGGAAAAGAATATATATATATTTTTAATTTATACACAAGATAGGTAGGTATACAAAAACTGCAGATATTCACATAAAAATCGGGGGGTCGACATATACACGGGATATACAAAAACTGCAAATATTCAGATAAAAATCGGGGGTCGACCTATTCACGAGTATATATGGTATTTACGCTATAGTGGGACTTCTCTTTTGAATGGCCAAGCAAATGGTTTTAAAGGGGAGTTCTGAAGACATTTCTGGTTGCACTTTTCACATACGTCAAGTTCCTCCCATGTGGATGAGCTGAAAGATTGCCCTTTTTCTACAATTGTTAAGGGACATTTTGCACTGATGTACTTTTTCAGATGCATTCTTGCAGAAATACCTTAAAAATTGAACTTTACATGAAACTTTTTCTTGTATATTTCGCATTGAAAAGGTCTTTTCGCACATATGCAAATTGTACGAAATTTGACTTTTACAGAGAAATTTCTTGCTACACTTTTCACATTCATAAGATTTCTCACCTTGTGGACATGTAAATGATTGCAAGGGTGCATCTGAGTGAGATTTTTTTTTTTTTTTGGCATTTTTTGCACTTGTGCAGTTTTCACCTGTGTGCATCAGCCAAAAAATTGGACGATTGCTGTTCTGTGAGAATTTCTTACAGCACACTCAACACTGGTGCATTTTTGTTTTACCTGTATGAGTGAGCAAATGTTTTGAAAGCGTGCCTTTCTGGGTGAACTTCTTATGACATACTTTACACTCGTGTGGCTTTTCACCTGTATGAGTGAGAAAATGCTTTGAAAGACTGCCTTTCTCTGAAAATTTCTTGTGGCACACTTCACACTTGTGTGGCTTTTCACCTGTATGAGTGAGCAAATGGTTTGAAAGATGGCTTTTCACTGAGAATTTCTTGTGGCACACTTCACACTGGTGTGGTCTTTGCCCTGTATGAATTCGCAAATGCTTTGAAAGACTGCTTTTGTCTGAGAATTTCTTATGGCACACTTCACACTCATGTGGTTTCTCACCTGTGTGAGTGAGTGAATGATTCAAAAGATTTGTTTTCCGGGTGAATTTCTTATGGCACACTTGACACTGGTGTAGTTTTTCACCTGTGTGTGAGAGCAAGTGAACAAAAAGAGAGCTTTTCTGGGAGAATTTCTTGTGGCACACTTCACACTCATGTGGTTTCTCACCTGTGTGAGTGAGCGAATGAATTGAAAGATGACTTTTCAATGAGAATTTCTTATGGCACACTTCACACTCATGTGGTTTTTCACCTGTATGAGTCAGCAAGTGACATGAAAGGTGGCTTTTCTGGGAGAACTTCTTATAGCACACTTCACACTGATATAGTTTTTCACCTGTATGTGTGAGCAAATGCTTTGAAAGACTGCTTTTCTCTAAGAATTTCTTAAGACACACTCCACACTGGTGTGGTTTGTCACCTGTGTGAGTGAGCAAATGCTTTGAAAGATGGCTTTTTTGGGAGAACTTTTTATGGCACACTTCACACTGGTGTAGTTTTTCACCTGTATGAGTGCGCAAATGCTTTGAAAGGCTGCATTTTTCTGAGAATTTCTTATGGCACATTTCACACTGATGTAGTTTTCCCCCTGTGTGAATGAGCAGATGTCTGGAAAGGTAATTTTTTGAGAGCTTCTTGTGGCATATATCACATTCATGTAATCCATGAGCACCTACTTGAGTAAATGTCTGCGGAGTCTCTTCGGTAGAGTGAATGTTTTGCATGATACTTCACACAACCTTTGATTCCTCTAAATTGTGGAAGTGAACTTGGGGTGTATAAGATTTTAATGTCATGTGAGAGAATCTTACACCAACATCCATACAAAATTTAAATCTAAGGATTTCTTGAACTTTATGAACCATCCAACCCGTCAGCCTTCTGTTTTGCACATTTTCTGGATTTTCATCGCAATCTGGAATCTGTGGGTAAAATTTTCATGTTTGGCATTAATTTCTAAGCAAAAATTCACATTCCTTTCTACTAAAATATTCATAAAAATGTTAAATAGATTTCCAACAATTTTTCAAATCATGTAGTTTCAAAATAGATGCTGCATGGGAGAACTACAGAAATTACATAACACTAATAACTGAAAGTACAGTGGAACCTCTATATTCGTCGTCAATCGTTCCTGAGGGATGGACAAATACTGAATTGGACGAATAGAGATCAATTTTTCCCATAGGAATGAACTAAAATTGGAATAATCCATTCCCAGCCCTAAATCTCATACATAAATACTGTAAATAAAAATTTAATCAGAACTTTACCTTCTCTGAGGATTAATGATGGCCTGAGCTGAAAAAGAGGAAACAAATTATTGTTTTGAAGGGGAGTAACCTTCCATTAAAACATCAGGTCATGTTTATCAGTGATCTTTTAGCAACAAGAATTTTTACACCTTTTGCCACTTCAGTCACTTTAATTGCTTCATTTTTAATTATACTGCTTACCTTAGTTCTCTGCATGTTAAATTCTAATGCTAAGTTGGAAACAATTGTTCCACTTTCAAATTTGGCAATGATTTCTTTTTTCAACTCAACTGTGGTTATCACAGCTTTCCTTTTTGGTGGTTTTTCTTCACTACACTTTTTTTGGGGCCATGGTCACTTCTTTTTACAAAAATAACTGCAAAAAATTGCAAAATTAAAAAACACATTCAAAGAGATAATAAGAGGTGATGTGCACCGAATTATCTCACAAGGAAGACTGCTGGGCTATCACAAGGGGCTGGATGTCGGACTGTGTGGGCGATTGCACAAGGCTAGGATGGCCATGTGGTGGGTGACTTTTAGAGACGAATATTGGATTTTTGGATGAATATCGGAGCATTTTTTTGCTGAAGAAATGTGATGAATATAGAGGTTCCACTGTAACAGAAACCTAGGAAAAGAAATATACAGAATGCAGAACCTACATTTCTTTGGACTGTGAAGTGAAAAAAACATACACATGGATCTAAAAATGACCCTCCCCCAGTCTCCATAAGTGCACATACTGTACAGCATGTAATAGTTATGCATCTGCTAGCATAGAATGTATATAGGCAGAACAGTCAGGGTGTGTCAGCTTGTCAATGCTAATTCTGTGCAATGGGGATGCAGAAAGACTTCTGCCCAGGTCTCATTATCTCCAGGCATTGTTCACAGTTCAAAGACTGCTGCACTGAAGATGTTGGGGAATGGTCCAAAGAGACATACTCAACATGCCAGGAAGTGAAGACTGCTACTGGTCGTCATTTGAGTTGCACATCAGTTGGCATGTGCTATCCGGGACAACAGTGTCACTATAGCTCTATAAATGGCAGATTACAAGCTGTGCATGCAGTGAAACATTTCCAAGCAGATAATCCTGCAGAAACTCTTTCAGGTGGACAAAATATGATCCATTTAATTGCTTGTGTTGATAAACTGCTTATGTTGCTCATTGAAGGTGGAGTTATCCCAGTGAGCACAGGACAAGCACAACAGGATATTGGACAACTACAGAAGTTTTCATGATCAACGAGTCTTACGTTCTAGCTCCAGCATGCCTATGGAATGCTGAGACAAGAAGAGCCTGAGCCTGCCAGGCCCAAACTGGGCTGCATATTTACTTCAACTCGGGCTCTGAAAGAGAAAGCTAATTTTCTTCTCCTTGTTTAATTTTTTTTAATGTTATTTTATCTGATTTAGCACATGAAACTTTTCTTACACTTTCTGGTTGGTAAAGGGAATCCTTTGGAGACTAGGTCTGAGTAGGGAGTGGAGACTTGGGTGAGTTATTTACTCTGGGCTTGGGTGGCAAATGTCATACACAGATCATGCATTAGTGGGTTTCTAAGGAGAAAGAAAAGCTCCTTCGAGAACAATAGATAGTAGACAGTAGATTGCACGCTGACACCCCCCCCCCCCACCTATCTCCACATGGCAGCTCCTTGCTAATTTTATTGAGCAACGTATGTTAATTGCTGCGCCACCCAACCTATCTGGATATCAGTCCTCCTGAAGCATTTCAAGAGGAATGGAATTGCCAAAGAAAAGCATGCGACTGTATTATAGAAATAGAAGTCCCTTCTCCACTCCATAGTTGAGAAAGACATCGGTTAATTGCAGGGGAAGGAGAGGGTTGAAGTCTGGAAGAGGATATATATATATATATATATTTAATGACTGAACAGGTTAATCATAGTTTTCAGGCTTGGGCTTTATCTTGCAATATAAAATTCGGGCTTGGGCTGATATATTTCAGACTTAGACAGGCTCAGGGCTCTTAAAATTGAGCCCGAACTCAGCACTTAATGCTACACAGATGAACAGTTGAAACCAGGCTGCACTACTCAATTTAAAACAGAACATTGGACAGCTAGAGAAGTTTCCTATATCAATGAGTCCAGGTTTCAGCTGCAACATGTCTATGGATGTGTCCACATTCAATGCCACACAATTGAATAGCTACAATCACACACCACTACTCGATGCAAACTGGACATTGGGCAACTAGAAGTCTCCTAGATCAATGAGTCTAGGTTGCAGCTCCAGCATGCCTATGGATGTGTCCATTCAATGCCACACAGGTGAACAGTTGAAACCAGACTGCACTACTCAATTTAAAACAGGACATTGGACAACTAGAGAAGTCTCCTATATCAATGAGTCCAGGTTTCAGCTGCAACAGGTGTACGGGTGTGTCCACATTCAATGCCACACAGGTGAACAGCTGCAACCAGATTGTAGCAATTAGTGCAAATAGGTCACTGGCCAACTAGAGAAATCTCCTAGATCAGTGAGTCCAGGTTGCAGCTCCAACATGACTATGGCTGGGTTCTCATTCAATGCCATACAGGTGGACAGTTGAAATCAGACTGTAGTACTAAATGCAGGCATGTTTGCATTGGTCTGGGGACTGTTCTTATGGATGTTAAAGCCCCCCCCCCTCATTCTTCTGGAACATGTTCACCCAGTCAGATCCTGCATTGGCACTGGGCTCTTTCAGCATGAAAATGTGTTGTGTCACAAGATCCCAAACTGTGCAAGCAAAAAAAAAACTGATTTCATTTGAAAAAATAATTAATTTTGACATTTCTGATAAGTTTTTCAAATTTGGTTCAGGCTTCATGCAACAATACAGCAATAAACATCACAGAATTAGGTGAGAACACACAGAGATATAGTAATAAAATTCTTTTAAGTGGAAGCTTTCAACAGCACACTACAAATACAATTGAACATCTCATGCACACCGTCCAGCAACTTCCATTTAACTGATGTCATGTCAGAACATTTTGTTCTCATGTCAAGCAAACCACACACCATCATGCTCAATTATTATGCATGAACTGTTGCTCCTGTTCCCAGACATAGTCCTGAGTTAATTTGTTTGGGTGCTCCTGCTATTTATGGTGTTACTTTACTTTTTCCACTTCGTTTTGCACACCAGTGTACATATATCTCTTAAGTTTTGCACACCAGTGTACATATACATTATGTACACAAAAGTATTCAGGCACCTCCACATATATAAATAAATAAGTCACCTTTGTACATGTACAGGGTGTGTTGGATATAAAGGGCACCATCGGCACACCTGTCAGAACACATTGGAAGTGGCCATGCCATGCAGATCTGAACTGGTGAACTTTGAAAGGGGCAGGTTAGTTTGATGGGTAGTGTTCAGTGAGTAGCACTGCAACTCTTTTGGAAATCCCCAAATCTATTGTTGCTGAAATAGATAGTGCCCCTATAGAAAAGTCACACTCTGGGAGGATCAACAAACTATGTGATGGTGTCAAAGGAAGCTTAATATTGCAAAATATGAAGGCAGGCATATCCTCTGCTGTAGATGGCTGGTGAAGTTGTACAAGCCACTGTAACAGTTATTTGTGCTGGAAAAGTCAGTCAGGAACTGCATGCCCATGATTACCATGCTAAGTTTACTGCACGCAAGCTCTAACTCACTCTACACAATGCCTGATGATGACTACAATGGTCACGCCCTTGACATTTGTGTACAATAGAAGTGGGTCATGTGGAGTGACAAATCATGCTACTCACTTTTTTGTTTAGGACATATTTGGGTGTGATGTTTGCCGGCGGAACACTGCCAGATGGAGTTCATTATTCCTACAGTCAAAGTTTGGAGTCTTACACAGCATGGGACTGTTTCTGCTTGGAAGGACTCAGTCCTTTAGTTCAGGTATGAATATATTCTCAATAATTCCACACTATGTATACCATGTCAGTGCTTCAGCACAGATCCTGCCTATTTCAGAAAGGTCTAGCATTTTGTAGCACAGCAAGATCTGTTCAGGCCTGGTTCGAAGTGCAGAACATCCAAGTGTTGAATTGGGCGACCAAATGTCCCGATCTAAAACCAACAGGCAATCTGAAATGCTGAATCCGATCACAGCCAGTAAAACCTTCCTCTATGGCAGCTTTGCAGTAGGAATGGAGAAAAATTCTGGTAAAGACCTACCTCATGGAAAGCATGCCTAGAAGTGTTGCTGCTGTCATAACAGACAAAGGTGGGCTGACTATACTCTGATTTTGCCTAATAAATGCTCTTTTTACCTCTTTACTGTAAGTGTCCAAATATGTTTTACACATTTTAAATAAAAGTGTAAGGAAAACACATACTTCTGAGGAACATATTGCAACACTAAATAATCTGTAGTGTCAGATTCTCAAAGAGTAAACTCCAAGATTTTAACACTGCTCTTCACCATTTCATCTAAATTAAGCATTTCCACATATTCCCTTCCTCTTGGATTATGTGATTGATGTAACTGCTCTAAAGTAATGTCATCGCATGATAAAAACCTTCACAAGTCAGTTTTTCAACTCTTCCCACTCTGAAAGTACAATTCTCTGTGGCCACTCTATACCATCTTGATTGGATTCAACTCACGGTGATATGGAGGCAAGTGAATAATTTTATACACATGCATATGAGGAATACTGTCAACCAGGGCTTGATTTTGACTGGTAGCTAGTAGCAAATGGCTAGCCAGCAAATGCATTTTGCTAGTGATAAAAAGTGGTTCTAGCAAAAGTTGCTACTGGAAAATTTTTGAATGTTTTAGTGAGAACTGTGAAGCGCCACTGCATTGCACGTATGGAATATTTTAGACACATACAAAAAGGAACTTTATTTTTTAAATACATCAGAGTTGAATAATTACGAAACGCATATAGTGTACGAAATCCGTTTATTTTCGTGGTGTAGTCAGCACAAATATTCGCCAAGCTTTCACACTCCACTGGGAGGCTTTTTCAAGGCAATGATAGACACACATTTTGTGTCTATTTTGTGTCTATTTTGTGTCTATCAGACACACATTTTGTGTCTATCATTGCCTTGAAAAAGCCTCCCAGTGGAATGCGAAAGCTTGGCGAATATTTGTGCTGACTACACCACAAAAATAAACGGATTTCATACGCTATGTGCGTTTTGTAATTACAAAAAGGAACAACTTCTTTCTGGAAACGAATGTTTCTTGAAAAGTACAAACATTATAAAAATATTTTGGCACTAGTAGAAATATCCAGTATATTTCCCTTATCTACTACAGCATGTAAGGTTGGGTTCAATTTCATGAAGAGAATCCAGGGTGATTGGAGGGGCAGTTTAAACATACAAACATTGAATGCTCTGTCGTGAGTATTGAAGTGAAGGTCTGTCTGAAAACAAGTTTGACCCCAGGCCTGCTGTTTTAAAGTGGTAAGATGAAAAGACCCAAAACCTAGATCATAAACCATATATGGAAAAAGTTTTTGAATAGTGTTCTTGAATTTTGTGAATAAAGTTAAATAATTTGTTTTAATATTTGCATTCAAATTCATTTGTTAAAATTAATCTGTTAGGTCATGAAAAGGTGAGTTATATCTAAATATTTGTAATCTTTTCAGCATTACAATGTGAGAGTTACAGGGGTGAAATCAAAATTTGTTATGATTGACTAATGCAGGGGGACATGTTGAAGTTTCTTTTGTATGAGGTAAGTAAACTTTTGCTAGTAGCTAATGCAATTTGCTAGTAAAAAAAATAAGGCCACTAGCAAGTGTTGCTACTGCTAAAAAAAAATGAAATCAAGGCCTGCTGTCAATGCAATATGCCTCAAATTGATTATAGGCAGTCAAAACAAACTTTATCAGCTCAGATTTTAACATGTCTGAATTTCATGGAATCTGTTTTCCTGTAAAAACACTCCTGCATGTGAGATTTCTTTGTTGCGCATTTTCAACGTGGACTATGTCATTGGTGCATTACCTAAAACAGTAAAGCAATTTGGGAATAACTGCTTGATGAACCACTTTTCCTAATGCTCATGATTCATCTCACTGTGTTTGTCTCCCATGCTTTTCTTTGAGGAAAATTTCAAATGCATTGTCTACAAATCCTTTTCATTACTGCCATAAATAATAATCAGTCTGGAGCCTTATACAGGAAGAGATTTTAGGCCAGGTGAAACTCCAAGGAGAAATGCCTTTTTGTTAGATTTAATAGTAGAGTCTTGCCAACCTATATTCTTCATAAGTCCAAAATTCACCACCCATATTTCACCAGCATAATAAATTGGCCTACCCTAGGAATGATGACAATGAATTTATCCTAAATACATCATCACATACAATCAGTGGCTGTATTCAAAACTCAAGTCCTCCACCATCACCCTGTACAATTAATGCTAAGCAGTTTGTACTGTTCCCAGAAAGTAATATGTCAATTACTTTCTGGGTACAGGTGGATCCACCCCTAGAAGAAAAGCAAATACCAGATAATAAAAACCCGGCATACAAATTTACAAGGTCAGGCCACCAGGGAAATATCGGCACACCTGACATAAAAAAAAAAAAAGCAATTTTTACCAACGTGTGAAAATATTTAAGTTGAATATTGATCTGCCGATAAAGTAAACCCAAAGCTATTCCAAGAATTCATGCAAATGCTCTTTCATAGAAACCAATTGAAAAAATTCAGTAAGTTAAACCCAGCATATGATGCTAATTATTTCAGTGGATACAAATGGAATTTAGCATGAGTTTTAGGTGTATATAAATTACTCACTTTTTTCAATTTCAGATGGCAAGTCACCTTCATGAAGAGGAGGTCACCATTCAAATACATAAAAGCTCAAAGGAGGAATGGGAGAATTCTATTCCAAAGAATTTTATAAACCCATATTTTAAGAATTTTCATTTTAAAATCTCAGTATTATAAATATTTAACGGGAATTACTGGGGATAAATTTATTAAGGTACATTACCTCTCAAATTTTTGATCTATACACTAGATCTTCGTCAGGAGTTCTTGCGTCTTACTATTTCCACAGGTATGGCGACCAGGCCTTGGTCGCCAGACCTGTGGAAGTAGTAAGACGCAAGAACATCCTGACAAAGATCTAGTGTATAGATCTCCTGACGAATACTACTTCCACAGGTCTGGCGACCAAGGCTTGGTTGCCAGACCTGTGGAAGTAGTAAGACACAAGAACTCCTGACGAAGATTTAGTGTATATATCAAAAATTTGAGAGGTAACATACCTTAATAAATTTATCCTCGATAATTCCCATTAAATATTTATAATACTGAAAGTAATAAGAGGAAGCCATGAAGTAATTAATTATTAGCTTTAAAATCTGTTATTTACAGGGTGTGGCCAATACTACAATTACAATTAAATATTTTTATTCTCATGATCAAATACTGGTATTTATATCACATTCACATTTTGCTGAACATCCAAATATTTTTTTTTAATGAAACACAGGCTTCCAATTTCTACAAAATCAATTTTATTTAATTTTATCTATCAAAACACAAATTTGCACTATCAACACAAATTTTGCAATTTTCTGAAGTAACACAAACATCCATATAAATGCCAATTGGGACTGATTTATCAGAGTATTATGTCCTCCACCTTCCTTACCAAGGATCTGGTTAAGAAGTAGTCGAGATGTTACACGCAGACATCACAAAATCGGGTTCAGTAACAGGTGAGAAAATTTAAACTATTATACACAGAACATTGTTACGTACGTATTTCTATTTCTCGATGTATCGAGATTAAAAAACATGTTTTATATACATTATTCTTTTTCAGTTAAATCCATTTAATAGTGGTTTAACTGTTGGAACTTTACATGTTATAGATCCTTTGTGTAAAATGCCATATCTCAGTTGGAAGTGATTATTAATCGAAAAAAAAAAAATGGTGAAAATTCGTCTTTGAGGAAATCAACTCTCCACCAGTGGAAGAAAAAGAAGATATTCATTTTTGCAAGTATTAGGGTCATTCAAATGAAAGTGGCAACAGCATAGTGAAAAGGGGCACGAGCGCATGCAAGGTGTTAGTAGTCAAATACGATCATTTAATAAGCAGCTTTCATTCGGTTTGAAAGTATCATAACGTTCAGTACTGCAGGGAAATTTGCACTGCTGTTAATGATGAATTCATCCAAACATGCACAAGGCGCACTAATTCAGTTTTTATCGATGGAGGGCACAATGCCAACAGACATTCATCAGAGGATGCCAGCAATTTATGGCTAGGAATGCTTGTCAAACCATACCACATTTTGATGGCAGATGTCACAAGGCAAGGGTAAGTGAACAGGAAAATCACAGAAGAAAAAATCGTAGCGGTTGATGCTCACATTAAGGAGAATAGGCAAACACAACCACGCAACAGCTGCATTGGAACTTAGCACAGTAACTGTGCACACAATACTGCATAAACACTTAGCATACAGCAAGCAGAGTTCGATGTGGGTTTCCAAATTGTTGTCAACTGAACAACAAGGCTAAATGAATGGGCCTATCCTTGGAGAACTCACTGCAGTAGGAGGAGGAAGGTGAAAGTTCCTTAACAGAATTGTGGCCGGTGATGAAACGTGGTGTCACCACTTTGAATTAGGCACCTGTCACATGAGCTTACAGAGGAAGCACCCACCATCGCCCTCTCATCGCAAATCTTGCACAGTATCATCAGTGCCAGTAAAGTGATGCTCATCATATTTTTTGATCCAATACTGCTGGACTGGCTACCACATGGTGCAACAGTGAATAAGGAACAATACTGCACAATGTTTGAAAAGCTGTGGTAGGTATTCAAGTAAAAATGGCCTGGAAAGTAAATGCAAGGTGTTGTTCTCTTGCAAGATAATGCAACGCTGCATTCCTCCAATGTTACGCACGCTAAAGCTATCAAACTCTGATGGGATGTCCTGCAGCATCTGCTCTACAGTCTTGATATGTCACCTCGTGACTACCAAATTTTTGCCCCCACATTAAAAAAGAAATGACAGCAAGGTCGCACAGGTAGTCCTGGATAGGACGTCGCTTTACAAACGACTGCGAGCAGCCGTCTTCATTCTTCGATCATCCATTCACTAGTGTCAAGATAGGATGGATGCCTAAATGCTCATGGTGATTATTTCCAGTTTTAGCTTATCCACGTAAGTTACAAGGTTCATTGCCACTTTCATTTGAACAAACCAAATATGCCCTCAGAGTTGCAGAGTATGATCCAGAAACTTTCTGACAAGAGCAAAGAAATGGGACTAAAAATGAACTTTCAGAAAACAAAATTGATGGACAGTGCTTTTTACAAGAACTGAAGACTTAGCAATTGATGAGAAAAATCTAAAGATAACTGATACTTAAATTTACCTTGGGAAACAGACATCAAGCAAGTGCCACGTTGTAAAAGAAAATAGCCAACATATAAAACTTGGTTGGACAGCATTTAGAAGAAACAGTACAATTTTTCAAGAGCAATTTACCATTACGCCTTAAAAGAAAATACAGTCAATCCTTGATGTACCACCATTGTGATACATCAAGGATTGACAGTATTTTCATGTGATGTGCTTTGTTACATCACATTGTGGCATTATGTCAAATTTGCAAATTATTTTTAAGTAACCCAAATTTTGTTAATCGTGGTTTGTTGAAAAATTCATAAGGAGCGTTAAATTAAAAACATGTTAATTGGAAAAAATGTTGGGTACTTAGTTCACACTTTAGTTCAAAATATCAGTTTCCATCTTGGAAGCTTCTGATTTGTATCACATGCATAAATTTTCTTTGCATAGTAGGAAGTATTAACATCCACACACACACACACACACATATATACATAAAGCAAAGTGGGAAAATGGGACAATGGAGTGTTTCCATCCACAAATTGTTCAAACACTTCTAAATGATTTAAAGATCTGAAAATTGGTATGTTGGTAAATCTTAAAGGTCCGGATACCTAGAAAAGTCCAAAAACTAAATAAAAAATTTTAAATGATGGCTTTGGAACACTGCTCTTCTGAATAGAAAAGTATTTCTCACAACCCCAATTCTCTTCTGAATAGAAAAGTATTTCTCACAACCTCAATTCTCTTCTGAATAGAAAAGTATTTCTCACAACCTTGCGTAGTGATATTTTTCTCTCCAAAATATTTTTCCAAGGACTCCCACTGCTCAAGAAAACGATTAATAACTTGATCCAATGAAAGCCATCTGGTACACACATATTTAATAATTTGGTGACTTTCAAGATTACAAACTTTTTGGCACATCTTAAATGCTTCAATACGCTTGGTGCTTTTATGCAAAAAATAGTATATGTCAACCACAAAATCTTCAACATCAATTTTCAGCTCCTTAGCTCCCTTTTTGGCAGCTAAATGCAATAGATGGCAGGTGCAACCATGAATTACCATATTTGGATTTTTTTCCTTGAGAAACTTTGTGACACCTCTATATTTTCCTACCATAGAAGATGCATTATCTGATGAGAATGCGATACAATTGTGCCACGGTATTGATTTTTTTCCCAGTTCAGTATCCAGTAACTTAAACATATTTTCTCCTGTTGCATCACCATCCAACGTTGGTAAGCTTAATAATCTGGGAATAATTTTCCCCACTGTTGTATCTAAATATGAAACAACAACAGGAAATATTTTCTCTGCAGAATTAGTGTTGCTAGCATCGGTTGCTAAACTAAATTTTGAAGTTTTTAAAATTTCTATCATTTCACGGGCAGTACCATCAGCCATACTGTTAATAACAGCTTTTGTTTTCGTCCGCGCACATCCGTATTTTTTGGCGATGTCCGAATCCGGGAACATCTTAATAAACAAAGGCCTGGCATGGTCTGCTACAGAGATGGGTAAATTAGGCTCTATAATAAAATCTGTGAACAATGTTTCCACACGTATTACACGGACATCTTCCGAAATGGAAACAAACGAAGATGTAAGGGTTTGATTAGATGCCTTTACTTTTGCATTGTCTAAATGTCGGCGGCATGTGACATGGCTTTTGCAGTCGCTTATACCACCATGTGTGATAGTGAAATCAATGTCACAAACGGAACAGTAAGCGTGCGTTTCGGATTTTTTGGAACGCTTTAAAACGGGCCATTGTTTCTCGTAAGCATCTGAAAAGCGTTGACTATGCGGTCGTTTCGACATATCTCACAATAAGATTAAATAAATTCACCTTGTTCTAAATAATTACAATGAAAACAGCAAACAACTATGTCCAGCGCAAGTTCCAACACTCCACTGCCGAAAGCAGAAACTTCCGTCATCAGCTTTGCTTTCCGCCCTGCACCACGTTCTTCAGCAGCCAAGGCGGGGCCAATGCTCCCGCAGCCTACGAGAAAGACTCTGCTATGACGTCACTCACATAACTCCTCCTGCCTCGCACAAAGCCGTTTCAGAGTAATACCCCCTCCCACCCCACTCAACTCTCTGTTGCACTCCAATGCTGTTGACCATGAACAACAAGCGGCAAGAAGAGCGAAACATCCCCATTCTTCCGTAGTTACACACACAGAAAAACGACATTTAAAAAAAGAGAAAAAAAAAAGGGGGGAAAAGCATACTTTAATACACTTGGAAGAATTTTCAATTTAAGCTTTTAAAAAACACCGAATTAATAAGGATAATTACAAAAAAAATTTAAAATTTCTAAAGACCAAAATAAAAACTTCTAACGACCAGAGCTTTTAAGCCTTGAGCGGAGCACGCGGATTTAGCTGTCGAAAACGGAGAAACTCCGCTCAAAGCGGAGCACTTGGCATGTCTGCATATACAGGAGATTCTTACGCAGAATTCAGCTTTTTTTTTTTTTGTCATCATTTGGGTTATTCTTGAGCTCAATTCAGAACTGAAAAGAAAATTGTGTGTGGGGGAGGGAAGGAGGGTCGTTTTCTGTCTGAGAATGGTATTTTGTCTTGCAAAACTTTTGGAAACGGAAGTTAAACGGAGTGAAGATTTTTTCCGTAATCGTAATTTCTGTTTTTCTCACTTTCCCTGTAGTCTTCCGGCACAAAATTTTTCCGTGGATTCGAAGAATTCCGCCATTTCCGTTGTCATTTTGGGTATTCTCGAGATCAATGCACAACTGAACCGAAATTTTGAGGGGATTGGTGATGGAGGGGGATTCATTTTCTGTTTCAGGGTGGAATTCCGTCCTTCGAAACTTTTGAAAACGGAAGTTAGGCACAACGAAGATTTCCCCGTAATAGTTTTTTTTTTTAATTTATTTATTTATTTATTTATTTTTCGTGCGATATTTCTTCTTCCCAGTATTGTTCTTACATACCTTTCATTCCACAAATACTGCATTTCAGATTAAAAGTGGAGGAAACAGTTTCCAAAAACAAAAGTCAGTTGAAGCGAAGATTTCTCCCGTAATCGTTTTTTTTTTTTTTTTTTTTCCATTACCGCAATGTTCTCACTTTCCTGTGGTTGTTAAATGTTACTTTCACCATATATGTCAGCATTTAAGCTTGATAAGGGAAGGGACATTTTCCAAAAATGGAAGTGATGAAGTTTGCAAATCTGTTAGAATTGATGCATGGACTTCAAAAGTATTCATATTCTGAAAGTTACATCATTTACCTAAAGTAGTGACAGCTTTGATATCATGTATTCATGGTACTCAGGCTCAAAGTTTTGATGGCTAAATTATTGTCATCTGAAGGAATAAAAGGAATGGGGGAGAAGAAGGAAAGTGACAATGAAGAAATGGGAAGAGAATGATATCACCAGAAAGAAATTAAGCAAAGATTGCTGTGCAGCTGCAGAGTAAACAAATGACAAATATGGCCATGGAACTAGCTGAAAAGAAAGCAACACAAAAGAGAAATTAAGCTGATGCTCTAACAAGTAAAAAAAAAAAAAAAAAGAAAAGAAAAAAGGTAGCACTTTGAAGCAATGTCTTTTAAAACAATTTTATTTGGTTTTGAATTCAGTAATTTTATATTATCAATACAGTGATGTGTACCAGTTTAATATTTACATAAATAAATTACAGCAAACAATTCCATCTTGGTAGTGCCATGTGTGTTATATTCACATTTTCTCGCCTCGCATTCTGATTTTTCACCCAATAAAAAGTTCAGCTTTTTTGTTCCTTGGTAGCTCTCATGTATGTTATTAGAGCACGTCTGTTCATACCAAAAAGATGGCATTATGCAAGGGAGCCGGTAAGTCGAGGGTTGGCTGTAGTTTAATTAATGCATCCTTTTCCAGTTCTTACATATAGATCACAGATATCTAACTTAATTAAAAAGTTATAATACAGATGCTGCAGACAACTGAAAGAAGCATGGAGAAGTGCAGGCTTGTTGTTACCAAGAAGATAAGAGGAACTCGTGGAACATGAAAATGACAACAGCAGAAGACATCATGGGCTGGAGATATTGCTAGAACAGACTACTATTGGACAACTAAAATAAAAGACTGGATACTAAGGGACAGAAAACGACCCAGAACACCACATAAAAAACTGGTAGAAGAAATTTGGGGAGACCTTCATCCAGCAGTGGATACATGATCAACTAAATGAATTTGAAGACCTTACAACTAGAATTTCTGTTCACACATGTAGACCACAATGGGACTTCTTTTCTGAATGTACAAGCAAATGGTTTGAAAAGGGAGTTTTTGAAGACATTTCTGGTTGCACTTTTTGCATATGTAAGTTTCCTCCTGTGTGGAAGGACAAGTGAGTTGAAAGATTGCCTTTTCCAACACTGTTATTACACATTTTGCACTGGTGTACCTTTTGAGATGCATTCTTGCAGAAATATATTGAAAGTTGAACTCCACACAAAAATGTTTCATTGCACTTTTCACATTGAAGTTTTTCATGCATACACAAATGACTTTTCCAAGGAAATTTCTTATTACACTTTTTACATTCATAAAGTTTCTCGGTAAATGTATAGATTAGAGTCCTAAATTATTTCGTCGGAAAAACTTTAGTACCTGAAAAAAGTGTGACGTACAGATTTTAGAGTATGGAAAATAATGGCAAATGGTGCAGAAATTTCATATTTGAAATGTCTTTTACATATTTTTCTTGTAATATTTACCTGTAAGTTCGATGTTGTGAAGAGACACTTCGGTAGGCCTAAGGCATCGCTACCGCGACGATGTCAAGCTTTGCTCCGTGGAAAAGAAGATTCACTGCTGGTGTATAATTCATAAGCAGATGATTACAACAGCAGCCGCGTACGTTCTTGCCAGGAAAGCAAAGCATCATGTACTCATATGCTACACAAGATGATAGTTCATTCATGTTTTGTCACTGTTATTAAAGCAGATGTTGAGAAATGTTTCATTCTTTCACACACGATTCCCTGATTCCAAATAGAAAGTTTGAATATCCCTTTTTATGTTGCACAGAAAACTGGGGAAGTATAATTTTCGGTTCAGCTTCCATTCGTAGCGGATTTGCTGTGCCACTGCACTTTTGATTATCCTGTTAATACTTTCTTCACAGTTCACTTTCTATTTTACTGATACATGTTTTTTGCAAATAAAAGAGGTTTCTTTTGGTTTTTCCTGCCAACAACATACAAGATACAACAAAATAAAGGATAGATAATCTGGATCTATTTTCTGTAGCGTATCACCATGATTTATCGCACTCCCGCCAATAACATAACCAATTTCTTTTAAACTCTTCCGCCTATCATTTCGTTAGAGCAACGAACCTTCCTTTTACCGGAGCTAAGCTTGATATCATCGTGGTAGCGATGCGTTAGGCCTACCGCAGCTTCTCTTCACAGCATCGCACTTACAGGTAAATATTACGATAAAAATCTTTAAAACACATTTACAATATGAAATTTCTGCACCATTTGCCATTATTTTCCATACTCAAAAACCTGTATGTCGCACTTTTTCCGGGTACTAACATTTTTCTGACTAAATAATTTAGGAAGCTAATCTACACATTTACCAGTTTCTCACCTGTGTGGACATGCAAATGATTTGATAGGGTGCATTTAAGTGAGAATTTTTTTATGGCATTTTTTTGCAGTTGTCACCTGTGCATCAGCTAACAAACTGGAAGTTTACTGTTCTGTGAGAATTTCTTCTGGCACACTCAACACTGATGTTATTTCACCTCTGTGAGTGAGCGAATGTCTTGAAAGTGCACCTTTCTGAGTGAACTTCTTATGACAGACTTTGCACTCATGTGGCTTTTCACCCGTATGAATGAGCACATGTTTTGAAAGTGTGCCTTTCTGGGTGAACTTCATATGACAGACTTTGCACTCATGTGGCTTTTCACCTGTATGAGTAAGCAAATGTTTTAGAAGACTACCTTTCTCTGAGAATTTCTTGTAGCACACTTCACACTTGTGTGGCTTTTCACCTGTGTGAGTTAGCAAATGATTTGAAAGATGGCTTTTCACTGAGAATTTCTTATCGCACTGTTCACACTGGTGTGGTTTTTGCCCTGTGTGAGTGAGCAAATGCCTTGAAAGATTTGTTTTCCGGGCAAATTTCTTATGGCACACTTTGCACTGGTGTATTTTTTCACCTGTGTGAGTGAGCAAATGATTTGAAAGATTTGCTTTCCGGGTGAATTCCTTATGGCACACTTGACACTGGTGTAGTTTTTCACCACTGTGAGTGAGCAAATGAACAACTAAAGAGCTTTTCTGGGAAAATTTCTTATTGCACACTTCACATTGGTGTGGTTTTTCACCTGTGTGAGTGAGCAAATGATTTGAAAGATGGCTTTGCACTGAGAACTTTTTATGGCACACTTCACACTCATGTGGTTTTTCACCTGTATGAGTGAGCAAATGCTTTGAAAGACTGCCTTTGTCTGAGAATTTCTTATGGCAGACTTCACACTTGTGTGGTTTCTCACCTGTATGAGTGAGCAAATGATTCGAAAGATTTGTTTTTCTGGCGAATTCCTTACCACACACTTTACAGTGGTATAGTTTTTCACCCGTGTGAGTGAGCAAATGAACAAAAATAGAGCTTTTATGTGAGAATTTCTTATGGCACACTTCACACTCGTGTGGCTTTTCACCTGTGTGAGTGAGCAAGTGACTTGAAAGATGGCTTTTCTGGGAGAACTTCTTATGGCACACTTCACACTGGTGTAGTTTTCCACTTGTGTGAAAGAGCAGATGCCTGGAAAGGTAATTTTTTGAGAGTTTCTTGTGGCATATATCACATTCATGCAATCCATGAGCACCAACTTGAGTAAATGTCTGGGGAGTCTCTTCGGTAGAGTGAATGTTTTGCATGATAATTCACACAACCTTTGTGTCCTCTAAGTTGTGAAAGTGAACTTGGGGTCTATAAGATTTTATCTCCAAGTGAATGCCATGAAAGAGAACATGGTGTTTGCAAAATCTTTCACCAACATCCGTGCAATGGTATTTTAAAGCTAAGGATTTCTAGATGGACTTCACAGACCATCCAAATCGTCAGCCTTCCGTTTTGCACATTTTCAGGTTTTTCATTGCAATCCAGATTCTGTTGGTAAAAATTACATGTTCAGCATTAATTTCTCAGCAAAAATTCACATTCCTTTCTACAAAAATATTCATAAAAACGTTAAATAGATTTCCAACAATAGTTCAAATCATGTAGTTTTAAAATACGTAGATGCTGGATGGGAGAACTACAGAAAGTACATAACACTAATAACTGAAAGTAATAGAAGCCTAAGAAAAGAAAGATGCAGAACCTACATTTCTTTGGACTGTGAAGAGAAAATAAAAAGCCATACGAATGGATCTATATGTCCTTTCCTCCGGTCTCCAAAAGTGCACAGACCTTACAGCATGTAATAGTTATGCATCTGCTAGCATGGAATGTATATAGGCAACACGATCAGAGTGTGTCAGTTTGCCAACACTAATTCTGTGCATTGGGGATGTGGAAGGACTTAGAGTGTGAATGAAGAATTATTACTGACATAAAGAAGGCAATGCACAGGTCTCATTATCTCCAGGCATTGTTCACAGTTCAAAGGCTACTGGATTAAAGATGTTGGGGAATGGTCCAAAGAGACACACACAACCACTTAACGTGACAGGAAGTGAAGACTGCTACTGTCTATCACTTAAGGTCTACGTCAGTTGGCATGCACTATCCAGGAAAAGTGTTATGATACCTCTATAAATGGCAGATTGCAACCAGTGCACACAGTGAAACATTTCCAAGCAGATAATCCCACAGACACTCTCGCAGGTGGACAAAAGAAGATCCATTTACACTGATGAGTCATTTCACTGGAGACCAAATGGTGGCACAGGTGAAGTTCACAGAGAAGTATATATACAGCCCGAGGACCGACTTTCAGTTGGTAGTGTTTGGAGTCTGAATGGGAAAAGCTGTCGATTTATTGAAGTTTCATAAAGGACATATTGTGATGGCACGGAGCCTCTGAAATGGTGCAGCTTGTGGGTTGTTCATGTACCACTGCAGTGACAGTGAGTACATATCAAAAACGGTGCACAGATGGCCTAATGACCTACCGTCGTCCAGCAGTGTGTTGTCTGCAGCTCACTGATGCCAAACGGCAACGGAGACTGTCGTGAATTGTTCACAGCGACAAATCACCTGCAGCTACAACAGCTGTGATCAGTGCAATGTGTCACAGCACACAGTTCATCAGGTTTGCACATGGGCCTGCATAACCAAAGAGCCTGCCGGGTCCCCATGCTCACTGCACGTCATTGCTGACGACGCATGAAATGGGCCCAAGATCGAGATTGGACCGTGGATGATTGGAAGAAAGTGGCCTGGTCTGACAAATCAAGATTCCTGGTGCATCACATAGACACCTGAGTGTGGATATGCCGATTACCAATGGAGGCTATAGCACCCGGATGCACTGTTGGGTGGAAACAGGCCGGTGGTGTTATGCTATGGGTGATGTTTTCTTGGAACACATTATGACCCCATTATTACAATAGCACAATCCCTGACAGCTGTCAGGTATCTGAACATCATTGCGGGCCAAGTTTACCCATTCGTGGCAATTGTGTTCCCTGCTGGTGATGGTCATTACCAACAGGATAATGTGCCATGCTACACTGCCAGAATCGTCAAGTTGTTCGAGGAACATGCTGGCGACTTTCTGTTAATGCCCTGGCCTCCAAATTCACCTGAGATGAACCCACTCGAACATTTGTGGTTCGACTTTGAAAAGCGGGTTCGCGTTAAATCACCACCACCCTGAAATGTACAAGAACTGGAGGACCTGCGGTTGACATTATTGCACCAGATACCCCAGAATACCTATCGTCACTTCATCGAATCAATGCCTTGCAGAGTGGACGCTGTTTTACAGGCTAAAGGGGGTCCCCCTACAGCTTATTAGGTAGGCAGTCATGATCTAATGGCTTATCAGTGTATTTATCTGCAGAAAAAAATTAGTATACCTCATGTACAGAACATTAGAAATCAATTTAATTGTTTAACTGTACTAGCAATTTAACTATTGAAATTGAAGACAGAAAGAGAGAGAGGGGGGGATTTAATCTGTATTTACTATTTAGTTAGTTCTCTTTCAAAACGTTTTGGTGGTGAAATACGGATCTTTTTGATTCAGTGTTAAAAATACATGTACATGAAAGTTATGAGCTTGCAGCTATGTCTCCAGGTCAGCAGATACCCCACCCCGGTGTAAGTGCATGTGTTGACTGACTACTTACGTTGCTCACTGGAGGTATAGCTATCCCAATGAGCACAGGAGCAGCACAACAGGGGCCAAAGTAAAGATTAAAGTTAGCGGTCGCCACTCACCACGTGGCGACTGGATAAAATAAAGTGTCCAGTAGGAAAAGTTACTTTAATCGCTACGCTCGAAAATTTGTCTTTCTTCAGTGCTAAAGAATTTATTTGCATTTTTAAAACGCTCCTGTTATAGGAAATGCATTTTCAAATCATCCAACTCACGCGCAGTGAAAAACAGTTCTTTCCTCCACAAATAAGTGAGTACGATCTATTTATGGATTCACTCTTCAAGAACGGGGGTGGCTGTTTGTTTTTCCATTTAAGTTGGGACACAAAGTAACCCTATCGGGAATGGACACCTGTGGCTTTAGATGGAACTGTGGCATCACAACCCGTCTTCCGCAGCTCGTCTTTTAGTTTTGTTTCTCCGAAAACGCATGATTTTCCATTGCTTAGGCACTTCTTGCTTATCATCAAACAAAATGGGCAAATATTTTCCCTTTTGTTCACAAAAAAAAAAAATCGAAGGTAGAAAATCGGGACCACTTTCTGCCGCTGTCTTTCATTCCACGCAGAGTCACGTTTCTTTGCACGTATGAAGTTCGCTTTAAACAAAATACTCTTGTCTACCTCTTAATACAGTAAAATGTTACTAAGGAATGGGTAAATACAAGTTTTTCAGTGAAATTAAATATAAAAAATCAGTACTGTATTATTCACTCTGCTGTGATAAACATTTTACGAGTCACAGAAAAGGCCGATTCCATCACGGCGGAATAAGTACCGATTTTGAAATTTAATTTAGCTTTAAAAAAACGGAAAAGAAAAAATACTCTCCGTATTGATTGGTTTTGAAGAACAGTCTGTTAGAAATAACAAAAACTGCGCTTCATTTAAAAAAACTTTTAAAATACGAAGTTGTTGTTTTCCACTTTTACTGAAGATATTAAAAACGAGAAACAAAATCAGAAAAAATATAACAAAGAAGAATATAACCAGAAAGTGAAAATAAAGCTCATTCTGAGGTAAGAAAAATTCGAGATTTAGAAAACTATGGAACATTTTCATCCGTGCTAAAACAATCATTTTCAGGCGACGGACGGCATGAAAGATGCGCAAATTATATCGAACAAATGTCGCGTCATTAAAAACATCCAGTAAACAGTCCCCAAAATGTTTGATGAATGTTATGATTTTGAAAACATGAAAATAAACTTTGAGCAAATGTTGAACAACATTATTTCAAAGAGATTTTTTTATTTCCGCAGTATATTTGATGTTTCCCGTATTCCGTGGCGATCGACGATTTCCGTAGTGACTATGAAGGATTCATAGCATTTGGAAGGTCTGAAGTGGGCAAACAGGAAAACAGGACAAATCATTAAAATTCTACCAAAACAACGTTTTCTGAAGGAAAAAAACCCTGACAACCGAATATTTTATTTCCGTAATATATTCGATGTTTCCCATACTCCGCAGCGATTGACGATTTCCGTATATAGTGACTGTGGAGAATTCGTAGCATTTGAAAGGTCTGAGGTGGGCAAACAGAAAAAAATGACAAATCATTAAAATTCTACCAAAACAACGTTTTCTCAAAAGGAAAAAAAATAAAAATAAAAAACTGACAATCGGATTTTTTCCGTAGTATACTCGATGATTTCCGTACTCCGCAGCAATCGACGATTTCCGTAGTGGCTATGGAGAGAATCCGTAGCATTTGGAAGGTCTGTGGTGGGCAAACAGGAAAAAATGACAAATCATTAAAATTCTTCCAAAACTGAACGTTTTATGGAAAAAAACAAAAATCCTGACACTGGGTTCGAAAACCGGACAGAATCTGATGGAATCAAGATACTCTGCGTGTGTTCTTATTTCGTCATGACTATTTTTTCAACACCTGTGAAGGTTTATCAATGTTTTTAATGTATTTTCATTAGAACAACCTTGGAAATTACTGAATATTTTCTGTTAGTGGTCAGGAATCATTGAGAGTCTGTAAAATAAAGTGACCAAGTTGGTATAACATTTCTCCCAATCTCAGCTGTACCACAAAATGATTCTGCTATAAGATATGAAATTCATTTTTGGAAGCTATGCAGCCAGTTTTCATTTTGACACCTAGAAGAACCTAACCAAAAATAAATGGAATGAAAAAAATAAATTAGCAGAATGGAAGCAGGTTCGAAACATAATGTCTGAACATTTTTGATCATGAATAACTCACCAAAACTGCTAGAGAAACTGAAAACAAGCAATTTTTAGTACATGAAGGTCATAGCATAAATTGTTGAAATACTGCTGACTGCTATGCCGAGCAATGCAGAAGTTAAGAGAATGCAAGCATTGTGGGCAATGTTTTTGATGACAAGACAATGCTCATGCAAAAAATGACTTCAGAAAATACTAAAATAGACAGCAAATAAAGTAAGCCAAAGTAAGTATTGCTTGAAATTTTTGACCCATCCACTGCTATCAATTTATAGTGAAGAGATTGAGAGATTTTATTCGTAAACATAGCGAGAGACCAAATAAAAATTATCTTTCTAATAAGAACTTTCTAGAAAATTTGGTTGATGTGGTTGAAGAAGAATAAAACTTTTAAGATTATATTTATTTATTTAATTGCACTGGACAGTAGGCCCTTGTCTACTAAGCTTAGATTTAACTATGTATAAATAAATAAAAGGTATACAGTGCAGTGATAAAATGTGTATACAACATGAAATAGCCATAAGGAAGGTGGCCAGTAGATTTTGTTCACCCACTGGTCAATGGCCACTTGAAAAAATTACCAATTTTAATTTTTAGGCCCAAGTATTGAAAAAGACCAGCCTGAGGTGTCTGGAACTCTGCATAATTGCCTGTCTGAGAACATGCTGCACCTCTCCCAGAAAAGGAGCAAGAAAGTTAACGGACACTTGGAAGGGCTAAAATCATCTTTCGAGAAGTACTTCCTAAAACGTGGAGAAGACAACTGGATTCCAAATCCCTTTCAAGAAGAGTATTTACAAGCAGCCAGATTATCATTCAGTCAAAAAAGAAAAGTTTTTAACTGATATTATCAGGCAATCAAGTTTTTAACTGATACTATCAGGTAATCCCAATAATACTGTCGTTTTTTCAATGTGTAAAGAAAAGAAAGAAAAACGTACCTGGAACAGATGTTTTAATCCATATAATAAGTGCCCCCGATAGTTACAACCTTCTCCCATCGATTAACAAGGTTTTGAATCCCAGACTTGTAGAATTCCATGGGTTTCGATGCAAAAAAGGCAGAAAGGGTTCGTCGTACCTCCTCCACATTTCGAAGTGTAGTCCCAGCAAGATGATTTTGCAGGCTGCGGAAGAGATGATAGTCGGATGGGGCAATGTCAGGGGAATATGCTGGATGGGGAAGTTTTTCCCATCCGAAGTACTGCAATGCGGCACGGGTCATTTTCACTGTGTGTGGTTTTGCGTTGTCCTGCTGCAGCAGCAAGCCTTTATGATTCACGAGTGCTGGACGTTTATCCTGCAAAACAGCGCATAGACACTGCAGCTGCTGACAATAGACTTCCCCTGTAATGGTTTTGTTGAGTGGCAGCAGCTCCTAATGGATTATGCCTTGCATATCCCACCACACAGACATCAACACCTTTTGTGGAAAACACGTCCTGGTTTTGCCACTGCTGCAGGCACATTCCCTTTGGGAAGCCACTGCCGTTTACGCTTAATGTTGTGATAAACAATCCATTTTTCATCACCCGTGACAATTCTGTGCAAAAACAGCTCCCTTTTTTCATGGGAGAGCAAAGAAAGTGCAAATGTCCACACGCTGTTTTAGCTGTTGTGTAGTGAGATCATGGGGTACCCCACTTATCCAGTTTTGACACATAACAGAGGTCTTGCAGATGCCGGTGAATGGGTTGAATGAACAAGTGTGGCCAATTCCTTGACTGTTGCCTGCGGATTTTCCTCAACACCTCAACAGTAGCTTTCAGCACGTCATTATCCATCTCAACAGGCCATACAGGTCGCTGCATATCCTTGAGGCTGGTGTCTCCCCTTCGAAATTTTTGGAACCAGCGTTGACATTTCCTGACCTCCAGGGTACCCGGCCCATATACGGCATTGATGTTTCGTGTTGCTACTGTCGCTGAATGTCGATGGTGGAACTCATACAGCATAATGTGCCTAATGTGGTCTTCTGACACTGCCATATCCTATGCGGTTTAAGTACACAACGACTGCACCTAGAACTCTCGTTTGCGGTCTCAAGTGACTTGAAGGTCTGCTCGCGTGATCCTTCTTATACTCACTGTGATCAACGACATAGTCTGGGCACCGGGGGACTCACTACTGTTGGGCTTGCGCAAAATGACATTACTTCTGGGATGACCTGATACTATAAGAGCTCACTTCAAAGAAAAATCCCTTATAAGACTTTTTGGGAGATATCAGCAGAGAACATGAACATGTTTCTGTTGCCATTTACAAATAAAGAGCTGGTGGAAAAGGTTTCCTTTTCTTTACACCTTTATAAAAATAAATACTGTGGTAAGCTAAATGCATCACCAGATTTGGGACTATATCTTACATCACTTGAACCTGATTTCGTAAAACTATGTGCTTCAAAACAAGTTCAAGGATCTCACTGAACATTTGTCGCGTATTGCATGTTTTTAAAAAATGATTTCAATTTCAGAAGTGTTAAGTTTTATAACTTTTGATTTTTTAATATAAAAATATACACAGTTTGTTCAACTTATTCTTACGTCATTTTTAATCCCTTTATTGGCTCATTCATTTGCAGTTACAACCTATAAATTTTATATTAATTGCAAACATTTTGCTAATATTGGGGGGTTCAATTTATGGAAGTAGGCTGCCAAGGAGCATGCAAGTGAAAAAGAAAGGTTGGGAGATGCTGTCTTAGATCAATGAGTCCAGGTTCTAGCTCCAATATGCCTATGGATGGGTTCACATTCGATGCCACACAAGTGAACAGCTGCAACCGGACTGCAGTACTCAATGCAAACTGGACAACTAGAGAAGTCTCCTAGATCAACGAGTCCAGGTTTCAGCTCCAACATGCGTATGGACGGGTCCACTTTCGATACCACACAAGTGAACAGCTGCAACCAGACTGCACTACTCAATGCAAACAGGTTATCATTGGCGTCAGGGTATGGGGATTGTTCTTATGGACCAAGGCTGAACTGGATCCTATCAGGCTGTAACATTACCGTTGAAGACAATAGACTTTTGGTGATTGGCCAGTGGGCGTTAGGGATGATTTCAGCCGTTGGATGGCACTGCGTCCCAAGGTATAAATACCTCAGTTTCTGCATTGTTTGAATTATGGGATTGTGTATGTTCATCGTTTTTTCTTGTTTCTTTTAAAAAACTTCTAGTTTTAAAACCAAACTGTTGTTTTCACAACAAAATCCAATCCATTTTCAAAATGGTTTACTGCTGTGTGACGATGTGCACATCTTCTAAGAAGAAAAACGTGGGATTTTCATTCCATGAGTTTCCCTCAAATCAGAACCTAAAGCAACTGTTGCTGAAAGAAATATCTTGTCAGGATTTTGCTCCAAATGACAAGTTACCTTCAACTGTTGTTTGTGGTAAGCATTTTCATTCTGATAATTACGTACCTAATTCAATTTTAGAAAAAAACCTCAACTATATAAACTCATATTAAGTAAAATATTAGGTAAATGTGTACATTTGCGTTTTAAATTATTTCGTCGTAAAAATATTAGTACTTCGGAAAAGTGCGACGTACAGGTTTTAGATGGTGAAAATTAGTGGCAAATGGTGCAGAAATTTTCTGTTT
The DNA here is from genome assembly GCA_039090855.1 of Macrothele yani. Classification (NCBI taxonomy): domain Eukaryota; kingdom Metazoa; phylum Arthropoda; class Arachnida; order Araneae; family Macrothelidae; genus Macrothele; species Macrothele yani. The sequence goes on along the minus strand of CM077009.1, from coordinate 125,171,332 downwards.
CAAATGTCTTTTAAAGATTTTTATCGTAACATTTACCTGTACGTTCGACACGTTAGGCCTACGCGGCAGCGTCTCTTCACAGCATCGAACTTGCAGGTAAATGTTACGATAAAAATCTTTAAAAGACATTTAAAATATGAAATTTCTGCACCATTTGCCATTAATTTCCATACTCTAAAATTTGTACGTCGCACTTTTCCCAGGTTCTAACATTTTTCCGATGAAATAATTTACGACGCTAATCTACACCTTTCGCAAAATCTCGGCCCTAGATCGTTGAAGAATAAAGGAGGAATGAGATTTACACATGAATTACACCAGTTCCTACAGAAAAATTCTCCTGCACAAGTACTACGAATTCAGAATACAAATATTCATCTGTTCATGTGAAAGTGAATATGAATAAAATCTCAAATGTAAATAATGATGCCGCCCCAGTGGCGCAGTGGTCTAAGCGATGGCCACTGATCATTCGTACGAACAGGGTCCGAGTTCGAATCCCGGTGAGGCATGGATGTTGTATTTGTCTTACGGCACTGGCTCTCTCCCTTCCCTGGAACCAGTGACCCTAAATTAGGGACGGGTGACTGCTTATAGCCCATTGAGTTGCTCACGGCGGTCGTTAAACCTTCAATCAAAAATAAAAAATAAATAAAAAAGATACGGAATCAGTTTGTTAATGCGAACGTCAATAGATGGCGCTGCATCCCAACTCATCTTTTCTGTCCTCGCTGTTTTTTCTTAATGTTACAGCCTGATAGGATCGAGTTCAGCCTTGTATGGACATTAAAGGGTCCCTCTCATTCGTCTTGAACACATTCACCCTGCAAGATCCTGCATTGGAACTGGATCCTTGTCAGCAAGATAATGCCCTATGTCACAAGATTCAAATCGTACAAACAAAAAACTGATTTCATTTGAAAAATATTTCATTTTAACAGTTCTGAGAAATATTTCAAAACAGCTGTGGGGAGGGGATGCCTCCTCTTTTAGAGTTAGTAATTAAATATTTCATTTTAACAGTTCTGACAAATATTTGAAAACATCTATTGTGGGGTGCCTCCTCTGTTAGACTTCATGCAACAACACAACAATAAACACCATAAAATTAAGTGAGAACACAGAGAGATACGCATAATAATATTTTTTTAAGTTGAAGATTTCTACAGCTTTAGAGACTGGATAGTGATAAATTCCCCTTAAAAGACTTTTATCACTATACATAACTCTGTGTGTTCTCAATTATATGGTGCATATTTTTTCTGTTTTTTAAGATTTTTATTTTCAGGGGAAGTGGCACTTCACCTGGTGACCCATCACCAATGTAGTATTGGAATTTGGCAACACCACGAGGTACTACTGCGAGATTAGCAACTGCCCCATTCCGCTGTTTTATGGGATTCTAGTTGGCGGAACTTGGCATCCAATGAAGCACGTGTAATCTTGAATATAATCACTTCAAACTATTAGTTTGCTGTTCCACTTTTTCTAAAATTCACAAAAACAATTCTTTGAATAATCTGACAGAACTTAAGTTTGATCATTTTATTTACCAGACTGATTTCAGAAAACCGTAGTGGCCTAGGTAACAGATATTTCTGTAGAGCATGCACATTGTTTTACATACTCGAACACCAACCTGTTAGGAGCTTCTTTGCTGCGAAAGAAAATGCATCAATGTCAAAACATGAACCTCTCTCGGAAAGAGAGCAGAGGAATGCCAACTGGTGATCAGAGTTGTATAAAAATAAAATGTATCTGCACACGCGACCATTAAAACAGAAAGTTAGCTGCAAACCCATGAAGCATGAACCACAATAACAGAATAAAATAATTTAAAGAAAAATTAATAAAACAATAAATAATTTTTAGAACATTACAGATTCCAATGAGGACAAAATTAGTACATTACAATTAAATGTGCAGCAGTGTGTGTGAAATGATGGACCTTTATGGCAAAATATTAAAATACTGAACTATGAACCTCATGAAAACAAGAGACTAATTAAAGAAAGTTTTTATATTCAAAAAATCGGTTCCCTCAATGAACCTTCAAAAATTTTAAATTGCATTTTCAACAACTTAATTCAAAAATAGTAGACTTAAAAAATATATAAGGAAAAGATTTTATTTTAATAACTGACAACTGCAAGAGGAACCTGGCAATAAAATTTAAATTCTTTCAGTGTAAATGAAACTTTTGATAGAATTCCTATACACTGAGAACAGGCCTTGATAAAATCTAGCAGCCAGAATGTAAAAACAAAAGAACTCAGAAGATGAAAATTCTTCAAGTTAAAACAGAATTAAGTAAATGAATTTATGGCACCTCTATTAATATTTTACTGTGGAATTAACTTTTTTACGGGTCTTATAGAGGTTATTATTAAAAAAAGTTGGTGGTCAAATTTTCGAACTAAAGCCTAGTTCGTCATCAGGACTACGTCACTGCAGTAGTTGCTGCCACTCAGTTGGAAGAGTCCATCCACAATTATCATTAATTGGTACTTCTTTTTCTTGCTATTTTGATCCTTTCTTCTAGTGTCCTCTTTACTAAGTTTGACTGGTGGGCGATTATTCTTACTGAGTCCCAATTTATGGAGTGTCCACTTGCTTGTATATGTCTGTCTAGCCCTGTTTTGTTACTAATGTTCCTAATAGCTGCTTGGTGTTCTTTCATTCGGACTTTAATACTTCTCCCTGTTTCTCCTATATAGCTGAGTCCGCAGTTACAGTCGATGCAATATATTACTCCTTCTTGCAATTGGTTGTCCACTTCTTTCTGCTTTAAATCTGGCAGGAATTTCTTTAATTTGTTACTTAGATCTGGAGCAAGCCTGATATTATATTTTGCTCCAATCCTCTTCAGTTTTTTGAAAAGTCCCTTGAGGTACGTAATTTACCCGTAAAAAAGTTAATTCCACAGAATTAAGCATATTAATCTCAGTAAAGCCTTGTATTCATGTGTTTTAATCGCTGTAAATAACATTTTTATACCAGTCGCAGTCAACACTCCAAACCAAATCCTCACTGAACGGTTGGATAGCACAGGTTAAAATGGTGGTGAGAAAGGCAGCGCTCCCAGACACCATCAAGAAAGGGGCCAAGCTATCCCCAGGGCCTAAGATACCACCAATTTTAGCAAGGCTTAAGCATTATAAGCCATGCAACCCAATTCGACCAATCGTTTCAAGAAGGTGTGCTCCGTCCTTTCCATCTTAAAAAGGAGCTAGATATACATTTTTGTCTCCTTTCCTGCCGCATTCAGGTGTCGTCTGAGGATTTTATTGAAATAATTAGAAGCCTAAAGATAACGCCTGCTCATATCTTAGGAAGTTTTGATATTGTCGCTCTGTACCCCTCAATTTTTGTTAAAGAAGCTACGAACACACTAAACCAAGCGCTCGCTGATTCATCGCTTTACACTGAAAGTACACTAACTGAGATTTCCAAAGTCATTGACCTCGTTACTGATGCAAACTATTTTAGTTTCCAGAACCGTACCTACAAGCAGACCAAAGGTGTCCTAATGGGCAACGCCGTCTCTGCAGTACTGACCAAAGCAATCCTATGACCCCTAGAAGCTTGGATACTCAAGCGCACCTGGACCAACCCCGTGTACATGGCTACGATACGCAGATGACATTTTCTTCACCTGGATAAACACTGAGAAAGAGCTAAATCAGTTTTTCACCACCATCAATTTGGAACACACACCAAAAAGTTCGATATGGAGCGAGAAACGAATGCATCCCTACCGTTCCTGGATGTATTGATCAAGAAGTTGCCATCCAGGTACCTCAACACTAGTGTCCACTACAAACCTACCTATGTTCCTAATGTCGTACTGCCTTCCTCATCGTGCCCCAAGGAGAGAAAGCTAGCCCTTTTCTGACACAGGGCCAGGCGAGCTTTGACCCATGCACCAGACAATGCCACACTCCACGCCAAGCTCGACGCTGTGAGGTCTTTAGCCTTTTCTGCCGGATACTCACCCAGCATGGTCAATCAGATTATACACCAGACGAGGTCTAAGCTCGCATCCCGTAGCACCGGATGCCTGCCAGTACGTATCAGACTTCACATATTTCTTGAAAAATTCCCTAAAAAACTTAGTTTCGGCATAGGGGTTGTCGATGCTAAACAAGACAATCGCGTCTTGTCTAGCATCGACAAAAAAGCCACAGTGGACCTGGAAGATGCAGGAGTACACACTATATCCCTTATGTACCCAGACAGAACAACCAAAAACTATGTGGGCATGACCAAGAGCCTCTAAGACTAAGACTCCAGGAACACCAGAGAAATGTCAAAAGAGGACTTCTCATTACGGCACTAGTGTGTGAAGTCGCCAAGAACTCTGCAACACCTTTGTGGGGACAAATAAAAAAAATCGCACAATACACAACCTCCAGAGAAACTATAGAAATCATATCCAGTCACTGGATATGCAATGAGGAAACATCAATGGACTTCCCACATGTATGGCGCACGCTCATGAATATGCGCACCCTTAATCACACATCTTGAATATGATGCACACGTTCTATAATATACTATAGCAAACGTCTATTTTTGAATTCATAACTGGAACTCTGTTTTTGTTTTTGCATTTGTATAATACTTCTTCCTGAAGAAGCCACCCATGGTGGCGAAACCTAGCGTTTTGACCGAGTTTTGTAATATTACACCAATAAAAACGGATTTCAGCATTTTATTAACATTTTTATATATTTTTTAAATCTACAAGCAAAAAATATCTGCAAAATCTGTTAATAATTTTGATCTATCCGCCTACAGCGTGTATCTGTATTCTGCTACTCTGCTAGTGATATTAAATTATCCAGAACAAGAATATCTCAGTGCCACTTCTTTCCATTCTCACAATCCCACTTTGAAGCTGGGTGTATAATATATATATATATAGGGCTGGGCGATGCATCAGTAAATCGCACAAAAAAAAAAAAAAAAAAAAAAAAAACAGTTTAAATTTTGTGGCACAATGATATCTGTCGCAGACTGATTCTGCTATGGGGCTACATGGCATTAGATGTAGCAGCTGTATCATCTTAAAAACATTGCAGTAACAGTTTGTTTGTTTTTGTTCAGCATATATGCAGCTAAACAGAGATTCAAAGATAATTCTTTTACCTGTACATCACATATTTTGTGCAAAGTATACGATGGCAAAGGTTGCTTAGTAACCTTGACCCTTTGGTCGCTGCAGGCTGATCCATCAGCAGATTAAAGTTTCTCTTGAAACCCATCTTCACTTTCATTCATTTTCAAAGCAGTTGCAGGAACACGGGTGAGAAAACTTAACTCAATATTCATTCATAAGTGGGGAGAAAAGTTGAACAAAATAGTTGCTCACTTGGGGAAAAAAATCTACTGGCCATCATTGGCTACTATATTAAAAAATTTACTAGCCACTACAAAATATCTGGTCGCCATTTGACCACTGGCTACCAATTTTCACAAGGGCTGCAGGGTGGAGAAGCATTTAACCCAGAATATGTCCAAAGAGCTGTGCAAAAAGGAGGTGGAAGTGTTATGTTTTCAGGGCTACATTTCAAGTACTAGAGTTGGAACACTTGTTGAGATGTCCAATCACACGAATCTATGGGTTGTGTACCACTTTTAAATTATGCATTATTGCCATTTGTCCAGTGTTTGGAACAAGAACACATAGTGGATTATGTGTGTCAAGATAATAACCTCTTGTGTCCATCAAGCTAGAATTGTGCTGGATTAGTTTGATGAACATGAGAGAGATGTTTTACATCCCAACTGGCATGCAAATTCACCCTATCTAAACATGACTGAAAAAAATCTGGTTCATAGTTAGAAAGGGCTGTGAAGAAGGAAAAACAACATCCTGCAATTGTAAAATTGTAATTAACAATTATAAAGGCAACTTATCCTTGTTGGGTATCCTTTTAATTACATTTCATGCACGTATTTTCAGAAACCTCCTGTGTTACACACCCTGCAGGGCCGGGAGATCCCATTCTTCTTGCAAGAATACTTCCCTGTAGGATGTAACAAAGGTTTCTGAAAATATGTGCATGAAATATAATTAAAAGAAAGATGCCCAACAAGGGTTAAATCACCTTTATAATTGTTAAGTGCAATTTTTAACATAAATTGAAAGCCAGTATGGACAAGTTAGAAGTCCATAAGGCTACAATGATAAACATCCTGCAAATTTGGTGGAATTAAGCGATCTTTAGAGCAGTGGTCTGAAATTCAGACCCTTGGAAGAGCCACTTTCCAGTTCTGGAGGAATATAGGGGGCTGCATGAATATTAATAAATTTCTTATGAATAAATATCAACTTTACAAAACTACACCAATTGCTTGGCACTAGAGAATATTATTTCTGACTATCGGTAAATAGTAAAAACAAATGCTTCATCAATCGCTGAAAAACAATCACTTTTACGTAACTTATTTTTCACTTAAATCTTAAAACCATCACATTTTACCAACTGTATACGGTGATACAGAAAATATTACATGTTTTAACCAGAAACTTGGGCTCGCTTCTCTGTCACTAACTTATCGATATTTGGAATTATGTCGTTTGAACATGCTACTTTTAAAAGTGAGCATTAGTGACTATCACTTAACCTATTCCTTTCAAGACATTTTACTTGGTTCATTCTTGAAAACAACTGTTCACATGAGTATGTTGTTCCGAAACAAAGACATAGCAGATGCAGCTAGGTTATGAATGTTTACGTACATGCCCTTTGAAACCAACTGGTAAAACTATGTAGATTGCAGCTGTTGAATTTTTGTTTTACGACAGAATCACACTGAAAGTCTATTCATTCATGCTGATGTTCTTCAGGTACATTGTCAGCATTATAGGAAAATGGAGACTTGAATATATTGAAAATAGTTTCCATGTCTTTGAAACATTCAAACTGCCATACAGTTATATTCTTTGTAAATAAACTTGTTACTTATAAAGTGGATGGCTTTGTCAAACATTACTATATTTATATTATATTATAATATATTTGAAAAAAGGGTGATTTATTTTTTTATTTTGTAATCATTTGTGCGGGCCGCAAAACAATTGGCACCAGGCTACATGCGGCCCGTTAGTTTGAGACCACTGCGTTAGAGCATGGAGTGGAATAAACTTGGTACACAAGTGATACTGACAAAGGAAGCCTTTTTGTGGCCACGATATAGTACTAAGGGCAAAAACCAATGGGTGTATTTATGTTTTGGCCCAAATGAACTGACAAAGGTGAACGAGTGGTCTGAAAATGGCCTTATAGCACAAGTTGGAAAAATCATCTAACATGTGCTGTGGTGCGTGATATGTAACCCCAAATATCAGCTATGTCCCCGTGATTCAAAATAAGCTCATGTCATGCAAAAAGCAACAAAAACCTTTATTACAGGTGTAAATGAACATTTGTGGCATTGAACAAAGTAATTTGGAACAATGAGAACATCGCAAGATCCCAAAGTTATCACAGTACTGAAAATTGTCATTGATATCTGAAAAACAAATACGTTGAACATTATCAAAAGAAGTATCATCACTTTCACAGTATCGAATTTTTATCCACAGATATAAAAACATGTTGAATTTTTCTGACTGCCATTGATTGTTCATTGACATGTTCGACAATTTTCTCCACATGTGCTCTAAGGCCATTTTCAGACCACTCGTTCATCTTTGTCAGTTCACTTGGGCCAAAACAGAAATACACCCATTGGTTTTTCCCTTAGTGCTATCTCCTGGCCACATTTCTTCAATTTTGGAGAGTGATAGTTGAAAGGCTTTCCTTGTGGGTCGTATTGATAGCACCAAACAAAATTAAAGCTGCAATTAAGGCAGGTGATGATAGAATTCCATATTAAGGAATAAAGTTTACAATCCATAATTTTTTGTCTGGTGTGTTCATGGTGAAAACACATATTTCAGGATTTCTGAAATTTTGGAGAAATTTTTTCTTTTGACACATGAGCTTTTCACATGTTGAATTTTTCCAACTGCCATTTTTATTAAAAAAATTTTTTATTTTTTTTATTTTTATCATATGTAATAGTTAAACCTTCAGACAAGAACATACCAAGCTTTTCTTATCCGGGAGGGTGAGGCATTGAAATTACATCCCTTCAACTTCCACTCAAATAATATGTACATGTTTTTTACTTTCTCACACATCGCCATTACAGGAAAGTATTATGATCACTCAAAAATCACACTTCAGGTTTTTGGCACAATTTCATAAAAAATAGAAAAAATTGGTATTGGGTTGTCGGAAAAGTCATGACATATTTCGGCACCTGATGGCGGTTGAGCGGTTTTTGGAAGTACTATAAGTGCAGCTCTGTTATTGCTATGGCATTCGACAGGTGCCAGTTCTAGCTGCAGTTTAAAAGGAATAGTGAGCAATTTGGTTGATTTGCAGAGATTTGACATCAAGTTGAAGATGGAAGACCAAGCTGTGCATTTGTGCCATATTTTACTGTTTTACTTCCGTAAAGGAAAGAACGTGCGTCAAGCTTGTGAAAAGTTGCATAAAGTGTACGGTGATAATGCTCTACAAGAACGTCAGTGCCAGCGGTGGTTCACAAAATTCTGTGCTGGCACTTTTGACCTCGACGATGCTTTTCGGTCCGGGAGGGCAACCGAGGTTGATGACGACCAAATCAAGGTATTGATCAAGTCAAACCCACATTACACGACACGATAGATTGCAGACACATTGCACATCCATCATTCAAGTGTTCACGACCACCTGAAGAAGCTGGGATACGTAAAAAAGCTCGATGTGTGGGTTCCTTGTGAACTCAAAGAAGCTTAATTGACGGCACGTATCAACATCTGCGATATGCTCATTAAACGTGAGAAACTATCCGTTTTTGAAGCGACTGATAACTGGTGACGAAAAGTGGATTGTGTACAACAATGTGCTGTGCAAACTGACTTGGTCCTGACATGTTGCTTCGCCTCAAACAAGATCCAAAGCAGACATTCATCAGCAGAAGGTTCTGGTCTCGGAGTGGTGGGATTTTAAAGGTGTCGTGTTTTTCGAGCTCCTACCACGGAACCAAACAATCAATTCGAATGTGTACTGTCGGCAATTGGACAGTTTGAACGAATCCATCATATAGAAACGTCCGGAGCTCGTTCATCGTAAAGGTGTTGTGTTCCATCGTGACAACGCAAGACCACACATAAGTTTGATCACCCGCCAAAAATTATTGGAGCTTGGGTGGGATGTGTTGCCACACCCAGCATACTCGCCTGACCTTGCGCCGTCCAACAATTGGCACAGGAATCTCAAATATGGGTGGAGCTACAGATTCCCACCAATAGGCGTGGTCCTCTCAAATAGCATCAAGGTTAAGTTGAAGTTAAAACAGATGGTCTTCTTCACACATAAAATTTAAATACAAGATTAGTATTGGTATTAGTATAGATAAAAGAAATAGCCTATGTCCACCGGAAAGAAGCTACCCAATGGTGAAAGAATTATCCAGATGGGTTTGGTTTTAGAGATTAGTAAAAAAAAATTCGTATATTATTGTGAACTACTTTCTTTCACGTTGGGAGTGATCAGATTGTATGTAAACAAAGCGGAAATGTACATGGGAAATTGGAAACTACTTGAAAGCAATGTTATATTCAGTAGTACAGCCAAAAATAATAAAAACGTAATAATAATAAATAAGCGAAATAGCCTATGTTCTTTGGAAAGCTTCCCAACTGTGAAAGAATTATCTCAATTGGTTTAGTTTTCGAGATTACAAAAACAAATTCCATATATTATCGTGAACTACTTTCTTTCACGTTGGGTGTGATCAGGTTGTATATCTACACTCTAGAAAGCTAAATGCAGAGCACAGGAAGTGCATTATTGTGCATGTTTGCTATTTCGAGTACTTAGGGCTCAGAATGGCCATAATAAATTGTGATTTTTATAATAAAGTTTTCATCAAGTGTGGTGAAATGCCTCCAAAAAAATGCAAACCCATCGGACAAGTTCAGCCAAAAGCAAAGAAAGTAAAATTACTTCGAGGGAGTGAGACAACCGAACAATGTGATCAAAGACTTGTGGATCAGCGGGGAAGAGCCAGTGTATCTAGGACGGCAGAGACAGGGCGCGATTTCACCGATTAGCAACTAGCAAATAGCTAGTGAAAAATCAAATTTGCTAGTGAAAAAAAATTGCAGTAGTAAATATTGCTAATAAGGTAATTTCTTTATTTAAAGTAACCAAAAATCATTATTAATCCACGAAGTTTACATAACAGTTTCTATTATCGCTTGTTAAAACAGCGACGATCAGCGATTCTCTTTCGCCAATTTCCTTTCGACATTTAATACCCATCCTCCCCATATCTTTCATCCCTTCCAAACTGTCGTAGAAGCGTATTGAAACTCCTCTCCATCGTGCCCTCATTGGTCTATTACAGAAACTGAACGTAACGTCGGCAAGGGTTGCTGTGGCAACCCAGAGCTCTGGGATGGATCGGTTGTTTGACCACCTGCTCTGCCACCCTCCCTTCTTTTGCCCCACGAACTTTGTCCTCAACTCCTGCGTACCCTAAGCCAAGTGATCGCCTTTATTGCGTGGCATAGATAGACGGTTTTTTATGAAACATGTTCGTGGAGGGGGTAAACGATTACGGAAGAAACTTTTGCTTCGTCTGACTTCTGGTTTTGGAAATTTTTCTTGTATTTTCAAGCTGAAATACAAATATTTATCCAGTAAAATGTTAATGAGCAATAATACTTGACAGAGGCAACATCGTGAGAAAAAAAAAAATTATGATTACGGAAAAAATCCGAATTCCGTCGACCTTTCGTTTTCTAGTTTCGTAAAGACGGAATTCCAATAATAACGAAAAAAGCCGGAATTCCTTGAATTCGCGGAAGAATCTCATGCCTGAAGATTACAGAAAAATTTTGCAGCAGCCAAGTTCCGTTTTTGCAAATTGTTCTCCACAGTTTCAAGCTAAAATGCAAACATTTATGCAATAAAATGATATTTAACAAGAAAAGCGGACACAAAGACAACATTGGGAGAAAAATTTGCGATTACGGCAAAATTTTCTTGCTCCGTTTCACTACTGTGTTCGAAAGTTTTGAAGCACGAAATTTCGTCTCCAGATAGAAAACGACCCCCCCTCTTTTTTTTTTTTGTCATCAGTTAGAATGATCTAACTGATGACAAAAAATAAATAAATAAAGCGGTATTCCGCGAATCCCTGTAAGAATCTTGTGTATATCATAAAAATAATAGCAAAAGAAAACTTTGTAGAATCCGTAGTTTTGATAGTGAGTTCCGTAGTCAGACAACTAATTCCGTAGAAACTACGGCATTGTGTGGTAGTTGGCAGATATGAAGTGTGTAGAAGTTTAGCAGAAATTTGTGCGATACTTCCACTTAGTACTGCATGTTGTGAGGTGAGATTCAGTTTTTTAAAAAGAATACAAGGGGATTGGAGGAACAATTTGTCTGTTGAAACTTTAAATGCTCTGATGACAATTGAAATAGAAGGGCCACAAGAAGAGATTTTTAATCCACGGTCAGCAGTTATAAAGTGGTATGATGACAAAGTCAGACACCCTGAGCGTAAACCATATGGGAAGAAATCTGAATTAGAATGTCAGTGAAATATATTCATGTGGTATGAGAATTTGTTAGAAATTAATAATAAAGATAGTCACTCAACTTATCTAAGATTCTATTCATTATTCAAAAAGGTAAGTCAAAATATTTATACACAGATTTAAATTTCTGTGTAACTTTATTAGAAAATAAGTTACGATGTGATTTAGTTTTACTTGCTAGTCATGCAAATGTTTTGCTAGCAAACTATTTGGTCACTAGCAAAATTTGCTAGTGAGCAAAAAAGATGAAATCTTGCCCTGGGCAGAGACCTTGGAACAGCAAGAGGTCAGACTTGAGCGTTGTTCATCATGGTAGGATTTTTTTTATAGTGTGATTTACATTGTTACTTGAAAGCAAACTTTTTGTCTATCTTGGGCAACGCCGGGTATCTCCGCTAGTAACAATATAAAATCCTCAAACGTAATACTCTCATCAAAGTTGTTAAAGTTTATACAACAGTTTTGCTGTAGTTTACTGTTTCACACATTTATATAGCATTAGCTACCAGGGAGCATTATTAATTATATTTTGAGAACTATATGTAATTATTGAACATATTTACTACAAATTGAACAGTTTTTTGTTGTTGTTCTTACCTTTCTTCAGCATACGTCGATATTCCCACTCACTGGACAATAGAGCTCCACAATGAAGAAGGATGACGCATGAAGACACGTGAAAGCACGAGATAACAAGGCTTCTACAAGGATGGGCAATAAAAGTTATGCACTAAAAACGCAAGACTAACTGACGTGGCATAGCAATAAGAATGGGAGGGATATGCATCTCGGTTTGACAGTTCAACATCGGACGTTGCAATCGACGGAAGTAGTGAATCCCACATATTTCTTTTTACTATATCATCCAAATTCTTTTAATGGTTCTTTTTATCATTCATAGTCTTAATTCAAATAGTTTTATTATATTTTAATTACTTGAAGTGACAATGACGGCAAATTTTCAATGTGATACTTTGTGCGCACTTCGATGGCCACAGCCATTGACTGAACAATAGAGAGTGGGAATTTTTTTTTTTTTTTTGATTGGAGGTTTAACGACCACCGTGAGCAACTCAATGGGCTATAAGCAGTCGCCCGTCCCTAATTTAGGGTCACTGGTTCCAGGGAAGGGAGAGAGCCAGTGCCGTAAAACAAACACAACATCCATGCCTCACCGGGATTCGAACCCGGACCCCGTTCGGACGAATGATCAGAGGCCCTCGCTTAGACCACTGCGCCACCGGGGCGGCAGAGAGTGGGAATATCGACCTATGCTGAAGAAAGGTAAGAACAACAACAAAAAAACTATGTTCAATTTGTAGTAAATATATTCAATAATTACATATAGTTCTCAAAATACAATGAATAATGCTCCCTGGTAGCTAATGCTATATAAATTAACGTGTGAAACAGTAAATGGCACAACAACAAAACTGTTGTATAAACTTTAACGATTTATAGAGCCACGTAACATGGTTCAAAGTTTTTGAACAAAGAATAAACTCTCATCAAAGGTTCAACATCTCCACAACAAACAACTACGTCACAAAACATACATCCTTTCTGGTTCTTATCACATGCATACAAGTCACTTACGTACTGACCTCCAGAGTGTTGCCAAACCTCATTCATGTGAGACAGAAGATATCACATTAAGGTTGGAAAGTGCAAAAGAGAACAAACTCAAATTTACATAGGAAAAGGAACTAAAAATGAGAGTTAAATTACAATATAACATCACAGAAAAACAAACCAGTGCAGAATGAATGAGTATCGGGTAGTGAATGTAACAATAGGAAGAAGCTCTAGGGGTACGGCTTGGAAAAATTCTATTCAAGGTTAAAAGCTCAAAGAACTTTCTGCGAGAGAGCACAAATGATTAGTTTTTCATCCCAAGGACACGTTCCGAAAAGTTACGGAGGTTAGACACATCAGCATATTGTATTCTATGCCTCCATTCAACGTTTTGTAAAATTCCATTTATGGATATGAGAAGTTCACACCTCATAGTGTATGTTACTCTGTAGCCTGGTTAGGTGCATGGAATACTGTATGAGACTAAATAAAGTCTTTAAAAAGAAAATACTGAAGAGTGTAACTTTCTTTTTTAATTACAATTTTTCTATTTTACTCCCCCCCCTTCCCAGCGAGCATGAATTTATGCCGCTGGAGTGACCATTCTGGGAGGGGCCCTCTCAGTAGCGATGGTCCTGCCTTCAGTTATTAAAACGAAGAGACCACAACGAAATGTGCAGCATTCAAATGCTATTATAGGAGAGGATCAGTAACCATAAAAACACAAGTGCCAGCTAAAGCTGTAACAGAAAAAGCCTTGCCAGATTTGCTAACACTGTTGACATCAAAATATTTAATTGTGCCAATGCTCAATGCATCAGCTGCACCGATCAACAATAATGTTGCTGCAGTCTGACATATCACACAAAATTAGATGCTATGAGTGGGCTGGCTTGTGTGTGCCCCCCCCCCCCTTCTTTATTGAAGCAGTTAAAATGCATGGAGAGTGCGGCCATCGAAGATTTTTAGGAACTCAGATAAATATATGCGAATTTCTTAAATTCACAGATATTTTGTTATATAAAATGAATATTCATTAAATTTAGTGTTGTATTATTCTGTGAAATGGAGGAAGCACCCTAATCAAATTAATATGAGAACAGTAGAAAGACACCATTTTTGTGATTACAGTTTTAAAAGATGAGAGATACATATACAATAAAACCTGTTAAAGACGGAACCTGCGTAATACAGAAACCCACCCACAATGTAACTTTTTTTGGTCCCGAAATAAAAAAAAGAAAATTACATACTATTTAACCTGTCTAAAATGGAACCTGCATACCGTGCAAACAGAAATGGCAAGAGAGGTAATAACGGAAAGTTCCCAAATGTTCCCATGCTGTCAAGTATTTTAATTGAATACAAAACATTACACTTTAAATTGTAATGAGGAATTCACATGAAACAAATAATGCTTAAAGTAGTAGATAGCATAACTAAATAGAGAGAGGTGGCTTTTTTAGTTATTTACACAAACACAAGCTGCAGTGACCTGTTATGCAGAGTTTTATAAAAATAAAATGTATCTGCATACACAACCACTGAAACTGAAAACTTGCTACAAACCCACAAGACTAACCATAATAAAATAATTTATACAAAAATTAATGAAACAATAAATAATTATTAAAGCATTACAGATTGCAATGAGGACAGAAAATGTACATTAAAACTGAATGTGCAGAAATGTGTGAAATGGACATTTTTGGTAAAATATTAAAAATTGGACTATGAACCTCAAAAAAACAAAACTAATTGAAGATAGTTTTTCATATCCAGAAAAACAGTTCCATCAATGAACCTTCAAAAAATTATAAAATAGCATTTTGAACAATTTGATTTTAAAATAGTGGAAATACAAAATCCATAAGGAAAATATTTTAATTTAATACCTGGCAACTGCAAGAGGAACCTTGCAATAGAATTTAAATCCTTTTTGTGTAAATAAAACTTTTAATGCAGTTCCTATACAATGAGAACAGGCCTTGATAAAATCTAGAAGCCAGAAACATCTGTAAAAACAAAAAAAACTCAGGTGTAAAAAATTGTTAGATTTTACTTTAATGGATTTCATAATTATTCTTTTATTATCAGTTCTTAGGGGGGGGGGGCCCAAGGAAGTTCGAATAAGATATCTGCAGAAGCCCTCGTTAATGGGGCAGTACCATCTGCGCACGGCTGTTAAAGTCTGGGAAAGTTGGTGGTTTTCAAGGCTACTGCAATGCATGGGGTGTTCGCCAAACCGCATTCTTTCACAAATGTTTCTAATTTTGCATCGTAACTTGCTATAGATGCAACTTTATTTAGATGTGTTATGCTGGATCTATAAACATTTTTTTAATTAGTTTGGAACTCTTTCTCATTTTTATTTTAAATTGAAATACATGAACGTTAGTGAGAATTCAAAACAAAACATAATGTTGAAATTGAAAACTTCCCTCGCTATGAATTTACTTCGGTTTGATATTAACAGAATTTCTGCAACCTAAAACCTCATATTCAAAACTACACATAGCTGAAACTGCATGGGTATCATGTAAACAAACAAAACTCCCACACTATGCGGCTTCACGGTTAAGAAGTATTGTTCTAACCTCCTTGGGGACCCACTAAGGCCCTGGTTCGAATCCCCTATGAAGTAAAAATGCTGCTCATTCCGTTGAGACAAGAAGAGACTGAGGAATGGGAAAACATTAAGTTCATAAATGAAATCAATTCAAAATATACGAGGCCCACTCTTGTAGTAGTATTTTTTATCTTAACGTTCGAATATTGACACTGACGGAGTATTTAGATGTGTTAAAAGCAGTATTGGTATTGTAGGCCATCAAACAAACAGCACAATTTCAATTAATCATATCTTATGCCTTAAGATTTTATCAATAAAATTCACATAACATGTCGAAAAATTAAATATAAAAACACAAGAAGGAAAAAAATAAAAAGGTACTCACGCTTTACGAGAATACGCCAAACAATATTTTCATAACAACATTATACATCAACACCACATATCACGTACCTAATACTTGTCTTTACTTGAGTTGAAGTAATAGGACAGGAAAGTGATCAATCATGCGTTCTTAAACTTCGCCTCAGTAAACGACATATGATCACGTGGTTTGGGCTCGTTGGCAAAGATATATGAAGTTCAGCGTTGTACGGCAAGAATCTGTCACATGTCGTTGTTTACTAAAGGGGTTCACGTGTTTACATGAGTTACATCAATTTTTTTATATGTATAACCAGCAAGATTTATTACTTTTTGTTTAATAAATAATGTGTATATATTGTAAGTAATTCAGAAAATAATATAGCCAGATTTATTAAGCTAAACAAATTTTTGAAATAGTTATATCTTGCGTAGCGTACAGATGTACCAACAGACAAACAACTGGCCAGCAGACACTTTCATTTCATAGGTTTCCTCATAAAAATTGTGATATTTTTGGAAAGTAGGTAAATGCTTTAAGACGTTCTAACTGGAAACGAAGCTAAATCAAGCCAAAACTGGAGATCCCCTTAGTCTCTTAACCTTGAAGCCGCAAACTGTGGGAATTTGACATTGCTTACATGATGCCTATGTAATTTCAACTGTGTGTATTTTGGAATAGCGTGGCTTTTGGTTGCAGAAACAGTGTTAATATCTAACCGGAATGAATTATATTTCTTATACGAGCGAAGTTTTTAATTTTAACGTTATGTTGTAATTAGAATTCGCACTAACATTCCTGTATTTCAATTTAAAATAAAAATGGGATGGAGTCTCAAAATAATTAAGAATTTTATAAATTCAGCATTTTCTGATACATCGGCAGCAATTTACGACGCAAAATTGGAAACATTTGTGACGAAAGAACGCGATTCGGCCAACACAAAATGCATTGCAATAGCATTGAAACCAAGGCCAACCCATCAGTTTTCCCACACTTTGACGGCTGTCGCTCGCGGTTATAGGCTTCACAGAAAGTGGTACTGCTTCATTAGCAAGGGCATCTCCAGATATCTTATTCTAACCTCCTTGGTGTTTATGCTTATCGACATTCCGTTTCGTCACGACTTCGACGACGTATTTACTGATTAGGTCTCTTGGTCACATCGATTTTTTTTTCTGGGCTCTGAGTCACGTCAATAACCGTAACTGCATCAGTGTTTTTTAAATGGTCTGTTTTTTTTTTTTTTTTTTTTTTTTTGATTGGAGGTTTAACGACCACCGTGAGCAACTCAAATGGGCTATAAGCAGTCGCCCGTCCCTAATTTAGGGTCACTGGTTCCAGGGAAGGGAGAGAGCCAGTGCCGGAAGACAAACACAACATCCATGCCTCACCGGGATTCGAACCCGGACCCCTACGGACGAATGATCAGAGGCCAACGCCTTAGACCACTGCGCCACTAAATGGTCTGTTTTCAGCTTGTGTGTTGGTTAGCAGTTTCTTAGTTATTTACTGTGTGAAAGCTATTAATTGGTGAGTAAAGTCGTAGTGCCTAAATTTTTTTAATCAACGTACATCAGTAAACACATTTAGCATGCTGTGCACTTCTAGAACTTCGTAGAATCAGGAATTTGCATATTTAGGTTAGAATGGTGCTTGTCATTCATTAACAAAAAAGATGGTGCTTGTCATTCATTAACAAAAAAAAGATCCATCTTTTCCTTTTTATATTTTATTTCAAGTTTCTATTCTAAAATTATTACAGTGGTACTGTACTTGATTCCATTTCAATGGTTCATAAATTGTTTTGGATAATGCAAGCTGCTCTGATGGCGTAGTAGTCTAAGCCATGACTTCTGATCATTCTCCCTGATTGGTCACGGTTCCAATTCCGGTGAGGCATGGATGTTGTGTTTGTCTTACGGCGCTGGCTCTCTCTCTTCCCTGGAGCCAGTGGCCCTAAATTAAGGAGGGACGACTGCTTATAGCCCATTGAGTTGCTCAATGTGGTTGTTAAACCTCCAATTAAAAAGTTAAAATAAAATTGCCATAAAATCTCTGATAAACGTCAGATATAGCACAGTCAAGTTTTTGGTGTGTCAAATTATAAATTTTGGGACTTGGGGTACGAGCTAGAGAAACATTTTTGTAGGCAGAAAATTTCGAAGTTCTGAAAGATTTGCATTTGGTGATTCCTGATCATGGTGAAATGCAAAGGTAACAATCGTGAATCTGTCTCGACGTAATATTTTCATCATTCAAATAGGAGTTTTGTCGTTTTGGATTAAACATGATACATGATTTAGTTTTAAAGAAATATGCCATTTGGAAGTAAAATTCAGTTAGTTGTAACACAATATTGTAGGTATAAATGAATTTATGGCACCTCTATTCATAGTTTACTGTGAAAATAACTTTTTTATGGTTCTTATAGAGGTTATTATTAAAAAAAGTTGGTGGTCAAGTTTTCGAACTAAAGCCTAGTTCATCATCAGGACTACGTCACTGGAGTAGTTGCTGATAATTGCGGTTGGATACTTCCGACTGAGTTACAGCAACTACTACTCCAGTGAAGTAATCCTGATGATGAACTAGGCTTTAGTTTCGAAAATTTTACCACCAACTTTTTTGAATAATAACTATAAGACCTGTAAAAAAGTTATTTCCACAGTAAAATATTGTAGGGTCAATTAAATAAGAAAAATCCTCATCTGCATAGAAGAAACCATTAAGTAAGTCATATTTTCTGGGATGCACCCAATGGGGGGGGGGGGGGGTCCGCTTCCCCATGAGGCCAAGTGTTTTGTAATATGATTCCGACATCATTGGTGTCCAACACGAGAGATGCCTAACCCTGTAACTGTTCTCCAATTTTCCTAATAGATGAATTTAAATTTTCATAATTGCTGAAATCACACATTATAGAATTTGTTCTAAAATGCATTATCTGAAGCTATAATATAGCAATGGATGAAATAATTACATTTGTGGTTAACTCCTTTTCTGAAATATGTATTTATATTAAAAGTAAAAACAACAATGAAAACACTATTTGCAGCTGGATAATTCGTGAATACAATGTATTAAATTCTTTCGCAGATCAATACATTTATTATAATAGTCACATCGCGTAAGTACAAATACATAAGCATTTTTACTTGTAGTGCCGGACCCCCCCCCCCCTTCCCATTCCAAATTTCTAGGTGCATCCCTGCACATTTTGGACATGCTACAGTGGCATTGACCTATAGCACTACTGACATATTTCCTAAAAATATAGAGCAAATTAGGCTGCTATGTGTGTGTTGGTTAAATCACAATGACCCTGCCTCCACAGACCAATGGACAATGAATAAACTGGACCATGGAAGTGAAAAGTAAATTATTGGGGATGATATAACAAATGTTTTCCATAATACTTCATACATTCTGCTTGTGACTATTTAGGGTAGCATAGTTTGTTTTGCTCACGCAGTGTCATTCTCTGAATGTGCAGTTCGATCATTCCATATCAATTCATCCAGGCCATGTAGTCCCCTATCTCAGGATTTAAAGAAATTTTCTATGGAGGTATAAGGTAAGGCTGTCCTGGTGGTGCAGTGGTCTATTCTCTGGCTTATGACCATTCGTCCGAGAAGGGGTGTAGGTTTGAATCCCGGTGATGCATGAGTGTTTAGTTTGTCTAACAGCACTGGCTTTCTCCCTTCCTAGGAACCAGTTGACCTAAATTAGGGATGGGTGACTGGGGCCAGATTAAGGGAGGGTCTAACAGGGTGTAGCCTAGAGGCCCACCATTACCAAGGGCCCAGGAGGCATGCTGCTACACCACATGAACCCCCTTAGAAAGACAGTTTATATATTTATAGAGACAGAAGTTTATAAAATACAGAATGTTCGAGAATTATTGGACACATTATAAAATTATATAAAACAAAACATTAAACAGATAGAAAGAAACTGACTGTACTAACTTACAATGTAATTACACAGGTTAATAAATTTTGATATGAGATCCCTTGGTTGCTCCTAGTACACCCAAGCAATACTCAATTTCATGCTATGTATTGGCAAGCATCTGAGGAGTTATGGAATTAATAGCAGCTGTGATACACTGCTTCAGTTCCTGCAAATCAGTACAAGGCGTCTGATAGGCACGATCCTTCACATAACCCCACATGAAATAATCCAATGGAGTTAGATCTGGAGAGTGAGGAGGCCACGGAATGGAACCACCACACTCAATCCATCTGTTGGGTTGAGTGTGGTGGTCCCATTCCGTGCTCATTTAGGCACTTACGTACACACATTGACCAATGCGGAGGCACACCATCTTTTTGGAAAACAACGTCATATCTTTTGATCTGGAGTATAGCGAGATTTTCTAGCATATCCAAGTAAATGTTACCATTTGTGATTTTTTTTTCAGAAGAAAAAAGGGCCAATCACTTCTTTTTTTGATAGGGTGCACCACACATTAACTTTTGGAGAATCATGTTCCAGTTCAATAGCAGCATGAGGTGGTTCACTGCCCCATATCCTACAGTTGTGACGATTCACAATACCTGATACATGAAATGGGGATTCATCACTAAAAATTACAGTACTGAGAAAGTTTTCGTCGTTTTCCACTTGATTCATCATATCCACAGCGAAATCGTTTCGCAGAGTGTGATAAAAAATGCATGCATCTTTTGCACTATTTGAATTTTATAAGCATGAAATTTTAATTTCTTGTGCAAGATATAGTGAACTGTCAATTTCCGAATGCACAGTTCTCTGCTTGCTTTACGAACAAATTTCTTGGGGCTTCGTCAGAAACTTTCATTAACTTGGTCAACCGTCTCACCGCTGACGCTAGGTCTACCGGCTCCTCCACGATGTTCCACATTGCTAGTTTCTTTAAACTGTTTCATTCACCGCTTGATTGAATTTGTTGACGGAGGATTACAACCATACTCTAAACGGTACCGTCTTTTAACTTTAATGACAGACTTTCATTCCGCAAGCCATAGCACACACATCGTCTTCTGCATTATGGATGACATGACTACTGATTGCGCATTTCTCATACATTCCTCATCAAGCCACACCTAGCGCAATCTATTGGAGTCTGGGAATAACAATTCTGCAAAACAAAAATATAGAAACCGTGTTTGTAATACATGCCATAAAAAACAGACAATGCTCATAGTTTTTTTTTTGTACATAAATTTGTAATGTGTCCAATAATTCTCGGACACCCTGTAGTTTGTTTTTTGTATCGTATGATTTCTATTCAAACATCACAGACAGGCTAGAAGATGAACAGATTTCAAGGCAGAGGCTTGCTAAGGGTAAAGGTTTCATGTTGATAGGAGAGTTTCAGCTTTTTCACTACCATTCACCCACACTTCTGTACTTGCACTTTGAAGAGTCCAACAAAATCTAGGAATCTAAAGCCTTTCATCCATGTTCTTGTGAGAACCGTGGAAAACATAGTGACTGGATATGATTTATTAATTCAAAGAATGTGATGTGTATTAATTATCATAAGCATATTGCTACAATGTTTTAATGGACTTTAATGATTCTCTATGGTAAGTTTTTTGGGGCACCACTAAGATGTCTTAGCCTAGGGCCCCACAAAGTCCTTTATCTGGCATGGAGGATGACTCCTTATAGCCAATTGAGTTGCTCAGCATGGTTGTTTAACCTTCAACAACAACAAAAAAAAAGGTAAGAATCGCCAAATTTTAGCTTCACATGAGGGCTATAGATAGGGTCATTCCATGTCAAATCAAACAATCAAAAATACATTTTTTAACTTGATGTCATGGATTTGGTTAATTTTTGGTACATTTGTACCTTACCATGAGTTGTTTAAAAAAGTTTTTTTTTTTTCAAATTTTTTTGTCCACCCATTTTTGAGATATTGAATTTTTAAAATTGCCTAAAAATGCCAAATTTTACTGAGCACCATAACTTCAAATACCATTTATGAGATACCTGTGATAGCTACAGACATGGGACATTTGTCATTTTAAAGCTTATGAGTAGGGCTTATATTTGATATACAACATGACACAATTTTCAAAAACTAAATATTTTTAGTTTTCGGAAAAGCGGAATTTCTTAAAAAAATTTAAATATTCACATTTAAAGGCGTTCCTTGTCACACTCGTTGGCAGTGACAAGGAATTAAATTGACTTTGCCCCAAAAATAGACAAAAATTCCTATACCTAATGATAAAGAACCTCTTTTTTTTTCTTGGCTAGCATGTTTATGTTGGATTCTTTTGTCATCTTCTGTGGGGTTAGCTGGTATGTTCTTCCTGTAGCTATAATTGGATCCAGTTTGCAAAGGATGAAATTTCCTTGCACAGTGAGAACATATGGTTTCCTAGTATAAGAGAATGATGTTGCTGGTCCAGCTGGATTTAAGAATGATAGCTTGACTTCACGTTCTACCACATCCATTGAGAGAACACCTTCCATCCACCATAAGTTGTCATAGGCACATGCCACAAAACCATTCATATGATCAAAATCTACATTTTGAAGTTCAGGAATGATTTTAATACAATGTAAAACAGTATCATGAGAAGCTGAAAATGTTTTGGTTTCTAATTTTTCAGTTGATACTGGGAGGTAGGCGTGAAACTTATGAGTTCCTGTAACAGCAACTGCTTCATCAAATCGTACTTGTGAAAATCTCTCTTCTTCCAGTTATTCATCATTCAAAATATAAAAACAAAATTATTGCAGGGATGTTTGCCTTCCCCCACTCAAACAGCTGTTGAGGTGTCAATATCTGATTTGAGAGGGGGTTTTGAAGGCTCGCTTTTGCTACAAGTCTCTTCACTGTGCCTCCAACACCATCACAAACTCCTTTGCCATGTGCAGTGGCATAAAAATGCCCCTCTGCTTCAATGCCTTGGAAATCAGTGTGGTGGTTACACAAATTTGCAAAACGCTTATGATTTTTGTATTGTGCTGCACAGCTTTCTGAAAAGTAAAATAACTTTTTCTAGTTTGGGAGCAATTCCGCTTTCAAAGCATTAAGAAGTTTTCTTTAAAAAGCATAAACAAGAACTGTCATGTTTCAGACATTCTGAAATGTAAACAAAACTCTGATGTCTTAGTTGATCATTTTCTTTGTTGTACAAAACAAAGGGATGAACAGTTGCCATTGAGTTGTTCCAGTGGAATGACTGGGCTTCATCTTTCAGAATGAATGAATAGTTCTCAGAAAAAATCACGTGTCACCACAGCTTCATTAGGGCAAAGTGTAAATTTCCTCTGCAAAAAAAGCAGATTGCTGTTTGGCGAAGAAATCATGCTTCTTCAAGATGGTTAGCTTGGGCTGAAAACTCAACAAAATACTCCGTGGTTTATCAAATAGTTTCAAACGAACAGTGGTCCACTGAAACCCACTGCTTGTAGGTGATGTTATCAATAATTTCTTCTTCAAGGCTTGCCAAATAAGGCTTCCTTGAATTCATCAGTGCTAGGACATGAATCACAGTCACCTAAAAACATTTCTGTGCTGGAGGATTACACATAATTCTTGATAAGCATTGTTGATATGTTTTTAAAGGAGTTTCATTGTCACTTTGTTTAAATTAGCACCAGCAATCATGAGCTTTACATTCTGATGTGTTGTGCAAACACACACAGTGTGAGTCCAACTAGCTCCTGCTATAATGCAGTTCCTTGGCCTTAACTCAGCAAATTTTGAAAATCCTATCTTTTCAGATAGGTACTTGGACTTGAAAAGTTGGTAAATTTCTCTAAGATTACCAAGTATCAGATGCTTTTGGACATGAGTTTGACACCCATCTTTGTCTTTGATTGAAATATAATCTTTCTTGCTGGGCATTCGCCTGCTGACTTCTTCACTGCAGTAAAATTCCTTTTGACCTGGTCTTGAGGTAAAATTTTTCCAGGTTTGGGATTAAGTGAGGACAAAATTCATTTTTGTTTCACAAGTTTTTTTGCCTTCCTTGCAATGTAGTTACTTACTCCAAATTTACTTGCTATTCTTTTACAGGACCAGCTTTTTTGGTAAAACTGTCAAAATCATGAGCTTTTTACTTCTGTTTGTAGTTTTAAAATTTTCCCTTATTTGCTGAATAATTTTTGAATCAGCACAGTGTCATAAAAAATAACTCTTTGTAGGTCCTTTTAATCTTCCCCATCTTTTCTTTGCAATACTTCTTAGACCTATTTAATACTTTCTTCTTACACCCCAGAGACTCATCAAAAGAGGTCAAAGAGACATTTAAGTAGCTTATCAGAGTCCAAATACTGAGACTCCTTAATATGACTTGGACCAGAAATCTCATAATTTTCAGGAGGAATTTCTTTTTCAAGTATATTGTTTTCCATCTGACAAGGCTTCTGTTTCCCTAACTGCAATCTGCATGAAGTGCATACTTTCATGTGTAGTTTGATTTCACTATTTAGTGAAACCATCCAATCAGTTACTTTCCTCAAGTCTTTACTTACCAAGTGCCCCCTTTAAAAAGAGTTGCAACAGACCCCCCTTCCCCTCCAAAAGGGTTGCAACAGTTTCTTGACCACTTATTCTCCTCCATATTTCAAATCATGTTATTATCAAACAGTTAATGAAATAAACTTAATAAAGACTAATAAATTAGCTTCACAACAAAAATGTCCTTGAAAGCTTCACTAAAAACACACTGTCCAAACGAACTGAAGTGCACACACAGAGTGCCAGACCACAACTAAGCTGTTTGGAAGGGAACATGAATAAACAGGCACAAACATGTCAGAGCTTGTCTTGCATGTTTTGAACAGTTCCTTTGCCAAGATAGCCTGCCCTATCTTCCTCCCCACACATGTACATCTGTCTCACTCTGTAAAAAACCTGTTATACCTTTTTTTGGATTCATTTCAGTTTACCACTTAATTTTATCAATGTAAATTGCAGAAAAATGGACTTGTGGGTTTTAATTCCTTGTCACTGCCAACAAGAACATTTAATTTTTTTATGACACCATTGAGATACTACCTTGAAATTTGGACTGACTGATATACCTTTAAGTATGAATTTTTTGAGAATTTTAAGAAATTCAGTTTTTCTGAAAACTCAAAATAATTCTTTGAAAATTGATAATTGGGTCAGGTTGCATAGTAAAAATCCTGTTATACCTTTTTTTTTTTTGGATTCATTTCAGTTTACCACATAATTTTATCAATGTAAATTGCAGAAAAATGGACTTAAGGGTTTTAATTCCTTGTCACTGACAACAAGAAAATTTAATTTTTGTATGACACCATTGAGATACTAACTTGAAATTTGGACTGACTGATATACCTTTAAGTGTATTTTTTTGAAAATTTAAAAAAAAAAAAAAAAAAAAACCCCGCACGGGGATAACTGGTTTTCCAGTTATTTGGGGAGCGGCGCCCCCACGGCCCGAGCTGACCTTACGTATAAGCTCCAGAACTGTGTCTAGCGTCATTTTCTTGGCTTGCGGACCTCCAGTTCTCCCTTGTAGGGCTCGGTGGTGGGTGGAGTAGTCTGCAGACGAATCTTCCTTCTTTTTTCCATGGGTAAACCCAAACATAAACACTCCAAATTTAAGTCACCTGAAAAAATGATAGTTGCAACCGACTCTCCGTCTTCTCAACCTACCAAGTCTCATACCCTTAAACGGTCTTTAGACATTGACCAAGAATGTGGAACCTCTTCTTCGGCTGCTGTACCAGTCGCTCCGAAGCGTCGTCTCCCCTCGATTGCTGTGACTACGCATGCTACACACTTATTTGTAGAATCCATCGATCCGAATGAGAGACTGTCCACCAGATCTCCATTTTTTATTTCTAAAGCTTTGGACGCTGCGGTTGGCCCCTTGAAGTCTGTGAGGAAGCTTCGCTCTGGGGACCTGCTTGTTCAAACTTGCAGTGTTTCTCAGAGTAACACTCTTTTGCTCCTTACTAGTCTTCAAGGCATTCCTGTCAAAGTGGCACCTCACCCGTTTCTTAACACCTCTCGGGGTGTTATTTCGGAATTTGATCTCTTACCATGCAGTGAAGAAGAATTGGTGTCTGAACTTGCAGATCAAGGTGTTCTTGCTGCACGTCGTATGATGTTCCGGCGCGATGGTTCTTTGATTAAGTCTAAAAATGTGATCTTGACTTTTAACTCCCGAAAGTTCCGACCGAAATAAAGGCTGGCTACTTGGTCTGTGGAGTTCGCCCGTACATTCCCAGTCCTCTGCGCTGTTTCAGGTGCCAGAGGTACGGGCATTCCCAACGTTTCTGTAAGAGTTCCGCTCGTTGCGCTAATTGTGGCTCCAGTGAACATGACGGGGAAGGTTGCACTTCTGCGGCCTCCTGTGTTAACTGTGGTGAGGCCCATGCAGCTTACTCCCGCAACTGTATGAAATGGAAGGAAGAGATGGCGATCCAGCGCCTCAAGACCCTGGAAGGCCTCTCGTACCCTGCTGCCAAAGCCAAGTTGGGTATTCCCAACACCCGACAGCGTAGTTTTGCCGCAGTTGTTAAGTCTCTGCCACAACCCGTGCAGACCTTTGTTCCGCGCCCTGTAGCTCTCGCCGCACTTGCCAAGCGATCTACAGTTGAACAAGCGACACAGGTGGATTTCACCGAGCTCCAGCTTATTCGACCAGCTGAGTCTGCGCCTTCTCTTTTGAAGACGCCCGCCTCTTCCTGTTCCCAGCAGACAGCCTGCACGTGCGGAAGACCCGGCCCTCAATCCGCAAAGGTGTGCAGTGTCCATCAAACTGTCTCGGCCTCTGCTAGGTCCCCACCCTCAACCGACATTATAGAGGACCATGGGGGGAGGAGAGTGACAGTTCGTCCCCAGCCTCAACCAGTACTGCAGAGGAACATGGGGGGGAGGAAAGTGACAGTTCGTGCCCGCCCTCTGCCAGCATTGCAGAGGAGTGTGGGGGAGGTGAGTGACTGTTCGTCCTTCTCCGTTAGTAATTTTTTTTATAAATCTGATTAACTACCTTGTCTTCCCTGCTTTCATCATACTCTTTTTCAACTTTTCCCAAGCCTGTCTGTTCTTACTCATTTTCCACGCTTTTCAAAATCTGTGGCTGATAGTTCTTTGTCTGGCGCTCTTTGGCCAAACCTGGCCCTTGCGCCAATAAAATCCAACAACCAACCAACCAAATTTAAAAAATTCAGTTTTTCGAAAAACTCAAAATAATTTTTTGAAAATTTACAATTGTCATGTTGCATATCAAATGAAAGCCCTATTTATAAGCTTTAAAATGACACCTGTCTCATGTCTGTAGCTATCATAGGTATCTCATAAATGACATTTGAAGTTATGGTGGTGGCTAATGAATTTTGGCTTTTTTAGGCAATTTTGAAAATTCAATATCTCAAAAACAGGTGGTCAAAAAAATTAAAAAAAACAACATAATTTTTACACATCTCATGGTTAGAGGTACAAATGTACCAAAAATGAACCAAATCCATGACATTAAGGTTCCATGCATTGGTTGATTGACATGGAGCTTTCAGTATGGGATTGAGAGAGAGAGAGAGATCTTCAGGTATGACTTTACAATTTCATGACATATTGCTACACCAACATTCAGCTGCAATGCAAAATCCCAAATTGATAAATTTGTATCGTCTTTCAATAATTTTTTGGCTTTCACAATGTTTTCATTGGTCACTGACATTGACGAACACCCGCTCTGCGAGTTCTCCTGCACATTGCATTTGCTGTCCTTCAAATGCTTCCATCACTTGAATACAGCCGACCTACCCAATGCTTCTGTACCATATGCTTCTTGAGTCATCTGCAATGTTTGCTTTCGTGTAATTTTACACAAAATTCAATCGTGATTCTTTTTCTGGTAATTTGTGGCATGCGGTGCTCATTCGCCAACGCAATAAACACTTCATGTGAACTACTGTATTACACCACATCCACAAAGAAAGACTGCGCATTGCCTTCACTCCAACTAACACAGCAGAGATAGGACAATTTTCCCTCACCGGAAATGTGACTCGTTTTCATAGCAACCATGTAGTGCTGCCAGTCCTCATACCTTCGGAATAGGCTTCATAAATAACTTTCTTCCTTGCACAATTTGTAGCTTGTTACACAGGAAATGAAATTGTACAGTACCTGTGTAGGATCTGGCAGGGTGAATATGTTTAAGACAGATGAGGGGCATCCATTAATATCTGGAAGAACAATCCTCATACCATAATGCCAACAATGCCCTTTTCCAATCAAGTAGTGCAGTCTGGTGTCAACTATTAACCTGTGGCATTTAATGTGTAACCACTCATAGGCATTTGGGAACTGTAACCCAGACTCATTGATTTGGGAGACTTCTCTAGGTATCCAATGTCTTGTTTGCATGGAGTAGTGCAGGGTGGTTGCAACTGTTAATCCATGTGGAATTTAATGCAGACCCATCCAAAGATCCTGCATTCAATGCCACCCAGATTAAAAATGTTGGATATACAACCTGGACTCATTAATGTAGTCAACTTCTCTTGTTACCCATTGTCTTGTTTGCATTGGGTAGTGCAGTCTGTTTTCAACTCTTCACCTGTGTGGCGTCCAATGTGGACCCGTCAATCAGGGCTTTACAGAGGAAGGGCTAGTCCGTCCCTTTGAGGAACTGAATGCCGACCCATGTCTGAAAGGGTGGGTGGAAAACGGGTTGGTTCTATGTCATCGCGCTGGCCTGCTCCCCAAACTTCGTTTGTCAACTTCTCTACAAGATCTGATTTTCCTATGTTATGGTTTTGCACACCGGCACCTTTTCTTGGTTCATATATAGCATTTGTTTCACATTGTGTTTTGCTTAAGTTGTACACTCAGTGTTGATTTTTATTTCCGTTCTTTTTAACGAAATGTCATCACGTGCTGATGTGACAGACTGAAATACACATATAAACACTAAAGGACAGGACATTGTTTCCCACGTCCTTTCGTGTTTATAAGAAGAATCTTTAATGGGTTCCGATAAAGATCCTTCTTCAGGAACTATTTCAAAAAACTGCCCCGAAACTAATTCTGTTCAAGATAATTGGGTAAGACTAATATATCTGTTGGCTGTTTGACAATCGTCATGTTCTTGGGATAATATTATTAAACAGTTTGAGAAGATTTTCTGCGCAGTTCACGACAGAACATTTAAGAAAGGGAAAAGTGTTATTAGGGAACTCATAAATGATCTAGGAAAAGTTTTTTGCCTGTCAACAAATATGCTGTTTGTTGGTTTTGCAGAATACGAACATTTATTCGAATTCGTTTTCTGAACGGAAATTCACTATTAGTGCGGTGCAGGAAAGCTTTGCAGAAAATGAAAAAAATATATATATTATTGACTCAAACGCAGTGAGAAAACCACATAAGTTTGTTTTTTTTCATCTGGGCAATGAAGAAAACAGTTTTACATTTTGTAAAATGAAAAACACATTTTCCAGTTTGTACAATAAGGAACATACCTACATTTCATGAAGTAAATTTTGTTCAGCACTTTTTAAACTCAGTGACCTTCAGAAATCATGATGGATGCAAAATGTAAGTAAATATTTTTTATTTTATACATTAACAGAGTGTTTGAACAACTTTTGTGGAGTTTGAAGAACTCGGTAACTTTCCATGTCTTAAAAGTTTTAAACAACTAATGTTTGTAACTGAAAGAAAAAGGTTTTAAACCACTAAACTTTTCTAGGGAATTACTAAAAAAAAAGGAAAGATACACTGAGTTTTTGACATAAAAAAAATGTAGTTAGTATAGTAAATAAAATACTTTTTAAAGAAAAGCATTTATGACAGAAATTGTTCATTTAAAATTATCGCATTTGTACTATGTATTACATCAATGTTTTCTGATTTTAGGACCCAAAATCCTTAACTTTTAAAGAGACTAAAGGCTGTCAAAGCACGATCAAATTAAACTTGTTACAAAGCACACACACCACACTTCCAAATTATCGTCTAAAAACGTATGGTCTAAAAACGTCTTTATTTACAATTTAAAAATATGGTTGTTTAAAAGCTTTGGCGAGCACTTTCGCGACCACTATGGTCGCATCTTGAGGCCGATGAGTGAAATCATATTAGAGCAGCACATGGTTTAAATAGTAACAGACAAGAGCACAAAGAATACACATTATGTAAATGAGAAAAAAAAAATACGTAAGTCACCGCCATTTACCACAAACTGTTTAAAGTCATCAAAATTATTTTGGTGGTTTCTCCCATGAGTATTGTAAAACGAAATTTCTCCAAGCACTAGAAATGTAGACAGGAATGTCTTCATTGCAGCACTTAGGTCCTAATTTTATAATATATAGGCTTTCAGTGAGGACCATAGAGCTTTTTGTAGAAGCTGTTGATAGCAAGTTCACATTTTCCCAGTCAGGTCTTAAGTCCCTTTCAATGACAGTCTTAGACAATGTCGAGGTAGTAGCTCCTTTACGGATGGCATATTTGTGTTCAGCCCACCGAATTCCTAGGCTTCAAAAGGGTTCAACCACCGAATTCCTAGGCTTCGACCTTTTGAAGCCTAGGAATTCGGTGGGCTGAACACAAATATGCCATCCGTAAAAGAGCTACTACCTCAACATTGTCTAAGACTGTCATTGAAAGGGACTTAAGACCTGACTGGGAAAATGCAAACTTGCTATATCAACAGCTTCTACAAAAAGCTCTATGGTCCTCACTGAGAGCCTATATATTATAAAATTAGGACCTAAGTGCTGCAATGAAGACGTTCCTGACTACATTTCTAGTGCCTGGAGAAATTTCGTTTTACAATACTCATGGGAGAAACCACCAAAATAATTTTGATGACTTTAAACAGTTTGTGGTAAATGGCAGTGACTTACGTGTTGTTGGTTTTTTTTTTTCTCATTTACATAATGTGTATTCTCTGTGCTCTTGTCTGTTACTATTTAAACCATGTGTCGCTCTAATATGATTTCACTCATCGGCCTGAAGATGCGACCATAGTGGTCACGAAAGTGCTCGCCAAAGCTTTTAAACAACCATATTTTTAAATTGTAAATAAAGACGTTTTTTAGACCATACGTTTTTAGACGATAATTTGGAAGTGTGGTGTGTGCGCTTTGTAACAAGTTTAATTTCATCGTGCTTTGACAGCCCTTACAGTCTCTTCGATTTGTAGCGCGAAAACACCTCTGATTTTCCTTAACTTTTGTTTTTGACAAAGACAATTTCTAATATTTGAGTGTACATTGCAATAGATGACACACTGCAATATGGTAAATATGGTAAAAATATTAACTGATAGTGCCTTTCCTATGGTGCTCCTTTAGAGCACAGCTCCCCATGGCTCTTGGCTTCCGAAGGGCCAGCGCAGCTACGTCATTAAGCTCAGCTGCGTGTCTCAGGGGGTGAAGCGCTAATGAGCCCTTTCCTGTCAAGCCCTGCCTGTCAATAGGCTTTAGAGCTGCAAACCTGAACTTGTTGATCTAAAGGATCACTTCTCCAACTGTCTATTGTCCTGTTTATAAATGTGCTTTTTGGGGCAGCTTCACTTCCAGTGTGCAACATATGTAGTCTATAAACATCAGCACTTTAATGGACCACCATCTTATATGTACACTTGCAAGTGTGTCTAGTGCTCAGAAATGTTTTACTGCATGCACTGGTTGTAATCTGCCATTTATAGAGGTATTGTGAAACTCTGTTGCCCTTGATAGCATGTGCCGACTGACGTGCACCTCAGTTGTTAACCAATAGCTGTCTCCCCTTCGTGGCACATTGAATGGTTGTGTGTTCCTTTTCAGATCATTCCCCCACATCCCGTAGCACAGCGTTTCCCAAACTGTATGTTGTGAGAAGTTTTTGAAATGTGAACATTTTGTAACTATTTGAAATTATAAAATCAGCTAGAAATTGGAACATTAAAAAGCAAAAAAAAAAAAAAAAAAAAAAAAAAAAAGTTGCATAAATGGGCTTATTGAGGCAGCAATGCATCACAGATACTGGAATAAGGTTTCATTTTTGATGCCTGTGGTGCTTTTGCAAGCAGGTCAGGCAAGCTGCCACAGCCCAAAAATAGATATTTTTTTTCATAGAACTAAATTTAAGCAATAGCTCAAAAAGCATGGAACTTTGCTTAAAATCACAGATTTCATTTGTAAAATGCCAGAAAAGGTACTACCACATTTTCAGCCACTTGGGCTCCCTTCAACCATTTTTTTCTTTATTGGAGGTTTAATGACCACCGTGAGCAATTCAATGGGCTACAAGCTGTCACTTGCCCCTAATTTAGGGTCACTGGTTCCAGGGAAGGGAGAGAGCTAGTGCCGTAAGACAAACACAACATCCATGCCTCACCAGGATTCGAACCCGGAACCCTTTTTGACGAATGATCAGAGGCCATCGCGTAGACCACTGCACCACCGGGGCAGCTCTCTTCAGCCATTACATCACATACATAGTTTTACGTATGAGTTGTCTTCAATCTAATAATGGCTGAGGAGGAACCAAGGGGGCTGAAACCATGGTACCAGTTAATATGACCTTTTCTCTCAGTTTACAAATGAAATGATTTTAATTTTAAACAAAGTTCCATGCATCTCTGAAAATGTCACTAGCAATTTAATTTTATGCAGTGCTGTTTCCTCTAGTTGAAAAATAATTATATTTAAAAATACTAGCACACACATCCATTAAAGCTTGGGTGGGTCTGGAAGTACATTCTTGGGTTGCATGATTCTAAAAAGTTCAGGAAGCACTGCTCTTACAGTGCTTCCTGAACTTTTTAGAATCAACTTTTTAGAACTTTTTAGAATCATTGAACAGCTAACAGTGCCTGAAAATAATGAGATCTTAAACATGTGTGCCTTCCACATATCAATAAATGTTTCCAATTTAAACTTCAAGTCCTTCCACTTCTCCATTGCACAGGATTCACATTGACAGACTGTGCTATCTGTGTGCATTATGTGTCAACAGATGCATAACTACTAGGTGCTGCAGGATGTGCCTACTTGTGGAGAGAGAAGTTTGGCCAATATAGTAGATCTGCAGGGAGAGCTTACTTGTGGAGAGAGAAGTTTGGCCAATATAGTAGATCTGCAGGGAGAGCCTACTTGTGGAGAGAGAAGTTTGGCCAATACAGTAGATCTACAGGATGTGCCTACTTGTGGAGAGAGAAGTTTGGCCAGTATAGTAGATCTGCAGGGAGAGCCTACTTGTGGAGAGAGAAGTTTGGCTAATACAGTAGATCTACAGGATGTGCCTACTTGTGGAGAGAGAAGTTTGGCCAGTATAGTAGATCTGCAGGGAGAGCCTACTTGTGGAAGAGAAGTTTGTCCAATACAGTAGATCTACAGGATGTGCCTACTTGTGGAGAGAGAAGTTTGGCCAGTATAGTAGATCTGCAGGGACAGCCTACTTGTGGAGAGAGAAGTTTGGCTAATACAGTAGATCTACAGGATGTGCCTACTTGTGGAGAGAGAAGTTTGGCCAGTATAGTAGATCTGCAGGGATAGCCTACTTGTGGAAGAAAAGTTTGGCCAATACAGTAGATCTACAGGATGTGCCTACTTGTGGAGAGAGAAGTTTGTCCAATACAGTACATCTGCAGGGAGAGCTTACTTGTGGAGAGAGAAGTTTGGCCAGTATAGCAGATCTGCATTGTGGAGAGAGAAGTTTGGCCAGTACAGCAGATCTGCATTTTGGAGAGAGAAGTTTGGCCAGTACAGCAGATCTGCATTGTGGAGAGAGAAGTTTGTCCACTACAGTAGATCTACAGGATGTGCCTACTTGTGGAGGGAGAAGTTTGGCCAGTATAGTAGATCTGCTGGGATAGCCTACTTGTGGAAGAAAAGTTTGGCCAATACAGTAGATCTACAGGATGTGCCTACTTGTGGAGAGAGAAGTTTGTCCAATACAGTACATCTGCAGGGAGAGCTTACTTGTGGAGAGAGAAGTTTGGGCAGTACAGCAGATCTGCATTGTGGAGAGAGAAGTTTGGCCAGTACAGCAGATCTGCATTTTGGAGAGAGAAGTTAGGCCAGTACAGCAGATCTGCATTGTGGAGGGAGAAGTTTGGCCAATACAGTAGATCTGCCGGGAGATAGTGTGGAAGAAATGTTTTTCACATAATACGTGGAAACACATCTGAATTATTAGCAGAGCAGTCAGACATCTCTAAATTGTGTGTATTTTACTGTTTCTCACATAACATTAATCACATAAGAAAACTTGAAAATTACATCACATTGTAACGGGAATCAAACCTTCATCTCCCGATTTCCATTCGCGCGAAAATCGGAAGATGCGAGTTTGAAATTGGGAGATGCGACACTGGAACAAAAATCAGGAAATGTGGGTTCGATTCCCGCTGCAGGATGACATAATTTTCAAGTTTCCCGGCGTGATTAATGTTATGTGAGAAACAGTAAAATACCCAGAATTCAGAGATGTATGATTGATGTGTTAATAATTCAGATCTACAGGGGTTAATCAAAATAATGGAAACGCTGTTTGTGGAAAACTTATCGGTAAGCTGTAGGCAGACCTTAGCTTTCAGAACAGATGCAGTTTGACTTCGAATAGACTTATGAAAGTCATGCACATACAATAATGGAATTAGGGACCATTCTTCCTGTAAAATATGTCCCAACTGTGATGTTGAAAGTGGAAAATGTGATCTGACCTCTGGCTCCAGATATTCCCACAAATGTTCAGTAATATTGAGGCCTGGAGATTAAGGTGGCCAGGGTAGTTGCTGTACCAAATCATCATGCTCTGCAAACCACAACTGGACAGGTTCCACACAATGTATGGGTGTATTTACTATCTGCTTGAAACCAGGAATGGTCATTAGGGAACAATGCAGGTGGTTCCCAAGAATGGATTAGTATATTGCCGATGTGAGAGGACCCTGCACAATAATCAGTGGCCCTGAGGAATGCTGTAATGTAACACCTCTCAGCATCAGGAATCCACTTTAATGCTTTACAGTGGAGGTGGTACGCTTCTGTTTTTGTCATACACACACTCCACTTGTGGTGGGAAACAACATGAAGTACAATTCATTAGGTTCTAGTTCCAGTTGAACAAATTTTGTTTAATCTTCCTTCCCTCTGGGTTCTTTTGGATTTTTACGGACATTTCTTATTAGTTTTCAAGGCTCATTGATGGCTCTGTTTTTTTTGGGTTTTTTTTTTAATGTAATGACTTTCTTTAATTGGCTATTAATAACAAAGATCAAAGCAGTGTATTAGCAAATCTTATGCAGTTTTGCAAATGTGAGCCTTTATGGGGAAAAAATCAAAATATTGGACTATGAATCTTATAAGAACAAGAGATTAGTTAAAGAAAGTTATTACATCCAAAAACACAGCCATCAATGAGCCTTCAAAACTAACAAGTAGTGTTTTAAACAACTTAATTACAACAGAATTACAAAATGTACAGTGAAAACATTTCAATTTGGTAATTCGCAACAGTGTGAGGAACTTGAAAACAGTATGAGGAACTTGGCAACAACATTTAAATTCTTCAGTAGTAAACAAGACTTTTGTTAATCCTTCTATACATTGAGAACAGGCCTTGACTAAAATCAAGAGGCCAGAAACATCTGTAAAAAACTAAAAGAACCCAGAGGGAAGGAAGATTAAACAAAATTTCTTCATTATTAATATCAGTCCAAAAAACGTTAAATTCCACGTTAATTAATGAACGTTATTACGTGGCATATTACATTAAGTTCATTAGCAGAAATTCGTAGATGTCCTGTAATTTTTTTCTTCTGTTCTTCACGTTTTTTTCAAGTTCGCTGAAAACCACGGTATCCGGACTCCCTAACCTCTTAAACGTTCAGGTGGTATCGTATTGAGGGTGAATGGCTCGACCTCGACTACGTAGTTTGTTGTTGCTGGAGTGTATACCGGAGTGCAACTAGTCAAAAGGAGACTGCAAACCAATGAGGTAACAATGGTATTATTTTAACCCTATCATTCATCTTCTATCAAGAAATAAGTTATGTGTTTATTTCATATTTTAAATAAATGACAACTATCAATCTTGCCACTGAAAAAAAAAAACAAACTTTTTTAGACAATATCATCAATAATTATGCAAAATTGACTACAAGGTATATAGAAAAACAACATTTGTACCAAATATAATACCTTATAACTCAAATCATCCATGGAAATTTAAAACTGCAGCATTCCGATATTACTTAAAAAGAGCAATTATACTTTCATCTAATAATACTGCAAAACAAAAAGAATTGAAATGGATTAAAACTCTGGCTAATGACTTCGGCTATAAGGAAAGATTGATCAACGATCTTTACAAACAAATTCAGAATAACCAAAATCAACCGAGGCTGAATACGACTGATGCATACAGATTTTGTGGAAAGCTACCATATTGTCCACCTATATCCGCTCCTTTAAAAAAGGAATGCCATAAAGCAGGGTTACTTATTGCAGATACTGTACTTGACAATAGCAGATTATTACAAGCAAATGACGAAAAATATTCTATCTTACGTAAAGCTGGTGTATACAGCATACCAATTATTAATATAAATAGGAACCTAGAAAACTAAACGGTTTACATTGGTAGCACAAAACGAAATATCGATATCAGATTACGTGAACATTTGAATAACTGGAATAAAGGTGAAATTCGAACTTCACTTATACAATATTGTTGTAGTAATGAAGCCATACCCGACTGGGAGAATATAAATCTAGTTACTTCTCACAACACACATAAAAAGATTCTGACAGCAGAAGCCATCATAATTGAGAAAACCAAGGCATATAATTGCAATTTAAATGTCCCGATCGAATTATCACCAACATGGTTGAATATGATAAAACAGGAAAAACAACGAATAACCCAAATAAGAAGATATAGTCGACTAAGGAAACAAAGTTTAAAAACAGGTTGACACTAGATGGTGCCAGCGATGTTCTACGTGATAAGCATGATGATGACGTAGACAATGGAGATGGCAGCACCGTCGACTTGGACTATAGTTAACATGCAAGGAACAGTACAACACATGATCTCCTTGAAAATGGCCACAAATGAGTGTGCTGAAACGTGCGTCGGAAATTTCGGGATCTGGATTCCTTCGATGACGAGTGTTTTGCATATCGTTATCAGTCGAATTTGAGGTTTGAATTAAGGTTTTTTACTTGGATTTTATTTATTCTTTGGATTAATTTTCTTTCAAGTTCTATTAAGAACAGGGTTTTTATGTGTCCGATAGAAGTTTTTTAGAAGTTTTAGCTATCATAAATATTTCATTGTTGCCTACGGAGAACGTACATTTTATGGAACTTCAACTACACAGTTTGTTGTTGCTTGAGTGTATACCAGAGTGCAACTAGTCAAAAGGAGACTGCAAACCAATGAGGTAACAATGGTATTATTTTAACCCTATCATTCGTCTTCTATCAAGAAATAAGTTATGTGTTGTTTATTTCATATTATAAATAAATGAGCCATTCACCCTCAATACGATACCACCTGAACGTTTAAGAGGTTAGGTAGTCCGGATATCGTGGTTTTCAGCGAACTTGAAAAAAATGTGAAGAACAGAAGAAAAAATTACAGGACTTCTACGAATTTCTGCTAACAAACTTAATAAAATTTCTTCAACTGGAATCGGAACCAAATATCTGGGTAAAGCCTTGAGTAAGTGATTTAATTCATTAGACCAGATGACATTTTGTCAATATTAGCATGGCAGTTTTTATGTGCTTTGCACCATCTTACACATTTTGTTGCGTTGTTGTTGGTAATCAGAGGTTTGTGGATTGCAGAATGACCATAAATACTGGAACGATAGAGCCAACAAACTGTTATGATGGAAATGGGATCATTCCGACTGGTGTTTAACTCTTCTGATATTTGCAGGGCCATGGATGGTCTTTTGATTCTGTTGCACAATCTATGCCAGCATTTGCCTATCCCTATATGAGATCTTCGTATGGCATCAACAGTTTGCATGTTCATAGACAACACTGTGTCCTGTTTGGTAGGTAATCATAATCTTCATTGCAGTTCCTCTTGTTACATCTGCTATTTCTACCGTTCTGGTTACTGAAGCTTCTGTGAGACGTGCACCAAAGATTGTACCTTTTTTAAGGTCTCTGAGATCTGACATTGTCGACAATTGCTCCACAACAGCTGTGTCACTTGTGACTGTGGCACTGCTACGTAATAGCTGGCATCGTTCTGTACCTCTTTATATACTTCACATCACGGGTGACGTTCCAATGATTTCATACAGAGAATGGCATGTACTCCAGTTGCAACTTGTATTTCCATTATTTCGATAAACCTCTGTTAAATGTATGTTCTTGCCAATTGACTGTGTAGGTTCAAAGTCTTTTGCCAGGTTTCTGTTACTTTCCATTATTAGTATTATGTAATTGAAGCAGCATCTGTAGTTCTTCACTCCAGCATCATTTCTGAAATTAAGTGATTTGAGAACTTGAAGAAAATCTATAACATTCTTGTGAACATTGTTGCAGCAAATCTATTTAACATTATTGTGCATATTAGGTAAATGTGTAGATTAGCATCCTAAATTATTTAATCGAAAAAATGTCAGTACCTGGAAAAAGGGCAATGTACAGATTTTAGAGTATGGAAATTAATGGCAAATAGTGCAGAAATTTCATATTTAAAATCTGTTTTTAAGATTTTTATCGTAATATGTACCTGTGAGTGCGATGCTGTGAAGAGATGCTGCGGCAGGCCTAACGCATCACTACAATGACGATGTGAAGCTTTGCTTCGTTGAAAGGACGATTTGCTGTGGCGTGTAATTCACACGCTGACGACTACAAGTCCAAGTGCATACCTTCTTGCTAGGAGAGCGAACCATGTTGCACTCTTACGTTACAGAATATAGTTCGTTCATGTTTTGTCATTGTTTGTAAAGCAGGTGTTGAGAAATTTTTCGTTCTTTCGCATATGATTCCCTGATTCAAAATAGAAAGTACTAATATGCTTTTCTATGTTGTGGAGAAAACTAGAGAACTATAACTTTCGGTTCTGGTTTGAACTGCTTCCATTCGTAGCTAATTTGCTGTGTCACTGCACTTTTGGTTCTCCTTTTAATAGCTTGTTCGCAGGTCAGTTCCTATCTTACTCATACATTTCCTTTGCAAATCAAAGAGGTTTTATCCGGTTTTTCCTGCCAACAACAAAATAAAGGGTAGATGCTGTGGACCTATTTTCTGTAGGGTATCACTACAACATTTATCTCTCTCCTGCCAACAACATAACCTCTTTCTCTTGCATCCTTCCGCCCGTCATTCTGGCACAGCAACAAACCTTTCTTTTAACAGACCAAAGCTTCGCAGGAGCGATGCATTAGGCCTACCACAGCTTCTCCCCGTCGGACTCACAGGTCAATATTATGATAAAAAATCTTTAAAACACATTTAGAATATGAAATTTCTGCACCAATTATCATTAATTTCCATACACTAAAATCTGTACATCACACTTTTTCCAGGTACAAACATTTTTCCGGCAAAATAATTTGGGATGCTAATCTACATATTTACCGAATACTATTTCAGAAACGAATGTGCACTATGCTGAAAAATTTATACCAAACATGTTTTTTATCAACAGATTTCCTGATCACTACAGAAAATCTGAAATTGTGCAAAACAAAAGGCTGATCTGTGATGATGATAGTCCTTTCAGTTCATCAAGAAAAGCTAAGATTTTTAAAAAAATTGCGTTAATGTTGGCAAGAGATTTTAGAAGTGCCACATAATTTTTCATGACACTTTTATAAGGATAAAATATTATTCACCCCAATATCGCTTCTACAATTTAGAGGATTTGTGTGAATTATGATGCAAAACATTCTTGCTACAGGAACATCTCACCAGGCATTTGCTCATGTTGCTGTTCCTCATGGATTGCATGAATGTGATGTATGCCACAAGAAGCTTTTAAAAAAAGCCTTTTAAGGCATTTACGCACTCACACAGGTGAAAAACCATACCAGTGTGAGGTGTGCTGTAAGAAATTCTCACAGGGAGGCGTTCTTTTGGCCCATTTGCTCACTCACACAGGTGAAAAACCACATGAGTGTGAAGTGTGCCATAAGAAATTTTCTGGAAAAGGCAATCTTTCAAGACATTTGTTTACTCACACAGATCAGAAACTGCACCAGTGTGAAGTGTGTCATAAGAAATTTTCTTGGAAAATCAATCTTCAAAGACATTTGTTTACTCACACAGGTGAGAAATCACATGAGTGCAAAGTATGCCATAAGAAATTCTCAGAGAAAGGTAATCTTATGCAGCATTTGCTTACTCACACAGGTGAAAAACATGAGTGTGAAGTGTGCTTCAAGAAATTCTCCTGGAAAAGCGATCTTTCAAAACATTTGTTCACTCACACCAGTGAGAAACCACACAAGTGTGAAGTGTGTCATAAGAAATTCTTTCAGAAAAGCAGTCTTTCAAAGCATTTGATCACTCACACAGATGAGAAACCACACCAGTGTGAAGTGTGCTCTAAAACTTTTTCCAGGAAAGGCGACCTTTCGGGACATATGCTCATCCATACAGATGAAAAAACACACGAATGCATGGTGTGCCATAAGAAGTTCTCCCGAAAGAGACACCTTTTAATTCATTTTCTAACTCACACAGGTGAAAAACCACATGAGTGTGATGTATGTCATCAGAAATTCTCTGTGAAAAGCAATCTTTCAAGACATTTGCTCACTCACACAAGTGCAAAACCACATGAGTGTAAAGTGTGCTACAAGAAATTCTCAGAGAAAGGCAGCTTGACAAAGCATTCACTCATTCATACAGCTGATAAGCATGAGTGTGAAGTGTGCTGCAAAAATTCTCATGAAAAAGTGATCTTTCAAAACATTTGCTCATTCACACAATGAAAAACCACATGAGTGCATAGTGTGTTATAAGGAATTTTCCTAGAAATCATTTTTAATTCATTTTCTGACTCACACAGATTAGAAACTATGCCACTGAGAACTGTGCCATAAGAAATTTTTATTCAAATACCATCTTTCAAGCCATTTGTTCACTCATGCAGATGTAACTACATGAGTGTAAAGTGCACTGTAAGAAATTCTGAGAGAAAGGCAGTGTTTCCAACAAGGAGGTTAGAATAAGAGGAGGTGAAGGGGCCCGTTTTGAGTGAAGCCAAAACAGATCAGCTATTTCTGTCCTCTCTCTCTGAGGTGGTGGGAGTCTGCGCTGCGGGAGTTCGGGAACGTGACGTCACGTTGCAAATCAAGGATGGAAAGAAGGAATATTTCGGACTTCTTATTTCTTAACATTAGGCTTTTGGTTATATTTTAAATATGGTTACTTTAACATGGGCAGTATGCATGGTTACTTGTACATGGGCAGTAAGTAACCATGCGCACTATGTACTTCCGCTCAAAAAATCATTATTTTGTTCAATTTTTTAAAGAAATACCAACACATATTTTCCTGTTTTTTCTAAAAAATTTTTATTATGAGAATGAATATTTCAGCCTCAATTTTTTTCATGCCTGTATGGGTAGAGTAAGGGTCTGAAAAACCCATTCAAAATCACGATTTCCCCCATACAGATATACAGGAGATTCTTAGGTTGGGCGCATTGGTGTAGTCAGCTGATAACAAGTGGTGTCATGCTAGAAGTACAGGGAGAGCGGCTGTTGCCACCTCCTCTTACTTCTAACCTCCTTGGTTTCAGAGCAGTTGTTTGATAATACTGTTGAGAAACTGCATGCATGAAGTGCCCTAAGGAATTCTTATTGAAAAGTCATCTTTCAAGATATTTGCTCCTTCAAACAGATGACAAACCACGCCAATATGAAGTGTGCCATATGCAATTCTTAATAAAAAGTAATCATTTACTGACAGGTGAAAACATTGCCCTAGTTCAAAAACTGCCATAAAAAATTCTTGCTCAAAGTTAAGACTTCCAAATTATTTACATTCCCGCAGAACAAGGAGCCTTGTACATATGAAAAGTGCAACAAGAAATTTTCTTTGAAAAGTCAGCTGACATATGATTTACGTTGTCATATGCATTAAAAAATGTTATCAATGCAAAAAGTTTGAGAAAACGTTTTTTCATGTAAAGTTCAACTTCCCTGACATTTTCATTACAGCAATGGAGAAAACGATAGCTGCCACCTATGTGAATGTTAGACTGGTAGATTCATTATCCTGAATGACCCATTATCCTGAATGTGTATGTTTTAGTGTGCTCTGACTGGTGAACTTTTTTCACAGATAACATAGGCATGTCAGGGTTGGTTTTCCTCAAAAGAAAATTTATAAGGGAGAAATTTTTCTCAAAGGACTTGCTGAAAAGTCCCTGTTACTGATCTTTACTTAAAAAGCTGATATCTTTATCAGGGAAGATATGATGACATGGCATATAATTTCATTATTATGGTACTTGCTCTGTTCTTGTCTCTTCCCACCTCCTCTCTCCATTTCCAATGCTCAGTGGGGAGTATTTTTTAATTTTTTTTTCATTTGATGAGCAGAATTTAGATACCCTTCTAGCCACAATCGCCTTCATAAAATTGAGCACTCTGGTTTCAATAATGTAATTTTGCGCACTCTTTGGATCAACAGCAAAAATTTTCTGTTATATTTTTCTGGGGATTTTTCTCAATAGAAATATTCTCAATAATTCCTTTAAATTCCTGTGGTTTGCTCGTGAAATGCTTTAATTGTGTCAAAGGAATTGCAATTCTTGTTTGCTTGCTTAAATGTCAGTGGTTGTAAAAAATATTTAATCTAGCATTTTTCTTTGACATTCTGTGAAGGCTGGATGATTCCTGTTAAGCTCTACCATAGAGTTCAGATTTTTAAGCTCTTGTTTAAACTGAAATACACATATGAAATATTTGTCAGAATCACTATGCTTATGGAAAGCATGGACTGTTTTCAAAATCTTGTATGATTCCAATCAAGGACACATTTAGAATTTGGGGGGGGGAGAAAAAGGTTTTTTTTTTTAAATCCACTAGAACAAAATAAAAGTTAATGAAAAATAGAAGAAGAAATTAAAGCATTTTTTTCTAATGTAAGTTGATACACTTATACATATTAAGTTAAATAATGTTTTCTAATGTAAGTCGCATTTTAACAAAAAACAGAGAAATGAAACATTTTTGGGGGACCAAGGCCACTTTGCCCCTCCTCTAAATATATCCCTGATTGCAATCTTTTTTTTTTTTTTTAAGCTTTACGTGCATGTAAGGCAAAGAAAAGTTTTTCAAATAAATGACTTCCTTATAGCCTTTATAAATTCTTATTATATATTATTAAATATTCTTTATAGAATTCTTATTATAGCCAAATATTCTTCATAAAATTAAAACTATTTAAATTAAAGAATACTTTATCAAATATTGAATATTTATAAAATATATTTTAATTAAATATTTAATCAAATATTCTTTATAAATAAAGGCCTTTTAAAATGTATCTAGAGTGTGTGATTTTCCATAAGATTTCTTAGTTCTTGTTTTTTCACAGCTATACCCATGGAAACCTGCAAGTGGTTTTCATCTTTCCATTGAAGCAAGGGAGTGTGTGGCATTGAAAAAACTTAAAATCACTT
Source organism: Macrothele yani (assembly GCA_039090855.1). Classification (NCBI taxonomy): domain Eukaryota; kingdom Metazoa; phylum Arthropoda; class Arachnida; order Araneae; family Macrothelidae; genus Macrothele; species Macrothele yani. The sequence goes on along the minus strand of CM077009.1, from coordinate 125,127,561 downwards.
TCAATATTCATTTTTTACAAAAGCATAGATATAATAATACTAAAAGCAAAGCATACAAAAAGAAAATACTGAAAACTCACACACACACACTACTGAAGATACTATACATTCTGTGAAATATCTGCACAGGATACAGCAAAGTTATATAGATTCAGTATCAAACCAGAACTGTAAGAAGGGAAAGAAGTGGTATTCTGATACTCTTAATGCAGATTATTTGATATTTCTAGTTGTCATAGCACCTTCCTTCCCAGGAAGGATGCTACCCTAGCAGGTTGATGTTAAAAGTGTAATTTCACCTGCAGATATTCATGCAGTTATATCATGTTAAATGGATTTCTAACATGTTGGGCCTCCAGAAATGTGTGAAAACTGTTACACAAGCTGCTATAATTTTTGAAATCAATCTAGCAAATAAGAAAGGGATTTAATTTAACAGTTCTGACAAATTATTCAAAGATTTATTTTAACAAATTTTTGATGAAATAATAATAATTTGAAGATTATGTCCAAGATTTCATGTGTGTTCCTGGGTGGCAAGTTCTGCTTACTAGAACCACATGAAACATTTGTACGATGCAGTGAAATGCGGCACTTAAAGGTCTCATGCCCAATGCCTCTCTATGTTGCCAAATTCTGATACCTCATTAGTGACTGCTCACCAGCTGGAGTGCCACTTTACCCTCAAATTTAATAAAAGAAAAATTATTCAAATAATTTGTCAGAACTGTTAAAATTAATCACTTTTAAAATCAATTTTTCCCTTCCATAATTTTGACTATGTGATGCAGCACATAAGAGCCCAGTGCCTGTGTAGGCTGTAGCCATAAAAATGCATCCAAGAGGGATGATGGGAATTTTTTTTTTTTTTTTGTCTTTGAGATCAATTCCCATGCCATGATGCCAAAGATGACTTGTCTCCACTGAGTAGTGGAGTCTAGTTGCAGCTGTTTACCTGTGTTGTTTCAAATATGTGCCCATCCACAGGCTACAACCAGGACTCATTGATGTAGGAGACTGCTTTAGTTGTCCAATATCCTCTTTGCATAGCATAGTTCAATCTGGTAGCAGCTGTTCACCTGTGTGACATTGAATGTGCACCCATCCATAGGCATGTTGGAGCTGCAACCTGGACTTCTGTAGTTGTCCAATGTCCTGTTTTTATCAAGTAGTTGAGTCTGGTAGCTGCTGTTCACCTGTGTGACTTTGAATGTGCACCCATTCATAGGCATGTTGGAGCTGCAACCTGGACTTCTGTAGTTGTCCAATGTCCTGTTTTTATCAAGTAGTTGAGTCTGGTAGCAGCTGTTCACCTGTGTGACTTTGAATGTGCACCCATCCATAGGCATGTTGGAGCTGCAACCTGGACTTCTGTAGTTGTCCAATGTCCTGTTTTCATCAAGTAGTTGAGTCTGGTAGCAGCTGTTCACCTGTGTGACATTGAATGTGCACCCATCCATAGGCATGTTGGAGCTGCAACCTGGACTTCTGTAGTTGTCCAATGTCCTGTTTTTATCAAGTAGTTGAGTCTGGTAGCAGCTGTTCACCTGTGTGACTTTGAATGTGCACCCATCCATAGGCATATTGGAGCTGCAACCTGGACTTCTGTAGTTGTCCAATGTCCTGTTTTCATCAAGTAGTTGAGTCTGGTAGCAGCTGTTCACCTGTGTGACTTTGAATGTGCACCCATCCATAGGCATGTTGGAGCTGCAACCTGGACTTCTGTAGTTGTCCAATGTCCTGTTTTTATCAAGTAGTTGAGTCTGGTAGCAGCTGTTCACCTGTGTGACTTTGAATGTGCACCCATCCATAGGCATATTGGAGCTGCAACCTGGACTTCTGTAGTTGTCCAATGTCCTGTTTTCATCAAGTAGTTGAGTCTGGTAGCAGCTGTTCACCTGTGTGACTTTGAATGTGCACCCATCCATAGGCATGTTGGAGCTGCAACCTGGACTTCTGTAGTTGTCCAATGTCCTGTTTTTATCAAGTAGTTGAGTCTGGTAGCAGCTGTTCACCTGTGTGACTTTGAATGTGGACCCATCCATAGGCATGTTGAAACAGTAACCTGGACTTGTTGCCCAATGTCCTGTTGTGTCATTGCTGTGTTTGTTAGGACTTCACCTCCAGTGATCAACAGACACATTTAAATGGATCACCATATTTTTATACACTGATGAGCCATTACATTATGACCACCTACCTAATAAGCTGTAGGTACCCCCTTTAGCCCACAACACAGCTGCCACTCGGCGAGACATCGATTCGATGAGGAAGCGATAGGTATCCTGTGGTATCGGGTACCATAATGACAACAGCAGGTTCTTTCGGGGGTGGTAATTTAGCGCAAACCCGCTTTTCCAAGTCGAACCACAAATGTTCAATTAGGTTCGTGTCAGGTGAATTTGGAAACCAGGGCATTAACAAAAAGTCACCAGCATGTTCCTTGAACCATTTCTTGATGATTCTGGCAGTGTGGTATGGCACATTATCCTGTTGGTAATAACCATCACCAGCAGGGAACACAATTGTCACGAATGGGTGAACTTGGTCCGCAACGATGTTCAGATACCTGACAGCTGTCACGAATTGTGCTATTGGGACAATGAGGCCTAAAGTGTCCCACGAAAACATTGCCCACATCATAACACCACTGCCACCGGCCTGTTTCCACCCAACAGTGCATCTAGGTGCCATAGCCTCTTTTGATAATTGGTGTATCTGCGCTCGGGTGTCTACGTGATTGGTCCAATCAGGGGTAGACAAAACCAAGGCGTCCGGTCGCCGTGGCGACTGAAAATAAATGGCTGGTCCCTAAGATTTTAGTGTAACAGCATTTTTTTTTTCAATTCGGTTTAAAAAGAAATTAATCTGAACGCATCCAACCCTTTACTCACAAAAAAATAATAATAATAACAATTATGTGTTTTCACTAGCAAAAAAGTTGCAGCATTTTGCGGGCTCAGAATATCTTTCTTACAGTTTCCGGTCCCAAGTCTGCTGGTATCTATCGATGACAAACATTGGGTGCTGGGTCGGTAAGGTTGAATGACAGTAAAAGTATGCTCTGCTACAATCTCCACTCGGCAGTCGGCTGGTGTAACAAAACATCGTTACACCGGCCTATTAGGGTATGTTATTGTTTTATTTCGGATTTTTGATGCGTTCGGATTGGAGGATGATTTTATTTTACTTTCCATCTCATCATTCCATACTTCTGGCTTTTAAATCAAAAGACAGTTTCCTCCTATGTTTACAAGAAAGGTCTCTGGGTCGACCTTTTAACGACGCAGTGAGGCGCCGCATTTCTCTCTTCCAAATTTTCAGTTAAAAGATCTGAATTTTTTACAGATGTGAGATGTCATAACTTAGTCACACAAAGTTATCCTGCAAATTTCACAGCAATCAAATGAAAACTTTTTGAATTGCACATAACAATTTTTATTAAGACATTCAGAGCAGAAAACTGCCGTCATACGAAATTGAAAACGTGATTTAAAAATTTTAGTGTCTAATTTTCACAATTTTTATCCATTTTGCATGAAAGTTGGTGGGTTTGTTTCTGTTAACAATTTATTAGTTTCATTAAATTTGCAGCCAGTTTTGTCGAAATTTCACGAAGATAAAAAATCATATTTTTGATCCCAGTAGCCTACAAGAGATGTTTATCAGTCAACACTGCATGCCCATTTAAGCAAGGAAGTTTCTGCAAACCCCTTCCTTCCCCCACTCTGCATCCAGTTCACAGCTATGATGCAACATTCCCTGCCCTGAAGCTGTCAATCAACCGACCGTTGCTATGACAACTCCCTTTCTGACCAGTTTTGTAGTTTGCTTCTCTCCCTCTGTCTCTGTCAAAAAGCATCGCATGAAGAACGCCAACTCTCATAGAGATAGCATAAAACAGGCAAAATCAGCACTACCATATCTTAAGAGGTAATATGCTCATGCGGGAAAGTTGACATTCAGGAGCAAAACACATTAGAGGGGCTATGGCAGTGAAGCTTTTCTTTGATTCACGATGGTTTTCTTCAATCTGATAGCTATTTGCTTAGAGCATTTTTTTTGGGGGGGGGGGGGTTAGTTGTTGCTGTTTTCTGATATACCCATCCCTTATTTCGGTGAGAAAAATATGCAATAACGTTAGTTTTACTACGTATTTAAATTAAATTTTAGCAAATATTATAATTAGGCCTAAGCATCCGTACAAAATGCAGACATTCCCTATTATGTGGCATTACTGAAAAACTGAAGAACAAACAAAAGCCTTAACTAATCCGATTAATGAAACAAAACTAACATATCCGATTTGCAAAGTGATCATGCTACCGATAAGGTAACAATCGCGTGTTGTGAGTAACTCGGCCGCTGTTCTGTACCCAAAGAATTGAAGTCAACAGAAATACGCATGCGCAGTCTGCTCCGGGATCAGCCTGTATGTTGGCTTCTGTGCACTGCATTTTAACTCATAAGATATGGCGACGCTAGTTACGTCTCGCCGAGCCTTAACTTCTTCTCAGTTAGATTTTTTTTGCCTCAGGGCGGCTTCCATAACCAATGAGGGAATAATGCATCAATTGAAAGTAGAGCAAATAATGCCAAGCATATTGATTTTCCCAGGGAAATCAGTGTTGATCGTAAAACCAGTATTGCTAAGCAGCCAACAGCAAGCAGTGCATCCACTATTGATGAAAACAACTCTGCTGGTGAATCACTAATTTCTGATATTTCCATGTCTGGGAAAGGCAAATGAAAATTCCAGGAATAATAGCTCATTTCAGTTCTCGTCGGGAACTAAATAAATTTCAGAGTTGCTAGAGTGTGAAATATTGAAATTACAGTATTTACACCAAGTAAGATGGATGGCTAGTAAAATTGGTGCTCTAAATGCTGTAGTTAAAGATTGGAAATGTCTGGTGATACATTTGGAGAGTGTTGCTCAAAGGAAAGGTGAAGAGGGAAATGTTGCTAAGGGCATTTTTAAAAAATATCCAAAATTTTTAGATTTGTTATAATAATTCATTTCTTACTTGACTGACTACCTTAACAATTTCAAGAAACTTTCCCTTATTTTCCAGAGACAAGATCTCATTTTAAGTCAAGTATTAGTGCATGTTAGGAAAGCCATCAGTTCATTGGAGCAACTTAAGAACACCAGTGGCACAATGGAAACCAAATTCATTTCAAATGTAACACTTGCTGGAATGTACCAAGATGTGCAGTTGACAAATATTACAGACGAGTGCTTTGCCTCTGATAAAGAAAATCTCCTCAGCAGTGGCATTAAATTTCTTTAAGAAAGATTTCTGAAACAGCAAGACATTCAATGTGCTACTGTTGTTTTTGATACATTTTCATGGCCATCAGGGAAATGTTTGGAAAACTATACAGATGAGGAAATAGGAACCCTTGCCAGTTATTTTTTAAACACCTTAATGTTAATGAAGATGGCATAGACTCGCTACTAAGTGAGGGCCACGGGTGGCCTAGTGGGCAACGTTCGTGACTGCCACGGAAAGGACCTGAGGTTCGATCCCAGGCAGGTACGAACACTCGGTCCACAAAATATCTGTCATGCATCGGATGGGCACGTTAAGCTGTTGGACCCTGAGTACTGGCTCCCCAGTAATAAATAAGGGTGTCTTCCTCCCCCTTTCTACTTCGCTTCCGTGTCACTTTCCTATTAGGCACTCTAGCCCAAATCTCCTAGCTTCCTATTTCTAAGGGTTGTTTTAGACCTGGGGTTAGACACTCCCTTCCTAAAATCCTCTACATATGATCTGATCACTACTAAGTGAATGGTATGAGGTCAAGGTGTTAGGGCAAGGCCTGAATTTCAGTGAGCTGCTTGAGAAGTCCCTCACTATGGAATCCCGATTTTCTATTCTGATTAAGTTGCTCAGTTTTGTGTCAACTATACCAGTCTCAACTTCATCTTGTGAACAAGGCTTCAGTGCCATGAACCTAATAAAACATAAACTGCACACCAAACTTGTGGTAAAGAATTTAAATAACTTGATGATGATTAGTTTGAATGGACCATCAATCCAAGACTTTAGGCCACAAAAGGTTGTTGACCGCTGGTATTTCAGTGCAAAAACACAAAGATATATTTAGTGTTGACACTGCATGGCATTGTGGTGCATAATTATATGCTGTGGTAAATATACAACTCTTTTTTTGTAATTTAATTCAGATGTTAATTTTATTAATCAGTAACACATATTCAAGCATGCTAGACTAAGAAATCTGACATTTCTGCTAAGAATAATACCCTTTAATAACCCTCTGGGTGACAAGGCCAAGTTAACTAGTCCTTGCCATCCAGAGGGTTAAAAGATTAAAAACACATTGGTTAATTAGCATTTAATTTACCTGGCTTCTGGAAAAATTTGCTGGATCCTGAAAATTTTTGGATTTTTGTTTACCCCTGTGTCCAATCTTGATCTTGGGCCTATCTCGTGCGTTGTTGGCGATGACATGCAGTGAGCATGGGAACCAACCTGCTGGGTCTTCGGCTATGCAGGCCCGTGCGTAGAAGCCTGCGATGAGCTATATGCTGTGACACATTGTCCTGGTTACCACTCGTAGCTGTGGGTGATTTGTCGCACTGTGGCCTTGCGGTCGCTGTGAGCAATGCCCACAGGGCCACAGTACAACAAATCAGCCACAGCTACGAGTCCACAGTGCGACAAATCACTACATCTCCACTCCCCTCTGGCATCGATGAGCTGCTGACAACACACTGCTGGACAATGGTTCGTTGTTTGGTTATTTGTACACCACTTTTGATATCTACTCACTACAGCAACAAGAACAACCCACAAGCTGCGCCTTTTCCGAGATTGTAGTTCTGCGGCGCAGTGATGTCACAATTTGTCCTTTATCAAACTTCAATAAATTGGCAGCTTTTCCCATTCTGACTCCGAATACTGTACTAACCGAAAACTGGTCCTTGGGTTGTATATATACTGCTCTGTGAACTTCACCTTTGCAACCGTTCGGTCTCAAGGCGCGCTCATTTCTCTAGGCTAGGGGTGGTCATAATGTAATGGTTCATCGGTGTATAAACTTTGTTAATCTAGGAAACTTATTAGTTGTTCAGTGCCATGTTATGTTGTTCATGTGCTCATTGAGACAGCTCCACCTCCAGTAATCAACATAAGTAATTCATAAATATAAGCATTTAAATTGATCACCATCTTCTATCCATTTGCAAGCGTGTCTGCAGGATTATGTGCTCAAAAATGTGTCACCGTGTGCCATAGTTGTAGTCCCCATTAATGGAAGTATCGTGACACTGTTGTTTTGGACAGCACATGCCACCTGATATAGACCTCAGCTATTAACCAGTAGCAATCACCCCTTCCTGGCATGTTGATGTTTGTGTGTGTCTCTTTGGATCATTCCCACACATATTCATTCCAGCAGCCTTTGAACAGGCAACAATGGCTAAAGATACTTGTGTCCAGAGCTTGTGCTTTCTCCATGTAGTAAACATTCCCTGTTCAAACTCGAGTCCTTCCACATCCTCATTACCTAGAATTTGTATTGGCAAATTGACATACCTCGATGGTGCTGATCATATGCATTGCGTACCAACAGATGCATAGCTACTATGTGTTTTTGGATGCATCTACTTGTTGGTGGAGACAGGGGGTGCCAAAGAGATCTGAGTATATGTTTTTATTACTTAAAAGTCTTAAGTAATCTAGGTTCTCTATCTTTCCAAGGTTTCTGTTACTTTCCTTTATTATTGTTATGTAATGTCAGCAGTTCTGGTTTGCCTCTCTACCATCAATTTTGAAATTACATGATTTGATTTGCAGGAAATCCATTTAACATACTGTTTGAATATTTTTGCAGAAAGGAGTGTGCATTACACTGGGAAATTAATACCAAACATGTATTTCTTACCAATAGATTCCTGACTGCAATGAGAAGTCTGAAAATCTGCAAAACAGAAGGCTGATAATCTCCCAGAAAATGAGTGTTTCAACGCATTTGCTCACTCATACAGGTGAGATACCACATGAGTGTGAAGTGTGCCATAAGAAATTCTCTTTTAAAAGCAATCTTTCAAAGCATTTGGTCACTCACACAGGCGATAAACCACATGAGTGTGAAATGTGCCATAAGAAATTCTCATGGAAAAGCAATCTGTCAAGGCATTTGCTCACTCACACTGGTAAAAAACTACACCAGTGTGAAGTCTGTCATAAGAAATTTGCAAAGAAAATGAGTCTTTCAAAACATTTGCTCACATCCACAGGTGAAAAACTACATGAGTGTGAGATGTGCCATAAGAAATTTTTAGTGAAAGGTGCACTTTCAAAACATTTGCTTACTCATGTAGGTGAAAAAACGCATGAATGTGAAGTGTGCCATAAGAGATTCTTATTGAAAAGCCGTCTTTCAAGTCATTTGCATACTCACACAGGTGAGAAACCATATCAGTGTGAAGTGTGTCATAAGAAATTCTCAGAGAAAGGCAGTCTTTCGAAGCATCTGCTCACTCACACAGGTGAAAAACCACACGAGTGCAAAGTGTGTCGTAAGAAATTTTCCCAGAAATGCAATCTTTCAATACATTTGCTGACTCACACAGGTGAAAAACCACACCAGTGTGCACTGTGCTATAAGAAATTCTCAGTAAAAAGCACACTTTCAAAACATTTGCGCACTCACACAGTAGTATAAAGTGTGCGTATGAAATTCTCACAGAAGAGCGATCTTTCATTTGTACGCACAAGTGAAAAAAATGCCATAAAAAGTTCTCGCTCATGTGGTTTTACAAATAATTTCTACTTCTACGCAATAAATTTTATTGCAATTTTCATATCATTTGCATAGTCATACACATAAAAAAATCCTTATCAGTGCAAAAAGTATGAGAAAAATTTTCATTGAAAGTTCAACTTTCAAGGCAATTTTGTGATGATGCATCTGAAAAGTATGTCAGTACAAAATGTGTTGTAGCAGTGTCAGAAAAAGTCTTTCAACTCATTTGCAGAGTAGTACAATGTAGACTTGCACGTGTGCGCCGTACACAAATAGTTTCCAAATTATTAGCAGATTTTGCAGATAGTTTTTGCTTGTAGATTAAAACAAAATAAAATGCTGTTTACAGCAATTAAAACACATACTCAATCTATACATAATATCTAAGGTATTTTACTTGATATTGTCAAAGTATTTCTCACGTTGTTTGCTCTGTGAGACACGTGCTCCCGGCCCGAGAGGTCTCTTACATTACGGATCTTTGGTTAGTTATAAAAAATATTTTTGGAGAAATAAAACCGTTAGGTTATATATTTTCAGTTCCACATTCATTCACTTGCACAATCAAACGTTTAAAATTTACTGTTAATTAAAAGATTTTAGTAGAAAGAGTTGTACTCATCGGGTCAGGAGACGTCTCACATGGGGTTCGTTGTTACGGCGAGCGCTTTCTGCGGTACCTTTACCGCCATCTTTAGCCACTATTTCTACACGAGGGTTCTTCGCGTGTGTGTAGTTTTGGAGTTGCATGTCGGGAATACTTTGATAATATCTGGTAAAATACCTTAGATATTATGTATTAAGATTCCCGACATGCAACTCCAAAACTACACACACGCGAAGAACCCTCGTGTAGAAATAGTGGCCCGAAGATGGTGGTAAAGGTACCGCAGAAAGCGCTTGCCGTAACAACGAACCCCGTGTGAGACGTCTCCTGACCCGGTGAGTATAACTCTTTCTACTAAAATCTTTTAATTAATAGTAAATTTTAAATGTTTGTGCAAGTGAATGAATGTGGAACTGAAAATATATAACCTAACTGTTTTATTTCTGCAAATTTTTTATAACTAACCAAAGGTCCGTAACGTAAGAGACCTTTCAGGGCCGGGAGCACGTGCCTCACAGAGCAAACAACGTGAGAAATATTTTGACAATATCAGGTAAAATACCTTAGATATTATGTATAGTTTAATTGAAAGAAGCACGTTTATAACATAAGACAACCTATAAGGTTGTCTCATGAATTGCATTTTTTGTAACACATACTCAATGTTTTACTCAGATTAATATATTTAATTCTATTTTAACTTGAAGAACTTTTAATTTTTTTCACATCTTCCGAGTTTCGTTTTTACAGACGTTTCTGGCCTGCTCTCAATTTATAAGAACTGTATCAAATGTTTTGTTTACACAGAAAGAATAAAAAAAAATTCAAAGTTCCTCTTGCAGTTGCCAGTACTTAAATTAAAACCTTTTCCTTATGTGTTTTGTAAGTCTACTATTTTTCAATGAAGTTATTGAAAATGCTATTTATAAATTTTGAAGGTTCATTAATAGAACTGTTTTTCTGGATATAAAAACTTTCTTTAATTAGTCTCTTGTTTTTATGAGGTTCATAGTCCAATATTTTAATATTGTGCCATAAAGGTCCATTTCACACACATTGCTGCACTTTCAGTTGTAATGTACTTATTTTGTCCTCGCTGGAATCTACAATATTCTAATAATTATTTATTTTATTAATTTTTCTTTAAATTAGTCTATTGTTATCGTGTGATTTGTGGGTTTGCAGCAAGTTTTCTGTTTCAATGATTGTGTACACAGACACATTTTATTTTTCTACAACTCTGCTCATTTGTTCATGCACAGGGAAAAATCCTTTCATTTCTGAAAAATGCAACCAAAAATTCTCAAAAATCCCCTTTCACTAAGTTTGCTTGTTTATGAAGTCCCACTAGTGTAAATGTGTCATCAGAAATTCTCAGTGTAAGGTTTTCAAAATCATTTAGTTAATTGCACAGGTCAAAAGACTTAAATATGACATATGTACAATTATGAAAGTCAGTTGTGTTAGCTTTCGTGGTAATGAATGTGAGAAACTTCCTTAACAAAAAAATTGCACAGATGAAACATGCAATGTGAACATGATATTCTGTGATAAATCCTTACAAATTTTATCTTTCTTTCGATTTGCCACTCCAATGACGCAGTGGTCTAAGTGCTGGCTTCTGATCATTTGTTCAAGATGGGTCCAGGTTCGAATACTGGTGAGGCATGGATTTTGCATTTGTCTTGCTGCACTGGCTCTCTCCCTTCCCTGAAACTGGTGCCCCTGCATTAGAGGTGGGCAACTGCTTATAGCCCATTGAGTTGCTCACTGTGTCCTTAAACCTGCAACCAACAACAACAAAAAAGAATCTTTCTATTTTTGTCCTCCCTTATATGGGTAACTTTAGTGTCTGGAAAGTCCAGAATCAGTTTTGTCCTTCGATAAGGACAAAACTGATATGCACCTCAAGCAAGTGAATTATTCTGTTAGCTTGAAATGTTTCAGGAAAGTTTTGGTGAGAATTTTTCAACTTATCTTTTTTTTTTCTGAAATTTAGTTTTTGTATGTGTGTCTACAAGTGTGAAATTCTTCTGGTGAACAAATCTTAAATTATTATCCTGCCACATTTTTTCAGGTCAAAAACATTTTGAGTGTGAAATGCAAAGGAGAAATTTTTTCATAGGTAACAAAGCACAAACTCTTTAGCAGAGTTTTTAGTTCATTTTGTCTAAATACTTTGCTGATTGTGCTACAAGAGATTTGTTTAGTACCCTTTATTTGTATTTAGACACATACAGTGGTTATTGACCTTCTAAGTGTAGCATGTGTCATAAAAAATCTAGATTAAGAAATCCTGCAAATCAGTTACATGCATACAGGAATTAGAAATGTCTTGTGTAGAAAAATTCTTTTACTTTGAATTTTAAAATAAAATTACCCCCCTTTTTTAAAAAAAGGAAGGAGTGTTTGTTGTGTATAGGAAAATATCTTTTTCAACATCGTGATAAAGTTTGGGGTTTCCATTAAGAATGTGGCACTACTGAGGAGTGATTTCTCTAACTTTTATTTGAATAACAGATGAACAAGCAGTAATGAGTTGAAGCATTTTGCATGAATACTTTTGGTTTCACGTAGAAGTAGACTATGTGAGAATAAGCAAAAAATAGATACTGTTGTGAGCAATCTCTGATAGTACAGTCAAAACTCGTTTTAATGAAATGTGATATAACAAAAAGCTTGTTACAATGGGGAAAAAATTGTGAAATTTGTTTAGGTTATTGTATGTATTTACATGAGAAATGTAAAACATTATAACAAAATGCTTTACAACAAAAAACACCTTGTTACAAAGCAAAACTCTTGTAGAAAATGCTCAAGCAAAATTTTATATGTAGCTAATTTCTCCCTGTCTTTAAAATTCTAAACGATTGAGCTGCCATGGAATGCCAACAAAAGTGACTACACGTTTTGCCAAAAAAAAAAAAAAAAAAGATTGAAGAAAATGAGAATTCTTCTATTGAAGATGAGATGGAAAATCTGAACTGTTATTCTGATGTTTCTCTAGTAAATGCAGGTGAATGTTCAGAGAAAGCTGAATACTGTTTACAGAACTGAGGACTATATAGTGAAGAAATTAGCAGCTATCTAAATGTTATGAATACAGTTATAACTAAAGAAAGACGCCATGGAAAAACAAAGACAGACTGTACTTACATCGTACTTCAAAACCCAATAGGTATGTTTGAACTGTTTTACAGTTTGCTGTATGTAAACATGCTTTGCATCAAAATGGAGCTAAATGAATTTCTTTCACTACACTACTTTAAAATTAAAGATCATCATCATCATCATTGTCAACCATTATCAATCCACTGCTGGACGAAGGTCTCCCCAAGTTTCCTCCACAACGGTCTGTCTTGTGCCAGTCTCCTCCATGTCACTCCCGCATACTTTCGAATTTCATCCACCCATCTTCCATGTGGTCTTCTTCTGGGTCTTTTCCTGTCCCTTGGAATCCAATCTAAAATTTCGGCTGTCCATCGATGGTCTGTTCTTCTGGCAGTATGTCCAGCCCATTGCCATTTCAGGGATTTAACTCTGATCATGATGTCTTCCACTCTTGTCATTTTTCGGATCCACGTGTTCCTCTTCTTATCTCTCCTGGTTACACCAAGCATGCACCCTCTCCATGCTGCTTTGAGTTGTCTGCAGCCTTTGTATGTCTCTTTTAGCTAAGGTCCACGTCTCTGCCCCATACGTAAGCACTGGAAGGATGCATTGATCAAACACTTTTCTTTTAAGACATAATGGCATATTGCTCTTGAAAATTATGCTGTTTCTTCCAAAAGCTCTCCAGGCAAGTTTTGTACGCCGATTAATTTCTTCACCAATGTGACCCTCACTTGATATCTGCTGTCCAAGATAAATGTATGTGTCTGTTATCTCCAGCTTTTCTCCATCAATCGATAAATCTTCATTTCTTGTAAAAGCATTGAACATCACTTTTGTCTTTTGAAAGTTCATTTTTAATCCCACTTCTTTACTCTTGTCAGCAAGTTCCTGGATCATACTCTGCAGCTCTGATGGGGTAGTTGCAAAAATGACTATGTCATCAGCAAAACGAAGGTGGGTTAGATAATCTCCATTAATCTTTATCCCTTTGTTTTCCCAGTTCAGTGATTGAAAGACATTTTCCAATGTGACATTAAAGAGCTTCGGATATATGGTGTCTGTCACCTTGTCTCACTCCTTTTCCAATTTTTATGTGTGTTGTATTTTCAAACAGCCGAATCTTTGCACTTGCATTTTCATAGATGTTATTAATAATATTAATGTATGCATCTTCAATACCGCAGGATTTCAGAGCCATTGCAACTGCTGATGGTTTCACCGAATCAAAGGCTTTTTCATAATCGATAAAAGCCATACACAATGGAAGTTCATATTCCCTCGCTCTTTCAATTAGTTCTCTCAGTACGTGGATATGATCTATTGTGCTGTAGCCACTCCTGAATCCAGCTTGTTCTCTCGGTTGAGCCATGTCCAGTGTCACCTTCAAGCGGTGTGAAAGAACTTTAGTGAAGATTTTATAAACCACTGATAGGAGGCTGATAGGTCTGTAGTTCCTGAGATCCTCAATGTCACGTTTTTTATGTAGCAAGATCATTGTAGCGTTGTTCCAATCCTCAGGAATTTTCCCTTCATTAAGGCATCGAGTGAAAATTTGGGCGAGTACTGTTTCGATTTCTCCACTTGCTTCTTGTATGATGTCTACAGTAATTCCATCTTCTCCTGGAGCTTTTCCCCGCTTCATGTTTTTGATTGCATGTGCAACTTCAGCTGGAAGGACTGGAAGAACTCTGGTACTAGTACCTTTCATGACGTCTGGAGTACATGTATCATCCCTTTCATATAATTTGGAGTAGGAATCTTTCACTCTTGTCAAAATTTCTCGCCTCTATTTCTTGTTACAGAACCATCTTCTTTTCTCAGTGCCATAATCTGTTTTTTTTTCCCTTACTGAGATGTCCCTTTGCTATCTTTAGGCTTTGGTTGTTTTCAATTGCTTTCCTTACTAGTTCACAGTTGAATTTCCTTACGTCTTCAGTGATAGTTTTTCGTACTGTCTTGCATAACTCTATATATTCCACTTTGGAAGTCACATCTTCTTTAGTTGTCCTCATCTCTCTTCTTTTTTGCATCAACATTTTGGTTTTTCCTGATAATTTGTTCACATACAATTTGTTCTTAGACCCAGCTAATTTTGTTGCTGTTTCCATAAGAGCTTTGGTTACTTTTCTGTTAACTTCAGAAATATCCACTTCTTCCAATGTTAGGCCTTCTAAAGCAGAGAATCTGTTCTTCAGTTCCAATTTGAAGTTATTATGGTGTTTTTTAAGGTTGGTTATGTCAATACATTTTGTTTGTCTTATGAGCTTGTTACGTTCGAGTTTAGTGTTGAGGGTGCATCTTACATCTCACCAATCTATGGTCACTGCCTGTGTTGAACTTGTTTAGCACACTGCAGTCTTCTATGACGAATTTTTTGTTACACATAATAAAATCAGTTTCACTTGTTGTCCCATTTGGATGTCTCGATGTCCATTTCCTGTGTGGCTTTTTCTTGAAAAAGGAGTTCAAGATGAAAAACCCTTCTGCCTCTGCAAACTCTACGAGAGTATTTCCACGCTGGTTCCTGTTGCCGTGACCGAATTTACCTACTGAAGTTTCATTCTGTTGCCGTTGCCCTATTTTTGCATTGAAATCTCCCATAATTATCTTCAAGTGCTGCTTACCTTTATTATTTAGATGACGAATTTCCTCATAAAATTCTTCAATTTCTTCTTCAGGATGACTTGTGGTGGGTGCATAAGTTTGAATAATCTGAGCCTGGTATCTTCTCGAGAGTTGGATAACGAGTCGTGCAGCTCTGTCAGAGGAACTTTCAACTTCTACAACTTTATCCTTCAGTTTCTTGTTTATTATAAATCCAACACCACTAGTTCTTCCAGTATCTGTCCCACAATAGTAGAAGAGATGTCCACGTTTCAGTTCAATGAGATCTTCTCCTTTTCTCCTTACCTCACTTAGCCCGACGATGTCCCATTTGATCCTTTGTAGTTCCTCTTCCAATTCAAGAAGCCTTGAATCAGAAGATAGGGAGCGTCCGTTATACGTAGCCAAGGTCAGCATCAGATGGCAGCCTAGTCCGGTCCTCTGGGGATTCTTAGCACCCTCTGCCTTCATGTCGCACTGGCCGCTGCCTTGGCCAGGTACATTCCAGCTGCCGGAGACTGAGGGCCAAGATTTAAGTTGTGGAGTCATTTTGGAGGGGTTTGGCCATAACTCACCACGCTGGCCAAGCGGGTTGGTGAGTGTGGGATAGCATTTCCTCTAATCCCGATGGTATAGTTATACCCCTATTGGCGGTCGTCAGAGCCCCTTTAGTGGGAACAGGATGTACCACGAGAAGGCGGGGTTGACATTTGTCAAGGAGAGGCTGTGATGTTACGCATCACCTGACCTTACAAAAAAAAAAAAAATAAAAAAAAAATTAAAGATATGTAATGCTAATATGTATGTACATTATTTCTTGAAGCATATGACAGTATTTTATAAAGTTGCATAAAAGAGATAAATTCTTAATGGGGGAGGGGTAAAATAAATACAATATGTACAAACAGAGTACAGACATATATCAGGATGGCGACAGTACCTGGAAATCAGGAATATCTCAGGGAAAACTCTGGAAATTCATTTCTCATACATGAGGTTTTTCTGCGGAATCCCCCCCCTTTTTTTGTCGTCATTTGGGTCATTCATGAGCTCGATGCAAAAAAAAAAGGGAAAGTTTTTTGGGGGGATTAATATAGGTTTGTGTGTAGGGGGGGTCATTTTCCATAATATTTCATCTTCCAAAACTTTTGAAAATGGAAGTTAAATGGAGTGAGGGTTTTCCCCATAATCATAATTTCTTTTTTTACTTATGATGTTGCCTCTATGCAGTATTTTTTCTTAAATATGATTTTTTTAAATATTTTGTTTGTATTTGAGCATGAAACTGTGGGCAATGATTTCTGAAAACGAAAGTTAAGATGGCGCAAAGATTTCCCTGTAGTCTACAGGCATGAGATTCTTCTATGGATTTGAGTAATCCCGCAATTTCCATTATTATTTGGGGTGTTCTCGAGATCAATGCACAACTGAACAGGAATTGGGGGGGGGTGTTGAAGTAGCGAAAGATTCGTTTTCCATTTGAGTACAAAATTCCGTCTTTCGAAACTTTCAAAAATGGAAGTTAGACGGAGGTAAAGATTTCTCCCGTAATCGTAATTTTTTACCCTTACGATGTACCTTCTGCCCAGTATTGTTACTAAATATCTTTTTATTTCATAAATTTTTGCATTTCAGCTTTAAAATGGGGGAAAAGTTTCCGAAAACGAAAGTCGGACGAAGATCAGATTTCTTCCACAGTCATAATGTTTTCCCGCTGTGATGTTCTCACTATCCTGTGGTGTTGTTTAATGTTACTTTCCCTCATAAATGTTTGGATTTAAAGCTTGGTAAATGAGGTTAAGTTTGTATGAATTGGTGCATAGTGTTCAAAGTATTCATATTCTCAAAGTTATATAAAATTGTGAAAGCTTTGATATCATGCATTCATGGTCCTCAAAGAAAGTGCTTTCAGCATGATGGATAAAATTGTCACTTAGGGAATTAAAAAAGGAAAGCAACAATGAAGAAATGGGAAGGGAATCATATCAACAGAAAATACAATTAAGGAATGAATGCTGTGCAGCTGCACAGTCAACAAAAAACACATATGGTCATGAAACTTGTTGAGAAAACAACGCAAGAGGAAACTTGAGCTGATGTTCTAGCAAATACAACAACAAAAAATATTGTTTTTAAAGCAATGTCTTTTAAAACTATATTATTTTATTTTGCATTCAATAATTTTATATTGTGAATACCGCAATGTGCTCCAGTTTAATATTTACATAATAATTACAGTCAGAAATCATGCTAGAATTTTTTTCAAAAGAGTAAAAATACTCCTTGACCTTTTTTGAAGGAGTATTTTTCTTTACAAAGGAGTAATTTTAGAGAACGAACAATTATCACATCATATTTTCAGATAAATAATATTTAATATAAAACAACTAATTACATCTATATATAATTATATCAAGATGAATGAGCATGTATTTGAATTTCTTTTATATAAAATAAGTAAATTTTAATTTATCAAAATATCTTACCTACTTGTGGTTTTATTCATGTGGCTGCAGAAAAACAACAACAACAACCCCGTTTACGGAAAAAGAAAACTAAATTCAAAACCAAAAGAACAAAATCTTTATTTGACCCCTATTATAATTCCAACCTTCTTTGCTTTTTGTTTTTCCATGAGATTTTTATAACAGAATCAAGAGGAAAAAGTATTACTGCGTGCAAAACATTACAGATTATGTTAAATGTGTTTTTTTATATCATCATCATCATCATCATTGTCAACCATTATCAATCCACTGCTGGACGAAGGTCTCCCCAAGTTTCCTCCACAACGGTCTGTCTTGTGCCAGTCTCCTCCATGTCACTCCCGCATACTTTCGAATTTCAGATGGCAGCCTAGTCCGGTCCTCCGGGGATTCTTAGCACCCTCTGCCTTCATGTCGCACTGGCCGCTGCCTTGGCCAGGTACATTCCAGCTGCCGGAGACTGAGGGCCAAGATTTAAGTTGTGGAGTCATTTTGGAGGGGTTTGGCCATAACTCACCACGCTGGCCAAGCGGGTTGGTGAGTGTGGGATAGCATTTCCTCTAATCCTGATGGCATAGTTATATCGCTATTGGCGGTCGGCAGAGCCCCTTTAGTAGGAACAGGATGCACCACGAGAAGGCGGGGTTGACATTTGTCAAGGAGAGGCTGTGATGTACTCAAACGTAAATAACACAACCCATGATTCTGGGGTTTGCAAAATTTCAAGTGTTTTTTAGTAATTCAGGTATGCTAGTCACAAATATAACATCTGTTTTTCTCTGTCACCCACAAATTTTTCACAATTTTCCATGTTATTTTTGTTTATATATGACAAAAATGAAAAATATTATGAAGTAACCTGTTATTTTTTCATTCTAAAAACTTAAATTTACTAGCTAAAGCAGATCGCGGCAGTTGGAAAATGATACAATAGATGGATAAATTTTAATTGGAAAGTGATACAATAGATGGCGCCTCTATATCAATGAATGAAACATTGTGTGTTTTTGCCATTTTGGACGCTGTTTTTCAAGTGATATTAAGACCGAAATGTATTTTGCTCATTTTAACTGTTGTGCTGTTCGTTATTACTGCGTTATGGTGTCAAGAGGCTGTGTTAATAGTCCTGATTCATTTTGTTATGTATGTGGTAGTTTTGTGGTGAAAAAAAGGCAACGCAAAGTAATGGATTTTGTCAAAAAGATGTACCGAGCTTATTTCGGCATAAAGCTTGGAGACCAGGACAAGAAATGGGCATCACATCGGTTTATATACGTGTGTTGGAGCAACTGAGAAAATGGACTCAAGGTAAGAAAAAAAAACTTCCATTTGCTATTCCAATGTCATGGTGTGAGCCAGTGAGTCATGAGGAATGTTATTTTTGCTTAACCACACCAGTAAAGGACTACAAATGCAAAAACAAATAATATTGTCTATCCAATGACTCCTTGTGCTATCAGACCTGAACCTCATGGTCCTGATTTATCTGTTCCATGACCTCCTACATCATTAGATTTTTCATCAGCTTCAGAAGTTGAGTTAAATTGCAGTGAAACTGAGGACTTGTATAGCAATCCTGAAACTAGTAGTGAACCGCAGAAGTTTACACAAAGTGAATTAAATGAATTGGTATGGGATTTAAATCTGCTGCAGGGAAGTGCACAACTTTTAGGATCAAGTCTCAAAGACAAAAATCCACTGGCTCCAGGAACAAGATTTTCATGGTACAGAAACCGAGAAAAGGAATTTGTTGAATATTTTGCTCAAGAAGAATCGCTTGTATTTTGCAAAGACATCCCTGGACTTCTAATGCATTTGTCTTCCACTGTTCATGACCCATCACAGTGGAGATTGTTCATTGATTCTAGTAAGAGAAGCTTAAAAGGAGTTATTTTGCATAATGGCAACATTTCCCCCTCAATACCAGTTGCTCCCACGCACGGGGATAACTGGTTTTCCGGTTATTTGGGGAACGGCGGCCCCACGGCCCGAGCCGACCTTGTGACTAATCATTTTGTCATTTCGTCTTGAAACGATGTTACTACCGAAGGAACAGCTGTTCATCCAGCTGATGAGGAGTGGCGACCCCACGGCCCGAGCCAACATGTACTCTAAGATGCTTTCCCTTTTTTATGTTTTTTGTTGTTCTCTTGACACGCACCCGCCTCAGTTGTAGGTTGCTGAGGTTGTGATTATGCTCCAGCTCAGGATTTTAGTTTCTCTTTTTCTTTTCTGTCATCTCCATTTTATGTTCCCTTCTTTGCTTTACCGAGCTGGTTAGCTAGACCTACCTGCACGTTTGCCGTGTGCGGTGCCCCGTAAGGTGGAAAAGGGGATGCTAGAGGCTGAGGTTTCTGGAGGCCAGAGTGCTGTTGTTGCCAGTGGCCAACACTCCTTTTTGCCCTCTGCTTCCCCGTGTTAAACCTATCCTTGGAGTCTGGAAATCATCGTGTTGCCGGAACCGTAGGGAAGAAGTTGTTCTTGCGCTTCTCCGCATTGGGCATTGTCGCTTCACGCATAGCTATTTGCTGTGTGGCGGCACTGCCCCGGTGTGCCAGACATGAGACTGTTTACTCACCGTCTCTCATGTTTTGTGCAGTTGTGTTCGTTTTCGTTATCATCGGTTTCACTATTTTCAGTCTCATCTGCTGGACGAAGGCGCAGCTACGCTTCAAAAGCTTTTGGGTGACCACTGCGATACTTTCGCAGTATTTTCCTTTTTAAAACAGATTAACGTTTTAAAACTTACTAAAAAAAAAAAAAAGGTTATAATAATTATAATAGTAAATTAATAAATTTATATATAAACCTAATTAACTAACTAGTCTTCACAACTTTCATCATTCTCCTTTCTTACTTTTACCAAGCCTTGTCTGCTCTTAATCATTTCACCCCGCTTTTAAAAATCTTTAACTGATAGTTCTGTGTCTGGCGCTCTTTGGCCAAGCCTGGCCCTTGCGCCACTAAAATCAATTAACTAACTAACTAACTACCAGTTGCTCAGTCAGTACATCTGAAGGACTCTTATGAAAACCTTGATGTTCTCCTTAATAAAGTGAGATATCAGGAATACAAATGGCAAATATGTGGATATTTTAAAATTCTGAGAATGATATTAGGGCAGCAAAGTGGCTACACAAAAATGCCATGTTTCATCTGCGAATGGGACAGTAGAGCTAATAAGCAACATCAGATCACAAAAAAAATGTCCTGAAAAAGAAAACTTGATTCCAGAATCAAAGAACGTTTTCCGGAAAAAGTTATTTTACCACCCTTGCATATCACATTAGGATTGATGAAACAATTTGTCAAGGCTCTGGACAAAAATGATGAATGTTTTCAATTAAAATGTTTTCCCACATTTATCAGAAGCAATATCAAATGATTGTTTTTCCATGTTTATCAGAAGCAAATGTCAAAGGAGGAGTGTTTGTTGGCCCAGATATAAGACGGTTAACTAAAGATAAAACTTTTGAGGAAAAAATTACTACAACAGAAAAAGAAGCATGGGTTAGTTTCAGAAATGTCATTCAAAATTTTCTAGGTAATTACAAGGATCCTAAGTACAGAACCACCGTGGCAACTATGCTAGAAAAATGTAAGAACCTGGGTTGCAACATGAGCTTGAAAATTCAAAAATTGTAAGAACCTGGGTTACAACATGAGCTTGAAAATTCAAAAAAATGTAAGAACCTGGGTTGCAACATGAGCTTGAAAATTCAAAAAATTGTAAGAACCTGGGTTACAACATGAGCTAGAAAATTCAAAAAAATATAAGAACCTGGGTTGCAACATGAGCTTGAAAATTTAAAAAAATGTAAGAACCTGGGTTGCAACATGAACTTGAAAATTCATTTTCTGCATTCTCAACTTGACTATTTTCCCAAAAATCTTGGTGCTGTGAGTGAAGAGCAAGGTGAGAGATTTCACCATGATATAAAACGTATGGAAAAACGATATCAAGGACAATGGAATGTAAATTTAATGGCAGATTACTGCTGAGGTTTAAAGAGATGACTGCTTCGGAAATTTCACGGTACAAGAAAACCCATAAACGTTCATTTGACGGAAAAGGAAAATGATTTTGTAAGAACACATTAATTTTGATTAATTTTGTTTTTTATATTTTTTTTTCATTGACTATTTTTTATCTTCACACAACTGATTTTTATTTAGATTGTATCAATATCAATGGGTTGTGGATTGTATATTCTCTTAAGAAAATGAAACAAATTCTATAAATTACTGATAAACAACATACATACATTTACATGAATATATATATGTATGTGGGATGTAAGGTCAGGTGATGCATAACATCACAGCCTCTCCTTGACAAATGTCAACCCCGCCTTCTCGTGGTACATCCTGTTCCCACTAAAAAGGGGCTCTGATGACTGCCAATAGTGGTATAACTATACCATAGGGATTAGAGGAAATGCTATCCCACACTCACCAACCCGCTTGGCCAGCGTGGTGAGTTATGGCCAAACCCCTCCAAAATGACTCCACAGCTTAAATCTTGGCCCTCAGTCTCAGGCAGCTGGAATGTACCTGGCCAAGGCAGCGGCCAGTGCGACATGAAGGCAGAGGGTGCTAAGAATCCCCGGAGGACCAGACTAGGCTGCCATCTGATGCTGACCTTGGCCACGTATAATGGACACTCCCTATCTTCTGATTCAAGGCTTCTTGAATTGGAAGAGGAACTACAAAGGATCAAGTGGGACATCGTCGAGCTAAGTGAGGTAAGGAGAAAAGGAGAAGATCTCATTGAACTGAAAAGTGGACATCTCTTCTACTATCATGGGACTGATACTGGCAGAACTAGTGGTGTTGGATTTTTAATAAACAAGAAACTGAAGGATAAAGTTGTAGAAGTTGAAAGTTCCTCTGACTAAGCTGCACATCCCGTTATCCAACTCTTGAGAAAATACCAGGCTCAGATTATTCAAACTTATGCACCCACCACAAGTCATCCTGAAGAAGAAATTGAAGAATTTTATGAGGAAATTCGTCATCTAAATAATAAAGGTAAGCAACACTTAAAGATAATTATGGGAGATTTCAATGCAAAAATAGGACAACGGCAACAGAATGAAACTTCAGTAGGTAAATTCGGTCACGGCAACAGAAACCAGCTTGGAAATACTCTCGTAGAGTTTGCAGAGGCAGAAGGGTTTTTCATCTTGAACTCCTTTTTCAAGAAAAAGCCACACAGGAAATGGACATGGAGACATCCAAATGGGACGACAAGTGAAATTGATTTTATTATGTGTAACAAAAAATTCGTCATAGAAGACTGCAGTGTGCTAAACAAGTTCAACGCAGGCAGTGACCATAGATTGGTGAGATGTAAGATGCACCTCAACACTAAACTCGAACGTAGCAAGCTCATAAGACAAACAAAATGTATTGACATAGCCAACCTTAAAAAAGACCATAATACCTTCAAGTTGGAACTGAAGAACAGATTCTCTGCTTTAGAAGGCTTAACATCGGAAGAAGTGGATATTTCTGAAGTTAACAGAAAAGTAACCAAAGCTCTTATGGAAACAGCAACAAAATTAGCTGGGTCTAAGAACAAGTTGCATGTGAACAAATTATCAGGAAAAACCAAAATGTTGATGCAAAAAAGAAGAGAGATGAGGACAACTAAAGAAGATGTGACTTCCAAAGTGGAATATATAGAGCTATGCAAGACAGTAAGAAAAACTATCACTGAATACGTAAGGAAATTCAACTGTGAACTAGTAAAGGAAAGCAATTGAAAACAACCAAAGCCTAAAGATAGCAAAGGGACATCTCAGTAACTGAAGAAAACAGATTATGGCACTGAGAAAAGAAGATGGCTCTGTAACAAGAAATAGAGGCGAAATTTTGACAAGAGTGAAAGATTTCTACTCCAAATTATCTGAAAGGGATGATATGATACATGTACTCCAGACATCATGAAAGGTACCAGTACCAGAGTTCTTCCAGTCCTCCCAGCAGAAGTTGCACATGCAATCAAGAACATGAAGCAGGGAAAAGCTCCAGGAGAAGATGGAATTACTGTAGACATCATACAAGAAGCAAGTGGAGAAATCGAAACAGTACTCGCCCAAATTTTCACTCGATGCTTTAATGAAGGGAAGATTCCTGAGGATTGGAACAACGCTACAATGATCCTGCTACATTAAAAAGGTGACATTGAGGATTTCAGGAACTACAGACCTATCAGCCTCCTATCAGTGGTTTATAAAATCTTCACTAAAGTTCTTTCACACCACTTGAAGGTAACACTGGACATGGCTCAACCGAGAGAACAAGCTGGATTCAGAAGTGGCTACAGCACAATAGATCATATCCACGTACTGAGAGAACTAATTGAAAGAGCGAGGGAATATGAACTTCCATTGTGCATGGCTTTTATCGATTATGAAAAAGGCTTTGATTCGGTGAAACCATCAGCAGTTACAATGGCCCTGAAATCCTGCGGTATTGAAGATGCGTACATTAATATTATTAATAACATCTATTGAAATGCAAGTGCAAAGATTCGGCTGTTTAAAAATACAACACACAGAAAAGTTGGAAAGGGAGTGAGACAAGGTGACACCATATCTCCAAATCTCCTTAATGCCACATTGGAAAATGTCTTTCAATCACTGAACTGGGAAAACAAAGGGATAAAGATTAATGGAGATTATCTAACCCATCTTCGTTTTGCTGATGACCATTGCTGATGATCATTTTTGCAACTAGCCCATCAGAGCTGCAGAGTATGATCCAGGAACTTGCAGACAAGAGTAAAGAAGTGGGATTAAAAATGAACTTTCAGAAGACAAAAGTGATGTTCAATGCTTTTACAAGAAATGAAGATTTATCAATTGATGGAGAAAAGCTGGAGATAACAGACACGTACGTTTATCTTGGACAGCAGATATCAAGTGAGAGTCACATTGATGAAGAAATTATTCGGCGTACAAAACTTGCCTGGAGAGCTTTTGGAAGAAACAGCATAATTTTCAAGAGCAATATGCCATTATGTCTTAAAAGAAAAGTATTTGATCAATGCATCCTTCCAGTGCTTACGTATGGTGTAGAGACGTGGACCTTAACTAAAAGAGACATACGAAGGCTGCAGACAACTCAAAGTAGCATGGAGAGGTACATACTTGGTGTAACCAGGTGAGATAAGAAGAGGAACTCGTGGATCCCAAAAATGACAAGAGTGGAAGACATCATGATCAGAGTTAAATCCCTGAAATGGCAATGGATATCCCTGAAATGGCATCGATGGATATACTGCCAGAAAGACAGACCATCGATGGACAGCCGAAATTTTAGATTGGATTCCAAGGGACAGGAAAAGACCCAGAAGAAGACCACATGGAAGATGGGTGGATGAAATTCGAAAGTATGCGGGAGTGACATGGAGGAGACTGGCACAAGACAGACCGTTGTGGAGGAAACTTGGGGATACCTTCGTCCAGCAGTGGATTGATAATGGTTGACAATGATGATATATGTATGTATGTATATACACACAGCATATTCATGATTTTGTTTTCATGATTGTGAAAAATCCTTATGTGACAGGGAAAAATAAATGTTATTTTTGAAATCAGCCTAGCAAAATTAATCTAAATTACTTGAAGTAATGTAAATCGTGAATATGCTGTATATGCGCTGAAGTGCCAGAAAAACTGGTACACCACTCTAATACTTGGTAGGTCCCCCACTGGAGCGCAGGACTGCAGAAATACGACGAGGCATGGACTCCACTAGCTTCTGGAAATATGCTGTAGGCAATGCACACCATACTTCCTGCAGAGCGTTCCACAATTCGAATGTATTCCGAGGTCTCTGATTCCTGTGTTCGATAGGCGTTGCGTGGCATCCCAAATGTGTTGTATCACGTTGAGATCTGGCGACTTGGGTGAGATGGCAACACCCCAAACTCAGATGAATGCCCCTCCAACCATAATGTGGCGTTCCGACACTTGTGTGGAGGTGCATTGTCCTGTTGGAACAGGCCCAACCCATTAGCATGAAAGCAGGACATGAACTGGTGTACCTCGTCAGAAAGGATGCGCACATAGCGTTGGCCGGTCACAGACATTTGTAGACGTACCAGGGGTCCCAGTGAAGTCCAGCTAAACATACCTCATACCATTACCGGCCCTCCACCAGCCGGTACGGTTCCCTGTTGACAGGCGGGATCCATGGCTTCATGGGGTTTGCACCACACACGAATCCTTTCATCTGCCCGATACAGTTGGAAACGCGACTCGTCTGACCAGGCTACTTGTTTCCAGTCATCAAGTGTCCAGTGGCGGTGTTGCCGTGCCCAAGCGAGGCGCATAGCTCTGTGTCGTGCACCCATCAAGGGGACTGGAGTTGGGCGTCGGCTCCCAAAGCCCATATCGTGCAGGGTACGTTGCACAGTCCGGACGCTGATGCTTGTTGAGGCTCCAGCATTGAATTCCGATGATACCTGCGAGAGTGTTGCTCGCCTATCGCGTGAAACGATTCTTGACAGCCAACGATGGTCCCGTTCGCCCAATGTCTTTTTACGGCCACACTGGCATCGCAGGTTGGCGGTTTTTGCCGGAATTCTTGTAGTCACGGTACAACCCTTGCAATGGTCGTCCGTGAAAATCTGAACTTCGTTTCTACCTCCGAAGTACTATGGCCCATCTCAGGAGCGCCAACTATGACACCGCGTTGAAAATCACTTAAATCGTTATTACTTGTCATTCTCGTGCCGTAAACAGCTCTGACAGCTGACAACGATGTCTATCGCTTTATGTACACACTGGCGGACGGAACCGAGTACGCCCATATGTGACGTTGCTATGTATTTTGCATAAGTTCGTCTGTACCAGTTTTTTTGGCACTTCATTGTATATAGTATGTACAGCATATTCATGATTTTGTTTTCACGATTGCAAAAAATCCTTACGTGTCAGAAAAAAATAAATGTTATTTTTGAAATCAGCATAGCAGACTTAATTCTAAATCACTTGAAGTAATGTATACCCCAGTTGAAAAGTAAAATTTTGTAAGTAGTTTTACTTCTTGTGAGCCGTAATTCCTAATTGATACTCATTTATTTGCTTACTTATGTTCTGTATTTTCGTATAAATCGAAAAAGTTCATTAGGCATTGTCACACGGAAGTCATGTGTTTTGCGTATGTGATCCACTGTTAAAAAATTTTGTTTTAGATTGCTCCAAAAAGTAATGCTACAACAGCTGCACCACTTTCCGAGAAAAGATACACCATTCTACACCATAGATACACCATTGTGTGGTGCAAACAAAACTCAATAACATGGTGTAACCTTGTAATATAACATAGTGTTAAGTTGAACCATTTGTTGGATTTTATTTCGCCACACAATGGTGTATCTTTTCTGGGAAAGTGGTGTAGTACCACTTTTTGGTGCAACCGACCAAGAATTTTTTTACAGTGTCGTGGTGCATTTCAAAGAGGCTGGCCTTAGTTGAAGTAAGGTTTTCATAGTACACTGGAGTGCAAAAATTAAGGACGAGACGGTTTTTCGAATGTAACGTCGTGTAGAAGTGCTCCACATCGACTCAAATCATACCATAAGATCCCCAAGATGTAAGAATATCGGACAAGTGAGCAAAACCGTCCAAACAACGAATCCAAAGGATACAAAGGCACTTTATTGAAAAGGTACCTTCGAGCACAACTGGACAGAAGACAGAAACGTCCATGTGACAGGCGGCTGCCAAGAAAAATCCAGTCTTTAGTAGGGGATATGATCACCCCTGACTGCGTTGTAGGATTTACAACGTCTGTCCATGCTGATGACGAGGTTGTCAAGGAGCTGTTGAGGCATCGCGGCCCATTCCTCTTGTAGCGCCAATCGCAGCTGCGGAATCGTTGCTGGTGGCTGGTGACGTGCTGCCAAGCGTCTCCCGAGAAAGCCCCACACGTGTTCGATTAGATTTAGGTCCGGGGACCTTGCGGGCCAATCCATGCGTTGAATATCTTCACTCTCCAACAGCTCTGCGTCAGCCACTGTACGATGAGGTGTAGCGTTGTCGTTCATGAAGAGGAACTCAGGACCCACAGCACCTCTAAACAGACGCACGTGAGGCAGGAGAACCTCAGTACAATAGCGGACACCAGTGACTGAACCTCCTTGGAAGATGTGGAGGTCAGACGGCTACCAAGCATGATACTGCCCCAAACGAGAACTCCGCCACCTCCAAACCGGTCCTTTTCAATGATGTTGGAGATGTGATTGCGTGTTCCCTGCTCTCTCCACATGTGTATACATCCAGAATTGCTCGTCAGACTAAATCGGCTGTCATCCGTAAAGAGAACTCGACCCCATTGTTGATGTGTCTAGTTCTTGTGTTCCTGGCACCACAGAAACCGCCGTCTCCGATGAGCAGGCGTTAATGGCACACAAAGGTGGTCTATTTACACACCGTGCAAATAGACCACCTTTGTGCATCCTCTTGGCCACTGTAAAACGCGATAACGGACGTCCAGTTGTCTGTTGCATGTGCCTTGCGATTTCTCCCGCTGTCTGCCGTCTGTCTCTTCTCGCCTGTAGAACAATATACCGGTCGTCCGTCGCCGTGGTTGCTCGTGGACGACCACTGCTGAACTCTCGGACGCCGCCCCGGTGGCGCAGTGGTCTAAGGCGTTGGCCTATGATCATTCGTCCGAAGGGGTCCGGGTTCGAATCCCGGTGAGGCATGGATGTTGTGTTTGTCTTACGGCACTGGCTCTCTCCCTTCCCTGGAACCAGTGACCCTAAATTAGGGACGGGCGACTGCTTATAGCCCATTGAGTTGCTCACGGTGGTCGTTAAACCTCCAAACAAAAAAAAAAACTCTCGGACAGCTGTTCCTCTCGTTTGAAATGCTCTCCAAGCTCGTGAAACGATGCTGTGAGCGATCCCGAACTCCTCGACCACACTAGTCACACTTCGACCTTCTTCCAACTTCCCAATGACGTGACCTCGGGTAAAGTCATCCAGATGTCGTCTACTGAATTGCCTGTTGGCCATATCACACTTTGGCAGCAACTCGACGTGGTTCAAACCGATGTGCACTGTGCAATAGCTTTCACCGAATTGCTGAGCGTACACCGCTCGTGTGTTTATACCTTTCCGACCCCCCCTACGTCATGCTTCATATATGCGCATGCCTTACCGGACCCTATAGTCTATCTCCTGAGTGGTCTTTCGGTCCGTTCTGACTGCTCGTTCCGCTGTGTTATGCTAATTTCTCCTCTTCGTCCTTAATTTTTGCACACCAGTGTATTATGTAATGGTATAAAACTAGGGCAAATATTTTAACTACAACGGGCATATTTGTGTTGCAAGCATTAAAGTGCAATAATTTTCTTTTTGCGAAAAATACCTGTAGATTTCAAAAAATTTGAATTATTAAAATGCTCATAAAACCTAGCTAATTAATAACATGGAATTTAAAGAATTTCAGTATTTGAAAGCTAATAATATATTCACAAAAGAGCCTTGAAGATATTTTGCGGATGGGGGATTTTTCTGGTACACCACTGGGTCACCCTCGTAGTTCATGTTTTAGATGTTTTAGTCAGGTGTTAAAAAGTTTCGGATGAGCCGCCCCGGTGGCGCAGTGGTCTAAGGCGCTGGCCTCTGATCATTCGTCCGTAAGGGGTCCGGGTTCGAATCCCGGTCAGGCATGGATGTTGTGTTTGTCTTACGGCACTGGCTCTCTCCCTTCCCTGGAACCAGTGACCCTAAATTAGGGACGGGCGACTGCTTATAGCCCATTGAGTTGCTCACGGTGGTCGTTAAACCTCCAAACAAAAAAAAAAAAAAAAAAAAGTTTCGGATGCTGACAACTTCTAGTGGAAGAGTAGACTTCCAGGTGACCATATATAAGAGACGGTTCAAGTTCAGCATGTGCATAAGAGGTATTCGTCCTTGTTAAGGATATGAGCTATATTTATTGTTTACTTCAATTGCAAGCATATAACGGACAGTATAGTCATAGAAATAATGTAAGGAAACTTTTTTTCCAACGTTTATTTAGCGAGAAACTCAGCGATAGTTTTCTCTCAATCCGCTGATGAACTTCATCTCGTGGTCACGCAAAAAATTTTGAGCAGCAGATCCGCTCTGAGTTCCGTAAGCCGACGAGTAGCCTAGAGGTAGAGAAATAATATAGGCTATGATATACTGTGGATACTCAAAAAAGAAGCAAGTGAGATATTGGATAAATATCTACAACAAATTGCAACGCTGTTCCTTTTGGCAAAACAGATGTTAAAACCAGTGTTGCGGTTGTAAAATCAGCAGAGGACATATGGAGCTGTGTGAAAATCCTAAAAACTCAGAGGTTATACTACATGGATAAAAAAAAAGAAAAGGCAAGGTACCCTCATGGGGGTACCGTGCCTTTTTAACAATTATGACTACGAACTCACTTACCGATATGAATCTTCTCTCTCCTGTCAATTATGACATGTTGAAGAGCATGCACAAGATTATTTTAATTTTTATTGAAATATATCCCATAAAGCCTGAGCCGGCGCAGTGGTCTAAGCGATGGCCTCTGATCATTCGTCCGAAAGAGGTCCGGGTTCGAATCCCGGTGAGGCATGGATGTTGTGTTTGTCTTACGGCACTGGCTCTCTCCCTTCCCTGGAACAAGTGACTCTAAATTAGAGACGGGCGACTGCTTGTAGCCCATTGAGTTGCTCACGGTAGTCGTTAAACCTCCAATCGAATAAAAAAAAAAAAAAGAAAGCCTGACGAGTAAGTTCTTACATGGTCTGGTTCATTTGCTCGACGTTTACTTCACTAAAGGGTCACTTGACCCAAAATCACTTCACTGAAAGATCACTTGATCGAAATGTTCATTTCACCGAATGGTCACTTGATTGAAAAGTTCATTTCACCGAAAGGTCTCTTTACCTAAAAGTTCACTTCATCGAAAGGTAATTTCACCGAAGGGTCAGTTTATCGAAAACTTCGATTTCATTACAGGATCTGTTGAAGCATGGTGCAAGTTCGGCAGACAGACCACCGAAACGTTAGGGATCATACTCAAATTGCACTTTTGATTTCTCCGTATCACAGAGAATGCAAAGATTTAGTTTTAAGACAGATTTTTTTTTTTAAGACAATAGGCCTCGGCTTAGGCCTTTTTGGCAAATTTTAATCATGTTCATAATTTTAATCCTTGTCATATTTACACCAAAAAACGGATTGTCATCTTTAAAATTTGTGTTACACTGGTGTGCAAAAATTAAGGACGAAGAGGAGAAATTAGCATAACAGCGGAACGAGCAGGCAGAACGGACCGAAAAACTACTCAGGAGATAGACTAGGGTCCGGTACGGTAGGGCATGCGCATATATGCAGCATGACGAGAGGGGGGAGTGCCGGAAGCAGTGGCTGCTCGCGGTTGGAAAAATAGGCGAAGAGGTATAAAGGCAGTATGAAAAGATGTCTACGGGCCGCGGATGGCCTAGTGGGCAACGTTCGGGACTGCCACGGAAAGGACCTCAGGTTCGATCCCAGGCACGTACGAACGTTCGATCCACTAAATATCCGCTGTGCGTCGAATGGGCACGTTAAGCCGTCGGACCCCGGGTACTGCCCCCCCCCGGTAATAAATAAGGGCGCTTCCTCCCCTTTGTACTTCGCTTCCGTGTGACTTTCCTATCGGGCACTCTGGCCCAAATCTCCTAGCTTCCTATTTCTAAGGGTTGTTAAAGACCTGGGGTCAGACACTCCCTTCCTAAAATCCTCTACATATGATCATGATCATATATCTACTGTCTACAATTAAAATCCCTTAATGAGGACTTACCTATTTTTTGTATATTAAATCAATTTTTCTTCCCTTTAAAGCTGCAAATTTGTCGATTATGTCGTCAAAAGATGGTTAGATGATTGTTTCTTCGTGAGCATCAATAAAATGTCTTCCTGAATAGAAATATTTGCCAAAGAAGCAAGTCTATCTTGGGAACTAGTGTTTCTTGAGTAAGTTTGTATTCTTTTAAGAAAACTTCTTTCCACTGGCACACTTGTAGATGAAATTGTTAAACTGAGGAAAACCAATGTATAATCTTCTGTAAAAATGTCTTTGTCTCCGTGAAACACTCGGAGTTCTTGAGTCAATATATTCCTTAACTTTTAATCGGAATATACAAGACTCAGTTCATTTTTAACGCGCTGGTGTTTAGTAAATATGTTTCCGTAAATATGCAGATTTTCAAGAGCACGAGAGGGAAAACATGCATTCAATTATTCGAATTTGGTTGTGTCAGCAAGTGAGACAAATTGAAATTTCTTACAGTCTCGAAATCTTATATCCATTTCCATAAAAATGTGGTCCAAAATTTCAAAATACAATGGTTTATAATTTTGAAAAATTGTTTCCTGTGTAAGAGCAGCATATTCCCGTGCTTATTTTTCCGATTTTGCTAGCTTTCCGAAATAGTGTTTCAAATACCTCATCGTTCCTTTTATGGCTCAAAATTTTACGAGTTTTTTTGTTTTGTTTTTTAATTTGAGTTACACAGTAGTTTATGTTTAGTTATTTTTTCTTCAAAAGTTCGAATAATAGATCGGTGGAGTTAAAAATGTATATTCGAAAGTGTTCATATCATTCAAAAACCCCTTGGCAAGATGAATTGATTTTTTGTCTGATTATTCGCTATTCGTCAGAAATCCGAACACTTCCTTCAATTTATCCCAATCTTCAACAACTACACTTACTAATTTCGAAGTGGAGGACCATCGAGTTTCTGTTATGGTTGGTCTGCGTCTTGCGGTTGTTGATATAAGTGTATAAGACCGCTTCGCGCAGAATGGTGAACAAACGAAGCAATTCCACTGAGGCTTGCAAAAAGTATTCGTAACTTAGAAATTTTAGAAAAACTCTGGTGTAATACAAGATTCAAACGATGAACTAAGCAATGAACAAAAACAGCTTGAGAAGCTCTATCCTTGACTTTTTTTCTGTAGCCCGTTTAAGTGTCCAGACATTATACTTGCCCCATCGTAACATTGTCCTATTTATTTGTGTTGGTAATCAAACTGTTCCAAAATTTTGTCTAGCATTTTGTATAAAGCTCCTGACATTCTATCTTCACTCACGTCATGGAAACCCAAAAAGCTCTCAACCAATACACCTTCCGAATCAACAATCAAAAATTATTTAATTTTTGACGTGATCGTTTATATATTCAGAAATACATTCAATTAATTCATTTTTAGTTTTTTTTTATCCTTTCGTATTGATTTTCAATTTCTAAAGAACTGCTTCATATCAACAATGGAAGTAATTCAATGAGATTTCCACGATTTATCGAGCCCATGCTTTCGTCATGGCCATGGAATGCTAGTTCTTGTTTGCTCAAATACAATATAGACTAATACTGCATCAATCACTGTCTGCAGGAAAAGTCTGTTTAAACGAACATTTTCGTTAAAATGCGTTTTCGAAAGCCTAGCATTCTTCCCCAGGGCATCGGCAATGGTGTTTTGAATTATTTCAAAATTCCTTAACATTAATCCGCATTTCAGGTGTTCGCTAGAATCACGATGTTTATGAAGTAACCGTGTTACGCTTAATAAATCTGAGAATCCGTCTTTATTCCACGCCGAATGTTTATTAATAAAAAGTAAGCAGGGCCAAAAAAATTAATACAGAAGTGCTGCAAATCCATTTATATTCGGTAAACCAACAATTTTTTAAATTAATATTGTTAGATTTACCGCTCTTCTTGATTTCGTTCTGGGCAACAATTGTCAGTGAATCCGTTGGTCGTCCTTGAAGCAAAATGTCTCTTTTATCTTCATCTTTTTACAGATTAAATGGAGTTTGCAATAAATTACAAACAATGTCGTCCACAGGATGCATACTAAAAACTATCACTATCAGTTAAATTGTACACAAACCTAAAATATCAGTTAAAGCTTTCAACAAATAATCACAAAGCACGAAAGAATAAATTCCTTTCGGAAAAAAATGTACCACGGCACCACAAGGAAAAAGCCCTAGTAAATTGCAAGGTACCAGGGTAGTCCGCCCGCTCCACCGTGATCTCTCACGACTTTACGCTCAAAAACTGAGAGATGCAAAGCTAAGGCGCCTGAAGCTGAAACACTTCATTTGAGCGAGCAGATTGGAGAGGGTGACGTCACGGTTACTATGACAACTCGGCCGAAAACTGCAGGCTTGCAAGCATTCTCGTTTCGGCTCTTCACTCGCACTGTTTGGCGTATAAGGATTTGTTTTCCGTATTGAGCGCGCCATGTGAATTAATATCTATTCAAAAGTTTGAGTATTTTGGAACTGAATAAAGGCAAGAAAGAATATATTATAAAAAATACTGAATAAAGCTTTATTTTGAGTAAAATAGGCGAAGAGGCACTTCATCTACTTCACTTGAAAAGCCGCCACTGGTCGGAAGGGTATAAAGCACACGAGCGGTGTACGCTCAACAACTCGGTGAAGCCGCCCCGGTGACGCAGTGGTCTAAGCGATGGCCTCTAATCATTCGTCCGAAAGGGGTCCGGGTTCAAATCCCGTGAGGCATGGATGTTTTGTTTGTCTTACGGCACTGGCTTTCTTTCTTCCCTGGAACCAGTGACCCTAAATTAGGGACCAGCGACTGCTTATAGCCCATTGAGTTGCTCACAGTGGTCATTAAAACCTTCAATCAAAAAAATAAATCATTTCGGTGAAAGCAATTGCACGGTGTACATCGGTTTGAACGACGTCGAGTTGCTGCCACCGTGTGATATGGCCAACAGACAATTCAGTAGATGACATCTGGATGACTTTACCCGAGATCGCGTCACTGGGAAGTTGGAAGGAGGTCGAAGTGTGACTAGTGTGGCCGAGGAGTTTGGGATCGCTCACAGCATCGTTTCACGAACTTTGAGAACATTTTAAACGACAGGAACAGCTGTCCAAGAGTTTAGCAGTGGTCGTCCACGAACAACCACGGCGGCGGACGGCCGGTATATTGTCCTACAGGTGAGAAGAGACAGACGGCAGACAGCGGGAGAAATCGCAAGGCACAGGCAATTGGACGTCAGTTATCGCGTTTTACCGTGACGCGTAAAGGTGGTCTATTTGCACGACGACCAGTACGGTGTGAGCCATTAACGCCTGCTCATCGGAGACGGCGGTTTCTGTGGTGCCAGGAGCACAAGAACTGGACACATCAGCAATGGGGTCGAGTTCTCTTTACGGATGAGAGCCGATTTAGTCTGACGAGCGATTCTGGACGTATACACATGTGGAGAGAGCAGGGAACACGCAATCACACCTCCAACATCATCGAAAGAGACCGGTTTGGTGGTGGCGGAGCTCTCGTTTGGGGGCGGTATCATGCTTGCTAGCCGTCTGACCTCCACATCTTCCAAGGAGGTTCAGTCACTGGTGTCCGCTGTTGTACCGAGGTTCTCCTGTCTCACGTGCGTCTGTTTAGAGGTGCTGTGGGTCCCGAGTTCCTCTTCATGGACGACAACGCTACACCTCATCGTACAGTGGCTGTCGCAAAGCTGTTGGAGAGTGAAGATATTCAACGCATGGATTGGCCCGCAAGGTCCCCGGACTTAAATCTAATCGAACACGTGTGGGACCTTCTCGGGAGACGCTTGGCAGCACGTCACCAGCCGCCAGCAACGATTCCGCAGCTGCGATTGGCGCTACAAGAGGAATGGACCGCGATGCTTCAACATCTCCTTGACAACCTCGTTCTGCTATGGCCTCTGATCATTCATCCGAAAGGGTTCCGGGTTTGAATCCCGGTCAGGCATGGATGTTGTGTTTGTCTTACGGCACTGGCTCTCTCCCTTCCCTGGAACCAGTGACCCTAAATTAGGGACAGGCGACTGCTTATAGCCCATTGAGTTGCTCACGGTGGTCGTTAAACCTCCAATCAAAGAAAGAAAGACAACCTCGTTCTCAGAATGGACAGACGTTGTAAATCCTGCAACGCAGTCAGAGGTGATCATATCTCCTACTAAAGGCTGGATTTTTCTTGGCAACCACCTGTCGCATGGACGTTTCTGTCTTCTGTCCAGTTGTGCTCGAAGCTACCTTTTCAATAAAGTGCCTTTGTATCCTTTGGATTCGTTGTTTGGACGGTTTTGCTCACTTGTCCCATATTCTTACATCTTGGGGATCTTATGGTATGATTTGAGTCGATGTGGAGCACTTCTGCATGACGTTACATTTGAAAAACCGTCTCGTCCTTAATTTTTGCACGCCAGTGTATATGGTGTAATCCCGTATTCCATTCATGTTCATAAGGTTCACATAAAAGTCATATTCAGTGCTCATGTTCATAAGATTTGCATAAAAAGTAAAATCAATAATGTTGCACATTTTTTCAGGCAAGAAGAATTAATTTCAGGTCCCTAGGCCTTGGATTAGGCCTTTTTACCCAATTTAAATCATGCGTGCTCATATTCATAAGGTTACATAAAAAATCAAGTTAATAATGTTGCACTTTTTTTCAGGCAAAAAGAATCAATTTAGGGCCCTAGATCTCAGCTTAAGCCTTTTCAGCAAATTTTAACCGTGCGTGCTCATGTTAATAAGTTTTACATAAAAAGTTACTTCACATTTTATGTAGTGCTTATGAATATGAGTAGTAGGCCGCCCCGGTGGCGCGGTAGTCTAAGCGATGGCCTCTGATCGTTCGTCATAAAGGGGTCCGGGTTCGAATCTCGGTAAGGCATGGATGTTGTATCTGTCTTACGGCACTGGCTCTCTCCCTTCCCTGGAACCAGTGACCCTAAATTAGATACATGAGTAGGGTTAAAATCTGTTGAAATGGCCTGTATATAAGCCTACGGTCAAAAAATTAATGTTTTGTGGTTGAGTAAAAGTGGAACATTATTTACTTGATTTGCTATGTAACCCTTATTGAATATGAGCTCGGAGGATTAAAATTTGACATAAAGGCACATATCTAGTCCTTATAATTAATGTTATATTTCGAAAAACCTACTCATGGGTAGGTGTTTCATAGAAATTAAAAGTTTATTTTTTATATAGTCCGATAATGTTTAGGTGACCAGTTTTTCAAAAAACCACACCCCACTCTAACAGATCTCTAACAACAAAATTCAAAGTTTTCGATAAACTGATCATTCGGTAAAATGATCTTTCGATATAATGAACTTTTAGGTAAAGTAATTCTTCGGTGAAATGAACTTTTCGATCAAATGTCCTTTCGATGAATTGAACTTTTAGGTGAAGTGACCTTTCGGTGAAATGAACTTTTCGGTCAAGTGACCCTTCGGTGAAATGTACCTTTCGATCAAGTGATTT
Source organism: Macrothele yani (assembly GCA_039090855.1). Lineage (NCBI taxonomy): Eukaryota > Metazoa > Arthropoda > Arachnida > Araneae > Macrothelidae > Macrothele > Macrothele yani. The sequence continues at coordinate 125,090,647 of CM077009.1, read as the reverse complement.
TCGATCAAGTGAACGATACCCGTCCTTAAAGCACTGTTCTTCTCTAGAAGAAACTCTTGATCTACTATCAGTTGCTGAACGATGATTCTTCAACCAAGATCTTACATATTGTTTTGGATTAAATCTACTTTCAGCTGGCGTCAGACATTTGTAGCTATCTCCATTTGAATTTATGAACATCAGGTTAGATACATTGGAGATTAACAAAGTTGCTCCGAGATCGGTTATAATGTTGTTCGTTAAACTGAATGCTCGTTCGCATTCAGCTGTCGAACAAGGCAGAGTTGAAATCTTTATTAAGAGGAGTTTTAAGTTTTCTGGTACAACTTGGACGTTTTCAGTATATTCTCTGTCTCTGAATAGCTTGCATTTCATCAACATTAAAACGTCTACAGATTCGCCTTGTTTCTAGTTCGCCATAGCGCACGTCGTCTGTTTTAATATTTATTCGCTCTAATGAATAAATATCTTTAAGTTGTACGTTTTCACTGTTTGAATCTGAACACAGTCTTGATTTCATCCTGTCAACCGTGCTTTGAATAAACTGGTTTGGGCAATAGGTACAATTTTGTTGTTATAGGAATCAATGGGATATTTTTAAATAATTATTCCTCGTTCGCTGCTAATGCTAAATTAGTTTTTTTCTCCAGGATTTTCTCCGAAGCTCTCTATAATTCTTATGCTTCCTTTTATTAGATGTTCAGCTCTTCGCAGCGATGTTGTTCGAGATTGAAGTTCTATTGATAATATGGACATTGAAGGTATACGCTATTCTGTCAAAAAAAAAAAAAAAGTAGAGAGTATACGGCGTATACCCTCCCCTACAGCCCCTGTTGAAAAGAACGTAAATATAGCATTTGTAGACACCTAAAACATGAAACTCTATCGGGGATTCATAAGCCGTTTAATTTCTTAAATGTTTGTAAAAGATATTTCATTATATTGCGACTCTATTTCCGGCAGCGTCGTGTTAGATCTACTTTCAGCTAGCGTCAGACATTTGTAGCTATCTACTTAGGCCAGACTCTACCAAGGAGAAACTTTGTAGTACCAGCACACGAGAAGTAACCTTCAGTGGAAAGAAAAAGAGTGAGGACCGCTGAAAGAGCTCCTGTAACAGTTTCGTCAAACGAGGTTCCAGTTTCTTCGTGACCGAAACCGTAGTACAGCATACATATTTTCAATCGTGTGGTCTAGTTCAAATTAAAGGTTTCAAGATGTACAGTGAAAATTCCCTTAACGGACACTTTCATATTCTTCGGCTGTGTGCTATTCGCTCTTATGAGTTTTAACTTCGATTTGTCGTCTTGACACATGTTTTCATCTCTGTAGTACGTCACAATTTCCACTTTCTCAACCCCCTCCAATTAGCCGGTGTCATTCTCAACAGGGGAGGGGGAAGGGGCCTCTATCTGTTTCTATAGTATAGTAGCACTGTTTTTTACCATTCATTTCTTCTCGAAGTGTTTCGGGAGGCCGTTGCGTGGAGATAGGGGGCAAAATTTGGTCGGCGTGCTATCTATTATCTAGTCTCTCCACTGTTAAAAAGTTTGTGGTAGGTTGCACCCAAAAAGTGGTACTGCACCGCTTTCTGGGAAAAGATACACCAGTCTGTGGTGCAAACAAAAGCCAACAATATGCTGCAAGCTTACACCAGAATGTAGTGTAATCTTGTACCGTGACGTGATGCAAAGTTGCACTATGTTGTTGGGTTTTGTTTGTACCACACAGTGATATATTGTTTCTCAGAAAGTGATGTAGCACCACTTTTTGGTGCAACCTACAATACAATTTTTAACAGTGTATAGTTCTTCAAGAAGCTTTTCCTTCTCATCAGTAATCCACTAATACGTGGCCTATGACATTTACTGCTCAAGACAGGAACAAATATCTCTCCAGTGTCCCCAGTCTAGACCCTGTTGCCGAAAAATCCTTTACCAATTAGAATGCGTAAGAATAGTCTGATATCTAAAGCTGATCAGAAGTCCCGAATTAGTCTCTTCAAATTCAGTCTACTGTCCCCCCAAAAACATCTGATGCTTTGGGGATGCAAATTATTCTAAAATGTTCATGTATGTCCTCGAATTTACACTTCCTCATTAGCTTGTTAGATTTCTAATGGAAAATGTTATAAAAAATAGTTTTCGTTGTATTAGATTTCCAACGTGCTTATTGTGAAAACAAATTTTGACTGTTTTTTTTCCTTTTTCCCAATTTAAAGACCACTATGAGAAACTCTAAAGATTATAGGCAGTCACCTGTCCCTAATTTGGGGACATTCGTTGTAGGGCAGGGAGAGAGCAAGTGCTCTAAGACAAACACACCACAACATGCCTCATTCGGGACTCGAACCCGTACCAACTTGTATGATGGTCAGTGGCGAACACTAAAAGCATTGGGGCGGACAAATTTCGACTACTTGTTATGAGTTTCTCCAAAAACTTTAGCAAAATGAAAAATTCGCCATGCAATTCGTTCATCAGTGTGCAGCTTGATTTTAATTCACCACATGGTAAATATGGTAAAGCATTTCACTTTAACTAGTATGTTCTCGCCAGCTCTGCTTTGTCGATGCAAATTACCAACATTATACAAGATGCAGTCAACTCTGGATATAGTGAACTCTGTTATAGTGAACCTAAATCATTGGTCCCGACCCGCAACATCGAAAATGTACATTAAATGTTTCGCTTATAGTGACTCCTCAACTTCGGTTATAGTGAACCTACTAAATAATACTTCGAAGAAAAGAATGTACTTATAACATGAAATTGTAACTTATTTCAAAACAAACCTTCTTGTAAACACTTGAAAGGATGTGTTGAGAACAATATTGTAGGCTTACTACTCCTTAAGTACATTGAAGGACAAAGGTAGGATTAAAAACCTCAGCAACAACGAGCTTGTGTTCGTGCCTGCTAACAACACGTCATCCTCCAACCTATGGATCAAGGTGTGATTCGCAGCTTTAAAACCTATTACAGAAGGGAAGTAACGCTTCATTTAATCCAAGCCTTGGAATCAAAGCAGAACCCATCAATAAATGTTCTGAATGCTATACGTTTTGGAAACAAATGCGGAGGAGTGTATCAACTGTCACTATACAGAACTCTTTCCGGAGATCTGATTTAGCTATATACATAAGGTGACCAGATATTGGAACACTGATTTGAGGACAAAAGGGCGTGGCGTCCCCAAATCAGCAGTTCATTTGGTGACACGTATACGTATTCAATATAAAAATGCAAATCTTTTGGTCACAAAACTGCATTGCTTCAATAAGTGTGATTTGCATATTAAAATTTGTGTCTTAAAAGGATATATCTTGTAGAATGTTGGTAATTTTTATTGACAAAGTAGAAGTATGATGACGAGAACATATTAGCAAAAGTAAAATGCTTTGCCTTAGGTATATGTGCAGAATTAAAATCAAGCTGCACACCAAAAATTTTTCATTTTGCCGAAGTTCTTCGAGGAACTCAAAGCAAGTGCAGTCGAAATTTTACTGTGCCAGTGGTGCGGTGTCTTAGTCACTGACGATGATTCGTACAAGTTGGCACGGGTTCGAGTCTCGAATGAGGCATAGGTGGTGTGTTTGTCTTACTGCACTTGCTCTCTCCCTTCCCTAGGACGAATGTCTCTAAATTAGAGACCGGTGACTGCTTATGAGTTGGTCGTGGTGGTCGTTAAACTCTGAAAGAAGAAAAACAAAAATAGGCAAAATTTGTTTTCAGAAGAAGCATGTAGAAAAATTGGAACAAAAACTACTTTTAAGAACATTTTTCATTAGAAATCTAACGAGCTAATGAGGAAGTGTAAATTTGAGGACAATTTGCGTCCCCAAAAGCATCAGGTGTTTTGGGGGACAGTAAACTAAATTAGAGGACTGTCCTCAAGAATTGAGGACTTCTGGTCAGCTTATATATACAGGAAGTGTGGCATTCGAAGAAGAGGATCATGTGCCTCTTAAGAACCTGCTTCAGTATATCGGTGCGAATTCCACTGAAGCTGAGGTATATCGGTGCGATAGCCGCCCAGGTGGCGCAGTGGTCTAAGGCGCTGGTCTCTGATCATTTGTCCGTAAGGGGTCCTGGTTCGAATCCCGGTCAGGCATGGATGTTGTGTTTGTCTTACGGCACTGGCTCTTTCCCTTCCCTGGAACCAGTGACCCAAAATTAGGGACGGGCGACTGCTTATAGCCCATTTGAGTTGCTCATGGTGGTCGTTAAACCTCCAGTCAAAAAAAAAAAATATCGGTGCGATATACACTGCTGGCCCCCCAAAATGCAACACCAAGAAGGACACGAGATACCTAAGCCAGATTTACCGGACACATAACAACAGATGAAACGATTGAGCTTACAGGCCCGTGCGACTTGCGGAATACGCAGATATCAATAGTTCTTGTGTCCTCCATGGCTGGCAATAACGGCCACTACACGCCGCGGCATCGAACGAAAGAGGCTTTCGATGTGGGCTTGGGGTATGTCGGTCTAGGCTGCTTCCACACGTTCCCATAGTTTATCAGGCGTAGCCGCGGGTGGTGCTTGCCGGGTCACTCGGTTGCCGATCAGCGACCAGACGTGTTCCATGGGTGACATAGCGGGAGAACAGGCGGGCCACTTCAACAGTTACACCTGGTGGGCACTGAAGAATTGTTGCACGATGCGTGCCACATGCGGGCACGCATTGTCCTGTTGAAACGTGACCACTGGCAGGTCCTGCAGGTAAGGGAGGACTACAGGCTCCAAAACGCCGGAGATGTAGCGGTGGCTGTTGAGTGTACCGGCGATGCGTACCAGAGGGGTGCGGGTGTCATATCCAATTGCACCCAAAACCATAACGCCAGGCGACGGACCGGTATGGCGATGCCTAAGGCAGGCGTCATACAGTCTAACGCCGCGGTGCCGCCACACGCGGATCCGATCATCGTGGTGTTGCAGGCAGAAGCGGGATTCGTCGGAGAAGACAATGTCGTGCCATTCCGTAGTCCAGGTACGGCGTTCAACGGCCCACTGCCACCGCACTCGCCGGTGGTGTAACGTCAATGGTAATCGGAACAATGGGCGCCGTGCGACAAGTCACTGCTCCTGCAGACGACGTCGAAAGGTACGTGGTGACACAGGTTGTTGCGCAACACACCCTAATTCCTGCGCTAACAATCGTGATGTGGCGGTGGGAGCCGTAAACGCCCGCCGCACAACATGCCGGTCCTCTCGTTCGGTTGCGTACCGCGGCTGCGGCAATCGCTAACGTCGATCCGTCCGTACCTCCTGCCCCCACCGAATCCATACTCGCCTCACTGTGGCTGGATGTCGTCCCACTCGGGCGCTGCTGTCTCAGTACGATAAATGGCTGTCGCGATAAGCCACTATTCGTCCTCTGTCGAACTCCGAAACGTGCTGGAATGACTCCCGTATTCTGCGACGAGGCATAAGGAAGCTTCCCAGGCACAGGTCCGGCAGCACAACACACTTCCACTACTTACACCCCGCCTTCTGTAAACCCTTCGTATAGTGCTTCTCGGTGGCGTGCCGGGCGCACATGATTTGCATATGACCTGCAAAGCTAATCGTTTGCATGTCCTCTCGCGGGCGACGCATGCTGCGAATTTCAGGCCAATCAGATGCTTCCTTCTTGGTGTTGCATTTTGGGTGGCCAGCAGTGTAGTACACTGCCGGACAATTGCTAAGGACGGATGACAATAGCAACGATAGCAACCATAAAATGGAAGGTAGGAAAATGTCGAAATTAGCATAAGTGCCGGATACAGTAAGACGTGTTGTGCGTATGAAAATTTTGGATTGCCGAACTTGTTCGTGACGTCATAGCGCTGAAAAGAGATATAAAGGATTTGACGCGTATTGACCGTTGTTGTTCAAACGCAAAGTTGAAAGGGAAAGAATCAATTGACGAACTTGCAAGTTTCAGTATATCTTCCCGACATCACCTAGATGATTTTACGCGTGGCCGTATTATTGGCAAGATTGAAGAAGGGAGAAAAATAACAGATGTTGCCAGGGAGTTCGACGTCAGCCACAGTGTTGTTTCAAGGCTTTGGAAATCATTTCAAACAAATGGAGAGTGTAGCAAACGTCACGGGGGAGGTCGTGTTCGCAGTACGACACCTGCAGAAGATCGGTACATAGTGCTATCAACAAAAAGACACCGGCGCAGCACAGCTAATGAGGTAGCAAATCAGTTTATGGCTGCTACTGGCAAGCGGATCTCCCGAAAAACTGTCGCCAGACGTTTGCATGAAGGAGGACTATATGCCCACCGTCCTGTTGTGTGCATCCCATTGTCCAGACGTCACCGTACCGCCCGTTTACAATGGTGCCATCAACATCGCAATTGGACTGATAACGACTGGTTTGCTGTCCTCTTCTCAGATGAGAGTAGATACAGTCTATCTTCTGATTGTCGACGATAACTGATCTGGCGTGATAGTGGTTCTGCATATTGTCCTGCAAACATACAGGAAAGGGACCGATATCCGACATGTAGTGTCATGGTGTGGGCTGACATCATGATCAATGGCCGTACGTCCCTCTATGTGCTTCTAACTGGGACTATGACTGGCCAACGATACATTAATGATGTTCTGCTACCTCATGATCGCATGTTCCGTGGTGCTGTCTTTGATAGATTCATTTTCATGGACGACAACGCAACATGTCATCGAACAGTAGCTGTCCAGGAGTTTCTTGAGAGCGAGGATATTCAACGCCTCGTATGGCCAGCACGTTCTCCCGATCTGAATCCCATTGAAAATGTGTGGGATGCTTTGGGGAGGAGTCTTGCTGGTCGCCAATGCTCTCCAATAAACAAGGACACCCTCATCCGTGCACTGACAGAGGAATGGGATAAATTACCCCAACAGCTGCTTGATAATGTTGTGCAAAGCATGACACGACGTGTGGAATCTTACATCGCCCTCCATGGTGGCCATATCCCGTATTGACATCTTACGCCGGAACGCCTGCGGACGGTAATTGCATTTTTTTCACGTTTACGTATTCTGCACAAAATGGCCTGTTTGTCCCTTGAACACGTTCCAAAGCCTTCTGGATTTCAGAGCACAATAAATTGTCTTTCTTGTAATGTCCTGTCATTCTGACATTATTTTATTTCACTTGGCATCCAACCACGCTTACTTTTTTATGCGCTATATAGCCGTTTATGATCCTTCCTTAGCAATTGTTCAGCAGTGTATATCAGTGCGAATTCCACTGAAGCTGAAGATTTTATCGATGCTGATTGCTGACTGTGAAGTTATAACGAATGAAATCCCGTCGGATAAAACTGTTGTCGATTCTATGTAAGGCGGTTCCAGCACGGAAGAAAACGAGGCTGAAGGTGACGAGAGCGATAATGAAGAACATGTTCCAACAGTGAAAGGGGCGTTGCTAAGGTTCCTAGAATGTATGAAATAATTGGACTGTGCTAAGGTTCCTAGAATGTATGAAATAATTGGACTGTGCTAAGGTTCCTAGAATGTATGGAAAATGTATATAGAATCGAGTGTAGCAAAAGCACAGACTCTAGAGAAGGACATCCAGAGAAAATATTTATTAAAACTGTTTTACAGGCAACAGCGGCACATAAGACTATTTTCATGTTAATTAAGGTAATGTAAAATTAATTTTGTTTACTTAATTTAATGGATATACACTACGCACGTAAAAATAATATTTTGGGGATACATATGTAGATATTTTATTTTCTTGCTCACCATTCCACTGAATTCAGGTTAAAGGAAGACTTCGCTTTTAGTGAACCTTGGACATAGTGAACGAAATATGCGAGTCCGCAGAAATTCATTATAAGCGGAGTTGACTGTATATCCCTTTAAAATATTAATTTTCATATGTAATATCACACTTATAGAAACAATGCAGTTTTGTGACAAAATGTGCATATTTATTTTGAATATGAATGTGTCCCCAAATGACCTGCTTATTTGAGGACACCACGCCATTTTGTCCTCAAATCAGTGTTCCAATATCTGGTCACCTTACATATTCTAAATCATACTGCATTACCTTTAAAAAAAAAAAAAAAAAACATTCTGTTTCTCTCTCTCGCTCTTTGAGCCCGAGTCCGAACCGTAGTAAATAACCCCATTTAAATGAATGGCATTCGCGTATCATTGCCGTTCTCAAGTTCCATCACTATTTCGTAGCTGACTGCTGACTCAGATAGTGGTTAACACTTATTTATTCTCGGCGTTGCTTTCTTTATTGGGAATTCGTTTCCTAACTCAGGGCTAAAGAAAGTTAAACGGGCTGCGATTTCAGTGTGTTACAGTAATGGCGGACTGAACAATCATTCACAGTGGTGAGAGCAAACCACTCACGGTGAAGAGTCATCTGTTGTGAACGAATCGTTCACGAATGGTCCGTCGCTGTAGTGTATTTCTAAGTAATATTAGTATCAATATGTGTGTGATTTTCAGTCAGACTGCATTTTAGCTCGTAAATCCAGGCTTGTACACGGCGTACTTCGAGTTCGGGCAGAATCGTGATCCCCAAACCCCTCGATGACTTTTTGACGTAGGACTACGTCTAACTCCGCGGATAGTATGGGGCGACTTACGGCCAACCGCCTGTGACAAAAACTAGGTCCCAATTAAAATCATTATGGCGTTAAAAATACACGCTAATCGTTTTAACATATTCGTGAACAGCACGGAGTCCAATTCGTACGCGCGACTCTCCACTCGCTGTCTGTACGTGGGGTAGATGATGCAATACTTCTTCTGAGGGTGCCGCCGCGTTTGACTCAGTCTATCTCAGCGACCGTGAGCACAACACGACTGTACGTGGTGTCGTTTTAAAGCTCTCGAACGGGATCTATTCAAATATAGGGAAAATATTTCGCTGTGGTTTGAACTGAACATTTTAAAAATTGTTTTCTTGCGAACCGGCGAACACTTTTTACAACATCGCGGTTTATCTGGACAACCGGAGTGCAAAATGACTGTGCTTTGTATTGTTTTAAAGCTCTCGACGAGATCTATTCAATTATAGGAAGAACATTTTGCAGTGGTTTGAAGTGAACATCTTAAAAACTGTTTTCTTGTGAAGCAGTAAACACTTGTGACAACATCGCGGTTTATGTGGACAACTGTGAGTGCAAAGCGACTGTGCGTGGTATAGTTTTAAAGCTCTTCACGAGATCTATTCAAATATATAAAGAACATGTCGCAGTGGTTTAAACTAAAATTTTTAAAAACTATTTTCGTGTGAACGGGTTAACATTTTCGACAATTCCGCGGAATCCGCAGAATGAACGTAAGCAAGAGTGGAGAAAATCCTAAACGAGAGGCAGGGGATGAGGAATGTAAGAAGACAGCCACATTGGTTAATTTCTGTATCGATCTGCTTTGTGTTCGCAATGTATCCAGCATTATTTGTAAAAATTATGCAAGCTTTTTTTTCATATCATAGACCTGTGTTAGCTATAACAAATTAAATTAACGCTCTTCAAGTCGTAGTCCTACGTTCCGAACTGACGGCCCAATCTGAACTTTTTAGAACGAAAACGAAAAACAAAATACAAAAAAAAAAAAAAAAACATTTGGGGCTCCTTGTAGCACTGCGGGGCCCTGCTCCTGGGCTTCGTGTGCTTTCCTGTAAAAACCCCTGGAATCATGTTCAAAATGTGCTTCTCTAAAGAGATTTATCTTGAAACAATGCCCACCTGACTAATCCCCAATGTGCGTGGAGGAAAGAGGTCTGCTTCGTTGCTATGTTACTATAAAAAGAAACTCTTGAAATTTATTCAAGAACTTTCATGGTTCACTAAAAAGAACTACTGACTTACCGGGTACGAAGCCTGTGTATTCCGGCTGAGGTTCCTGCCTCCTCTGTGGAGCCTGACAGCGGACATCCGGTGGAAACTGCCCTGTGGGATACATGCCATCTTGCTGATACCAGTTACGGGTAGAATATGTTTTTGCACCAATCCTTCTGTCAATGCAGTAGTTGGTCATGTCACACATATCTTGGTTGTGTCCGGTTGCGCATCTTGCACCTGGCATAAAACCAGGAGGATCCCCGCCGTATGCGCCGGAGAATCCTGCAAAGAAATTTGCGGAGATTGAACTTTCTTCTTTGCTTTTAATGTTGCACAGAACAGTTTGGATCACAGTACACATCACGGTGTATGATAGTCAGATGGTACAACTCTGGAAACAAAAATTGCCCATTAATGTCACTAGATGGCACGACCAACATGAGGGCCGATGACTCCACACAACGTTATGCTTTCTTAAGGGAAAAAGAAACAGAAGTATTCGTATTTTAAGAATAGTACTTTGCTTGGAAATGAAAAAAATAAAATAAAACTTGAAATGCTTCGTAAACATGCATTTTTGTCCTTACCAGGTGGGATGTCAATTACAGCGATACATGTGTATATACGAGGGTTCGAATTTTAATAGTGTGTGACGTGCCTGCTCCGCAGGCAGCACATGAGATAAAGACAGATAGCAGCGAGACATTATGTCCGCGTAGCTCAGTTGGGAGAGAGACTTACTCCGGAATAAAGGGACCCGGCTTCGATTCTCGGCGCGGACAAACTTGAACGTTATTTTGGCACCCGAACTTCCAGGCTGACCTGGCTGTTAAGTTTCTCGCAATGATGTGATGTTCTTTCCACACGGCGAGACAGGACAAATGAGAATCCATTTTTCAGTGCTTCGAAAAAAGAAATCAGTGCAATGCTACGCTCCACACACTAAATAGTCGGGGATTTCTCAAATACACGTTCTTCATCGGATGACTGCCTACAGCGAAACATGGTCCCGGCTGGCCCGTGGGCCATGCCCCCATCCCTCTTCCGGGAGGGAGGGAGAGAGAGATGTGACCTGCCTGCGCCGCAGGACGCACGTGATGTAAAGGCAGATAGCAGTGAGAGCACATGTCCGCGTAGCTCAGTTGGGAGAACGATTTACTCTGGAGTGATGGGAGCCGGATTCGATGTCCGGTGCGGACAAACTTGTTCGTTATAAGTGGCAACTGCATAATTACTACAGATACCAAATGCATACCTGTTTCAAATTTTTAGTCCTTCAGTGTAGTAACCGGCATTGTGTAACCCCCGTTGCCAGCGAGTGGAAGTCATAGGATGCCGTTGGCAGTGCCTGTTCCGATGATCAGCCGTGTAGAACGGTCTACTGCGTGAAGAATGCCTGGGATAGTTCTGAACCGAATGCCGCGAAGTGGTTCCTTCATTTTAGGGATCAAGTCGAAGTCACAGGGGCTTAAATCAGGAGAGTACGGTGGGTGGTAGAGCACTTCCCAGCCCCATCGAGTGAACAACTGATCCACAGTATACGCAACATGCGCTCGAGCATTGCCATGCAAAATGATGGGTGGGTTCTGCATAAAGTGTATCCGCTTCTTCCTCAGAGATGGTCACAGATTTTCTTCCAAAAATGTAGAGTAATACTGCGCAGTGACAATCTAGCGTTGGGGTACGGCATGCCTCAGGATAACACCATCGCAGTCATACACGAGAATAACCAAAACTTTCTCATTGCTGGGGTTCCGGCGAAATTTGGATTTGCGCGATGACCCGTAATGACGTCACTCGTTAGATTGGCATTTCAATTGTGGCTCATGTGATCTAGCCCATGCTCATCCAGTGTGATGATACGGCGAAGGAAAGCTTCTCCTTCGCGCTCGTAGCGTTCCAAGTGAATGCGAGCAGCCTCGTATCATTGCCATTTCCGGATCTCAGTCAGAGCGTGCCGAACCCATTGCGATGCAATTTTTCTCATTCTCAGGCGTTCCTTCTCAATGTGTAGCACAGATGTATGCGACACTTCTGTCAAATCGGCGCTTGACGAATCGTAAAGCGCTGATAGATCTCCATTAAAGCGGAAACAGCACTGATTTGTTCTTCACTTGCACTGGGACGACCAGGTCAAGGCTCATCTTTCACATTTTGGCGCCCATCATTGAAGGCTTTTACCCATCTTGCAACTGTCCTGTATGGTAACGCAGATTCCCCACAAGCCTGTAAAAGTCTTTGATGACACTATCGTGCAGTACGACCTCTGACACTTTTAATTTTTATCCAACACCGCTGCCCCAATTTCGAAAACATCGCGACTAGACCGATCGGTATAGCGACAGCTCATGTTCTCGCTCCAGCGCATGCGCATGCAGTTGGGAGAGTAAGTACATTTCACACTGAGGTATGCTAGCTATCCAACCAACGTGTGACGCAAGCAGCATTAACTTGTAGCGTTCCGCTTCGATTCTCAGGTGTGTTGCCACTGTTAAAATTCCAACCCTCGTGTGCATATTTATGTTTGGGAATTGGTAGATTAGTACAATAAGAAGAATTCAAAGCTACCGAAGCACTGTAAATTTTCATGAAGCAACCAAAGCACACATGCCACACTTGAAATATTCCTTCTAAAAACGTAGGACCTAAAAAAACGTCTTTATTTACAATATTGAAAATTATGGTAGATAAAAGGTCTGGTGCGCCCTTTCGCGACCACCATAGCCGCATCATCAGACCATTGAGTGAAAACAGATTTCGGCGGCAGATGGTTAAATAGTAACAGAGAACAGCATAAATAATACACATTATGTAAATGAACGCACAGACTATTGCCATTCACTGCAAAGTTGCTGTTTAAAGTTCATTCGCAATCATTCGGGTTCTTCTTCCCGAGAGTACTGTAAAATCAAATTCCTCTAGATAAAAGGAATGTATACAGGCAAGTCTTCATTACAGCATTTTGGTCCAAATTTGATGATATATAGACTCTCAGTAAAAAGCATAGAACGTTTATTAAGTGCAGTCCACAGTAAACTTGCATTGTCCCAATCAGGTCTCAAGTCTTTTTCAGTATCAATTTTTGACAATGTCGAAGCAGCAGATTCTTTACGGATAGCATATCTGTGTTCAGCCCAACGAGTACCCAGGATTTGATAGGTCGAGCCCACACAGCAGAAATTCGGCGATTGTCCATTCTTGTCCAACAGAAGAATGTTATAAACTCCTGAACGGGAAGTAGTTGGAACTACGTCTCTATCAAGTCAAATGAATGAAAATAGGTTTTGGGTTTTAACCCCGAACCTAATCGAATATTTTTGACATACATTTTTCAATATAGAGACCACAGATTTTTGGTAGTCCATGCTGCCCACATACCTAATTGTAGGTACATTTGTAGTGAGTGTTGTGAATGTTTTCTGTTGATCTTGTTGAACAAGTCTTTGAACGCAGCCTGCGGGGTACCCATGAACTTCAGAAATCTCGGTAATTTTTCGTATTTCTCGGTTTCGGCTTTTAGAGATTGTGACGAGCCTGCCTCTCAGCACGCACACGAGATAAAGGAAAATAGCAGTGAGAGCACATGCCAGTGTATTACAGTGGATAGCACTCGGAGCTCCGGAGCTGAGAGTTGTATGTTCGAATTCCTCCCCTGGCATAAAAAAGATGGAGAAATTTACTTCGTCATAAGGTTGATGAGTGAGTAAAAGCTCTCTGTACAAGGAATCTAAGTGCTGAAAGTTTGTTGAGGTAAATGAACTGAAAGAATAATACACATGTAACTGGAGTTGAAGTTGGTTTTCGATAAACTGAAAAGTTGAAATGTGAGTGATCAGAATTGTGGGAAACCAAAAAGTCAAGATAAGGAAGTGACCCAGATTCCTCAATTTCAGCAGTAAACCTTATACCGTGGAAGATGGAGGATAAATTCGAGGCTAAGTTAAATAATTCAGGGACAAGATGAGACCAAACAAGAAAGACGTCAACATATATAAGTTACAAAGATGGTTGTACGGAACTAGATTTAAGGTAATTATTTTCCAGGTCCTGAAGCAATATTTGAGCAAGTTCTGGGGACAAAGGGAAACCAACCGGTGCCCCCTCCTGTTTAAAAATGGTCTGTTGAAATCAGAAGAAACACCGGTCTCCAATATGTTTCAAAGTTTGTAGGATAGCATCTATTTTGGCAGAAGAATAAGAATTTTGGGTATACAAAATCCTTTCAAGAAGAGTGTAAACAACGGAGCTTTGGGGAATCTAATAAAGCAAAAATAAACTGAGTTTTCGGGAATTGAAATGACTTAATTTTTGAAATGGCTCCAGATTTACTACCAACAGAGTAAATTGAATTAGCTGTAAGAGGCTTCAAAAAGACTGCTAAAGATTTTACCAGGTTTCCAGTTGGATTTTGCATATCCTGAAATAAAGCCGAACAGGGTTACCGGTTTATGGGTTTTGATTTTGCCAAATGCCTCTGGGACTGTAGATCCCGGGTGCAGTAGCATGTTGTGGGGGATACAAGTTGGTAAAAATCCAGAGTTACGTAGTTTTGACAATTTTGTAATGGTATATGCTGTTGGATCTGTATCAATCATGGAAGGAATGGGGAATATCTTTAATGGTAGCAAGCATTTTAGCAACATATTCAGAATGATCTAGGATTACAACCTGATTAGTTTTATCAGCACTAAGGATTGCTAGTTCGGGATCTGTAACAAGAGAAAGAAGTTTGTACCTGGAGTATTTTAGGGCAGAATCAAAAGGTTTTTGACTCTTTTGTAAAAGGTTACTAATTCTGTACCTAGTGAATTCCTGAACCCCAGTAGGGAGGTGCTTAATAATCTCTTCACAATATGTGGGGAGCATGGACTACCAAAAATCTGTGGTCTCTATATTGAAAAATGTATGTAAAAAAATTCTATTGGGTTCGGGGTTAAAACCCAAAACCTATTTTCATTAATTAGACGTGATAGAGACGTAGTTCCAACTACTTCCCGTTTTGGAGTTTATAACATTCCTCTACTGGACAGGAATGGACAATCGTCGAATTTCTGCTATGTGGGCTCGACCTAGATATGCCATCCATAAAGAATCTGCTGCTTCGACATTGTCAAAAATTGTTATTGAAGAAGACTTGAGACCTGAGTGGGACAATGCGAGCTTACTGTCGACTGCTCTTAATAAACGCTCTATGCTTTCTACTGAGAGTCTATATATCATTAAACTTGAACCAAAATACTGTAGTGAAAACGTGCCTGTATACATTCCTTCTATCTGGAGGAATCTAATTTTACAGTACTCTCGGGAAGAAGAACCCGAATGATTGCGAATGAAGTTTTAGCAATAACTTTGTAGTGAATGACAATAATTTGTGTGTTCATTTACATAATGTGTATTATTTATTCTCTTGTCTGTTTCTATTTAACCATGTGCCGCTCAAATCTGTTTTCACTCAATGGTCTGATGATGCGGCCAGCCGCCCCGGTGGCGCAGTGGTCTAAGGCGTTGGCCTCTGATCATTCGTCCGTAAGGGGTCCGGGTTCGAATCCCGGTGAGGCATGGATGTTGTGTTTGTCTTACGGCACTGGCTCTTACCCTTCCCTGGAACCAGTGACCCTAAATTAGGGACGGGCGACTGCTTATAGCCCATTGAGTTGCTCACGGTGGTCGTTAAACCTCCAATCAAAAAAAAAAAAAAAAAAAAAAAAAAAATGATGCGGCCATGATGGTCGCGAAAGGGCTCACCAGACCTTTTATCTACCATAATTTTAATATTGTAAATAAAGACGTTTTTTAGATCCTACGTTTTTAGAAGGAATTTTTAAAGTGTGGTATGTGTGCTTTGACTGCTTCATGAAAATTTACCGTGCTTCGACAGCTTTGAATTCTTCTTACCTACATCTCAGCACGAAATACCATTAATCTAACAAATTAGTAGGAACTCATTGTATTTCATGTTTCCACATCTTTATGTAGTATAATTTCATTTTTTATATGTAGAACTGCAAGTTCAAAGCGGCGGTTAATAGTTTTTTCCATCATAAAATAGTTTTTATTTATTAGGGGAAAAAACAAGAGCGAAATGTTAATCTATGTGTGATTGCTTTTGTTTTTGTGCGCCGCCATTTGTACATAAATGGCGGTGCGCAGATATAATGTAAACAGCTTGCACTGCCGGAGTTCTGTTAAGGCCAAAGGATAAATTGGTGATCGTTTTTCATCTGTTGGGGATTTAAAAGTTGATACACGTTTTTTACATATCGAATAACTGTCCGACAGTTCGATACAAGACGCTTTTATCCCATATCAAAAACGTTAAAATTGAACTGATTCTAGTCCGACCAAGGAGGTTAGAATAATACTTCTAGAGATGCCCTGGTCAGTAGTAGGGGGGGGGCTGGTCTCTTAAGGTGGTTCCGTCTAAAATCTCGGCATTATGTTTCCAATGGTAAAACTTCTGTACATATTTTCTTCGCAATTAATGTACTCCCAAGGATGAAAACTTGCACATCGATAAAACTAACTCTAAGTTATAGCATGGGATACTTAATACTTGGTGAAACATAACCATAATTAAGCAATCCAACATTTGTTTGTCTACTGACGTCATCAATATATAGGTCGCGCCATCTATTAGCAGGTCTGAACATCACTCAAAGAAAAATGATTGATTTTTAATATAATTATGGTTATATTGTAGCATATATTAAGTAAGTATCCCATGCTATAACCTAAAGTTAGTGTTATCGATGTGCAAATTTTCATCTTTGGGAATACATTAATTGCGAAGAAAATGTGTAAAGAACTTTTACCATGGAAACATGAGGCACAGATTTTAGGTGGAATCGCCTTAAGGCTCTACGAGACCAGCCATCTTGTATTGTGCCTTCTCTTGTTAACCAACGGGCAAGTGTATTTCACAAATTTCTCGGGCAATTTTGCACATTTTGGAACACCGTTTGTGGCTAACGCAAGATATATGATAAATAAAGAGTTCCCTGGTTTCAGATTTTCATTTTGGACTCATTAAGTATTTTTTATTAATTAATAAAGCTATGGAGGACGCCTTGGTACGACTTTCGCTGCAGATAAAAAATGAAGGGAAAGGTCAATAAAAATTCTGAAAGCAGGGAACACTTTATTTATCATATATCTTGCGTTAGCTACAAACGGTGTTCCAAAATGTTCAAAATTACCCGAGCAATTTGTGAAATACGCTTGCCCGTTTGTTAACAAGAGAAGGCAGCAATACAAGATTGCGGGTCTCGTAGAGCCTTAAGGCTGTCTTTTAATGAGTGTAAGAGAAATTCTATCCTATATCTGCAATGTAAATTCTTTTGTACACATTTTCTCGAAGACTATTACTTTGTAGTGTTCCAAATTTTGAGCACAAATAAAAACGACCTATGGCTAAATATGTGCCACAGTTATTATTCAGAAAAAATTGTTCGATTTTTTTTTAAATTCAATTTATCTGACTCGAAAGTATTCCAATTTGGGGCACTTTTCGTAGTTATTTAGGAAGAAAAGCAGGGCCAAGATTATTTTTTAGATGATCATGCAAAAAGAACACTGATTTATAAGAAAGCATACTCGTACATTAAGAGAACGTTGGTATTTCAAGGACGATACTAAACTGTCGGATGACACAGTAAGGCGTGATCATCCATGGAGAGTAGCCAGAGCAACAAGTGGCGGCGTAGGCGACTCATTGTTCGTCTGCGTGGGCCTGAGTTCGAGTCCCAGTCGAGGTATAGGTAGTATGCTGTCTTACAGCACTGCATTTTCCCCTTCCCTGGAGCCAGTGACCCTTAATTAGGGACAAACGTCTGTTTATATTACTTAGAGTTCTTCATAGTGGTCGTTAACCCCACAAAAGTGACAAGTGAGAAGGGCATGTCAGCTGAACTCGTCACCGGCTCCAACAAAAGAAGTCTCTTGAAGCTATTCTGTGATTTCTCATGAGTAACGCAAAAAGGACGCTCCAGAAGTCAGAGTGGCTTCTGGCTAATCGCTCGAGCTACTGACTAGACATGAGCGGTGCGCCCTCCCTATGGATATGGCGGTTTCCGGAACCATTGCCTCCAAATCAGGGTTCGGCGACTGTGGCTGTAGGTGACCGCGGTGGTCATCATACCCGGAAGAAAACTAAAAGCAACACAAGAGATATCCTCCATTCCACCTCATAATCTTAAAAAGAGCGGAATATAAGTTACACGTAACGTTATTTTAAATACACCAGAGTGTGAATACTCAAGAAACGCATATAGCGTGTTAAATCCGTTTATTTTTGTGGTGTAATAAGCAGAAAGATTCGCCAAGCTTTCGCACTCCATTGGGAGGCTTTTTCAAGGCAATCATAATCATCATTGCCAACCATTATCAATCCACTGCTGGACGAAGGTCTCCCCAAGCTTCTTCCACAACAGTCTGTCTTGTGCCAGTCTCCTCCATGTTACTCCAGCATACTTTCGAATTTCATCCACCCATCTCTCATGTGATCTTCTTCAGGGTCAAGGCAATAGTAGACATAAAAATGCAGTGAATTAGAACACGTAAGAAACGAAGTTGATCTTTTGAAAAGCCGCCCCGGTGGCGCAGTGGTCTAAGGCGTTGGCCTCTGATCATTCGTCCGTAAGGGGTCCGGGTTCGAATCCCGGTCAGGCATGGATGTTGTGTTTGTCTTACGGCACTGGCTCTTTCCTTTCCCTGGAACCAGTGGCCCTAATTTTTTTTTTTTTTATTGGAGGTTTAACGACCACCGTGAGCAACTCAATGGGCTATAAGCTGTCACCCGTCATTAATTTAGGGTCACTGGTTCCAGGGAAGGGAGAGAGCCAGTGCCGAAAGACAAACACAACATCCATGCCTCACTGGGATTCGAACCCGGACCCCGTTCGAACGAATGATCAGAGGCAATCGCTTAGACCACTGCGCCACCGGGGCGGCCCCTAAATTAGGGACGGACGACTGCTTATAGCCCATTGAGTTGCTCACGGTGGTCGTTAAACCTCCAATCAAAAAAAATCTTTTGAAAAAATGACGCGCGCGACATCACGTGATTTTTTATCACGCAATTATACGGTGTGTTGCTATGTGTGTCCATCTCTCAATAACGCATGCCAAACGATTGGTAGTTCAGTAGAGACTCGTATTTTTTTTAATTGGAGGTTTAACGACCACCGTGAGCACCTCAATGGGCTATAAGCAGTCGCCCGTCCCTAATTTAGGGTCACTGGCTCCAGGGAAGGGAGAGGGCCAGTGCCGTAAGACAAACACAACATCCATGCCTCACCGGGATTCGAACCCGGACCCCTTTCGGACGAATGATCAGAAGCCATCGCTTAGACCACTGCGCCACCGGGGCGGCTCTCGTATTTGGTTCTCTCGGCGGGAGTTATTTCAGTTTGTGTGAAGTGTCAAGGAATGAAAACCAGTTATGTTATATCTTAAATTCGTGGCTTTGTTGTATTCGAACTGTTTTAATGAATTTTGTGAAAGCTTCCCTGAACATCTACTGTCAGAACTTAAAGAACTCTATTGCTTCAAATTTTGATTCAGCTCGACTAAAAAATGAACTGAAGGTGCTTTTTTCTCTTGATGAATACAAAGCAAATCAGTAAGAGACGTTACTTTTTACATAAAGTTGAATAAATTGGACATAGTGTTTAGTGAGGTGTAAAAAATAGCAGACCTAATATTAAACTTTCCATCAACAACTACAACTGCCGAAAGAAGTTTTTCTGCGTTAAAAAGAATCAAGATATATCTTAGAGCCACACAAGAACATGTACATTCGAGCAGCTTGGCTGTTTTGCCAGTAAAGGAAAACATTCTTTTTAAATATGAAAAAGTACTCGGAACAAACATTTTATGAAAACGTAAAACTCAAGTTCACACAAAAGGAAATAAGAATGGAGTTCATGTATTATACAAATAAAGTATACAGAAGAAGAATGAAGTTCATTTACAAATAAGTGCTCAAATCCTAATCCTCATAATTATTTGGTATCATGTTGGCAATAGCATGTACTGAAAATTTAGAAAAAAAGTTACTTCTATTACTTAATTAAAAATTAAACTTCGCAATTAAAAAAAATACAGTAGGGGGGGGGGAAGATAGCCCAGGTCTCGGACCCAAGATACGTCACTGGATAGCAGGCAAGCACACTGCTATTTATGTGGTGAATATACACTGAGTGGCCACTTTATTATGACCACCCCTCAGTACTTCGCTGGGCCACCTTTTGCCTTTAATACTGCGTCGATTCTTCGTGGCATGGACTCCACGAGATGTTGATAGGTGGTTTGTGGAATCTGAGACCATGCTTGATGAATAGAACTTTCCAGGAGTGTGAGATTACAGGGTTGTGGATCCAGCTGTCTGATGGCCCGTTCAACTTCATCCCACAAATTCTCAATAGGGTTGAGATCTGGAGATTGTGGGGGCCACCTAAGCAAAGTAAACTCACCGGCATGTTCCTGAAACCAATCCTGTACTATACGAGCACTATGGTAAGACGCATAATCTTGCTGAAAGTAGCCATCGCCATTGGGATAAACCATCCACACGACAGGATGCACTTGGTCCGCAACGATGTTAAGATATAATGTGCCAGTCAGACGTTGATCAACACGAATTAAAGGGCCCAAAGCATGCCAGGAAAACATTCCCCAAACCATAACGTTGCCTCCACCAGCTTGAAGGGTTGTAGCAATGCATTTGGGGTCCATGCTTTTGTGCTGTTTCCGCCAAATTCTCACTCGGCCATCGGCATGGTGCAACTGAAAACGTGATTCATCGGACCACATAATTTGTTTCTAATTATCGACTGTCCAATCCTTGTGCGAACTGGAGACGTTTTCTCTTGTTAACTGCGGACAGCAAAGGCGTTCGAACAGGCCTTCGGCTGCCATATCCCATCCGATGCAGTGTACGGCAAACAGTGCGTGCAGAGATCATTTGAGGGGATCCTTGATTAAGATGCTCTGTAATTTGCTGCACTGTTGCCCTTCTGTTGTCTGTTTCCAATCTGGACACGCCACCCCGGTGGCGCAGTGGTCTAAGCGATGGCCTCTGATCATTCGTCCGAACGGGGTCCGGGTTCGAATCCCGGTGAGGCATGGATGTTGTGTTTGTCTTACGGCACTGGCTCTCTCCCTTCCCTGGAACCAGTGACTCTAAATTAGGGACGGGCGATTGCTTATAGCCCATCGAGTTGCTCACGGTGGTCGTTAAAAATCCAATAAAAAAAAATCTGGACACTCCGTTCCGCCCGAGCAGTCACTAGTCGATGACGATCACACGTTGCACGTAGAGACCCAGTTTTTTGGCTGACAGTCCAGTCTTTAAACATTTTAACAAGAGCTGCTCTGGAACATTTCACGAATGCGGCGGTTTCGGTGATACTCGCTCCATGGCTCCGAGCTCCTACAATCATCCCACGTTGAAAGTCCGTTAAATCGCATTTTTTACCCATCTCGTCACCCACAAATCACTGCTACTACTGTCGCAAGCACTAAGCTTTCCCTTTTTATACTAGCCTCGCCCTCTGGCGGCAACAGCGTGCAGCCATAGCTCATTTGCTTAAAACTGTCAGCTGGTCATAATAAAGTGGTCACTCAGTGTATACGTCAAAACTGTATGTGAAATATTCTCGTACAGATATTTGGAATGCTACGTTTTTGAATTTGTTCGATACATCATGCAAGAATAAAAGAGTGAGACTGAATAATGACCACTTACTTGGAGGATACTGTTTTTGGGGTGTCAGCTCACTCATGTCCTGCGGGGACCTAGAGTACTGTCCATAATTCGGGAAACCTCCCCACATAGTCTCACTGCCTGGTCTGTAATTCCCATGTGGCCTGATCTCAGGGATTGCTCTGTATGGAGGCTTTGAAAAGTAATTGAGAAATATCTTAGAACATACTTCTGAACAAAGCATTTCTATTGAACTCTGTTTCAGCACTTCACCTTGGTGGTCTCTCGGGAAACATCCGTAGTGTTGAAGGATGAGAAATTAAAATGAAAATAGCGGCAAATTAGTTTACTCGTTGTTGATTTGATTGACAATAGGCGACATTGCCTATCGGATGCGATTCTGCACCGAATAAACACTTTCTTAGTACCTTATGTCGTTACAGCTGTAAGTGGATATTGTGACTTGGAAAAATCAGTTTTTTCGTACA
The DNA here is from genome assembly GCA_039090855.1 of Macrothele yani. Classification (NCBI taxonomy): domain Eukaryota; kingdom Metazoa; phylum Arthropoda; class Arachnida; order Araneae; family Macrothelidae; genus Macrothele; species Macrothele yani. The sequence goes on along the minus strand of CM077009.1, from coordinate 125,068,654 downwards.
CTAATGAAATGCACTTGAATCGATGTATTTCTGTTAGCGTATTCGCATCTAATAACTTTACATCTGAAATCCTTCTTTTTCACTTCCTGACTACAAAGGTACAACAGCGAAAATGCAGTGGCGGATTTAGATTTACTCGGACTCCGCGTACAGTATCGGTTTTGGAATCTCTAACTTAGCTGGGCATTCTTAAAATACGTAGTATAACCAGCGCACTTTTACCCTCTCCCTCTAATGTATAAAAAAAGTATTGTAATCGCAAAAACAAATACTAACGTCTCGCGACAGCGATATCCAAATGTATCGAGTTATCTCATTGGCAGCAATAAAACCGGCACCCACCAATTGGCGACCGGCACTGAAACAGCACTTGTAGTTCGTATACGTCGTCGAAGTCGTGACACAGGTTGTTTACATCTTAGTTAACATTAGTTTCTTCATTGGCGGCTGTCGGCAAAAATTGAATAATTTAACCTGTTTGCAGTATACATCCAAATATAAAAATGGCTATTCTTCCACAAACGGGCGCATTCCTCATTTCTCACAGCTAAGACAGCGGAACGCTAGAACAGCTCCGCGAGCAATCTACTGTTTTCGATCTGGCAATAAATCTGTTGTTGTTTACATTCGAATGCAAACATTATGGGTGGTATCTTTGCATTCTGTTCTTATTTTTTTAATCATCATGATGACTAACGTTGGTTTCATCAAAAAAAAAATATTTCGTGTACTAAATGAAAACTATAACTGAGATGTTGAAAAAAAACTAAAAAAAATGAACGATCTTACCGCTATATACGTTGGGAGACAGATAAAAAATTATACTTTCGTATTTACAGTAAGTATTTTAATTCGTACTGAGAAATATATAGCAAAAGACAATTAAAGTAGAAAAGCAGCGATATTTATTGTCATTCGTAATTCCTTATTATTTCAAGGCTGGGTAGCGAACCATATCTTTCTCACCATGATATGCATGTTTTTCTATCTCGTACGTCATCGTTAACGAGACTATACAAATTCCATTGAGGCATTATAAATATAACAGACCAATTCAACGACAACTTCATGGAATTTTAATACCACAGAGAATGGAGAGACAGAGCGTGCACAAGCCAGAGTTATGGAAATTGGTGGGCGGGGAAAAAGAACGATAGCAGAGCACCGTCGGCGCTTTATGGAACTAAACCCCACGTGCTCTCTGACGTAACGTCCCTACTGTAACGCTCATAATTCGAATGTGGTTGCTTTGCTTGTTATTACTACCGTTACCACTGTGTGATTCTGTGATTATAACAACGCTTTTCGTTATTTCGTAGAAGTTATTTTCGGCGGATAATTATTTCATCTTTTATATGTAGGAAATCTTTGTCTATTTTTTAACTGTTAAAATCGATATAAGTAAAATTTATATCAGAGTAGAGCCCTTACTGTATTTTGTTTTTCGTAATTCCATTTGATCCTTCGGGCAGATGTTTACAGATGTTTGATTCGTGATACAATTATGTCAGTTTTGTCTGCATTTTGAGAACGAAAGCTGCTACAGATTTATTAGTTTCTTTTAAGTCAGAGTTAGTACTTTATTTCTCAGTATAATTCCCGACTGCAAAGTGCTGTTCTTACGATTAAGAATATACGCCTAATTCCGTTACACCTACCGCAAAATTCCTCGGTCAATCACGCTACAGTGAACCTAACCAACTCGGGAAGTAAGGAAAATGGCGGCTCTCGCAGGGAAGGAAAGTCGAGAGAGACATTTGTAAACAAGTGGGAGGAGCGTAGTTGTGACGTCACTTTTAGTTCTCATTAACAGGCCGTGGGGCCGCCAACGTCTATGTGAGTTTAACATTATGCTGTTGCCATCGGACAAAGTGGAGAATTTCCTTTACGATCTTCTAGAGTGCACACTCTGTACCTCTCTTCTCTGTGTTTAATACTATCGAAGGGTAATATGGACGGACAACTTAATATTTACTGAGCGTTGCCAGATCGAAAACAGTAGATTGTTCGCGGAGCTGTTCTAGCGTTCCGCTGTAAGCAACAAGTGCCGTTTCAGTGCCGGTCGCCAATTGGTGGGTGCCGGTTTTATTGCTGCCAATGAGATAACTCGATACATGTGGATATCGCTGTCGCGAGACGCTAGTAAAAACAAATTGACTTCCAGCTTTCAACAGAACGAGACCCACGTAATAGATGTGATCTGCCCGTCAGGGAGATCTCTACGAGAAATGCGTCCGCGCTGTTGACAGTTTTGACCGCTAGGTGGTCGTAGATATCGTAACTAAAAATATAAACAACGGTGATAGAAAATGTGGTTTCGCCAACGAATACGTTGTTTAAACTTAAAAAACCACACATTAATCAAAAGTGAATTGATATAAGTGACACACAATATGAAATAAATATAAAAAGAGATAGCCATTTCATTTTATCTCGTTATTAACACAATAGAGACCTTTCAATTTAATGATCATTGAAGTGCATAGATGTAAACATCTCGCCAAGGAAACAGAGAACTTGGATTTTTGGTTGGTAACTATAACGTACAAGTTTGTCCCCTCTTTCCGGAGTAAGTCGCTCTCCCAACTGAGCTACACGAACATGTGCTCTCACTGCTATCTGCCTTTATTTCATGTGCGCCCTGCGGTGCAGGCACGTCACCCCCTCCTCCCGAAAGAGGGACGGGGGCATGGCCCACGGGTCAACCGGGACCATGTGTCACGGTAGGCAGTTATCCCATGAAGAACGTGTATTTGAGAAATCCCAGACAATTTGGTGTGTGGAACGTAACATCAAACTGATTTTATTTTTTCGAAGCACTGAAGAAGGGATTCTCATTTTCCTGTCTCGCCGTGTGGATAGAACATCACATCATTGCTGGAAGTTCGGGCGATAATATAACGTAGAAGGTTGTCCGCGCCGGGAGTCGAATCCGGGTCCTCCTCACTCCGGAGCAAGTCGCTCTCCCAACTGAGCTACACTGACATGTGGTGCTCTTACTGCTGCTATCTGCCTTTATCTTATGTGCGTCCTGCGTTGCAGGCACGTCACATAGCTTTTCTACAGCCTTAATAATTGTATACGGTAAATTACAGTATGACTCGCGCGAGTTACAGACACGTGACGTTATATTTATTATTATACATTTTCTTTTTTGGAAGACTCTGGCACGTCTCATTAAAAATTTGTTACGAAACAAGGACCTTGTAAGATTTGCATAATGGAACACAACAAGTCATTTCTTTTTTTTTTCTTAAAATAATTGATGAAACAATTTAAGTGAAATACGTCTATGCCCGACCACCAGCGCCACCTAGTGACAGTTTCACGTTGGATCGCAAACAAGCTGATCTGCTTCATGAACAAGTCATATCTATTACATGGTCTCGCAACAGAAATACCCATTTGCCATTTTGGGCTCCTTCGAACATGATTTGATTATTTTCTTGCTGTCGTCTTTCCCTCTCTCTCTGTGCGTGTGCGGGTGTGGTTTGTTGGCGCCATAACTCAAACACTATTAGAGCTATCAAGACGAAATTTAATACTGAGGACTTTTGTGACACTCTGATTAGGAGAAAACGGCTGAAGTTAAAAGTGGAAAGCCTTTTGTTAAAGACAAGTCGGATCTTTTATAAAGATGACCACTGAACCACAGTACTTTATCATGTTACGTAAGGTTAGTTTATGGTACTGTTTGAATTAACATTTATATTATATGCGGTGTGAGATCTGCTGTCGCATATCGTCAGATTCCTCCCCACTGACAGTTAATTCCCTTACGGACAGTCCGAACATAAATGAAATCTATTCCTATGCCTTGCAAAACACGTTTTCCAATACCATTTTACTCGTACGATAGGTCTTGTCATTATCTCTTAAACTAAACTTAATGGTGGGAGGGGGAAGGAATTTTAGGAGAAAGATGGGGAGTCATATAAATCACCGAACTAAATAGCTAAATGTTCATTACATTTTAAGAAAATTGACCAGAAATACACTTCAATTTCTAAGCTCAGTTGTAGTGTTGCATTTTTTTTTTTCTTTTTTTTTTTTTTTTGGTTGGAGGTTTAACGACCACCGTGAGCAACTCAATGGGCTATAAGCAGTCGCCCGTCCCTAATTTAGGGTCACTGGTTCCAGGGAAGGGAGAGAGCCAGTGCCGTAAGACAAACACAACATCCATGCCTCACCGGGATTCGAACCCGGACCCCTTTCGGACGAATGATCAGAGGCCATCGCTTAGACCACTGCGCCACCGGGGCGGCAGTGTTGCATTAAGTAATATTACTTTCAAAACGATATTTAGTGAGCCTGCATTTAAGCAATAATAGTAATTTGTAGATGATATTTTCATTTCGGGCGGAATTATGCCCCCAAATCTTCTTAAACCCAGAACAGAAAATTAATCAATACACACAATTGACGTGAATTAGGAACATCAAATAGAAGTCATTGCTGTTTCCACGTTTATAAGTGAGTCACGGAAAAATTCTCATCGGCCACCACCGGGAATCGGACCCAGTGTCTTCTAGTTACGCGCCGGGCATGCTACCACTGCACCACAGCGGCCTCGAATTTCACAGACTCACAAACGACTAACTGCCGAACCACTTGGCAGGTTACTTCTTGGAGCAACCAAGAAGTAACCAGCCAAGTGGTTTTGCTTCTTGGAGCAACCAAGAAGCAACCTGCCAAGTAGTTTTGCTTCTTGGAGCAACCAAGAAGCAACCTGCCAAGTAGTTTTGCTTCTTGGAAGCAACCTGCCAAGTAGTTTTGCTTCTTGGAGCAACCAAGAAGCAACCTGCCAAGTGGTTTTGCTTCTTGGAGCAACCAAGAAGTAACCTGCCAAGTAGTTTTGCTTCTTGGAGCAACCAAGAAGCAACCTGCCAAGTAGTTTTGCTTCTTGGAGCAACCAAGAAGCAACCTGCCAAGTGGTTTTGCTTCTTGGAGCAACCAAGAAGCAACCTGCCAAGTAGTTTTGCTTCTTGGAGCAACCAAGAAGCAACCTGCCAAGTGGTTTTGCTTCTTGGAGCAACCAAGAAGCAACCTGCCAAGTAGCTTTGCTTCTTGGAGCAACCAAGAAGCAACCTGCCAAGTGGTTTTGCTTCTTGGAGCAACCAAGAAGTGACCTGCCAAGTGGTTTTGCTTCTTGGAGCAACCAAGAAGCAACCTGCCAAGTGGTTTTGCTTCTTGGAGCAACCTGCCAAGTGGTTTGGCAGTTAGTCGTTTGTGAGTCTGGGAAATTCGAGGCCGCTGTGGTGCAGTGGTAGCATGTCCGGCGCGTAACTGGAAGACATTGGGTCCGATTTCCGGTGGCGGCCGATGAGAATTTTTCCGTGACTCACTTATAAACATAGAAAGAGTGATGACTTCTGCTTGATGAGAGAATTAATCCTTCGCTCTGCGTGACTTTTCTGCTTTAGAAGCAAAATTAAAAAATATATATATAAATAATTATTTTTAAGGCCCTCCAGCATCACGATGCCCCGCCACTGGGCTTCGTTGGCTTCTCTGTAAATCCACCCCTGCGAAAGTGCCATTTTTTCATCTCATCAGGACTTACCTTCAAGATAGAAGTTCCTCTTATCTGTAAAAGTGCAGGTACTTCAAAGAAACGCAGAAGCTACAAGGAAGAACCTGTGCAATACTGTATATACAATAAAAAAAACTTTCACAGCTTGGTGCAACAATTCTTAGCCATGTCAATAACAAATCCTCTCTGCCACATTACCTCTGTCAATACACACGATATTTCAATCACGATGTTAAACTGTTCTATACCAAATTAACGTTTCAAGTTTTTGTTGGATTCAGAGAAGGTGTGAAGCTTTAATTGATACTATCTAGCCGTCATCGCATCCGAAATCTGAATATCCTTCGTAAAACAAAAATGAATAAATCCCTTCTGTAACGCTCCGTGAGTTAGTCTCGTTACTTTTGAACGAGAGTCATTCAAAAAGTAACGAGACTGATTTGACATTGGACAGAAGTTTAATGCAGTAAACGTGCTTACACTTACATACTTTCGAAGTGTTCTCCCTCTACCTGAATGCACCGGTCCCACCTTTCTATCCACTTCCGGGAGGTGTGTTTGAAACCCTCCCTCGACATGTTGTTCAGGATATCCATCACAGCATAATTCAGTTCAGTATTTGTGCAAACCGATGCCCACGAAGCTTTTTTTTCACTTCAGGGAATAGGTGGAAGTCATATGCCGCCAGGTCCGGTGAATACGGAGGTGTGCCATCATTTCGATGCCTAGATCTTGGATAACCTGCTGGGTAAGCAAAGTACGATGTGCAGGGGCACTATCTTGTTGCAAAATCCAACCAGTTTGTGCATATTCTGTGCGTTTGGGAAAAAAATTTTCTTTAGAGGACCCTTTAGAACTTCAGAATAATAGGCATCGGTAACAGTTTTCCCTTGTGGAACAACATGGCCATGCACCGTTCCCTTTTTATCGAAGAAAACCAGGTGCACGACCTTCCCTGCACTTTTTTGGGCCGTTGCTTTCTTGGGGGACTCTGTGGGTGCTTCCATTGGGTGCTCTGTTGTTTTATTTCTTGATCGAAATGGTGAAAAAAATGTTGCATCACATGTGACGACTCGATCCAAAACGGTTGTATCGATGCTTCTGGTCGAAGTCAAGGAATTTAAAATTAAAACAATACAAAGCAAAAAAAAAAAAAAAAAAAAAAAACAGGTCTTAAACAACCCTTAGAAATAGGGAGCTAGGATATTTGGGCTAGAGTGCCCGATTGGAAAGTGACACGGAAGCGAGATAGAAAGGGGGAGAAAGACGCCATTATTTATTTCCGGGGGGAGGGCAGTATCCGGGGCCCGACGGCCTAACGTGCCCATCCGACGCATGGCTGATATTTAGTGGTTCGAGCGTTCGTACCTGCCTGGGATCGAACCCGAGTTCCTCTCCGTGGCAGTCACGAAAGTTGACCACTAAACCGCCCGAGGCCCAGCACCGTGGATATTTGATTAGAGATATCATTTACAGTAGTATTTAGGCATATCAACATCGCTTTCAAACTTATATTTAAAGCTCCTGTCTCAGGTAGGCATAAAATCGAATTTCGTGTCCCTCATTTCAAATCTTTATTCTGTGTGCGTCCCTGCAGTCGTGAAAAAAAAAATTGAAGGCATAAATTTTGTTTTTAAATGGCGCATTTATTATTCTCAGTGTGACAAGACACGTTCCTGGTACAGTCGCACAGCGGCTCGTCCGTTGCAGTCTGCTGCTCCGTATGCGAGGTGCATATCAGCTATTTCCGACGCTCGTGAACTCAGCCATCCTACTACCTCTGCAGGCGATTTAAAAATGACGGTATCCTGAAAGAACGTATGAGCAGTCTCGCGGACGAACAACGCCATCTACCTCATGAAAATGGCGTTTCCGGCCCTGCATTGCTATGTGATTCCGATTTGTCTTTGTGCAACCTACCCCCTCCCAGAAGTTCGTACACTCTTAGCTGAATCACCCTGTATATAGCCTGTGTGTACATATATAGTCTTTTCAAACTACTTTTGTGTTCAGTAATGTATATATTCATTCTATAAGGTTTTTTATTGTGAGACCTATTTTGAGAGAACGGCTGAACGTAAAGATATGGTTGAGGTATCAAAATAAAGGTCTTACGATGTAGATGTGCCAATCGAAAAGAAAAATGAGATTGGGGCAACGGTTCTGGCGTTGCTGATTGGCAAAGTTCCCATGTAAAGTTTATGGGAGAAGCGTGCGGTTGACTCACGCGCTGTTGAAGGCGGCAACATGGAGGGACTGAGATAGCCTAAAGTCGGAAGTATTCTCTTCTCTGAGCGAACCGTTGCGCAAAGCAACTCTAGCAGATATTCGTATCAAAATTCTTCTCATAGGAACAGCGAACACTCTCGAAGACCTCATTGCGTTATGTCGTTGGACTGTGTGATGTATATATACGATTTAATATTATACATACAATTTAATATTCATTCTATTCAGTTTATTCACGTGGGTAAGACGTTCCCAATATGTAAAGATGTAAATAAACATTCCGTTGACCATTTTTAGTGAAAATATTATGGGCGAGTGCTTATAGCCCATTGAGTTACTCACGGTGGTCGTTAAACCTTCAGTCAAAAAAAAAAAAAACCGAACCTGTACTATTGTCTTTACTTAAGTGGTTGAATGAATTTGTCAATCGAATTAGGTTTACATTTGTTGTTTCATATGAGTTTATTCTTTTCAAAAGGAAAAAAAAAAAAAAAAACTAACCGTCGATTCCGAAGGGTATTCGCAACGCGAATCTCATTCCAACAACATTTGTGGCTGAAGATGAGAGTGAAAGAGTGCGATATCCAGTTGAATTTTCGCACACGATCGAAATGTTTGGACCTCCGCCTCACATTTCACAACTGGAAAAGGGTGCAGTCGTGATGCTCATCACGAACCTGGCCGCCCCGGTGGCGCAGTGGTCTAAGCGATGGCTTCTGATCATTCGTCCAGAAGGAGTCCGCGTTCGAATCCCGGTGAGGCATGGATGTTGTGTTTGTCTTACGGCACTGGTTCTCTCCCTTCCCTGGAACCAGTGACCCTAAATTAGGGACGTTAAACTTTCAGTAAAAAATCACGAACACCAGTGGCGTATATTCGAGGCTATAGCTAGGCTAGCTGCGAAGCCCAGAGAATGCACAAATAAAAGTCAATTAAATATACACAAATAAAAGCCAATTAATTAGACACAAATAAAAGTCAATTATCAACGATATTAAGATATGTCGATGCTTTCAGTTCGAAAAAAACACGAGCGGATTCGCTTCTTTTGATTATGATAATCAGTCTGGCGAGCGATGATCAACGTTAGGCAAGTAGGTCTTCGAGGGACTTCGCTGTCCTGATGCGAAGAGCTTCAATACTATCGCCGGCTAGCGTTTCCATGACAACATGAATGAGCAACGGAGGTGATTGCACCATTGCTTTGGGCAAGGGTTTGCTGGGAAAAAAGGAAGACTTTGGATTACCTCAGTCCCTCCATGCTTCCAGCACGTGTTTCGCGAGAGTTGTTTCAGTTTGTGTGAAGTGTCAGTGAATTAAAATCAGAGATATTATATTCTAAATTCGTGGCTTTGTTGGATTCAAACTGTTTTGATAAATTTTGTGAAAGCTTCCCTGAACATCTACTATCAGTGCTTAAAGAACTCAATGCTTCAAATTTTGATACACCTCGATTAAAAAATGAACTGAAGATGTTTTATTCCCTTGATGAATACAAAACAAATCAGTAAGAGAGACATTAATTGTTACATAAAGTTGAATAATTGGACATTATTCAACTTTATGTAACAATTCACAACTGCAACTGCCGAAAGAAGTTTTTCCGTATTAAAAAGATTCAAGATATATCTTAGAGCAACACAAGGACATGCACATTCGAGCAACTTGGCTGGTTTGTTAATAGAGAAAAACATTATTTTTAAATGTCTCTTCAGCACTCTGAAGAGACATTTTTGTGAGTGAAAACGTATAACACTCACACAAAAGGAAAGAAGAATGAAGTTTATGTACAAATAAGTGTTCAAATCCTAATCCTCATGATTATTTGGTATCATCAATAGCATGTACCTAAAATTTAGAAAAAAAAGTTACTTCAATTAATATTACTTAACAATTTAAAAATAAGCTTCGCAATTTTTAAAAAACAGTACCGGGGGGGTTATAGCCCAGGTCTCAGACCCCAGATACGCCACTGACCTGGACTATTGTCTTTACTGAAGTGGTTGAATGAATTTGTAAATCAAATAAAGTTTACATTTCTTGTTTCATATGAGTTTGTTTGTTTTTCAAGAAAAAAAAAAAAACTAACCAGCGATTCCGACGGGTTTTGTCTAGTTCAAGTTAATTCGACAAAGTCCCTATTGTTTTGGATCTAAGATTTAGTGAAGTGCGGCTGAATAAAAGGCGAACTGTGAGTAAATTTCTCTTCAAATTTGAGTGACTTTGTTTCGCTTAAGATGATCCATAATATTCCAAAAGCTAACCCTACACGTTTCAAATAAAGAACAACGCAACACGTAAGAAAAAAAAAGTATAACGTGGAAACATTCATTTTCTCGCCGTCCCAAAACGTTCCGTGTTGCTGCGTCAGCCAGCAATGGGATGATTACCTGGAAAAGAGCACAGCTGTCACCAGTGCATACTACGCCAATCTCATAACCCAACTTCGTGCAGCCATGAGGAAAAGGGGCGTGGGAAACTTCGAAAGGCGTTTTCCACCTTCAAGAAAATGCACCATGTCACATCTCTCGGATTAAAAACACCATCGTTCAGACGGCAGGATTTGAATTACTTCAGAACCCACCCCGTTCTCCAGACTGTTCTCCTAATGACTTTTACTTTTCCCCCGCAACTGAAGAAAACCACCCGTGGTTTCCTTTAAAAAAAAAGGAAAAGAAAATCTGAGGTGGTACCTAGCAGCTGTGAATGCATGAATGGATGGCCGTCATGAAGATTTTTTATGAACTGGAGCATCAGTAGGACAAGTGCGTTGCAGTTACCTGGAACATGCCGAAAAAAAAAAAAAAAAGGAATCACGATGGCACAGCTTCTCCGAACTTTTTGTGTCACCGTCATAAGGCTCTGAGTAGCTGTATGTCCGTAATTTTGGGTAACTGTTTCCTGGGGGAGGGGGGGGCGCTATGGGACAAGCACACCAGCCATTCCTCATCTGGAATTCCAACCCGAACACGCCGCGGACGATCAGCTAGAAACCTGCCACTCTATCACTTGACCAATCAGCTTTGTCAAGTTCCGTGAGTGCAATAATTCTTTGGCAGCAGCTGTCTTTTACGCTGATGTAATTGCGAGTTAGCATTGTTCATAATTCTTTGGCAGCAGCTGTCTTTTACGCTGATGTAATTGCGAGTTAGCATTGTTCATAATTCTTTGGCAGCAGCTGTCTTTTACGCTGATGTAATTGCGAGTTAGCATTGTTCATAATTATTTGGCAGCAGCTGTCTTTTACGCTAATGTCATTGCGAGTTAGCATTGTTCATAATTCTTTGGCAGCAGCTGTCTTTTACGCTGATGTCATTGCGACTTAGCATTGTTCATAATTCTTTGGCAGCAGCTGTCTTTTACGCTGATGTCATTGCGAGTTAGCATTGTTCATAATTCTTTGGCAGCAGCTGTCTTTTACGCTGATGTAATTGCGACTTAGCATTGTTCATAATTCTTTGGCAACAACTGTCTTTTACGCTGATGTAATTGCGACTTAGCATTGTTCATAATTCTTTGGCAGCAGCTGTCTTTTACACTGATGTAATTGCGAGTTAGCATTGTTCATAATTCTTTGGCAGCAGCTGTCTTTTACGCTGATGTCATTGCGACTTAGCATTGTTCATAATTCTTTGGCAGCAGCTGTCTTTTACGCTGATGTCATTGCGACTTAGCATTGTTCATAATTCTTTGGCAGCAGCTGTCTTTTACGCTGATGTAATTGCGAGTTAGCATTGTTCATAATTCTTTGGCAGCAGCTGTCTTTTACGCTGATGTAATTGCGAGTTAGCATTGTTCATAATTCTTTGGCAGCAGCTGTCTTTTACGCTGATGTAATTGCGAGTTAGCATTGTTCATAATTCTTTGGCAGCAGCTGTCTTTTACGCTGATGTAATTGCGAGTTAGCATTGTTCATAATTCTTTGGCAGCAGCTGTCTTTTACGCTGATGTAATTGCGAGTTAGCATTGTTCATAATTCTTTGGCAGCAGCTGTCTTTTACGCTGATGTAATTGCGAGTTAGCATTGTTCATAATTCTTTGGCAGCAGCTGTCTTTTACGCTGATGTAATTGCGAGTTAGCATTGTTCATAATTCTTTGGCAGCAGCTGTCTTTTACGCTGATGTAATTGCGAGTTAGCATTGTTCATAATTCTTTGGCAGCAGCTGTCTTTTACGCTGATGTAATTGCGAGTTAGCATTGTTCATAATTCTTTGGCAGCAGCTGTCTTTTACGCTGATGTAATTGCGAGTTAGCATTGTTCATAATTCTTTGGCAGCAGCTGTCTTTTACGCTGATGTAATTGCGAGTTAGCATTGTTCATAATTCTTTGGCAGCAGCTGTCTTTTACGCTGATGTAATTGCGAGTTAGCATTGTTCATAATTCTTTGGCAGCAGCTGTCTTTTACGCTGATGTAATTGCGAGTTAGCATTGTTCATAATTCTTTGGCAGCAGCTGTCTTTTACGCTGATGTAATTGCGAGTTAGCATTGTTCATAATTCTTTGGCAGCAGCTGTCTTTTACGCTGATGTAATTGCGAGTTAGCATTGTTCATAATTCTTTGGCAGCAGCTGTCTTTTACGCTGATGTAATTGCGAGTTAGCATTGTTCATAATTCTTTGGCAGCAGCTGTCTTTTACGCTGATGTAATTGCGAGTTAGCATTGTTCATAATTCTTTGGCAGCAGCTGTCTTTTACGCTGATGTCATTGCGACTTAGCATTGTTCATAATTCTTTGGCAGCAGCTGTCTTTTACGCTGATGTCATTGCGACTTAGCATTGTTCATAATTCTTTGGCAGCAGCTGTCTTTTACGCTGATGTAATTGCGAGTTAGCATTGTTCATAATTCTTTGGCAGCAGCTGTCTTTTACGCTGATGTAATTGCGACTTAGCATTGTTCATAATTCTTTGGCAGCAGCTGTCTTTTACGCTGATGTAATTGCGAGTTAGCATTGTTCATAATTCTTTGGCAGCAGCTGTCTTTTACGCTGATGTAATTGCGAGTTAGCATTGTTCATAGTTCTTTGGCAGCAGCTGTCTTTTACACTGATGTAATTGCGAGTTAGCATTGTTCATAATTCTTTGGCAGCAGCTGTCTTTTACGCTGATGTAATTGCGACTTAGCATTGTTCATAATTCTTTGGCAGCAGCTGTCTTTTACGCTGATGTAATTGCGAGTTAGCATTGTTCACCTACGAGTGTCACGCAAATTCTGTACCCGAAGTATTCCAGGACTGCTGGAAAATGAAAGATCGTGAGACGCATATTTCTTGTGTACTAGACAAAGAACAGCCTTTCTCATGCATGCGTGTTTAACAAAGGGACTACCCTACGAATGTGAAGGTCGATGGCTTCAGCTCTTTGGTGAACCCCTGCGAGTCATTTTTTGCAGTCGTTTTGTGAGGAAGAGTGAAAAAAAAAGTGAATGGACCGTATTACGTTGGACCTCATCATGCACCTTCACTTTTATATTTCTTCTCGAATAAAGAACTTCGGGCTGAATTTGTTTACTTCTACCATAAAGTACGGAAAATGATACAGAGTGGAAGCGATTGGCAACCTCAATGAACTATAGAGGGCGATGCGCAAACGTAAACAAACTTCTTTTAGTACGGATAACGTCGCACGTGTTCCAGTGAAGTCGTATGTAGGAATGGCTGGTTTAACAATCTCAATCCTTCAGATAATAATTTGTGGACGCTACAAAAAATTCACGATGCATCAAAGCAGAGGAAGGGATTCTTAATGTAGGTCATATCATTTCATGTGCAGTTAAAAAGGAAGACAGGAAAGAAATCCACATAGTTTCACATTGTATTCAATCCACCGCAATAGAGTCGTCGCCTCATTCGATCAACGGTGTTTTAGACAAAAATAATTGTGAAATTTCTGTAGTGTTTTGAGGGTAAAGCAGGCAGAAGTGGAGCGCGTAAGCACTGTGTAGCAGTAATGCTTTACTGTAACAGGTAATTTTTATTTTTACATTTTCAGACAAGTGATATAGTAACACCGACAGTCGTGACATTTCGGTAAATGTGTAGCTTAGCGTCCTAAATTATTTCGTCGGAAAAAATGTTAGTACCTGGTAAAAGTACGACGTACAGATTTGAGATTATGGAAATTACTGGCAAATGGTGCAGAAATTTCATGTTTTAAATTCCTTTTAAAGATTTTTATCGAAAATGGCTGATATGCTGCGAAGAGACGCTGCGGTAGGCCTAAAGCATCGCTACCACGACAATGTCAAGCTTTGCTCCGTTGAAAGGAAAATTCGCTGAGGTGTGTAACTCACGCGCGGATGACTACAAGTGCAGCCGCGTACGTTCTTGCCAGGGGAGCGAAGCATCATGTACTCATACAATACAGAATATAGTTCGTTCATGTTTTGTCATTGTTTTTAAAGCAGATGTGGAGAAATGTTTCGTCCTTTCACAAGTGATTGCCTGATTCAAAATAAGAAGTACAAATATGCCTTTCTATGTTGTACAGGAAACTGGGAAAGTATAACTTTCGGTTCCGCTTTGAACGGCTTCCATTCGTAGCTGTTTGCTGTGCCACTGTACTTTTGGTTCTCCTGTCAATACTTTCCTCGCAGGTCTGTTTCTATCTCACTGATACGTATCTTTTGCAAATCAAAGGGGTTTTTCCTGCCAACAACGTACAGAATACAACGAAATAAAGGGTGGATAGTCTGGACCTATTTTCTGTAGCGTATCACTACAACATTTATCGCTCTCCTGCCAAAATACGTAACCGCTGTCTCTTGTACTCTTCCGCCCGTCATTTCGGTGCAGCAACGAAACTTTCTTTTAACGGAGCAACGCATGACATCGTGCGGTAGTCATGCCTTAGTCCTACCGCGGCGTTTCTTAACGCCACTGCACTTACAGGTAAATATTACGAAAAAAATCTTTAAAACTCATTTACAATATGAAATTTCTGCACCATTTGTCATTATTTTCCATACTCTAAAATCTGTACGTCGCACTTTTCCCAGGTACTAACATCTTTCCGATGAAATAATTTAGAGCTGTGATCTACACATTTACCAACATTTCGTTTCACTTGACGATTTCCAGGATCCGTTTTCAATACTCTGTCAATAATAACAAATTTTTAATTTTTGAACATTCTGTACCTAAAACAGTGTTTTTGAATTGGCAATTGTTGATCATCATTCTGTTCTCAGTGTTTTTGAACTGGTGACTGATGACAGAACATTGCAAATCTTGTTCCTTAATGGAGTTTAAATTTATATCGATAACAGCAATTACTTGTTTTCAAGAGCATGTAGAAATACGGAATTTTAAGTTATTACTATGCAATAAAATCATGTCTTGTTTATTCTTCATTCAAACACGTTACTAGGTTAGTAGTATTTCACTGGAAAGATTTCAAGTGCAAGGCACAAGCATTTCTACTAACTTGTGAAAAACATAGCTGGAACCTTGGGAACGATCTAGCAACAGCTAAGAATGTTATCCGTACTATAGTAAATCTTCCTTTAGCCGCTAGAGGGAGAGGGGACCGTTGAGATTGCCAATCACAAAAGCCCATCGAACGTAACCCCTCCCCTCTCCCCCATCGTCCTACAACAGAAACAAAACGTGACATGACACCAGGACGTCGACAATGGTTACTATGGCAGCCCAGCGCTCGGGGAAGGATGGTGAACAGCTGCTCCGCGCTACCTTCCCTTTGTTCCTCTGACGAACTTTGACCTCAACTCCTGACAAAATCTAAGCCACGTGATCATAAATACAGGCAATACATACACACACACAAAAACAAACACAACATCCATGAAGCTATCGAAAGCATGTGCGTTGCAGTGGTTCCTGGGAAACGCAGATGTCAGCAGCTAGTTTTGTTCTAGGTCGATGGTGCGCTGCAATCGACTTCATGATGTCAGAGTTTCAGCTTAATACAGGTTCTGTCCCATAGCTCTGTCCTTTCTGCATATATAGAGTTATCAACGGCTAGTTTTGTTCTAGGTCGATGTACGCTGCAATACCGAAAAGCTATCGAATGCAATAACGTAAATATCGAAACAGATGCCAATGGAATAGAAATCAGAACTGAAAGTGAAACCTAGTCACAGCCAAGGAGGTTATATTACTGGAGACACCACTGACTCTGCCGCCATAGGTCACAGCTAATCTGTGGTGTGCCGCCCCGGTGGCGCAGTGGTCTATGGCGCTGGCCTCTGATCGTTCGTCCGTAAGGGGTCCGGGTTCGAATCCCGGTCAGACATGGATGTTGTGTTTGTCTTACGGCACTAGCTCCCTCCCTTCCCTGGAACCAGTGACCCTAAATTAGGGACGAGCGACTGCTTATAGCCCATTGAGTTGCTCACGGTGGTCGTTAAACCTCCAATAAAAAAAATCTGCGGTGTGACGTAGGCAAAAAATGAAGCAGGCAAAAAATGAACTAAATTATACCGTTGATGAAACAGTAAGCTTGTGTATCATTGATAAAGATTATTGAATTAGTCATTTTATCTGTTTATACGCTTAGAAGCTTTTGTTCCATTGGTTTCCAAGAAGCTTCTCTTCTGCGGCTGCATCGTGCCTGCTCATGACGTCATTTGCAGCACAGACGGTGACTTATGGCGGCCAATGCTGTGTGGATAGGAGTGGTGTCTCCAGTAATATAACCTCCTTGGTCACAGCTTATATGTGCAGAAATTATACGTGAATGAAATGAACAGGGGCACATAGAAAATTAAGCTATAGAATTTGTAAGGAAAAGTTGGCGATCAGTACGGGATGAGCAAAATAATTCCACTTATTAGAAAGCTAAGGGAAACTAAAGTTTGCCGCCCCGATGGTGCAGTGGTCTAAGCGATGGCCTCTGATCATTCGTCCGAACGGGGTCCGGGTTCGAATCCCGGTGAGGCATGGATGTTGTGTTTGTCTTACGGCACTGGCTCTCTCCCTTCCCTGGAACCAGTGACCCTAAATTAGGGACGGGCGACTGCTTATAGCCCGTTGAGTTGCTCACGGTGGTCGTTAAACCTCCAATAAAAAAAAAAAAAAAAAACTAAAGATGCTAACCAAAAAATCTCTGGGAAATGAAACCAATTTACATGTCGTATGGTCGTGCTCAACACTGCTGGCAAGCAAGTCAAAGTTCAAACAAACAAAATCACGTGGTTCTCGGTAGTTCCTGGGAAACGCAGCTGTCAACTGGTAGTTTTGTTCTAGGTCGATGGTGCGCTGCAATCGACTTCATGACGTCAGAGTTTCAGTTTAATATAGGCTCTGTCCTCTCTGTATATCCTTACTTTATGGTTCTTTTATCAACAGTAGCTTTCTTTCCTTTCTCTATGGAAAACTTGTGTACAACTCAAGCACCAACGCATCAGTCAAGCATGGCAGACCTTATATGGAAGGCATAATTAAAGTTCATCGACAATGTCGATTACTAAAAAACTAATTCTGTGATTTTTCCAGAGGAGCAGTTCTAAAATATGACTTACCATTATCTCATTAGGAGGAAGAAGAGGAGCATGAATGTGGTGTTTATTTGCTATCTGGTATGTCTCAAACTCCGCAATGGCTTCTTTACTCCCGGGAGTGTACGTCTTGCCGATGAGAAATGGACTGCGCGGTATATAACCTGAAAAGAAAGATGTGAACAAAATTGAAAATAAGAAATACATCGAATTATCGGATGTAATAAACACATATTTAGAATTATTTCCCCCCGACACAGGAAAGAATATTTCAGAGCAACCTTTTAGAAGAGGAGAACACATCAGCGAAGCAGGAAATGCGTTTTCATCACTCATCGAAAAAGCTGCGTATTATTTCGTACATAGTGTTCGCATTATTCCCCATAGTTAATGGAGGTACTTTATGAGATTTTTTCCAATGGGATTCCTGGAATCGGTATTTTAATGACTTGTTACAGATGACCGTTTGAAACATGAAAGAAAAAAGAGCTTTACATTAAATTCAGCTATTTCGAAATTGATTTACGAGACTCCACCCGCAGTTTGCAAATACACTGACGGAAAAAAATCCCAACACCACGAAAAAATAGCTGTAGAGGAATGAAATGGCGGCAATACATTTGTATAGGTAACATATTCAATCGATTAAGGTTTCAGGATCACAGCTTAATGTAAGCGCGAGAATAGCCATTTTAAATGTGAAATGCTGGTACATTAATAACCGGTGTAACCGCCAGAATGTAGAATGCAAACACGCAAACGTTCATGCATTGTGTCGTACAGGTGCTGGATGTCAGTTTGTGGGATGGAGTTCCATGCCTATTGCACTTGGTCGGTCAATACAGGGACGGTAAATGCTGGTTGGGGGTGACGCTGGAGTTGTCGTCCAATGATGTAACATACGTGCTCGATTGGTGAAAGATCTGGTGATCTACCAGGCCACGGCAACATGTCGACACTCTGTAGAGCATGTTGGGTTACAACACCGGTATGCGGGCGAGCGTTATCCTGTTGGAAAACACCCCCTGGAATGCTGTTCATGAATGGCAGCACAACAGGTTGAATTACCAGACCGACGTACAACTGTGCCGTCAGGGTACGTGGGATAACCACGAGAGTGCTCCTGCTGTCATAGGAAATTGCTCCCCAGACCATAACTCCAGGTGTAGGTCCAGTGTGTCTCGGCCGCAGACAGGTTGGTTGCAGGCGCTCACCTGGCCTCCTTCTAACCAACACACGGCTATCACTGGCACCCAGGCAGAACCGGCTTTCATCAGAAAACACAACAGATCTCCACTCCGTCCTCCAATGAGCTCTAGCTTGACACCACTGACGTCGCAAACGGCAGTGGTTTAGTGGAATGCACGCTACAGGGCATCTGGCTCGGAGCTGTCCTTCAAGTAACCGATTTGTAACAGTTCGTTGTGTCACTGTGGTGGCAACTGCAGCTCGAATTGCTGCCGCAGACGCGGAACGATGCGCCACGGCCATACGCCGTACACGGCGGTCTTCCCTCTCAGTAGTGCCACGTGGCCGGCTGCAACCCGGTCTTCTTGAGGTAGTACCTTCCCTTGACCACCACTGCCAACAATCATTCACAGTGGCTACATTCCTGCCAAGTCGTTCTGCAATATTGCGGAAAGAAAGTCCACCTTCTCGTAGCCCTATTACACGACCTCGTTCAAACTACGTGAGCTGTTGATAATGGCTTCTTCGTCTTCTTAAAGGCATTCTTGACTAACATCAACACCTTACGTCGAATCTCAACGATAACTAACGCTCACGAGCGTTACAGCGCGTATTTACAGCAAACCTGCTTTGCATGTTCCGAGGGGCGCTACTAGCGCCACACGTATGCGCCGAGCGCGAAATTTGCATAGACGTTATCTTACAGATGTACTCTCACCGCCTACCAACTGTCGTTTATCTAACAAAACCCCTTCTTGGTGTTGTGATTTTTTTTTCCGTTAGTGTATATTTTTAGTTTTTCTTAAAAAGATATTTGTGTTGTATTCCGAAGTTGGCAATGTTGTCACTAATTTAACATTTAGCAAAATACAGTGCCATTTTCTCGAAATTTTACATCAAAAATCAGGCTTCTGGGATGTGCTAAATAACTATTTTCTTTTAGTTGAAAAACACTAAATTTAGATTACACTGACTATTAAACTTCTAGTAATTTTCATAGTTTGACAACATTGAAACCATTTCTGAAATCTTAATATGTCAGGGCTCAATAAGAGCTACATAATCAACGAAAACGCATAGAACTGTGGAACAGGGCCGCCTATTTAGCGACATCAATATCAGAAATGAATTGTTTCTTACAATGAAAAGTCGATCAATTTAAATCTCAGTTACTTGCGAAGTTTAAATATTTTTAAGGAATCCGTAAATTTTGGCAATCTCAAGCAATTTGCAATGGCAGGATCCTTGTTATGACTTTTGAGAATTACAATCGCTGAAGCCAATTCTGTCAAAAGGAAAAACAAAATTCGCACAAATGCCTTGTTCGCCTCCAGACAGGATTCTGAAAATTGTTGGTAAAGGTGTCAGTGATTATGATACTGCATATATTGTCGATTATATTAAATGTGTGATGTTTAAGTCAGAAACTGGCAAGCATTTATAAGAAATCCGATTCATTTTTCAAAGGACGTCATTTTCGAAAGTGGCATGCACATCAGACAGATACCTTCAAAGGTGCTGTCAACACGGCAGAAAATAAAATGTTAGCAGTAGCTAAATGAGGAAAACTTTTCTTCCTTACCTTAGGTTTTCGAATACTCAGACTCATTAAATTCTCGTTTTACGCCGTCCCGGTGGTGCAGTGGTCTAAGCGATGGACTCTGATCATTCGTCCGAAAGAGGTCTGGGTTCGAATCCCGGTGAGGCATGGATGTTGTGTTTGTCTTACGACACTGGCTCTCTACCTTCCCTGGAACCAGTGGCCCTAAATTAGGGACGGGCGACTGCTTATAACCCATTGAGTTTGTAACGTACCAGGAGATGTGACGAACCTGCCAGAAGGACGCACACGACATAAAGGCAGATAGGAATCAGAATAAAACGTCCGCGTAGCTCAATTGGTAGAGTGACTTATTCCGGAATGAGGGGATCCGGGTTCGAATCCTGGCGTGGACAGAAATGACGGAGAAATTTACTTCGTTATAAGTTGCTCACGGTGGTCGTTATACCTCAAAAAAAAAACTCTTGTTTTACTGAGTTTACAGTATTTGTCTTCGTATTATACAGAATTGTTCAAAAGACGCTGTGACTTTTTCTGTTTAACGTGAATTACCAGAGTTGTTAGACAAGACATTTTTAAAACTTAGCTTCAGGTCTTGTACCTCCATGGAACAGTGTGTTTATGTGCCAGAAATCCTCGCAGTTGACTAGTGGATGCTGATTAGGCTAATAATGCAAAATTTAGTGTTAGTAAGTGCACGATCTTATTACAGCAGTCTTCGCGAGAGAAGAATTTCGAAGAATCACGCTTGGTTCGCGTGAAATTGGTGGCGATCGTCGAAATTGCTATTATGCTCGGTACTTACAGTCAGTGACATCTTAACACTTTTTGGGGCCCTGGCCCCTTCACATTTTTTGGGGCCCATGATCTTTTATATCATTGTCAACCATTATCAATAGATGAAGGTCTCCCCAAATTTATTCCCCAAGTGATATAGAAACATTCAATAACCAGCAACTTTTTAATACCACTTGAATGAAAAGTGCTAGATGACAAAAATTACAGAACTCCATGAAGTCTGCCAAATGCAGTCACATTTAGTCGCTTAGTAAATTACAAGAATATCGTTGCTGAAAGACGTGTTTTCCCCGTTCTACAAATCATTCAACGAAAATTAAATTAAAACAGAAGAAAGAAAGAAACCAATCAGCGTCGTTTCCAGACAGTGTGACGCACCGGACAAAAATGTCGATATGAGGCGCCGGTCATTGTCATTCCTTTAAGCACCGAAGACTTTATTTTTTTTTTTTTTTTTTTTTATTGGAATTTTAACGACCACCTTGAGCAACTCAATGGGCTATAAGCAGTCGCCCGTCCCTAATTTAGGGTCACTGGTTCCAGGGAAGGGAGAGAGCCAGTGCCGTAAGACAAACACAACATCCATGCCTCACCGGGATTCGAACCCGGACCCCTTCGGACGAATGATCACAGGCCAACGCCTTAGACCACTGCGCCACCGGGGCGGCGCACCGAAGACTGAACATACATGTATGTAAGTAGTCCTAGTGGGCAAACCCCAATGATAAACATGCGTACACTTCTTGGTATAGATAGACAACACAAATGACTGTTTAAATGGAAAAAGTGCTTCGGGAAAATGCGATGTATGCGTGGAAAGAGAGAAAAAAAATGCCTTGCTCACATGAACACGAGTTAATTCTCATGTAATTTTACATCGAGCTCACTGAATGGTATTTGGCCCTTAAATTCTTTTGAAAATGAATCATCTGAGGTCGGGAAATAGTTTGCGTTTTAAAAATCGACAATTCTCCTGTGAGAACATAAACACTTGGATATGCGCTTGTGGAAGTGTATACTAGTTGCATTACATTCGGAATTCTAGAGATGTATGCCAAAAACAAGATAAAACGAAACACTTGCCCCGTCAGTCAAAAATAAAATCCATCCATGCGCTCACGACATTTCTTTAGAAATGTTCTTCGGATGCATGCTGATACGCCACTTTGTTTTTCGGATACCTCATACATGTTTACGAATTGCACATTTTTACTTTCGTTTAGAATTTTCATTTAACTGTTTTATCAAATCTATATCACCCCCCACTCGGGACTGGAAGGGAGGTAGGCTTTCTTTGTCTCTTATTTTGTGACAAAAGATCAATCCTAACACTTAACTTCACTCCTGTCTCCTCGCTCGGGAAATTAAAGCTACGAGCAAGGTTTGAAAAACAAGGCGGAACAACTTCCAAATTTCTGCATTGGTGTTTCTTCTTTTCGTTAAATAATAATAATAATAATAACAAGTTAGTAAAATCATGAAATGCATTGATTATGATACGCTTTCCAACATACCGGAAATCATTACTCAAGTTATTACTCAAGTTATGAAGATAATAACTGTAGAACAAATCTCGCTCCTGTGTCCTGACCTTTGACCCCATTTCGATGATATTCAACAGAACCGGTAAAGTATACTTCCGGAACAACATGATAAAGTTTTTGTCTCAATCGAAGATTTGTTACGTAAGTTACACTGCCGGACAATTGCTAAGGACGGATGACAATAGCAACGATAGCAACCATAAAATGGAAGGCAGGAAAATGTGGAAATTAGCATAAGTGCGGGATACAGTAAGACATGTTGTGCGTATGCAAATTTTGGATTTTTTGATTTTTTTTTTGATTGGAGGTTTAACGACCACCGTGAGCAACTCAATGGGCTATAAGCAGTCGCCCGTCCCTAATTTAGGGTCACTGGTTCCAGGGAAGGGAGAGAGCCAGTGCCGTAAGACAAACACAACATCCATGCCTCACCGGGATTCGAACCCGGACCCCTTACGGACGAATGATCAGAGGCCAGCGCCTTAGACCACTGCGCCACCGGGGCGGCAATTTTGGATTGCCGAACTTGTTCGTGACGTCATAGTGCTGATAAGAGATATAAAGAATTTGACGCGTATTGACCGTTGTTGTTCAAACGCAAAGTTGAAAGGAAAAGAATCAATTGACGAACTTGCAATTTTCAGTATGTCTTCCCAACATCACCTAGATGATTTTACGCGTGGCCGTATTATTGGCAAGATTGAAGAAGGGCGAAAAATAACAGATGTTGCCAGGGAGTTCGACCTCAGCCACAGTGTTGTTTCAAGGCTTTGGAAATCATTTCAAACAAATGGAGAGTGTAGCAAACGTCACGGGAGAGGTTGTGTTCGCAGTACGACACCTGCAGAAGATCGGTACATAGTGCTATCAACAAAAAGACACCGGCGCAGCACAGCTAGTGAGGTAGCAAATCAGTTTATGGCTGCTACTGGCAAGCGGATCTCCCGAAAAACTGTCGCCAGACGTTTGCATGAAGGAGGACTATACGCCCGCCGTCCTGTTGTGTGCATCCCATTGTCCAGACGTCACCGTACCGCCCGTTTGCAATGGGGCCATCAACATCGCAATTGGACTGATAATGACTGGTCTGCTGTCTTCTTCTCAGATGAGAGTAGATACAGTCTATCGTCTGATTGTCGACGACAACTGATCTGGCGTGATAGTGGTACTGCATATTGTCCAGCAAACATACAGGAAAGGGACCGATATCAGACATGTAGTGTCATGGTATGGGCTGGCATCATGATCAATGGCCGTACGTCCCTCTATGTGCTTCCAACTGGGACTATGACCGGCCAACGATACATTAATTATGTTCTGCTACCTCATGTTCGCATGTTCCGTGGTGCTGTCGGTGATAGATTCATTTTCATGGACGACAACGCAACATGTCATCGAACAGTCGCTGTCCAGGAGTGTCTTGAAAGCGAGGATATTCAACGCCTCGTATGGCCAGCACGTTCTCCAGATCTGAATCCCATTGAAAATGTGTGGGATGCTTTGGGGAGGAGTCTTGCTGGTCGCCAATGCCCTCCAATAAACAAGGACACCCTCATCCGTGCACTGACAGAGGAATGGGATAAATTACCCCAACAGCTGCTTGATAATGTTGTGCAAAGCATGACACGACGTGTGGAATCTTGCATCGCCTTCCATGGTGGCCATATCCCGTATTGACATCTTACGCCGGAACGCCTACGGACGGTAATTGCATTTTTTTCACGTTTACGTATTCCGCACAAATTGCCTGTTTGTCCCTTGAACACGTTCCAAAGCCTTCTGGATTTCAGAGCACAATAAATTGTCTTTCTTGTAATGTCCTGGCATTCTGACATTATTTTATTTCACTTGGCATCCAAACACACTTACTTTTTTATGTGCTATGTAGCCGTTTATGATCCGTCCTTAGCAATTGTCCAGCAGTGTACGTGCACTGACAGAGGAATGGGATAAATTACCCCAACAGCTGCTTGATAATGTTGTGCAAAGCATGACACGACGTGTGGAATCTTGCATCGCCCTCCATGGTGGCCATATCCCGTATTGACATCTTACGCCGGAACGCCTGCGGACGGTAATTGCATTTTTTCACGTTTACGTATTCTGCACAAAATGGCCTGTTTGTCCCTTGAACACGTTCCAAAGCCTTCTGGATTTCAGAGCACAATAAATTGTCTTTCTTGTAATGTCCTGGCATTCTGACATTATTTTATTTCACTTGGCATCCAACCACACTTACTTTTTTATGCGCTATGTAGCCGTTTATGATCCGTCCTTAGCAATTGTCCAGCAGTGTATGAGGGTATCCTTGTTTATTGGAGGGCATTGGCGACCAGCAAGACTCCTCCCCAAAGCATCCCACACATTTTCAATGGGAATCAGATCTGGAGAACGTGCTGGCCATATGAGGCGTTGAATATCCTCGCTCTCCAGACACTCCTGGACAGCGACTGTTCGATGACATGTTGCGTTGTCGTCCATGAAAATGAATCTATCACCGACAGCACCGCGGAACATGCGAACATGAGGTAGCAGAACATCATTAATGTATCGTTGGCCAGTCATAGTCCCAGTTGGAAGCACTTAGAGGGACGTACGGCCATTGATCATGATGCCAGCCCATACAATGACACTACATGTCGGATATCGCTCCTTTTCCTGTATGTTTGCTGGACAATATGCAGTACCACTATCACGCCAGATCAGTTGTCGTCGACAATCAGACGATAGACTGTATCTACTCTCATCTGAGAAGAGGAGAGCAGACCAGTCGTTATCAGTTCAATTGCGATGTTGAGGGCATCATTGCAAACGGGCGGTACGGTGACGTCTGGACAATGGGATGCACCCAACAGGATGGCGGGCGTATAGTCCTCCTTCATGCAAACGTCTGGCGACAGTTTTTCGGGAGATCCGCTTGCCAGTAGCAGCCATAAACTGATTTGCTACCTCACTAGCTGTGCTGCGCCGGTGTCTTTTTGTTGATAGCACTATGTACCAATCTTCTGCAGGTGTCGTACTGCGAACACGACCTCCCCCGTGACGTTTGCTACACTCTCCATTTATTTGTAATGATTTCCAAAGCCTTGAAACAACACTGTGGCTGACGTCGAACTCCCTGGCAACATCTGTTATTTTTCACCCTTCTTCAATCTTGCCAATAATACCGCCACGCTTAAAATCATCTAGGTGATGTCGGGAAGACATACTGAAAATTGCAAGTTCGTCAATTGATTCTTTCCCTTTCAACTTTGCGTTTGAACAACAACGGTCAATACGCGTCAAATTCTTTATCTCTTATCAGCGCTATGACGTCACGAACAAGTTCGGCAATCCAAAATTTGCATACGCACAACATGTCTTACTGTATCCCGCACTTATGCTAATTTCCACATTTTCCTGCCTTCCATTTTATGGTTGCTATCGTTGCTATTGTCATCCGTCCTTAGCAATTGTCCGGCAGTGTATATTTTTGCAAGTTATGACGCATAAGGGCAATGGAATACTTCTCGCTCCTATGTCTTAAGTTTTGACCCCACTTAACCCATTTTCAATAGCGTTCGTCCCCAGGTGGTTCCCTACCACATATTAATATTTCATCGAAATCGAACGATTTTTACGCAACTTATGACGCATAAGGGCAGTGGAATGCATCCTGCTCCTATGTCCTGACCTTTGACCCGACTTCATCCATTTTCGATAGGGTTTGTCTATAGGCCGTCCCATATGACATACTAAAATTTCATCGAAATTGAACCATATTTACGCAAGTTTCGACGCATAAGGGCAACGGAATTCATCCCGCTCCTATGTCCTGACCTTTGACCCCACTTGACCCGTTTTCAATAGGGTTCGTTCCCATGTGGTCCCCTAACACATACTAAAATTTCATTGAAATCGAACTATATTTACGCAAGTTATGACGCATAAGGGCAACGGAATGCATCCCGCTCCTATTTCGTGACCTTTGACCCCATTTGTCCCATTTTCAATAGGGTTCGTCCTCAGGTGGTTCCCTACCACATACTAAAATTTCATCGAAATCGAACCATTTTTACGTGAGTTATCGTGTCGACAGACCGACAGACGGACGTACGGAAAAAAGCTGGAGCATATACGCTCCTTCAACCTACGGTTGGAAAGCGTAAAAAACTGCTGGTGAGTGGTGAAAGAATTGGACTTTTTGTAAATCCATAACACACTTGGGGCATTGGGGGCCCCAGTTCAGGTGGGGGCCCTGGGCATCGGCCCCGCTGGCCCACCCCTTAAGGCGGTCCTGATCAGATTTGAAATTTTTAAATCCACATTTTACCAGATAGTTTCTGATAGTCTGGAACCATATTCTTCCACTTTGTTTTAGCCCATATAATGCCTTGTTTAACTTACACACTAGCCTTTTGTTTCCCTGTGTGTTTTCAAAGCCTGTAGGCTGTTCCATATATATCCTATCCTCTAATTTTGCACTGATTACAGTATAATATGATAATGTAATCTTGGTTTACAATATTCTGTCACTTAAGGTTTCTATGCCGCCCCGGTGGCGCAGTGGTCTAAGCGATGGCCTCTGATCATTCGTCCGAACGGGGTCCGGGTTCGAATCCCGGTGAGGCATGGATGTTGTGTTTGTCTTACGGCGCTGGCTCTCTCCCTTCCCTGGAACCAGTGACCCTAAATTAGGGACGGGCGACTGCTTATAGCCCATTGAGTTGCTCACGGTGGCCGTTAAACCTCCAATTAAAAAAAAAAAAAAAAAAAAAAAAGGTTTCTATGTCGCTCAAGATACTACAGTTGATTTTTAAATTTTTGTTTAGGAGTTTAACGACCCCTCATACACCTGAAGCTCAAACTGCCATTGACTCAAACGGAAAGGACATATCCAGCGTCTTAAGAACAAACTAGGCATCCATGCCGTATGTGGCGAAATTCAGACGATTAGGCAGAAACCGCGATGAGCATTAAAGTAAGATGTACGTTTCACCTTACCAGTGTATCCTGGAACAATATCTCCTCTAAGCCTAACATCTTGGTTGTAAAAGTGCCTGCTATTAACTAAATAATCCTCCTGTTGAGCCTTCAGGCGGCCTTCTTCATCGTCCAGGATAGGACCCAATCTTAATCCAGCTGTGGGATGTTGGGCCATGATGTTGTGCGTCATGTGACCATAGGTCTCGGCCATTTGGTAGATCCGCTTGGGTCCATAGGATGGCAAGTATCCCGTGTACCTGAGAAAAAACACAGAAGGGGAAAACATTCGTTATTTTTCATGCACAGAAGTTTGAAATCAGAAAAGAAAATGAAAGTCTTAAAATGAACTAGCTTTATGGCATCGTTTCCGTGCACTTTACGCTGTTATTCTAAAGTTATGGTTATAAGATTCATCTCTGGAAATACGAATGCCATCGGCAAGCAAATCCTTCAGTTTAGTGCGCGCCCTTCCCACCCTTCGAGGTTGGTATTCTGGGATTTAGGCAATCACAATAAGGTGCAGCTACATCTAATCATTTCTCTGCTGGAAATGAGTGCTCAGTGGCGCAGATTTATCAACAGAACTGGGTTCGAGCTCAAGCTCCGGATGCTGCGTTTGTCCTAAAGAGCTGGTTCTCTTACTTCCGCGTACCAGTCGCTCAAAATTAAGGACGGACTACTACTTACTGTATTACAAGGTCACGGAAATCCCAAAATTCCAAATATAAAGGGAAGTGTTTAAGAGCTATCCACGTACGAGGCTCATTAATGTGATGAGACCCTGTCTGTGAGGGTCAAGTGAACTTCAGTCGTCACAGAAGACAAATACGAATTTTTGATCAGTGACAACAAACAAATTCACGTGGTGTTAATTAATTTTCATTCCGTATTTTTCTCCAGATATGCTGGTGAGCATCTGTGAAAACACAGGAATTTTTCAGTGACGGAGATCGAAATCGCGTCTCCTCGCTCCAGAGTGAGTTGCTCTAACCGACTAAGCTATTCCGACAGATTGTATCGCTGCAGATTTGTCATCTTGACACGAGCTTCACCTTTGTAGTATGTTACACATCGACAAATACTGTTTCTCATACTCTTGTTCTTAAATTCCTGTGATGCGCTGCGAACTGTGTTGTGGAAACTCGCACTTACCTGATACCGATTGATCGGCATGAGTGTTTAAAGCACCTAGTGTGAATGGGTGACACGTAAGTAATGTGCGCCCTCACCTGTTTTATTTTAAGATTTTTCCGTAGTCAATAAGCTTAAAGCACGACCTGCTTTTTTCCGTAGTCCAAAGCACGACCTTCCCTAAAATTCTGTGATAAAGTGTTATTTTAAATTACCAATACAGAAAGCACGCGTATGTACAGGGTATATACAGACACCGGACAAAAATTTAGTCACCTCCAGAAATTTACCTTTATTACTGAGTTACAACACCACGTGCAGAAAGCACATCATTAATTCTTGCTGGAAGAAGTTCAACAAGATGATTTAAATAATTTGAGTCAGTTTTTAACCTTTCTAAGGACAGTTTTTCTCAAAATTCATTTGATTCCTGGGATTCTGGAGTTTCGTTTTTACACTTTGTTCTATGTGGTTCTCAATGGGATTTAAATCTGGAAATTTAGCTAGCCAAACCATGCGTCTCAAAGTTGTATTATGCTCTTCACACGAATTCATAATGGTTTTACAATAGCTCTATGAATCCTACAGTTGTCATCCTGGTAAATCGAGTAAGTTACTTGATGAGAATCTTGCAAATGCTCTGTAAGCATGCTGACTCATCGTATTCTTCACCTCTGCTAATGGGCCTAATTCACAACCATTGAAACAACCCAACAGCCTTAGAGACCCACTTCCTTTTGGCAAGAACTCTTTGAACACACTCAGGATTGAAGATTTCTTTAGACCTATTGTTGACCCTACGCCTTCGTCATTGGTGCATAATCAAAATTTGATTCATCAGACCATACGACAGCCTTCCACAGTCCATGCCATGAGAGCTTTGGCCTAAGCAAATCGATCTTTTTTGTGAGTTAAGTTAATATTGGTTTCAGTCTTGCAACTCTACTCTAGACATCCATTCAATGGAGTTCCGTACGCAATGTTCACTCAGATATAGACGTGTGAGGTCCACTATAGACAGACAGGAGAAGTTCCTGCCTTGTTTGAAACCTGTTTTTATTGACCAGGAGAGAAATTCTGCGCCGGTCTCTACTTGTCAAAACTGCATTTCGTCCACAGGTTTTCCTTTCATTTTCAGTCGAGTTTGACTTACACCAATCTTTATAAACATGCCTAACTGCTCTTTTGCTAACACCTGCAAATTCAGCAACTTCCTTGATGCTATGTCCTTTTGGCTGGTCAAAAGCTGTGACACCTGTTTTGCCAGTAACTTACTCTGTCTTCCGACCCGTTGATTTTAATTTTTTGTAATGTTTCAGCTTAAAAATTTGCCTCAAGAAACACAAACTCATATTTTATTAATATATAATCCAGAAATAATTAAATAAAATTCTAATTATAACCTTAGAAATATATCATATTAAACAATGATATATATTGCTGCAGGTGACTAATTTTTTGTCGGGTGTCTTTGCAATCACTCTTCCTATGGATAGCCACCTGCAGAGACAACTAGTGAGTGAAACTCAACCTAACTTGGTAGGAACATTTCTGGGGACTTCAAAAAGAGATTTGGAAGTAAAAAGAAAACTAGTTCAGAAAACCATCACTAGGGGATGGCGAATGGGTGACATATGTATACTTCCTACGGCCCGCTTATGTATACAGAAGAGAGGCGCGAGGCTTTCCGTAATTCTTCTAAGGATGCAATAATTCCCGCTGTCTTAAACGTACCTTACTCATAAAGCTGTATAACCAGAATGGTGAAAATGCCGTTACAGCGCTTCACGAATATATGTATATGGTGCAAGACAATGCAAAGAAACCCAGTAACAGAATTGATTGAGCCGCCCCGGTGGCGCAGAGGTCTAAGCGATGGCTTCTGATCATTTGTCCGGAACGGGTCCGGGTTCGAATCCCGGTGAGGCATGGATGTTGTATTTGTCTTATGGCAATGGCTCTCTCACTTCCCTGGAACCAGTGGTCCTAAATTGGGGACGGGCGACTGCTTATAGCCCATTGAGTTGCTCACGGTGGTCGTTAAACCTCTAATAAAAAAAAAGAACTGATTGGTTCATTTGAGGTTTAACGACCACCATGAGCAACTCAGTGGACTGTAAGTAATCGCCCGTCCCCAATTTAGGATCACTGGTTCCAGGGAAGTAAGAGAGCCATTGCCATAAGACAAATACAACATCCATGCCTCACCGGGATTCGAACCCAGACCTATCTCGGACGAATGATCAGAAGCCATCGCTCAGACCACTGCGCCACCGGGGTGGCTATTCGCTGATTTGAGGAGACGCCTGAAAATCAGACGAGAACAAAAATGAGCAAACCTTCGTTTTCTCATCAAAAGTATACAGACTGTCCACAAATTCTTTGCAATAGGAAAGGAATTAATATCGAGTTGGTTGATCCATCCCAATAGCGGATCATGAAGCTCTTCTTGCCACCCCGGTGGCGCAGTGTTCTAACCATTTATCCAAAATGGGTCCAAGTTCGAATCCCGGTAAAGCATGGACGTTGTGTTTGTCTTACAGTATTGGCTCGCTCCCTTTCCTGGAGTCGGTGGCCCTAAATTAGGGACGAGCGACTGCTTATAGCCCATTGTGTTGCCCACAGTGGTAAATTTTAGGGACCCTTGAGTACATGGGGGTTTTTTTCTTCAAAAATTTTAAAGGTTCTCCCCAGTCTTAACATGAAAATAACAATTTTGCTTGAATACAAATCGAAAAAGAAAGAATATTTTAAATTTTGTACTTGGAACAAGGCTGTGAGGCTCTCTATAGAGATAGTCTCTATTGTAGAGTATTCAAGTTCATTGCTTCCCTGATTTAGCAATGAAAGTAGAACTTGTTATCACAGCTGTGGAAAACCGGGGTCGCATGTGTCACAAAACTCTAATAAATAACATATGGACTTCACTACTACCTCCGAGCAGAGGCTTTACACACAGATATTTGTGTTGCCTTAAGAATCATGTGGACGAAGAGCAAAAGGGGGAAGGGGTATGCAACGGAGGCGGGAGGTTGCAAAGTTGGGCTAAATATTTTTGATTGTGAGTGCTAAAAGAATTCATACGCCTGGGACAAAGCCATCTAGTATCCAGCAGAGAGCGGACACTTCAGTTTCTTCGGAATGGGTGTCATTTTTTTACGTAAAAGCCTTAAAGATGTTTTGAGGGTTAAAATTCACGATACACCTCTGGTTACTGGTCCACCTTTAGCTGCTATCACAAACTCCATTCTGCTGAAAAAGCTTACCACTAGATTTCGGTACGTTGCTGCAAGCATTATCTTTCATTCAGGCTCAAGAGCGTTAGTTAGATCAGTCACCAATTCTGACTGGCTTGCAGTCTGCTTTCCCTTCCGTCCCAAAGGCGTTCCATGGAGTTGAGATCGGGGCTGTGTACATTCCAGTCACGTTCTTCCACATCCATCTCATCAAACCACTAACCATGGACCTCGCTTTCTGAACGCGTGTATTACCCTATTGGTAAAGGAAAGGACCTTCACCGAGCTGTGGGCATATTGTTGGGAGCACGTCATTATAGGCCGCAGCGTTGAGATCCCGGGCGCCGAAACTGGGGAACCAGTAGGACCATGACAAAAAAACCCCCAGAGTATTAATTCTCCTTCCACGAACTTCACAGCTGGAACAACACAGTAGGGCAGGTGACGTCCACTTGGCATCCTCCACATTCGTACTCGTCCGTCGGACTGCTAGATGGTGACACATAGTTCGTCGCCTTAGAGAACACGTTTCTACTTCCCCAGAGTTCACTGGCGCCGAGCTTTACACCGCTCCAACTGAATTCTACTTCCCCAGAGTTCACTGGCTTTACACCGCTCCAACAACCGAAGCTTGGTGTTGATTTTGCTAATGTCAGGCTTCGTGCGGTCGCTCAGCCATTATCTTCAGCTCTGGACGAACTGTCATGGTGCTGGAGTTGCTTCCACAGGTATTTTATTGTACATATTTATTTATTTATTTGATTGAAGGTTTAACGACAACCGTGAGCAACTCAGTGGGCTATAAAGCAGTCGTCCGTCCCTAATTTAGGGCCACTGGTTCCAGGAAAGAGAAAGAGCCAACGCCGTAAGACAAACACAACATCCATGCCACACCGGGATTCGAATCCGGATCCATCTCGGACAAATGATCAGAAGCCATCGGTATAGACCACTACGCCACCAGGGCGGCAGAGTTATTTTAGAACCTAGTGATGATTGTTGCAACAGAAGACAGGTGATGCTGTCTCACCATCTGCTTCATCATTCGGCGGTTCCGCTCTGCCATTTAACGTGGCCTACCAGGTCGCGATAGAGCTGTTATTTCTCCTAGAGGTTTCCACTTCACAATAACATCACTTACACCTGATCGGAGCTGCTGCAGCAGGGGAAAAAATTCCCGAACTGATTTGTTACCAAGATAGCCGCCTATGACCGTGTCACACTGAAAGTCACTAAGCTCCGTAGTAGGGCCCATTGTATTGCTCATGCTTGTCTTTCTTTACCAGGTCACGTACGTCTTTATTTCAGGTAAAACACATACGTAGTAGAAACGCAATTTATTCAAAATAATTACCATGGCCATCAACGTATTAACAGCTTATGTATAACCCTGCGATAAAATGCAGGGCCATGGGAAGAGGAAAAGTTTTGGAAGGCAGAGTGCAACTCATCGAAGTTGGAGAAGTCGTTTCCACGCGAGTGAAAGGGACAAGTAATAGTCTGAAAGAAAGATATCTGATGAATGAGCTGGATGACGTAAAAGCTCCCACCCAAGTTTTTTTATAGTGTTTCTGGTCAATGAAGCGGAGTGGGCACTAGCGTTATCATGAAGGAGCAGAACTCCCTTTTTGTTCACCAGTGCTGCTTCCTTCTTTTTCTGGTCCTCGTGCGCACGTTTCAGATGTTCACACTACGCTGGACCGGTGATCGTTTGGCCCAAGGAGGTTCGAATAATACTTCTGGAGACGCCTTGAGTCTCTTAACCGTGAAGCCGTAAGGTGTGGGAATTTCATGTTGTTTACATGATACCTATGTAATTTCAAATGTGTGCGTTTTGGAATGGCGTGGTGTTTGGTTGAAGAAACCAAGTTAATATAAAAATGGAATGAATTATATTTCTTATACGAATAAATTTTTTTAGTTTTTACGTTATGTTTTGTTCAGAATTCGCATTAGTGTTCGCGTATTTCAATTTAAAATAAAAATGGCAAGGAGCCTCAAAATAATTAAGATTTTTTTAAATTCAACATTTTCTCACACATTGGCAACAAGTTGCGATGCCAAAATTGGAAACATTTGCGACGAAGGAATGCGATTTGGCCAACACAAAATTCATTGCAACGGCCTTCAAAACGATCAGCTTTCCCACACTTGGACGGCTGTTTTTCGCGGTTACAGGCTTCACGCAAAGTGTTACTGGTCCATTAACAAGGGCGTCTCCAGATATCTTATCCTAACTTCCTTGGTTTGGCAGCGTTTCTAGAGTTCATAATGAACAGCACCATGAGCTATCCACCATACTCACAGCATAACTTTACGTGGATGCAACGCTGGCTTCGATGTATGAGGAACTGAGTCACTGGTGGACAACCAATATCTGGAACGTTTTGCGGTGCTGTACTGGACCCACTTCTCATCACATGTGAATAACCTATCCAAAATGGTTCCTTGTCATGGCGAGACAGCAATGCAAGACAAGTTGAGACACGTTGATGTTTGTTCACTGCAGTCAATTCGTGGGCGATCTACTTAGACAATTTGTACATCTTATCTATTGCATGCAGATGTCTTCGGACAGTTTCATCACTAACACCAAATAACTGGGCTACTTCCTGTCATGTTTGGCTATTGTCCTGCTCAATAGCAACATTCAGGGCTTTCGTGTCAAGGCTGACAGGACGATCACTCCAGGACTTTTCTTGCTAGGATTCATCTCCGTCTCTAAAGGTTCGAAACCGATTTCGAGTTGTACTTTCCTTCACAGCATGTGTCCCGAACGCTAAGTAGTTGAGACGAATTGTTTCTGAAGCAGATTAACCGAGTTTAAATTCGTATAACAAATACCCACGAATAATCTCCGCTGATATCGCCAACGTAATCGAATGTCTCTTCACTACCGAACTGCTCACTCATCTGATTCATATGCGCAGGGCATCTTGGAATTTCAGCTGACGACATACCGCGGGCGAAACGCCATCTCTCCACAAATTCAATCATTATAAAGGTGGCTCTCTTGTCCCCCCTCAAAAGACAGCAAATTCTTTTGTGGTTACCTGGTATATGCTATACTATATGTGTCGCGGCAGGCAGTCATCCCATGAACAACGTGCATTTGAGGAATCCCACACAATTTGGTGTGTGGAACGTAACATCACACTGATTTACTTTTTCGAAGCACAGAAAAAGGGATTCTCATTTTTACACTTTCCAAACATAGGTTGAAGAAGCGTATATACTCCACCTCTGTCCGTCTGTCTGTCCGTTCGCACGATAACTCGCGTAAAAATAGTTCGATTTCGATGAAATTTTAGCATGTGTTAGGGGACCAACCCTTTTGAAAATAGACGAAATGGGATCAAAGGTCAGAACATAGGTGCGTGATCCATTCCATCACCCTTATGCGTCATAACTTACGTAGAAATGCTTCGATTGCGACAAAACTTTAGTATGTTGTTCCGGAGGTATACTGAACCAGTTCTGTTGAATATCATCGAAATGGGTCAAAGGTTAAGACACAGGAGCAAGAATTATTCTACAGCCATTATCCTTATAACTTGAGTAATGATTTCTGGTATGTTGGAAAGCGTATCATAATCAATTCATTGCATGATTTTACTAACTTGTTTTCCCTATCTCGCGGTGTGGAAATAACATCACACCATTGCGATCAACCTATCAGCCAGATCATCCTTGAATTTCGGGCGCCAATATAACGAAGTAAATTTCTCCATCATTTTTAAGTCATTCGAATCTGCATCTCTCGGCTCCGGAGCTTCGAGTGTTATCCACTATACTACACGGGCATGTGTTTTCACTGCTATCTGCCTTTATCTCATGTGCGTCCTGCGGTTTAGGCACGTCACAACTCATTCCCGAAAGAATAACCACCTCAGTAATCTTCGATATACAGGGTGATTCATAAAGAAGTATACAGTTTCAACTCACTATAAAACAAGAACAATGTAGGATAATTTATGTTACCTGTAACAGAATTGTAGGGGAATGTTTCAAGTTTTTTTAGAGACGGTCACAGATGTTCTATGTGTGCACCCTTAGTCACACGACACACATCGAGCCGGTAATCCATTTCCGCCCAAATGCGAGGTAAGATATCTGAAACAAGTGCAGTGATAGTGGCTGTGATACGCTATTTCAGCTCCTCTAGATCAACAAGAAGGGGAGGGACGAATGCCTTGTCCTTTACGTACCCTCACAGGAAAAGGTCACGAGGTGTTAAGTCAGGACTTCTGGGTGGCCATTGGGTCAGTAGCATGTTGTAGTCCGCGGCTCGTACAATCCATCGGTGAGGAAGATGTTCATCGACTGACTAATCACATGACACGCGCGCTATCGCCTACGTCACTTCCCTCAGTAGCGGGACACAAACTTTATGAGTACATCTACCTAACGGTTCGCAGTTGTGGCCCGTGTCTTCAACTGTTACTGTTTTACAGCATCTGGAAACTGTATACTTCTTTATGAATCACCCTGTATATTCGTCCTGTTGCATTTAGCTGTAGAGTCACCTGTAAAGCATCGTGTATCGTTATAATGTTGTTGTTGTGTTTTGTATTTTTTGTTTTGCAGACGAAAAAGACAAAATTGTGGAGTATATGAGAAGCACCCCGCCAGGTCAGGTGCGTTCTGCTGATGTAAACTCTGTTTCTCATTCAGCTTTTGGACCATAAGAGCGACGGAGACATTGAATAATACCTATGTTTTATACACTAACTACCAACAAGTAATTGGACACCTGTGATAGCAAAGGAAAACGAAGTTTATTCACCTTCAATAGTTGGTGGAGCCTCCACGAGCGGCGATTACAGCTGCGACCCTCCGGGGCATACTCTCAACCAGGCGTTGAACGACGGCTAGCGGTATTTTCTTCCACTCGGCTTGGAGAATACAGGTCAGTTCCTACACCAATTTCGGACGGTGGGAGCACCCCTTAAGTCGACGCTCCAACTCGTCCCAGAGGTGCTCGATAGGGTTAAGGCCCAGGCTCTGCGCAGGCCAGTCCATTCGATTAACCCCATTGTCACCATACCAAGCCATGGTGGACCTTGCAACATGAAAGGTGGCATTGTCATCCGGAAAGTAACATGGGTCCACCCCGTAAAACTGCCACAACGTAGGAAACGCATGGTCATCCAAAATTGTGCAGTAGGTCTCTTCGTTGAGTCTACCAGGAATTGCGACCAAGGGTCCCGTGCTATACCAGGAGAAACACCCCCATAGCATAATTTCACCGCAGCCGAACTTCACAGTTGGCACAATACATTCCGGCAGGAGGCGTTCTCCAGGCAGACGCCAAACCCAGACCCTGCCATCCGAACGGTTGAGGGTGAACCTTGATTCGTCGCTCCAGAGAACCTGTTTCCACTGTTCAACGGTCCACTGTCGACGTTCTTTGCACCACGTTAGCCAAGCAGCGCTATTGGACTTGGTGATCAAAGGCTTGTGGGTAGCAGCACGTCCATGATAACAGAGCAGATGGGCTTCCTTACGGCTGGTATTAATCGAAAGAACACTCCTGGATGCCTGTTGAAACTCCTCGCCGATGTGGCCCATCGATTTGATGCGGTTCTTCCGAATTTTTCTGGCCAGCACCCGTCGGTCTCTAACTCCCAGTTTTGTGGGTCTGCCGGGTCGGGGCACATTCCGACAGTCACCTCTCATCTTCCACTTGCCAATCTCGTAGGCCACTGTCAATTTTGGGTACTTCAACTCGCTGGATATGTCACGTATGGTTCGGCTATTTCTGTGATACCCGACGATTACACCTTTCTCGAAATCAGAGAACTCCGAACTGCGTGGCATCTTGCATGCGACTGGTTGCGTTGTTGTTTCCCACACGATATTTAACGGCGGCGGCCGTGACGTGTATCAGGACTGCAGATATCGTCGATTGCAGTGGTGTCCAATTACTTGTTGGTAGATAGTGTATTATTCAAATCGGACTCTTAGAAGCACAGATATCGACAAACATAAGATATACGCTACGCCTCTGGCGGAAAAACTATGCACTAAATATTTTACGAAGAAGTTATTCTCAGAAGAATTTTCGAGGTGAGCGAGCGTTATCGGTCCACGAAAGAATTTTTTTAATCGAGTCTTCAGAAGCTCAGATTTTGCTGCAAATACATCAGAAGCAGGAATAAACGCTTACGCCCCCCTGGTGACCAAACCATTCTTTACCAAAAATTAGAAATTATATGCAAAACATTTCTCATCAAGAGCTGTACCCGATGCAAGACATTTTTTTCAAATAGGTCTTTTAGAAGCAGAGATATCGGGGACACACAATTTACCTTTACTCCAGCTAGCGAAAAATCTATACATTACTTGAAAAATGGGCTGCACCTAAAATAATCTTTGATATAAATGACATCGAAAGAAAAAATACTTTTTCAATCGGATATTTAGAAGCAAATATATGGAATAAAATGTATTTTGAATTCGATATCATTTGAATTTACTCCCTCTAGCGGCGGAGTTGTGCATCGAAAAAAATACCAACAGGAATGTAATTCTCATCTTCCCAACGCAAAAATAATTAATATGTTTGAAACACATAAAAGTGCATTGTCTTCTCCGACAAACTCCGCTTCTACCTGCAACTGTGCTTGTCCAAATTGTGCAATTATGTGTTTGAATTAATATATTTCAAACGCAGTAATGCACAATTTCCCCGTTAGGGGCGCAAATGTTGTTCTGTTTTTCTCAATATCTCTGCTTCTAAATGTGCGATTTAAATATCTCTTTTAACACCAGATGCCATTTACCTTGTGGAACATTTTAGGTTTGCATTTGAGTTTTGTAGTTCACAGTTCTGTAGCTAAGTGGTGTTTGTGTACTTCTGTTTGCAGCTGCATCTCCGCTTCTAAAAAACCCTACTCAGATATGTTTTTTTGTTTACGGTATGCCATTTACCACAATAAAGTTTTTTTGTTTACGGTATGCCATTTACCACTTCTTATAGTGCTTCTCGCCCGGCATGCCACCGAGAAGCACTATAAGAAGGGTTTACAGAAGGCGGGATGTAAGTACTGGAAGTCTGTGTGCTGCCGGACCTGTGCGTGGGAAGCTTCCTGATGCCTCGTAGCAGAATACGGCGGTCATTCCAGCACGTTTCAGAGTTCGACAGAGGACGAATAGTGGCTTATCGCGACAGCGGTTTATCGTACCGAGACATGGGCGCCCGTGTGGGACGAATCCAGCCACAGTGAGGCGAGTATGGATTCGATGGGTGCAGGAGTGACGGACGGACCGACGTGAGAGATTGCCGCACCCGCGGCACACCACCGAACGAGACAACCGGCATGTTGTGCATTGACGGCTCGCACCGTCACATCACGAACGTTAGCGCAGGAATTAGGGTGTGTTGCGCAACAACCTGTGTCAGCACGTACCGTTCGACGTCGTCTGCAGGAGCGGGGACTTGTCGCACGGCGCTCATTGCTCCGATTACCATTGACGTTACACCACCGGCGAGTGAGGCGGCAGTGGGCCGTTAAACGCCGCACCTGTACTACGGAATGGCACGGCATTGTCTTCTCCGACAAACTCCGCTTCTACCTGCAACACCAAGATGGTCGGATCCGCGTGTGGCGGCACCGCGGCGTGAGACTGTATGACGGCTGCATTATGCATCGCCATACCGGTCCGTCGCCTGGCGTTATGGTTTGTGGCGCAATTGGATATGACACCCGCCCCCTCTGGTACGCATCGCCGGTACACTCAACAGCCACCGCTACATCTCCGACGTTTTTGAACCTGTAGTCCTCCCTTACCTGCAGGACCTGCCAGGAACCACGTTTCAACAGGACAATGCGCGCCCACACGTGGCACGCATCATGCAACAATTCTTCACGGCCCACCAGGTGTCACTGCTGCCGTGGCCCGCCTGTTCTCCCGATATGTCGCCCATCGAACACGTCTGGTCGCTGATCGGCAACCGAGTGGCCCGGCAAGCACCACCCGCAGCTACACTTCATGAGCTGTGGCAACGTGTGGAAGCAGCCTGGACCAACGTACCCCAAGCCCATATCCAAAGCCTCTTTCTTTCGATGCCGCGGCGTGTAGTGGCCGTTATTGCCAGCCATGAGGGCCACACGAACTATTGATGTCTGCGTGTTCCGCAAGTCGCACGGGCCTGTATAAGCTCAATCGTTTCATCTTTGTATCTGTTGTTATGTGTCCAATAAATCTGGCTTTGCAATCTCGTGTCCTTCTTGGTGTTGCATTTTGGGGTGCCAGCAGTGTATATTTCTATTTTTACGCTTTTCAACCGTAGGTCGAAGAAGCGTATATGCTCCAGTTTTGTCCGTCCGCACGATAACTGGCGTAAAAATGGTTCGATTTCGATGAAATTTTAGTATGTGATAGGGAACAACCTGGGGACGAATCCTATTGCAAACGGGCGAAATGGGGTGTCAAAGGTCAGGACATAGGAGCGGGATCCATTCCATCACTCTTATGCATCTTAACTTGCGTAAAAAATGCTTCGATTGCGACAAAACTTTATCATGTTGTTTCAGAGATGTACTGAACCGGTTCTGTTGAATATAATCAAAATGGGGTCAAAGGTCAGGGCACAGGGGCGAGATTTATTCCACAGCCATTATCCTCATAACTTGACTAAAAATGCTTCTATTGCGACAAAACTTTAGTGTGTTGTTCCGGAGGTATACTGAACCAATTCTGTTTAATATCATCGAAATGGGGTCAAAGGTCAGTTAACAGGGGCGAGATTTATTCCACAGCCATTATCCTCATAACTTGAGTAATAATTTCTGGTATGTTGAAAAGTGTATCATAATCAGTGCATTGCATGATTTTACTAACTTGTTTAACTGTTCAATTTGAAAACTTCTTTGTCTCTGATACCTTCTTTTTGTTACGAGAAGCTTTTTGTGCGCCATTTGTTAATCTTCGTAACATAATTTTTAGCCGCTGCTGGAAGTAAATAGCTGTTTCCATTTCTGAATGTTTTATCGATTGTAGAAATCCGGTTGATTTTTTTTTTCTAACAGGTTCTATTGATTTTGAATAACTTTGATAAATTTTGTTCGCGTCGGAAAGGATTCAAAAGACGTGCTCATTACAACCGAAAATGCAATGTCATCTTTCTTGTTTTATTTAACTCTGCGCTTTGATACGCTTTGTATTTTTTATTATTTTAGGACTTCCTGAGTTCGCTTCCTAATTTTTCTATTTCCAGAGCAGAAATACTGGCCCTAGCGTCATTCTTGCGCTTGCTATTTTTAAACTTTATTTTTTTTTTTTTATTTTTATGGAGACTTTTGGAGGATTATTTTATGAGTGGGTGGGAGGACAGATTTTGAATGGGGCCTGCTGGTTGGATGCCACGTTCGACCTAGGTGTCTTAATATTTTTATCCGCATAGTGTATTTTCTTTGCCTTTTCTCTTCTTTCTTCTGTTTCTCATGTTCTAGCTACCAGTGGCGAATCCAGCGGGGGCTATTGAGGCGATAGCCCCCCCCCTTCCCCAAACATTAACGAAGTTTTTACGTTTAAGGTAGAGAAGATCGTAAATGATTAACTTTGCATATTTTGTTTTCAGTTTTTTTTTTTAAAATTAGCAAATTAAATTTAGTACGGAAGATTTAAAATACTTTATTACATTGATTTAGGTTCAGTATAAAAAGAAAGAGAAGGGAATAGAATAAAAAGAGAGAAAGAGAGAGAGCGCAAACGATAAAGAGACAACAGGAACAGAAGGGGTAAAAAACACGGGGATATTCTTTGTTAGTTCTTTGCTATTGTCATATTGTCTAGCATATGTAACGTCTCGAAACACGGTAAGGCAGGGCTTGGTACTGAAATCAGAGTAGGTGGGAGAAACTGGGAATAACAATCTGATCTACGTACGTATCTTAATTGGGTCATAGACAAAATTCGTAAAAATGTCCCCACCGCTTCCTCCCAGATAGTCTTTTTAGGATTTTTCTTATTTTTCCTGCTTCCTCACGACTTACGGGCACTTCCCGTTTTTCCACGCACTCCGAAGTCAATTCCCGCTTGGGATGGGGTGGGCTGGGAGGAAGGCAACGTCGCTAATGCGGTGTAATTTTCGGTTTCTCCTGCTACTAACATTATACACTAGGTGGCTACTTTATTATGACCACCTGACAGTTTTAAGCAAATGAGCTATGGCTACACGCTGTTGCCGCCAGAGGGCGAGGCTAGTATAAAAAGGGAAAGCTTAGTGCTTGCGACAGTAGTAGAAGTGATTTGTGGGTAACGAAATGGGTAAAAACTGCGATCTGACGGACTTTCAACGTGGGGTGATTGTAGGAGCTCGGAGCCATGGAGCGAGTATCACCGAAACCGCCGCATTCGTGAAATGTTCCAGAGAAGTTGTTGTTAAAGTGTTTAAAGACTGGACTGTCAGCCAAAAAACTGGGTCTCTACGTGCAACGTGTGGTCGTCATTGGCTAGTGACTGCTCGGTCGGAAGGAAGTGTGTCCAGACTGATAGCAGACAACAGAAGGGCAACAGTGCAGCAAATTACAGACCATCTTAAATAAGGATCCCCTCAAATGATCTCTGCACGCACTGTTCGCCGTACACTGCATCGGATGGGATATGGCAGTAGAAGAAGGCCTGTTCGAACACCTTTGCTGTCTGTAGTTAACAAGAGAAAACGTCTCCAGTTCGCACAGGAGCACAAAGATTGGACATTCGATAATTGGAGACAAATTATATGGTCCGATGAATTGCGTTTTCAGTTGCACCATGCCGATGGCCGAGTGAGAATTTGGCTGAAACAGAACGAAAGCATGGACCCCAAATGCATTGCTACAACCCTTCAAGCTGGTGGAGGCAACGTTATGGTTTGGGGAATGTTTTTCTGGCATGCTCTGGGCCCTTTAATTCGTGTTGATCAACGTCTGACTATCTAAACATCGTTGCGGACCAAGCGCAGCCTGTCATGTGGATGGTTTATCCCAATGGCGATGGCTACTTTCAACAAGATAATGCGTCCTGCCATAGTGCTCGTATTGTACAGGATTGGTTTCAGGAACATGCCGGTGAGTTTGCTTTGCTTAGGTGTCCCCCACAATCTCCAGATCTCAACCCCATTGAGAATTTGTGGGATGAAGTTTAACGAGCCATCAGACAGCTGGATCCACAACCCTGCAATCTCCCACTCCTGGAAAGTGCTATTCATCAAGCATGCTCTCAGATTCCACAAACCACCTATCAACATCTCGTGGAGTCCATGCCACGAAGAATCGACGCAGTATTAAAGGCAAAAGGTGGCCCAGCGAAGTACTGAGGGGGTGGTCATAATAAAGTGGCCACTTAGTGTATATATCAACGTTATATAAAAAAAAAAATTCAAAATGGCTTCTGCCCCCTTTTTGTACCGAAAAACCGGCCCCCTAGAATAAACTTCTGGATCCGCCCCTGCTTTCATATCCATATAGAGTTTCTCAATGTAACCTGTACTCATAAACGGCGTTGAACTGCGTTGATTTTGATACTTCCTGATTGATACGAATTCCGCAGGGATTGTAGCCGTGGACATCATAATTAAACACTGAAGAAACGCATATCTCATTCCTCACCCTACTTCCATTTTCCTACTTTTTTTTTTTGTGTGTGTGTTCTTTTTAGAAGAAGGCTAATTTATTACGCCTAATGGGACATAAAGCGTTGCTGGTCTTCAAACGGAAACGGGAACAAGCACTCTGTACTGTTTAATGGGGGGCCAGCATTTCTTGAAACCTTTCTCCTTTCCAGAGCGGGGACAGTTAAACCAATTGTCACAGGACTCGTATTAAACAAATTCAGATTTCTTGATAGTTCATGGTATATATATATGCACCATATTGACAAAAGTCACTGGACATCTAGAAGAGATAAATTAGTACGGTGTCTGTCCACCTTTGACC
Source organism: Macrothele yani (assembly GCA_039090855.1). Lineage (NCBI taxonomy): Eukaryota > Metazoa > Arthropoda > Arachnida > Araneae > Macrothelidae > Macrothele > Macrothele yani. The sequence continues at coordinate 125,025,088 of CM077009.1, read as the reverse complement.
TTAATGCATGCACTGACCTTTCGAGACATGCTTTCGACAAGGTTTTGGAATACAGCGATGGGTATGCGCTTCCATTCAGTATACATAATACTGCCGCTAACTGTTGCTTAGTAGTAAGCCTTGGTTCCAAACTTCGTATGCGGCTCTCTGATTCATCCCATAGGTGATCTATGGGATTAAGATCAAGGCTCCGTGCTGGCCAGTCCACACACGATACGGAATTATCGTCAAACCACGCCGTAACAGACCTTGCTTTATGGCTCGGTGCATTAACCTGCTGGTACCAACTAGGCTCGGTTCCATAGTATTGCCAAAGAGTTGGTAGGGCATAATGGTCCAGAATATCGAGGTAGAAGTGCTGGTTAACAGTTTTGTCCACGGTAATCAATGGGCCGGTACCATACCACGAACCCCCCCCCCACACACACACACGCGCGCGCGCGAGCTACGATCACACTGGCAGCTCCAAACTTGACCGTAGGAACAATACACTGTTGTTAATAGCATTGCCAAGCTGCCGCCATACCCACACACGGCCATCAGACTGAAGGATCGGTATTTGAACTCATCAGCCCATAGGACCCGTTTCCATTGATCTACTGTCCACGATAAATTTTCTTTACACCATCCTAAACGACGAGTAGCATTCCGAGTGGAGATGAAAATCTTATGAGCAGCCACACAACCACGTTAACCCATGGAATGAATTCCTCTGCGAATGGTACGTGTACATACCGACGTTCCAGCATTTTTATTCACCTGTACACTGAGGTCTTGTGCAGTACTCCGTCGATTAGCTGCAACGACTCTCCTGAGGCTTCGCCGTCCTCTATCACTGATTTTCTTTGGTCAGTCGGTATACGTTTTGCTGCTTCAGACATGTCATGTTTCTTCCACTTATTCAGTACACCCAAAACAGTTGGCTTCGGTATGTTTAAACACCTCTCGGTTTCTCTTATGGACAGCCCACTAATGTAACACGCAACAATCTTTCCTTTCTCAAAGTCAGTTCTCTCCCGCCGCGACATTTGCACTCAACCTCACAGTGCCATATGATCGCGGTCAGCTGCATGCTTCTTTTTATACCGTTTGCAGCTGTACCGCGCATCTTAACAACGCAGCGGATCCGTTCATTTGCTTTTGAATGGGTGTCCGGTGACTTTTGTCAATATAGTGTGTAGTATAGAAATCGTTTTTGTTTCTAGGAAGCTCCCTTTTGGAAGTTCGAGTTTAAACAAGCCACTGCAATTGGGACAACAATGGAAAGGAATTTGTCAAAATTTTAAGTTCCTGCGCGATCTCAGATGCGGCATTGTTGCTCCCTCTTGCACACACATTTTCTTTTAGTATATATAAATAAATTTTCGTGACAATAGTTTAACAGTAACAGAACTAACTGCGCTTCCCATATCAAATTTTTCTGGTTGGTGAACGTTTTTATAAGCCATGAAATGTTTCCTTAGAATATCAAAATTTAATTTAGAGGTTTTTCCATGGGAAAACAGGTTGGAAACAATGCTTTAGTCGCTATGTTACGCAAAACACGGAGTCGTGATAAGATAAGATACAGTACCAATGGAAGCTGCGAACGTGCAAAGTGATCACATTAAAATTCTGAGCTCTTTCTGGACAAATATTTAGTACATTCCAAATTTTTTTTATTGAGTTTAGGTCACGTGATCAAACAAGAGGAGGATGGTGTCAGCGTCGGAGTGAAATATTTTTGCACTATCAGTTTAAATGCCCGTATTTGTGGGCGGAAGGGAGAGGGGGGTAGTGTTGCAGGTTTGTGCGTACCTCTTATTTTCTAGATAAAATTATGTATGACACCACCATCAGTACGCAATACCTCTTTCACTGCATATGAATAGCACCTTAGCTTCGAAAAAGCGTTTTTGTTTTTCTTGTCGCTTACCCTGGCAGAAAGTGAGGCTCCGGAGTAGCCCATGGGTGCTGATATTCGTAATTGTCCACGGCAGGCATGATGAACAGATCGGATGTTGTGAACGGCAGAAGCCCCTACAATCACAAGGTCCGACACGGGAATGCTCTGCTAAGACTAATTAATAAACCAAGAGGCACGAAGAAGAAACAGACAAAACTACTCCCAATTTTGAATTCCTTAGACGAAAATCCATGCTTACTGGGGGAAAAAAATAAAGGAATGGAAAGTCCTGAATGTGACGCAACAACTTTATGATGAACTATTATTGCGTTTCGGGGTAATCACAGGTATGACTTTCCAATCGCTACTTCGACCCCGTTGTATGCGAAGAAATAATTTCTTTTCTATTTTTCAGAAGAATACAAATATATTAAGACTACACACTTGTGATATTGAGAGAGAATAAATTATCAACGTTTATTCTCAATTAAATGTTTATTTAACATCGACTATCACAGAGTCGACTACAGTTTCGCAGAGTATTTGGCTCGGCATCATCCTGACAAATGATGCCGGGACATCAGGACAAAAAGATGATGCATCATCATCAGCAGGAAAACGTTCTGCGAAACTTAGTCGATGTTAAATAAACATTTAACTCATGAAAGAAATACGGGATTACGCCATATAATACAAATTTTGAAGATGACAATCCGATTTTTGGCGTAAATGACAAGGATGGTAAGTCACATAAAATCCGAAAACTTGAAAATTTTCATCGTCCTGGAGCGGGACTCGAACCCGCGTCTCCCAGAAAACGCCCGGGTATGCTAACCACTACACCACCCAGAACGACCAAGTTTCAAGTTTCCGATCAATTTGAATTTAACCATCACAAGATTCGCTAGTCGAAGAATCTTTCATGATTTATCTGCTTCTCCGGGCAAACACGGGATAAGATTCTTAACCTCCAGATTCGCTAAACATGAATGCCGGTTGCTTCGACTAGCGAATCTTGTGATGGTTAAATTCAAATTGATCGGAAACTTGAAACTTGGTTATGCAATTAGTTTGATGTGCAGCTTGATTTTAATTAGGCACATAAACAAGGTAAAGCATTTAACTTTTGCTAATATGTTCTGGCCATCATAATTCTACTTTGTCAATACAAATTACCAACATTCTACAAAATATGTCCTTTTAAGACAAAAATTTTCATATGTAATATCACACTTATTGAAGCAATGCCGTTTCGTGACAAAAAGATTTGCATATTTATTTTGAGTACGTATATATCCACAAATGAACTGCCAATTTGAGGACGCCACGCCCTTTTGTCCTCAAATCAGTGTTCCAATATCTGGTCACCTTACCTTGAGATGACACCCGTGCTGGAAATGGTCCAACGACATTTAATGCAATAAATTTAGACATGGAGATGAGGCACAACCACACGGTGGTCTTGGTTCATATTCCGATGAGGCCTAGATGTTGTATTTGTCTTGCAGCACTGGGTCTATTCTTCCCTGGAATCAGCAACCCTAAATTAGGGATAGACGACTGCCTATAGCCCATCGAATTGCTCACGGGGATCACTAAACTACCCAAAAATAAATAAAAATTATCTACCGCCTCTCCGAACTTCTTTGGCTGTATACTTGAATGGAAGCTTGGCTTTCTTGGTCATTTCGATTATTTTTTTCTTTTCCCTCGGACTGCTAGATGACAACAAATGTAAGCCGTAACTGCACCAGAGTTTTATGGACGAGTTTGTTGGTGACGTTTTTGGTGTCAAAAATGTTTTCATTGTACATCAACATATACATTAATCATACTGTGTTAATGTAGAGCATCGTAGAGTGAAGAATTTGACTTTTTGGGTGAGAATCACAATTGCCGTACATTAACTAAGATGTGATCAGTGTTTTCTATTTTGTTTAAAATGTTTCAAATTTCCGTTATAAAAGTGTTATCACTAAACTAATGCACTCGCGAACCGCTTCGGTTATTCAAAAGTTAAATATTGTGCTGTGAAATCTGGTATGGATCTTTCCATTTCAAATCAACTCAGCTTACAACCCAACCTCCTCAGGATTTTATGAAATTTAACACGCACCCTAAGCTTAGGGAGAAATAAATTGACCCCCAATAATAAGTTATCTCTTGATTTCTGAAATATGCTGCGAAATGGACGGAGAGCTTAAACTTTCATGTTTCATGCATTACCAAATTGCCCACATTTTCTTTCCTATTTGACACAGGGACTTGTTATTAGTATCTTTGGAAAGCATTTGATTTGATGTGGCCTTTCATGACATGTGACCTGAACATATTTTTAAACTTTTGGTTTCGAGATCAAATACTGACCTTCCGTATCCCCAAAAGCGGTATTTTAAAAAAAATGTATATATTATACTTCTCTCTATAATATCTGTGAATCTCTTTTTAGCCACTCCGGTGGAGCAAATGGTCTAAATGCTGGCTTATGATCCTTCATCCGAGATGTGTCCAGGTTCGAATCCCGGTGATGCATGAATGTTGTGTTTGTCTTACGGCACTGGCTCTCACCCTTTCCTGGAGTCAGTGGCCCTAAATTAGAGATGGGCGACAGCTTATAGTTCATTGAGTGCTCATGGCTGGTCGTTAAATCCCCAATAAAAAAAATTAAAAATCTCAATTTAGGACCTTAATGAAATATTCAGTAACTGTGACTATCCCCATTTTCATACTAAAATTGTCTGTGCATAAACCATTTTTATTGAAAAAAATTCATATATCATTGTAAACAAAACAAATGAATTTTGGGCAATTAACTCCAAGTATTTTTAGCTTAGTGAATTTTTTTCCCATGGCTTCTATGTTATAAATATATAAACTGAGAACTTTGTGTTTACATATAAAAAAAAATGGCGTTATATGAGCTATCATTTTTGATAAACACAATATCCGATATCAGCGCTGCCACTGAAGTGCCGTAGCGCATAAATTACCCAAAAAAAAAAAAAAAAAAAAAAAGGACCTATATTACATATTGTACGAGTCCTTTGGAACCCACATTTTATTTCAGATTTTTTCAACATGCCATTTGGCAAAAGTAAAATTTGTGAGGATTAGGGAGAGAACGAAAACAGGCAGCAATGCACCGTCCGTCATGATTATGTAAATATACAATATAAGATTATGTAAATGTACAAATGTCCTGATTAATTTATTAAACCTTTCAGCTCTTTTCAAATTTTAACTCTTGGAACAGTTAAAATTTGAAAAACATTTAATGAGAAGACTTGAACGATTATACTCACAAAGCTATAATTAGTTTTAGTTTAATTTGAATTTTTTAGTTTTAATTTGAAAAACAAACATTTAATGAGAGCACTGTGAATGATTATACTCTTCTGAAAGTTGTACGTCTACTCCAGTGATTGCATACTTGCCAAATAATGCGTAAAATTTATGCATTTTAACTGTTCTTTATGATTCTACACATAGATCGCTTTTTTTTACACATTTCCGTATATTTAAAAAAAAAAAAAAATTGAATCTTCCTTGATAAATATTTGTTGATGTTTCAGTTAGATCATATCTGCCAGCTCTTCTGGAATTTGCGGAAATATCCTGATAAATAAAATATATAACAGAGATGGGAATTTTGCGCCATTGTGCGCCAGAACACCTGTGTCCCGTCGTCGTCATCGGGACTTCGGCACAGTAAATTCTCCGTGCACACTGTTATGCTTGATGCTGAATAAAGATCATGCGGTGGGAAGAAAGATTCAGAGACGCCAACTACTGCAGATTTTACGTAGTTATTATGGAAATAGTCGGTCCTCTACGGACGACAGAAAACATCGAGTATGCTATGATAATCGTCGGTACGCTCCGGGCGACGGAAAATGTCGAGTATGCTATATAAATCATCGGTCCGCAACGGATGATGGAAAACGTTGAGTATGCTATGTTAATTGTCGGTCCACTATGGATGACGGAAATCGTCGGTCTGCTGCGGATGATGGAAAACGTCCAGTATGCCATGGAAATCGTCAGTCCACTATGAACGATGAAAAACCGAGTATGCTATGGAAATCGTCAGTCCACTATGGATGATGAAAAACGTTGAGTATGGTATCAAAATGTGATATATAATTTGTTTATATTATAAACATCTAAAAATTATGAAATGCACCAATATTTGCATTTATTTTTACTTGTACATTGCCAAATTCATTAAAAATGTTGTTTGTGCATAGTTAAAAAAAAATCATTATAAATGTTGTTCGTGCATAGTTTAAAAAAACAATCATTAGAAATGTCATTCGCACGCAATTTTACACATATGAATTTTTTTAGGTTGGCAGGTATGTGATTGTTCATTAAAAGTAAAAACTGTTCAAAAGTCATCACACAGTTCCTGTGTTTTGAAAAATAAAAACCGCTCTGATGTTTTGAGCTGACTTTGAAATGCATTGTCTTTGTGTAGTTTCATTATGATAAAATTTAATTGAAAATGATAAAATTTAATTCTGTCAGTACTTTATCATTATTTTTTTTTTTTGAAGATTGCCCTCAAAAAGCATAAATTAAAGTGTCGAATAATGTTTATTACATTTATTTTTCATTTGCGTATGTAAGTATAAATATTCATTATCTCTTGATTCTTTTGATTTTTAAAAGGATCCAGAACATCTCACAAAGTACCGAATTTTTAAGAATCTGTGGATCCCTAGGACCCAGCTTGATAACAATGTAACGGCAGCTCTGTATATGATTGAATAATGTGAATGTCAGTAAGTTAGTATTACTATATGAACAGGTATATCAGGAAATTGAAAAGTAAAACAGCTTTTTAATTAATCAGGAAAATTAAAGGAATTAAAAAAAACAACTTTCAGATTTTAATTTGCATTTAACTTGAAAGTACAAGAAACAGTTTTGTTCATTCAAGTTTTTAGCCATGGCATAATGCTGGAGCTATCTTCAAAATTAATTTGAAGGACATACAGTAGTATACATTTCAGTGGGCGATAATCTGTAGGTTCATCCAGCAGTGGTCAACTTTCATCAGCACTGAAGCTGTAGGTATTTGCAATAAGTCAGGGTTTTCAGGGTAATAATATGATGGAGGTGGACCATGGGGATGGACATAGTTCACTTTGATTTCTTTTATATCATAATTCACACTGAGAACACTTCCTATCCATTATGGGGCTTCGTAAATACAAGTTTCAAGTCCATTTAACTGTTTCATTTCAAGTTCTTTGGTTACTTTATATCTTTGCCTATTGTGAAGTTAGAAGAAATTTTGCACGGAAGTGTGCTAACAATGACTCACTGCAAATAATGACTGCTGTACATTATATAAAAGCATGTAATTTCTGGGTGCCAAGACAACACAAAAAGACAAAAAAATCTGTAATTTTTTTTTTGTTTCTCATACTGCAGGGAAGTGACATAAGCAAACTATGTCCCTATATTAAAAAATGCTCATTCATACAATTGCTGAGCAGTCATTATTTAGTCTCTGTATGGATGCTGCAAGCTGGCATGAGCTACTAGTCTCTTCCTGTTCCACCAATGCCATTCAACTCTCCTGTTCCGTAAAATGCAGCAAAGAAATGCCAAAAATCCTTTACTTCACAGCACAGGTTTAAATGTTTTTTACTATTCTTGCAGTGAGCAGCTGCATCATCAGAAAAGTACATTATTTTTCTAGGGATCCCAGTAAATTTTTTGACTAAAAATTTAACTGTTTTTTTAACAGCTGCATTATCGTGATGAAGGCATTCAGAAATTATCACAAAACTAATGTAGTGAAACCTCGGTTATATCAATGAAGGAAGAAATATCCTTCATTATACACGGGAAATTGATAGAATATTCATATCAAACAGATTATAAATTCTGAGTTTGCTTGTAGCTCTTACTGGTCATCCATGAACATCTCTCCGAAAACTTGATGATTTCATTGCCCTGTAGCAGGAATCGAATCCACATCTCTGTTTCTGGATGGGAGATGGGTCGAAATAGTGCTATGAAAAAACAATGAGGCTTCGACTAGCTCAAATCTTAGGGGTGTTCAGATTCCTAAGCTCAGGTTGTTTAGGCTCAGTTGCTTGGAACTTCACTATCCTGGGTGGTGTAACAGTTAGTATACCTTAATTTTGGGTAAATAAGCTGCACTGGTGTATTCGCTGCAGCGATAAAAAAAGGGTGGAACGAAAAAAAAAAAAACTCACAGAAGCGCCGCACCTTCGCAGTAAGGTGGGGAGTATCACCGCGGAATCTTGAAAACATTACGTAGATAAAAATATAATACCTGATCTTTCAAATAATAATTAAAAATGTCAGTTAAACAAGATTCAATCTTAAGTATAACACTCACCGTACTACCTATTTTATAAAAATTTACTCGAAGAATTCATAAGGCGCCTAAACCAATTATAAAACATTTATAGCTCAAGAATTTAAAAAATACACGCACAACATTCTGAAAATATATGGTACACATATTTTTTCAATCAAATCCATCAAAATCACAAACTTCACTGTCTGAATTAAAAAGTTTTAAAAGCTCATCATCTAAAAAGACTTCGGGGTCATCCGCATCACTTTCGGTATCTTCTGGCTTTTCACCGCAGTTTTTAGAAATAATGTTTGCTTCAGTAAAACCCGAAATAATCGGCGAAGTTCTGATGTTTTCCCAGGATTCGGAAAAACATATTTATTTGCCATTAGCTTAAAACTAGAAGTATAACTTCTGCGTTGTGTCATTTTACTTTCTGTGATAACGTAGAACTACGCGAACTCGAGAAAAGGCGATTTGGCGAACTGAATGCAACGAACGCAGACGTCAATCAGGCTGCTCTTCACTGACAAATTTTGCGCGTGCTGTCGTTGCGTTAGCCTCGGAGCGAAGCTGATGACGTCATGAGTTCAAAGAGAGTTCTTGCTCGGAGCATGAAACAAGAGCGATTCCCTGCAAAGTTCCCCCCCCCCCCCGCCACGGATTTTTTCTGAGTTTTATCGGAGTCATTACCTGTCCCACCTCAATCCTATAACCTATTATAGTCATGTCTTGTTTCAAGAAAGGGTGGGTGAAATTTATTGCACGTGGCTGTAACATCGTTATTCTATTCCCTCTCTATTGAGATATCTTCCCGCCGAAAAAAATTGGACCAAACCAAAACTTTTTTGTTAAATAATTTTGCTCTGCCATAAAAGAAAAAGAAAGAAAAAGCCGTATATGCCTTAGTGTATAAGCCGCGTGGGCCGAAAATTTAATTTTGAACTCGTATACGCAGCGGCTTATCTACCTGAAATTACGGTATTTAAACAGAAATCAGGAGTTCGATTCCTGCTCCAGGGTGATGAAATTTTCAAGTTTTCTGAGAGATGTGACATGGAGGACCAGTAAGAATTACAAGCAAATTCAGAATTTATATTCTGTTTGCTGTGAATATTCCCTCAGTTATGTTTTTTTCTACGGAATGGCCTTAAAAAACATTTAAAAGAAATTTCAGAATGTTAAATACTATTGTAAAACTTGGAATGCCTTCAAAAAATAAAAAAAGGGGAAAAAAGGAAAGAAAAATCTTAATTTTAGATTATGCTAATTAATAATAGACATACACAGTGCATCAAAGAATTTTTAAGACTGGGTCTGTGAAATGAAATAGAAACAAGAAATTATAATTTGTTTTGGTTTGTTATTCAAAATAAGCCCCTCCGGCTTCAATACACTTGTTACAGCGATTTAATAATGATTCGAATGCCTGTTCCAGTTCACTTTGCGGAATTGCCTCAAAAGCATGCGTCGAAGCTCTTTGTATGGTCGAAATATCATCAAAATAACACCCTTTTAACGTCATTTTAAGTTTTGGGAAAAAGAAAAGTCGCAGGGTGCTAAATCAGGCGAATACGGTGGATGATTCAACACACACACGTTGTTTTTTGCCAAAAATCTACGAACAAGAAGTAAGGTGTGACTGGGTGCATTATTGTGCAACAAACACCTACTGTTTTCATCTCGATATTCTGGACGAATGCGACGAATTCTGCCCATCAAAAGCCTCAAAACATTTAAATAAAACTCACCAGTAATTGTTTGTCCACTTGGAACAAATTCCTTGTGGATAATACCCTTACTATCAAAGAATGTAATGAGCATTGTTTTGATTTTCGATGGAACTTTTCTTGTTTTTTTGGCTTGTGGCGAGTTTTTTGACTTCCATTCCGCACTTTGTTGCTTTGTTTTAGGATCATATTGAAAACACCATGTTTCATCACCTGTAACAATCGATGTTAAGAAGTTTGGATCGTTTTCAGCGGCTGAAATGATGTCTCTGCAATGTGCACTTCTCCTTGAATTTTGTTCATTGGTTAACGCGTGTGGAACAAATTTAGCACACTTTTGTTTTGCTCAAATTTTCATGCAGGATGGTTCGAATCGTTTCTTTGTTGATGTTTAAAGACTCTTTCATCATTCTTAGTGATGCACATCGATTGTTTGCCACGAAATCACGCACTTTTTCAATAATCCCAGGTGTTCTAGATGAACTTGGTCTTCTGGTATGCTCATCATCTTCTAACGTCTCTCTTCCGTCCAAAAAACCTTTGTGCCACAGGAAAATATTTGATATACTTAAACAAAACTCACTGTAAATTTGTTTCATCATTTGGTACGTTTCCGAGGCACTTTTACCAAGTTTTGCGTTAAATTTAATAACAGCCCTTTGTTCCATCTTAATAATTCAACATGAAAAAATTTTTACTTCTCTAATGAATGCCCGTTTCGTTTGAGTTACTTTAACAACTGCGCAGTACTTTTGGCAGAAAGCAAGCAGATGGTCACGGTTTATAACGCATTCGCGATTACACTGGTGGCGCCACCGTAGGCTGAAATCTAGCGCCAATCTTAAAAATTCTTTGACGCACTGCTTATGTACATGCAGGACTGTAGACAGGGAGGGGTTTTAAGGGTTTAAACCCTCCCAAAAATGACTTGTCAATCAGAAAAGCCAAACACTTGCCTAAAAGCTCTTGGCTACTTTCTTGCTATACACTTCATGCACATCAATCAGAACATCCTGTTATGTAGCTGGCCTTCAAAGGTTGAAACTTTCAGCTTATAGGGCGCTGTTTTATATTCGTTCTTCCGGTCATGAAACATCGTATTTTTTTTTCACAGGACAAAAAACGCTGACTTCTGTCTGCCGTCTGACATGTTACATAGCTCGTCGTCACTAGGTGTATACTCACTATAACGTGAGTGTTGTCAACTTTCATTACGCCTATTTGTTATCTTATTCCTCTTTCACTCCCCGATATGCAACATAGCCTTAAAATTCACAATTCAAAAAATGGTACTCACTTCGAAAACACTTATTCACCCACCCAATAAATACTCATATATAGTACTCTCAACAATTTAAACTCCCCATAAAACCACTCTAAGGTACACTATATACAACACATTCATACACTCAATTAAAGCCACTATGTACATAATTACACTATTTACATTCCACGGCAGTCAAACTCTTGTCATCTGAAGACATTCTTGCGTGACTGATGTAGTGCTCCATCCGCCTCATATACTGCACAAACCCCACAGCAAACGCCAACCTCATTCATCCCGTCACACACAATCCCCAAGCGCTTTCAACAGCATCCCTGTCGTCCACAGGAGGTTGATGTGTCTCTCTGCCAACCAACCACCCAAAAATGTTTAAAATGTCCTCAGATAATTTTCTTGTACAGTGATTCTGCCACGTCAGGGATAAATTTGTGCAAAAGAAAATGAAGTGCCCTACCAATAAAGGAACATCCTAGTATAGCCATTGATGCATTGTCTCAATGTAACAAAATCTTTTTCTGAATGTTTGCTTCCTGTTAAAGCTGCTCAGTACTCTTCCTGTTTCAACTAGTACTCCAAAACAAACCTTTTCATCAGTTAGACATCTGAAGACATTCTTGCAAAACTCCGGAGGACAAGACAGGTTAACTGACTTGGATCTTATGAGTATCCATAGGAATAGACATATATACATCAGTCTCAAAATTGTCGTTAATAGATTTTCTGAAGAAAAAGAACGACAGCTAGCCTTTGTGCTACTGCATTTCATGACAATCAGCTGTATTATGTTGTAAGTAAAAAAAAAAAAAAAAAAGAAGAAGAAGAACTGAACATATATAATCCTAAAATTCTTTACTTAGTCTATGCACAGGTCAATTTAATAAAAAAACTGTGTGTTGAGGCATACACCATACTTGAATAAAGAGGAGGTAAATCCGGGATGTAAGGTCAGGTGATGCTTAACATCACAGCCTCTCCTTGACAAATGTCAACCCCGCCTTCTCGTGGTACATCCTGTTCCCACTAAAGGGGCTCTGACGACCGCCAATAGCGGTATAACTATACCATTGGGATTAGAGGAAATGCTATCCCACACTCACCAACCCGCTTGGCCAGCGTGGTGAGTTATGGCCAAACCCCTCCAAAATGACTCCACAGCTTAAATCTTGGCCCTCAGTCTCCGGCAGCTGGAATGTACCTGGCCAAGGCAGCGGCCAGTGTGACATGAAGGCAGAGGGTGCTAAGAATCCCCGGAGGACCGGACTAGGCTGCCATCTGATGCTGACCTTGGCTACGTATAATGGACGCTCCCTATCTTCTGATTCAAGGCTTCTTGAATTGGAAGAGGAACTACAAAGGATCAAGTGGGACATCGTCGGGCTAAGTGAGGTAAGGAGAAAAGGAGAAGATCTCATTGAACTGAAAAGTGGACATATCTTCTACTATCGTGGGACAAATACTGGCAGAACTAGTGGTGTTGGATTTATAATAAACAAGAAACTGAAGGATAAAGTTGTAGAAGTTGAACGCTCCTCTGACAGAGCTGCACGACTCGTTATCCAACTCTCGAGAAGATACCAGGCTCAGATTATTCAAACTTATGCACCCACCACAAGTCATCCTGAAGAAGAAATTGAAGAATTTTATGAGGAAATTCATCATCTAAATAATAAAGGTAAGCAGCACTTAAAGATAATTATGGGAGATTTCAATGCAAAAATAGGGCAACGGCAACAGAATGAAACTTCAGTAGGAAAATTCGGTCACAGCAACAGAAACCAGCGTGGAAATACTCTCGTTGAGTTTGCAGAGGCAGAAGGGTTTTTCATCTTGAACTCCTTTTTCAAGAAAAAGCCACACAGGAAGACATCCAAATGGGACGACAAGTGAAATTGATTTTATCATGGAGACATCCAAATGGGACGACAAGTGAAATTGATTTTATTATGTGTAACAAAAAATTCGTCATAGAAAACTGCAGTGTGCTAAAAAGTTCAACACAGGTAGTGACCATAGATTGGTGAGATGTAAGATGCACCTCAACACTAAACTCGAACGTAGCAAGCTCGTGAGACAAACAAAATGTATTGACATAACCAACCTTAAAAAACACCATAATACCTTCAAGTTGGAACTGAAGAACAGATTCTCTGCTTTAGAAAGCCTAACATCGGAAGAAGTGAATATTTCTGAAGTTAACAGAAAAGTAACCAAAGCTCTTATGGAAACAGCAACAAAATTAGCTGGGTCTAAGAACAAGTTGCATGTGAACAAATTATCAAGAAAAACCAAAATGTTGATGCAAAAAAGAAGAGAGACGAGGACAACTAAGGAAGATGTGACTTCCAAAATGGAATATATAGAGCTATGCAAGACAGTACGAAAAAGTATCACTGAAGACGTAAGGAAATTCAACTGCGAACTAGTAAGAAAAGCAATTGAAAACACCCAAAGCCTAAAGATAGCAAAGGGACATTTCAGTAAGGGAAGAAAACAGATTATGGCACTGAGAAATGAAGATGGTTCTGTAACAAGAAATAGCTGCAAAATTTTGACAAGAGTGAAAGATTTCTACTCCAAATTATATGAAAGGGATGATACATGTACTCCAGACATCATGAAAGGTACCAGAGTTCTTCCAGTCCTCCCAGCAGAAGTTGCACATGCAATCAAGAACATGAAGCGGGGAAAACCTCCAGGAGAAGATTGAGTTACTGTAGACATCATACAAGAAGCAAGTGGAGAAATTGAAACAGTACTCGCCCAAATTTTCACTCGATGCCTTAATGAAGGGAAGATTCCTGAGGATTGGAACAACGCTACAATGATCTTGCTACATAGAAAAGGTGACATTGAGGATTTCAGGAACTACAGACCTATCAGCCTCCTATCAGGGGTTTATAAAATCTTCACTAAAGTTCTTTCACACCGCTTAAAAGTGACACTGGACATGGTTCAACCGAGAGAACAAGCTGGATTCAGGAGTGGCTACAGTACAATAGATCATATCCACGTACTGAGAGAACTAATTGAAAGAGCGAGGGAATACGAACTTCCATTGTGCATGGCTTTTATCGATTATGAAAAAGCCTTTGATTCGGTGAAACCATCAGCAGTTACAATGGCCCTGAAATCCTGTGGTATTGAAGATGCGTACATTAATATTTTTAATAACATCTATGAAAATGCAAGTACAAAGATTCGGCTGTTTGAAAATACAACACACATAAAAATTGGAAAAGGAGTGAGACAAGGTGACACCATATCTCCGAAGCTCTTTAATGCTACATTGGAAAATGTCTTTCAATCACTGAACTGGGAGAACAAAGGGATAAAGATTTATGGAGATTATCTAACCCACCTTCGTTTTGCTGATGATTAGTCATTTTTGCAACTACCCCATCAGAGCTGCAGAGTATAATCCAGGAACTTGCTGACAAGAGTAAAGAAGTGGGATTAAAAATGAACTTTCAGAAGACAAAAGTGTTGTTCAATGCTTTTACAAGAAATGAAGATTTATCGACTGATGGGGAAAAGCTGGAGATAACAGACACGTACATTTATCTTGGACAGCAGATATCAAGTGAGGGTCACATTGATGAAGAAATTAATCGGCGTACAAAACTTGCCTGGAGAGCTTTTGGAAGAAACAGCATAATTTTCAAGAGCAATATGCCATTATGTCTTAAAAGAAAAGTGTTTGATCAATGCATCTTTCCAGTGCTTACATATGGTGCAGAGACGTGGACCTTAACTAAAAGAGACATACAAAGGCTGCAGACAACTCAAAGCAGCATGGAGGGATGCATGCTTGGTGTAACCAGGAGAGATAAGAAGAGGAACTTGTGGATCCGAAAAATGACAAGAGTGGAAGACATTATGATCAGAGTTAAATCCCTGAAATGGCAATGGGCTGGACATACTGCCAGAAGGACAGACCATCGATGGACAGCCGAAATTTTAGATTGGATTCCAAGGGACAGGAAAAGACCCAGAAGAAGACCACATGGAAGATGGGTGGATGAAATTCGAAAGTATGCGGGAGGGACATGGAGAAGTATGTTCTGCTGTTAGTGTCTTGGAGTAGCTGTGCCACAAAACTATATTTAATGTCTTCTCGGCTACTCAGTCCAAGGACTGGTTGTTCAGTAGATGTACTCTGTCTCTTCATCCCTCTCCATTTTCTGCCACTTTCTTCAAGTCATAGTATGTTCTGCTGTTAGTGTCTTGGAGTAGCTGTGCCACAAAACTATATTTAATGTCTTCTCGGCCACTCAGTCCAAGGACTGGTTGTTCAGTAGATGTACTCTGTCTCTCCATCCCTCTCCATTTTCTGCCACTTTCTTCAAGTCATAGTATGTTCTGCTGTTAGTGTCTTGGAGTAGCTGTGCCACAAAACTATATTTAATGTCTTCTCGGCTACTCAGTCCAAGGACTGGTTGTTCAGTAGATGTACTCTGTCTCTCCATCCCTCTCCATTTTCTGCCACTTTCTTCAAGTCATAGTATGTTCTGCTGTTAGTGTCTTGGAGTAGCTGTGCCACAAAACTATATTTAATGTCTTCTCGGACACTCAGTCCAAGGACTGGTTGTTCAGTAGATGTACTCTGTCTCTCCATCCCTCTCCATTTTCTGCCACTTTCTTCAAGTCATAGTATGTTCTGCTGTTAGTGTCTTGGAGTAGCTGTGCCACAAAACTATATTTAATGTCTTCTCGGCTACTCAGTCCAAGGACTGGTTGTTCAGTAGATGTACTCTGTCTCTCCATCCCTCTCCATTTTCTGCCACTTTCTTCAAGTCATAGTATGTTCTGCTGTTAGTGTCTTGGAGTAGCTGTGCCACAAAACTATATTTAATGTCTTCTCGGACACTCAGTCCAAGGACTGGTTGTTCAGTAGATGTACTCTGTCTCTCCATCCCTCTCCATTTTCTGCCACTTTCTTCAAGTCATAGTATGTTCTGCTGTTAGTGTCTTGGAGTAGCTGTGCCACAAAACTATATTTAATGTCTTCTCGGA
Organism: Macrothele yani; assembly: GCA_039090855.1. NCBI lineage: Eukaryota > Metazoa > Arthropoda > Arachnida > Araneae > Macrothelidae > Macrothele > Macrothele yani. Next base: position 125,008,835 of record CM077009.1, on the reverse strand, counting down.
CACTCAGTCCAAGGACTGGTTGTTCAGTAGATGTACTCTGTCTCTCCATCCCTCTCCATTTTCTGCCACTTTCTTCAAGTCATAGTATGTTCTGCTGTTAGTGTCTTGGAGTAGCTGTGCCACAAAACTATATTTAATGTCTTCTCGGCTACTCAGTCCAAGGACTGGTTGTTCAGTAGATGTACTCTGTCTCTCCATCCCTCTCCATTTTCTGCCACTTTCTTCAAGTCATAGTATGTTCTGCTGTTAGTGTCTTGGAGTAGCTGTGCCACAAAACTATATTTAATGTCTTCTCGGACACTCAGTCCAAGGACCGGTTGTTCAGTAGATGTACTCTGTCTCTCCATCCCTCTCCATTTTCTGCCACTTTCTTCAAGTCATAGTATGTTCTGCTGTTAGTGTCTTGGAGTAGCTGTGCCACAAAGCTATATTTAATGTCTTCTCGGACACTCAGTCCAAGGACTGGTTGTTCAGTAGATGTACTCTGTCTCTCCATCCCTCTCCATTTTCTGCCACTTTCTTCAAGTCATAGTATGTTCTGCTGTTAGTGTCTTTTAGTAGCTGTGCCACAAAACTATATTTAATGTCTTCTCGGCTACTCAGTCCAAGGACTGGTTGTTCAGTAGATGTACTCTGTCTCTCCATCCCTCTCCATTTTCTGCCACTTTCTTCAAGTCATAGTATGTTCTGCTGTTAGTGTCTTGGAGTAGCTGTGCCACAAAACTATATTTAATGTCTTCTCGGACACTCAGTCCAAGGACCGGTTGTTCAGTAGATGTACTCTGTCTCTCCATCCCTCTCCATTTTCTGCCACTTTCTTCAAGTCATAGTATATTCTGCTGTTAGTGTCTTGGAGTAGCTGTGCCACAAAGCTATATTTAATGTCTTCTCGGACACTCAGTCCAAGGACTGGTTGTTCAGTAGATGTACTCTGTCTCTCCATCCCTCTCCATTTTCTGCCACTTTCTTCAAGTCATAGTATGTTCTGTTGTTAGTGTCTTGGAGTAGCTGTGCCACTAAACTATCCCTTGGTGGCCCTCTTCCTCCCTTACCTTGAAGTTTTCCTTCCAAAACTCTCAGAATCAGGCCTCTATTGTGCAATATGTGCCCCATCCATAACATTCTTCTTCTGTTTAACATGCTAATCAGATTCCTTGGTTCTCCCACCCTCTCCAGGATCTCCTCATTAGTCTTTCTATCAAGCCAACTTATTCTCTCTATTCTTCTATAACTGCACATCTCAAATGCCTCCAGCTTTTTCACTTCCTTCTTGGTCAGTGTCCATGTCTCAGAGCTGTAGAGAGCTACTGGCCAAACACATGCCTTTAAAAAATTTCAGATCTATTTTTCTGGCAGTCAGTAGTCTTTGATTCTCTCTAAAAGCTGTTTGTGCCATCCCCAGTCTCCTAATTTCCTTTTCACATCTCGCATCTTCAGTAATAATTTGACCCAAATAGCGAAATGATTTAACTTGTTCGATGAATTGTCCTTCAATTTTAAGGAATGCCTGTTCCAGAGTTGTATAAAAATAAAATGTATCTACTACGTACACAACCATTGAAACAGAAAACTTGCTGCAAACCCGTGAATGAACCACACTCCTGATAACAGCAGAATAAGATCATTTTAAGGAAAAATGAATAAAACAATAAATAATTATTAGAACATTACAGATTTCAGTGAGGACAAAATAAGTACATTACTACTGAATGTGCAACAATGAGTGTGAAATGGACATTTGGGGAAAAATATTTAAATATTAGACTATAAACCTCTTAAAAACGAGAAACTAATTACAGAAAGTTTTTATATCTAGAAAAACAGTTCCATTAATGAACCTTAAAAAATTATAAATAGCATTTTCAACAACTTAATTCAAAAATAGTAGACTTACAAAATACATAAGGAAATGATTTTAATTTAATAACTGGCAACTGCAAGAGGAACCTGGCAATAAAATTTAAATTCTTTCTGTGTAAATGAAACTTTTAATACAGTTCCTATACATTGATAACAGGTCTTGATAAAATCTAGAGGCCAGAAACGTCTGTAAAAACAAAAGAACTCCGATGTGAAAAATAAGTGAAAGTTCAAATAGAATTTAGTATGTTAATCTGAGTAAAGCCTTAAATAAAGTGCTTCATAGAACGTCATAGAAACTTCCTTGTCCTGGGTGTTGTAACAGATAGCATGCTCGACCGGCAATTGGGAGGTGCGGGTTCGATTCCCACTCCAGGGCAATTTAATTTTCAAATTTTCTGAAAGAGTGGCTACATGAACAACAGTAAAAATAGAGCACACCAGTGCCAATAATAATACTTGAGTAAGTGTTTTAATTGCTGTAAATAACATTTTATTTTTTTAATCTGCAAGCAAAAACCATCTGGAAAATCTGCTGATAATTTGGAAACTATCCACGTACGCGGCGTACGCATGTACATCTACATTCTGCTACTCTGGCCTGTTCTGGATCCTTCCCTTTTACCGTTAGTTTTGTCTTATTTTTATTTATTTTCATTCCATAGATAATCACATTTTTTTATATTTTTTTATATCATGCACTGCAGCGCTGGTGAATATATAATTATATTGTATGGTGAAAATTAATTTTCAAATTCAAAACCCCTCCCAAAAATGTTTCCTGGCTACAGCCCTGTATTCATGAATTCTTCCCTAACTTAAGCTTATGTCTTTTGACTTTTGTATTAATTTTTTATTGGGATTTCATTATAATAACAACTAGGTTAAAAAATTCGTAGGATTTCATATTTTTAATGAACGAAAGAAAAACCCTTTCCTTTGAAATACTAGGTAGTAAATCTGAGTAGTATTTTGTTTCATGTTCAATACCCCAATTACACATTCTTTACATACTAGCCTATAGCCCTTCCTAGGACAGTTGTTTTTAAGCTTTAAATAAATATTAATATATAGGGGATGTTGCCCGTCTTGATATGGGGTGAAATTTTTAGTTAAAGCAGATTGAAAACTAATCAAATAGATGCCAACTTTTTGTAAGGAAATATAGGAAGAACTTATATACTGAGAACTCATTCATGTTAGAACTGAAAATTATATGCTATTTATTTCCATTTTTCAAAAGACCTCACAATAAATAAACATTCTGTGTAAAATATTTGTTGTTGTTTAACAATTTTTCTTGTAGTCCAGTTGTTTTTGTGTAAACTTACCTTAATAACTTTTGCTTTGATTTTTGCATCAAATGTCTTTTTCTCCGGCAGACTTGTTATTCCGTTCACTGCTTGTTTTTAGACTGTCCTATTCGATAGTTAGTTTGAAACTTCATACCGAAGCTTTTTCTACAAAATAATGCGACGTCTGGCATTAAAAATTGAAACTACATAAATTATCAACCAGGGGTGCCAACTTGAAAAAGGATAGGGGGGGCAGGTAAGCTCTGATCCTATCCCCTATTTAAACTTGATTTTAAAATTCAAGCTGGCAGAGGGGGAGATGGCGAAGTGTCTTTGCTCTCAACTCTACATTAAAAAAACACCCAAAGAAATAATTTTTTCAACTTTTTATTTGCTGTTTGGGCAACATCTGTTTTTAGATCCAATTTTGCTCACTTGACATCTCAAGATTTCAGTTTTTATTGTAGCTTAGAGTGTTTAGATACATCAATATTTTGCAAAATGTATAATATCAGCACTAAACTCAGAAAGTTAGTTAAATTAAGAAAGTAAAAAAGTAATTAAAGCATACAAATTAATATTCAAATTGTGCTAAATTAAATAATGTACAAACTCAACTTGCTATGATATTGAGATTTCAATTTGAATTTTGTAGATCGGATAAATAAAATTCGAGTCATTGATAATCCAATGTTTTTAAATCAGCACGTGATCACTTTGACATCTCAAAGTGATCGTGTGCTATTATATAGCATGCAATCGCTTCGACTAGCGCAAATCTGAATATTCTCAGATATTTATGTTCAGTTGCTTGGAATTTCCTTGTCCTGAGTAGTGTAATGCCTAGCATGCTCAACCGGAAATCTGGAGGTGCGGGTTCGATCCCTGCTCCAGGACGATGAAAATTTTCAAGTTTTCTGAATGAAGGGCTTACATGGTGTACAGTAAAAATATAAAAGATTTAAATCCCTACCTTGTATTTATGAAGAAATATTTCTTCAAGGAAATTCGTTTCCCAATACGTCCAACAGAAGAAATAATTTGTATATATGATATATATATATACTATGTATGTTACACATCAAAGAACCATGTATTTTTGATAATCTGAAGTTCAGAATTTAACATATAATCACAAGTAGTAGTACAAACTGCAACATAATATCTGGACTAGTTGCAGAATTACCTATAAAAGTAGAAAACATATAACTGAGGTTCGTTTTATTTCGTATGGTGTGATCACTGTCCCCATCGTTGTTATGTACAACAAATAGGTGAATTTTGCTTGTGAATTTGTCCAGGGAAATCCCTGAACCTCATCCTTAAGAATAAAAGGATAGTTTTCTCAGGGAAATTACCAACTATTACATAATCACTAGATTTAATATTTTTTGTGGAGCAAAAAAAGATGACTGCTATTTACCATTAAAAATGAATGCAATAGCAGTACTGTCAGCTTTTGAATAAATGGATCAAGAAAGTTATTGCAAGTTATTGATAAGTTCCAAAAACTGGCTGCTCAAAACTCAAGCATTGCTTATACATTACTATTTGAATGCTGTTCTGATGGAAAAGCCTACCAACATAGTCTCTAAATTCCTCAGCTTTTGGGCAGTTTTTATGCTCTCTCAGATAGCAAATTTATTGTGTAAGGTTACAAACCAACAAAGTCACACTGGTCTAATACAAATCAGTTGGGGTTTCTTTCTCTTCACTCAGTTCCTTCAAATCACACCCCGTCAGCATGAACTTATCATATGTTAATAGTTGTATAACTATTATCAGTGGTGGAAATGGGCCGGAACGCACCGGAATGCCGATCCGAGAGCGAAACCCCGCATTCCAGAAGCGAAACCCTGCGTTCCGGCGTTCTGTTATTGACACCAAAAGAAAGGGAGCATTTAATTTTCATAAAACATTTCGTAATGCATTATACATTTCAATTAATGACACCATCTTGTATTAATTGTTCTTCGTTTCAAATTGTTTTTTTTTTATTTTCCTCTAATAAAGCTTACTCGCCATTTGTGTAGGTACTACCAGAGTTGTAGCTGTAGTTCTCAAAAAATTTCTCTTCGCTGACTGGCGTCCTTCCTTCGCGATTTCCCGCCATGGTGACGACTGCAACGCCGCTTAATTCCATGATGAGTGCGAAGTGTTTGCGTGAGAGCGAAGGTCTTGACAGGAACTGATTGCTCGATGACCTTGCAACCTCTCTCTGCTCTTGGCATAAAATGACTTCGTAGTTCCTGTAACCTGGCAGCGAGCTTAATTACTACACTCTACACATGCTCTCACTTCAACTCCAGCTCCTGTCGTGGTATGACATGACTTTTTGACTGATATTGTAGTCGTTGTTGTAAGTTTTAATTTGTTCTTGTGTGAGAAAAGAAAACAACTGAAAATAATGAAAACAACACTAACAGATTTCTTTAGGAAAAAGATGAGTCAAAAAGGAAAAAAGCAGAACTCAGGCATTTTGACCCCCCCCCTTCAAGCTCGGACTTCATGTTAAGTATCACCAAGAAAATTGCCGAAAATACAACAGTCAAAGGAAATCACTGCATCAGGAAGTTCATTAGAAGAATCTGAATCTTGGCAAAGCTCAACAAATGGTAAACCCGAGTGTTGGACTGAGGATCAGAGTACCGTATATACTCGCGTATATGTCGACCCCCCCCCCTTTCAGAGGAAAAAAGATCCCGGAATGAGAAAAAAAATTTCAATGAATTTATTCAAAAACATTTGAAAACGAAAAGAATTATATATATAATACTAAATTTAATTTGCATACCGAAAAACTTCATTGGAACTCTTCAAAATCCGATTCCGAGTCAGACTCGCCAAACAGTTCAAAAAAGTCTTTCTCCGTCATTGGCGTGTCATCATAAACATCGGTATTCCCATCTATGCCTGTGTCATCAGAATCACTGTCATCATCACTCATAAAAATCTCATCATCCTCTGTGCCATCAAGTTTGTTACTAATGCAACATTTCTTGAATGATTTCACGACCATTTCCGCAGGTATCGCATCCCAAGCATCCTTGACCCATCGCGCAATCAAAATGATATCCGGCTTCTTTAGATTTCCGCCCTTGGTTTCAGTCGGCAAATCGGAACTTATCCAATCTGCCCAATACCTCCGCACATTGTCCTTGAAGGGCTTATTAAGGCAGACATCTAGTGGTTGAAGAACAGATGTCAACCCACCTGGGATGACAGCAAGAGTTGTTTTTGAATTTTCTGCAGTTTTTTTCGCTTCTGCACAACGGTGTGCAACAAACATATCCCACACCAAAAGAGAAGGTTTCCTCAAAAGTGCACCTGGCCTTTTGTTCCACACATTCTTTAACTAGTCAATTGTTCCGGATTCGTTCATCCATCCTTTTTCATGGACACGAACGAGCACACCAGACGGAAAGACAACGCTTTTCGGCAGAGTTTTGTGTTTGAAAATAATTACCGGAGGTAGCTTACTGCTGTCGGTCGAACAGGAAAGAACAACCGTGAAACTGGATTTTTCGTGGCCAGTCGTTTTGATCAAGATATTTTTTTCGCCCTTTTGGTTCACCGTCTTATTTCCAGGAAGGTCGAAACACATGGCAGTTTCATCCATGTTCCCTATTTGGGAAAGTTCAAAAGCAGTCTCTTTTCTCTTTTGAATTACATACTTTTGAAATTCCATTATCTTTGCTTCGAGGTCACGAGGTAACTTCTGTGCAATTTTGGTGCGCTGGCGTAGACACAACCCATAGCGATTCATGAATCTTGTGCACCAACCTGGTGAGGCACAAAAAGTGTTATTTGTGGCTGCAAACTTTTCATCTTTTGTGAGCTTCATTGCTTCGCAAACGTATTCCAGTTCGCGTTACAATGTAACCATTTTGTCTGCAGCCCACAATCCAATCATTCAAGACACTTTCCAGCTCTGGAAAAGATGTCGTTCCACGGCGCCAGCGCCTTTTGCGATTTTGGGATTTTCACCAAGTTGGTTTTTTTTTTACGCCAATCTTGAATCAGTTTTTTGTTAATGCCAAATTGACGTGAAGCAGCACAGTTGTTAGTATTTTCTACAAAAAAAACCACTTTCAACTTGAATCCTGCATTATAGGACATCCGTTTCTTTACACAATCTGTGTCACCCATAATAGGAGAAGTGAGACACGTGCGATTAAGAACAAGCAACACCTAATACAGGCTGTCGCATGGCTCCGTTACGTCGAAGGTCAGCGCAATCAACTGGTAGTTGGAAGGGCGGAGCTTTCTATGCGCGGCTGTGGATACGCAAAGCCAGGAGAGAGGAGGCTTTTCAAAGTGCAGAGAAATTCGGAGGGTCGCGATTTCGTAATTCTACCACATCAGTGTTTTTTCTTTCTTTCTTTCTTTCTTTTTTTTTCTTTCGGAGGATTGCGATTTCGTAATTAATACCGCATCGGCATTTTTATTTCTTTTGGGATGGATTGCCTTTTGCCTCACAGTAAGAACTTTTGGACTTACGATTTTTTTAGACCCAGCGTATAAGTCGACCCCATTACTTTGAGTCGACCCCATTACTTTGAGTCGACCCCATTACTTTGAAGCTCTCATTTTGTCCCAAATTTCTCGACTTATATGCGAGTATATACGGTAAGTATTTTTTGAAAGAGTACTTTTGGCTTGATTAAAAAAATGGGTGTTTAGGATGTGCCGTCTGTAAAACCGCCGCGAATATGAACGTTTCAGGAATATGATTCCAGCCTTGGCTTTGCATTTTAAAGCTGCATCTGCTGATGCTTCAAGGGATAGTAAAGAAAGAAGCATGTTTTCTGGCTTACTGAAAAGACTTACGAGCACATGCTTCCTGGAAAGTTTGGCACTGATGAAAACCGCCTTAAAGGAACTTAGTTTATTGTCACTACGTCTTCAAGGAAATTCTGTATCGTTATCAGAAGAACATTCGCATATCTCCCTTACAGTGAAAGTTTTCCAAGTTTAGCTGATGGTGATTTTGACGAGTTTTATTTAGTAGCATCAGATGCCGTAAAAAATATGGTATTCAAAGGGGTGGGCTTACATTCAAGGGGATATAAATCTGACGGGAAAATAAACCGTCTTCAGTTTTTTCGGAGTGTTGCCAACAATTTATCTGCCAGATTATTAAGCAGCGAAGACATTGTAAAACAACTTCAGGTTTTGTATCCGTCTTTTGGCCGACCGACATAGATATTTTATATGGAGAATGAGAGGTTCTAAGTTTATGCCGAATATTCGGATTGAAGGAAGAAAGGAAAATCATTGAAGAGTTCAGACATTTCAAGGAAACCAAAAAAGTTTCACATCATTTAAAAGTCTTATTAAAATCTGTTGCTGTGGTTGCTATATCAACAGCTGAGTGTGAAAGAGGTTTTTGCACCATGAATTTGGTAATAACTGATTTAAGAAACGCTTTAAATGTTACACACGTCAGCAACCTCATGTTCATAAAAATAAACGGACCTCCTTCAAAGATCTTCAATCCCGAGCCGTACATACGGAAATGGTTGAGTGACGGCAGGAGAAATGCAGATTTTTTGGCTTGCAGAGAACGTGAAGAAAAGATGCAAGAAGACTTGTTGAAACAAAAACTTTGGAGATTTTTTTAGGAGATGATTTTTTTTTCAAATCGAAGTTATAATATATATTGTAGCTAAATAAATGGATATTTAAGACAAAGCCGAATTTCTTTACTTTGCCACCGCATATACAGTAGTTACTTACATATCTCTGCCTCAAATACGAGCTGACGTTTTTCTCCGACGTTTGTTATTTGAGGACACCTCCAAAAAGGGTGATACCTTTAACTGCACCAGCACACATTCGCGTGGTCTTTCTAATAAGAAACGTACTTCTGAATAAAGAAAACAGCTCTGACTTTAGCTAAATGTGACTATTTCATTTTAAAGTTTAATAACGAAATTTCCTTATATGGTTTTATGTGTACAGCAAATGGGTTTGCGAATTTTAAATTTTTAATGCATTGACTTGTACCGTTGTCGCCTAAACTCGTCAAAACTGTGTTAAGCCTTTTTGACGAATTCTGACTATGGAGTCAGACATAGACAAAACGTTGCGACGTCATTTTGACTGGTTTTGGCGACAACACTGCAAGTTGTACGTTGCGTTCCAGCAGCAAAAAGTTCCCATTTCCACCACTGACTATTATTATTACTGTTACACACGTTATAAATGTCTTTAAGTCGAGTGCTCATAGCCTCGTAATTCCTGCTATTATATAATTATTCAAGAATGTGGGATATAAAATATTTCAGCTATTATAAATTGTTCAAAATGATTGCACTTACCCAATATGGCACAATTGGGAAGGTTATTGTTGGCTATTTTTACTCATAGGTACCTATCTCGGACGTTCAGGAGTTGACAGATTCGTGCAGATTAAGTTTGTAGAACTAAAAACATTCACAGCTTTATATGAAAACTTACAACCAGAGTCGAGATTCAAATAAAATGAAGATGAAGTTTAAAAGAATGAACAAAACAAAAAAACTATTTACAGTGTGATTTAAATCATTAGCTCTTATCGACGTCGTCTTCACTTAAAAATCTAACCATAAAAGAACATTCGTAGTTACACCAAGATCAAGAGGTCTACATAAAATTTGGACAGGAAGCAGAGAATTCCTTGCAATGGGCACTCACTACTTAAACACTACCAGACTAGTTTTGATCTGTCTACATCACGGTCGTCTGCAGTGGTACAACTATCGTAGGTCGATGTTAAGCAGGGTTGGTACTAAGTGCCGACTTCCACGTATCATTCTTGAATTGGATGTTCCACGTTGACAAACCACGTCTGTGTTCCCATAAATTTGTGCCTACATGACTATGTTGCGATGCACCATCTATCGGTTTGGCTGTAAAGTACAGTTGTTATCCTTCTAATTATTTAGGTTCAAATTTCTCCTTGACTTATTTTTATTATTTACTTTTTTCTTTTCTTGCTGAATTAGATATTTCCAAGGGTATGGAATTTCCATTGGTGTTGATGAATGAATTGCATTTCTCGTCTTGGGTCTTTTCAATAGTAATAGCTTCTGACCATAGAATTTGATTATGTTTTTTGTGTCTTGTCAATATTTTGATGTTTTCCCAATCTGGTGTTAGTTTGTTATCCATGCAGTGCTGTATTAGTGAAGTCTTTACTTCTTTTCTTGTCCAATTCGTATAATGTTCGTTCAGTTGAGCTGCAAGTCTTCTTTTAGTGCTACCAATACAGTATAATATTTATCGTGTTTCCCATCGTTAGGATCAATAGTCGTTATCTTATAAACACCGGCTTTTTGCAAAGAACTCTTGTTGCAATCTTCAGTTGTTAGTAATCATGAATTGTCAATAACTTTTTCTGCAATATCAAAGTTGTTGTTTTTGGCATTCTTTTCTCAGAATATTACTAATAGGCGGTAAATATGGGATACTGCAACAGGATTGCATTTTATTTTTGATACAGTTGTCATCATTTTTAGAATTTTCAAATTTTATGTAGACCTCTTGATCTTGGTGTAACTACGAATGTTCTTTTACGGTTAGATTTTTAAGTGAAGATGACGTCGATAAGAGCTAATGATTTTAATCACACTGTAAATAGTTCTTTTATTTCATTTATTCTTTTAAACTTCATCTTCATTTTCTTTGAATCTCGACTCTGGTTGTAAGTTTTCATATAAAACTGTGAACATTTTTAGTTCTATGAACTTAATCTGCACGAACCTGTCATCTCCTGAACGTCCGAGATAGGTACCTGTGAGTAAAAACAGCCAACAATAACCTTCCCAATTGTGCCACATTGGGTAAGTGAAATCATTTTGAACAATTTATAATAGTTGAAATATTTTATATCCCACATCCTTGAATAATTATATTAGCAGGAATTACGAGGCATATGAGCACTCGACTTAAAGACATTTATAATGTGTGTAACAGTAATAATAATAGTTATACAACTATTAACATATATAATATAGCCACGTAAACCAAATGGTTAGTTGTGATTAACCAAGTTATATTATGAACTTGCCATTTTCATTGATATGACAAACACAGAAGGTGTGTGTTCCACTTGCACCTGTCAAAATACCATTTTTTGGTCTAGTTCAGCAAATTTGACAAATTTAATTTTAAGATCTGGGCAGGTTTGACCCTAGGACTAAAAAAGGGCATGGTGCTTGTTATTGAAAAAAAGAGCAGCTTACAGTTTCGACCTTACAAAAACAAGACCGTACAAGCAGTGGTAATTCACCTGGAAAGTTCAACAGTAATTCACTGTGAATATTAAAAAATATATATATAGTTAATAGTTATCAGTAAGTACTAGTTTAATTTGAGGAAATATTCTCTGTACTTTAGCATTTGAAATTGCTAAGGTACATGGGATATTTAAAAGTTTCTGTATTATTGGGAATGTGCTGCTACCCACAGTTCCTTCCGATTTTGACAGAATTGAACATATGTTTGGAATTGACAAATTATTAATCTTAATATCAGTTTGAGATAGAAACATTAATTTATACTCATCTCTAATAGTAAATCATCTTCATCTAGGTTGAAGTACTCAGTCAAGCTCTATTACTTCAGAAATGCCATAAAGGCTTAAGAGTGGTTTTCTGACCTTACTTTTCTAAGATATCAAGATTTGTAATAATAGACTGATTTTCTAACCATCTAGAAAGGGTTTTGTGCAAATAATCAATAAATGCATGTGCATCTCTTTACAATGGGCCATTTGGTATAGGGTGGCCATTTTAGGCTTGAGGGCAGGCAGGGTGGGATTTTTTAAATGAAAGGGCAGGCAGGGTGCAGCACCCCTCTAAAAACAGCTGATACCTGTAAATCAGGGAATTTCAAAGTTTTGTTCTTGTGCTGGGAAATGATTTCATGTACGAGTCTTAAAACTAAATATTTCAGGAAATTTTTCCTTTTGTTTGCAATTTGGCAAAAGGAGCACAAACATAAGTTTTCATGCATAACGTGAAAAGTCCAGCATTTTTTGCAACTACGATTTTTTTAAAGCAAGTTAATGGCAAATTGGTAGGACTGTATGAACATAATCATTTCACTTAAAACTTTTGGAAATTCCCTTCGCGTTCGTTTTACTAAAAACTGAGAGAAAAAAAAAAAAAGATTTTTCTTTAATTTTGTAACAAACGTGAAAGCAAAATTTCCGATTTAGTGAGTATATTTACTGAAAATACGGGAAGATGTGTGCTCAAATCTTGCAAATACTTCCAGAAGGTAAAAAAATTATAAATTAGCATCATTTAGGAAAAAGGTCTTTGTCAAATGAACATGGCATGCATTAATTTGGATATCTTCAAATTTATGCACATAACACTGCAAATTTTATGCTGGAAAATCTGAATGTCCCTTTTTTTTTCATTTTTCAATATCTGTAACGATATTGAAGACATCAATTAACACATTAACGGACTACCTAAACAGCGGAAAACACATGCACCAATAAATGTGTTCCTTCATTATGCATAAGTACTTTCTTTTTTCACTGCACGATGTTTTTCTTGCAGGGAGGAACGTTTCACTGCCAATATTTCTGAAACTATCCTTATACATGTGACTATGAATGTAACTAGGAATTAAAGTGCTGCTTTGCAAAAGAGTTCAATGTAGACAATTCAAGTTCATAGTTCTCTAATCTGAACCTCAATCTCTACCACAACTTAATTTAAATTAAATTGTACATTCACTAACTTAAAAAAAAATTGTAAGCCCATGAATAATGTAAATACATACATTTTAACTTATCAGCCAGTAAACTTCAGGGATCGTGCTGAAGTTTAACGATATAAGTGAATTCTTTCAGACACATTCCAAACTTTCGGATGCATTTGTTGGACATTCCAATAAACTTTTCTTTGGGTTAGCCTTCAGATTATCAGCGCATCAAATAGTTTTGTACATTTTGTGCGGATTCTTGTTTTAATTAGGACACTGATACACAGCAATTTTGTGAAGAAAATTTTTATTTGCTTTACGGAAATGAAATGTTGATTAATAAATAATGTAATTATTTATTGCCAGTTTCTTTGCCTGGTTAATCTTAGTACTCGATGTGCTAATTATATCTGTACATCTCCTTTTTTTTTTTTTTTTTTTCAATTTGAACATTATTAATTTTGTAAAGAAAAATAACATTTATTTTATAGAAATGAAATGTTGAATAGTAAGTAATATCATTATTTAAACCACAGCAAATAATGAGCTGATAATCGGAAGGCTACCCTTAAATTTTACTCCGTCAATCAAAAATGACTAACAATTCACTAATATGCTATCATGACTAACCTTTGAATTCTCGGTGGGTTCAAAATGCTTTATTTGTACGGAAGAAATCCATCTTCTTCGAAGGCTTTCACCTTCAGGAAAACTGAAAACAGTGGCTTTTGATATGCTTTGTAGTTAGATCTGCATAAAGGCACTCAATATTTTCCAGGCATATTGCATAAAAACGCTAACTCACGTGCACGACTACCGAAAGCTCAATACTGACCAATGGCGCATGAATGCGCAGCTAATATTGGCATTCCCCTTATGTTTGCACTTTGACCTCTCTGGAGTGAGGGATTCTGATGGTCCTCTGACCGTGACGTCACACCCCTTCGCACCACGTGCGCTGAGGCTTCCTCTCCGGAGGCCGGATAAGAAACTTGTTTAAACATCGTGTCTGCATCATGATGGGACTATGGATGGAATTGCTCACGAAGCTACGATGTCCACGATTACTCGCCTGGCAGGCGAATGTACGATGAGCAATCACCCGATGTAGCGTCTAGGACGAGACACTGCAAGAAATTACATCGGAGACGTGCGCGTGCATGAGGATCAGTCGATATTCAATCACGTGTCTCGGACTGAGAAAACCGGTTTGAACAGTGCTTGATTACGGCTTGGTGGCGCACGCGATGGCTGTTACATTGCGAGCATTTACATCACGGTGGTGACATCGTAGTAGGTCTAGGATTTGTCAGTCGAAAAACCGTAATATGGATGTTTTAAATTCACACCAGTTTTTTGTGATGCATCGATACATTGCTGACTCCTAGTGGAGGGAAAAGTTGGACAAAATAGTTGCTCACTTGGGGAAAAAAATCTACTTGTCATCATTGGCTACTATACTAAAAAATTGTCCAGCCATTACGAAATATCTGGTCGCCATTTGGCGACTGGTGACTGACATTCGCGAGGCTTGTTGGTACCTACTGTAATTAATGACTGCAGATTCCCCTTCACTTTCAGAACTTTTTACAGCATTTATCACAAATTCTATTTCCCTCACTCAATTTTTTTTTTTTTTTTTTTTTGTTACCATCCACTATAGAACATTCTTTAAAATTTTTCTTACATTTGAATGACCTGGCTCATCAAATGGATTGCAACAGGTAACCTTGATATATATATTGGGATGTAAGGTCAGGTGATGCGTAACATCACAGCCTCTCCTTGACAAGTGTCAATCCCGCCTTCTCGTAGTGCATCCTGTTCCCACTAAAGGGGCTCTGACGACCGCCAATAGCGGTATAACTATACCATCGGGATTAGAGGAAATGCTATCCCACACTCACCAACCCACTTGGCCAGCGTGGTGAGTTATGGCCAAACCCCTCCAAAATGATTCCACAACTTAAATCTTGGCCCTCAGTCTCCGGCAGCTGGAATGTACCTGGCCAAGGTAGCGGCCAGTGCGACATGAAGGCAGAGGGTGCTAAGAATCCCCGGAGGACCGGACCAGGCTGCCATCTGATGCTGACCTTGGCTACGTATAATGGACGCTCCCTGTCTTCTGATTCAAGGCTTCTTGAATTAGAAGAGGAACTACAAAGGATCAAGTGGGACATCGTCGGGCTAAGTGAGGTAAGGAGAAAAGGAGATCTCATTGAACTGAAAAGTGGACATCTCTTCTACTATCGTGGGACAGATACTGGCAGAACTAGTGGTGTTGGATTTATAATAAACAAGAAACTGTAGGATAAAGTGGTAGAAGTTGAAAGTTCCTCTGACAGAGCTGCACGACTCGTTATCCAACTCTCGAGAGGATACCAAGCTCAGATTATTCAAATTTATGCACCCACCACAAGTCATCCTGAAGAAGAAATTGAAGAATTTTATGAGGAAATTCGTCATCTAAATAATAAAGGTAAGCAGCACTTAAAGATAATTATGGGAGATTTCAATGCAAAAATAGGGCAAATGCCAAGAGAATGAAACTTCAGTAGGTAAATTCGGTAACGGCAACAGAAACCAGAGTGGAAATACTCTCGTTGAGTTTGCAGAGGTAGAAGGGTTTTTCATCTTGAACTCCTTTTTCAAGAAAAAGCCACACAGGAAAGGGACATGGAGACATCCAAATGGGACGACAAGTGAAATTGATTTTATTATGTGTAACAAAAAATTTGTCATAGAAGACTGCAATGTGCTAAACAAGTTCAACACAGGTAGTGACCATAGATTGGTGAGATGTAAGATGCACCTCAACACTAAACTTGAACTTGGCAAGCTCATAAGACAGACAAAATCTATTGACATAACCAACCTTAAAAAACACAATAATACCTTCAAGTTGGAACTGAAGAACAGATTCTCTGCTTTAGAAGGCCTAACATCGAAAGAAGTGGATATTTCTGAAGTTAACAGAAAAGTAACCAAAGCTCTTATGGAAACAGCAACAAAATTAGCTGGGTCTAAGAACAAGTTGCATGGGAACAAATTATCAGGAAAAACCAAAATGTTGATGCAAAAAAGAAGAGAGATGAGGACAACTAAAGAAGATGTGACTTCCAAAGTGGAATATATGGAGCTATGCAAGACAGTACGAAAAAGTATCACTGAAGACGTAAGAAAATTCAACTGTGAACTAGTGAGGAAAGCAATTGAAAACAACCAAAGCCTAAATATAGCAAAGGGACATCTCAGTAAGGGAAGAAAACAGATTATGGCACTGAGAAAAGAAGATGGTTCTGTAACAAGAAATAGAGGTGAAATTTTGACAAGAGTGAAAGATTTCCACTCCAAATTATATGAAAGGGATGATACATGTACTCCAGACATCATGAAAGGTACCAGAGTTCCTCCAGTCCTCCCAGCAGAAATTGCACATGCAATCAAGAACATGAAGCGGGAAAAACCTCCAGGAGAAGATGGAATTACTGTAGACATCATACAAGAAGCAAGTGGAGAAATCGAAACAGTATTCGCCCAAATTTTCACTCGATGCTTTAATGAAGGGAAGATTCCTGAGGATTGGAACACCGCTACAATGATCCTGCTACATAAAAAAGGTGACATTGAGGATCTCGGGAACTACAGACCTATCAGCCTCCTATCAGTGGTTTATAAAATCTTCACTAAAGTTCTTTCACACCGCTTGAAAGTAACACTGGACATGGCTCAACCGAGAGAACAAGCTGGATTCAGGAGTGGCTACAGCACTATAGATCATATCCACGTACTGAGAGAACTAATTGAAAGAGCGAGGGAATATGAACTTCCATTGTGCATGGCTTTTATCGATTATGAAAAAGCCTTTGATTCGGTGAAACCATCAGCAGTTACAATGGCTCTGAAATCCTGCGGTATTGAAGATGCATACATTAATATTATTAATAACATCTATGAAAATTCAAGTGCAAAGATTCGACTGTTTGAAAATTCAACACACATAAAAATTGGAAAGGGAGTGAGACAAGGTGACACCATATCTTCAAAGCTCTTTAATGCAACATTGGAGGGTGTCTTTCAGTCGCTGAGCTGGGAAAACAAGGGGATAAAGATTAATGGAGATTATCTAACCCACCTTCGTTTTGCTGATGACGTAGTCAGTTTTGCAACTACCCCATCAGAGCTGCAGTGTATGATCCAAGAACTTGCTGACAAGAGTAAAGAAGTGGGATTAAAAATGAACTTTCAGAAGACAAAAGTGATGTTCAATGAATGCTTTTACAAGAAATGTAGATTTATCGATTGATGGAGAAAAGCTGCAGATAACAGGCACATACGTTTATCTTGGACAGCAGATATCAAGTGAGGGTCACATTAATGAAGAAATTAATCGGCATACAAAACTTGCCTGGAGAGCTTTTGGAAGAAACAGCATAATTTTCAAGAGCAATATGCCATTATGTCTTAAAAGAAAAGTCTTTGATCAATGCATCCTTCCAGTGCTTATGTATGGTGCAGAGACATGGACCTTAACTAAAAGAGACATACAAAGGCTGCAGACAACTCAAAGAAGCATGGAGAGGTGCTTGCTTGGTGTAACCAGGAGAGATAAGAAGAGGAACTCGTGGATCCGAAAAATGACAAGAGTGGAAGACATCATGATCAGAGTAAAATCCCTGAAATGGCAATGGGCTGGACATACTGCCAGAAGAACAGATCATCGATGGACAGCCGAAATTTTAGATTGGATTCCAAGGGACAGGAAAAGACCCAGAAGAAGACCACATAGGAGATGGATGAATGAAATTCGAAAGTATGGAGGAGACTGGCACAAGACAGACCGTTGTGGAGGAAACTTGGGGAGACCTTAGTCCAGCAGTGGATTGATAATGGTTGACATGATGATGATGATGATGATGATATATTGTTTTTCAGTTTAGAAGATTCCATGTTTAAAACAAACCACAACCATGAAAACTTCACTCTACAAGAACTTGCAGCAAGCTGAGCTGTACCAGTGACGACGGCAGCAGCTCAGAACTGGAGGGGCTATTAGGAGGCTAAGCACATTATACATGGGGGGCTTTAACAATTTACTATTTCCTTGAAATTTTAGCTCATTTACGTCACTTTTTTTCATCTTTTTTTTAATGTTTGCTGTCATAAGACGGGTTATGAATTTTGGTTTGTAACCTGACTAGGAAATTCTCTTCTGTTTTTTTAATATATAATTACATAAATTGTTTCTTTCTTGTATTCTCTTAGATATCACTGAGAGGATTTTCTTTATTTCATGGAATAATGCAACAACAAGTTTAACAAAAAATCAATTTTATATAAGAAACATTCTGTGAATTGCAAACATTTCCATACACTTATTTGTCCAAGTTCCACAAAGTCTGAGATGGTTGCATTTGCCATATATTCTAACTGTTTGAATATTTTGGGGGTCCAAAAAGGTAGGCTGAATCTCAGCATTACAGAATGTAAATGTATGCTGAACGTGGATAATTTCCAAATTATTAACAGATTTTGCAGGTAGTTTTTGCTTGTAGATTAGAAAAAATGAAAATGTTATGTACAATTTGTTTTTTGTTTTGGACAAACTTTCCTTTTTTTGCTTTAAATTTTCTGTTTACCCATTTTCCACCACCACTTCAAGGTATTGTAGACTAAATAAATACATAAAACAAATACACCACATGGAAATGCAGTGCTCCCTCCTAATAATAACAATATGATGGAAGTTGTACCTTGTCTAACCATCTCATTTGTGGTAGAAGGTAAAATACGAATGGAACCATTTCACACACATTATTGCACGTTCAGTCATAATGTACTTATTTTGTCCTCATTGGAATCTGTAATGTTCTAATGATTTTTATTATTTTATTAATTTTTCTTTAAATTATCATATGTTATTGTTACTGTGGTTCATGCTTCGTGGGTTTGCAGCAAGTTTTCTGTTTCAATGGTTCTGCACGCAGGTACATTTTTTTCATCCAGCTCTGCTGAAGCCCGCCCATACTGTTGCACCTAAGCTGTACTAAGCACTGTCTATATGCTCTCTCCAATGATCTGTGATTAGGCCATTTAGAGTGGGGAGGACCTTGCCAAGTTCAGGGCTTCATTAACCAAAAACACTGGGTGACCATCGATTGTTAATTTACACATCATAGTGTAACCTGATTTCAGGATGTACTGTGATGGCAGGAATAACACACAAAGGAGTTATGAGGTAGAAACAGCTTGCATTTAATATCAGGATCATTCATACTATATAAAATTTAAACTTTGTCTATTTGTGCAGGTTATTTTAGAATTTTGAACCCATCCAACAGGGTTTAGCACAGGTGTTTTTCAAAGGGAATGAGACTAAGCCAGTATTAGAATTCTGCTTTGTATGCTCTTCACTACCTGTAAAATGTCCACACAGGATGAAACACTGAATAATAGATCCAAAATCAAAATGGCACTGAGAGAAGGGAGTTAAGTGGTTGTCAGATTCTATTAACCCAGAATATTTGATTCTTGTGGTTGCCTTAGCACCCCCATTTCCCAGATGAGTCCACACTGTGACATAGAATTGCAACTTTCTGTTTATTTCCCAATTCCGTGAGAGCACTCGGGGATGCTAGCTCGTCAATAGGCATCTGTTTTTCTTAAATAGCTTAATCTCAGTAAGATTTTCCACTTCTTTTTTCTCCAGTTTTGGTAGTGAAGAGGAATTTTTACACGTTCATCCTGTTTTTCGTGCCACGGCAGTCTGCAAAAATGGCTGCCGCCTATATGATGTTAGACCATTAAACGTGATGTACTACAGAGGTGAAGCACATGCCAAGACGACAAACATATGAATAATTGGAATAAAAAGAAGCTGAAACAGCATTAACCCAGTATTGTCTAGAAAATCATCAATATCCGAAATTCGAAGATATTAAAATTATTAAGGGCTGTAAAATTGAAAGGCAGTTGAGAGTTGCAGAATCGGTGTTAATCGAAAAACAGATCAAGAGTATGTAATATTAATGACCCAAACAACTTAAATGACCATTGGAAAGCCTTAATTGCCGCCCCGGTGGCGCAGTGGTCTAAGCGATGGCCTCTGATCATTCGTCTGAGCGGGGTCCGGGTTCGAATTCCGGTGAGGCATGGATGTTGTGTTCGTCTTACGGCACTGGCTCTCTCCCTTCCCTGGAACCAGTGACCCTAAATTAGGGACGGGTGACTGCTTATAGCCCATTGAGTTGCTCACG
The DNA here is from genome assembly GCA_039090855.1 of Macrothele yani. Lineage (NCBI taxonomy): Eukaryota > Metazoa > Arthropoda > Arachnida > Araneae > Macrothelidae > Macrothele > Macrothele yani. The sequence continues at coordinate 124,988,719 of CM077009.1, read as the reverse complement.
GTGGTCGTTAAACCTCCATTTAAAAAAAAAAAAAAAAACCTTAATTAAAGTAGAGCAACAATTAAGGAGGGGGAAAAAAATAGAGAGCAGCAGTGACAAAAGATGGCGCCAGAGATTCAACGATGCAGAGTTTGCGACTGAAGCTGGAACCTTGATGAATTTGCTCACTTGATCTGTGGTTAGCAGAGCAGGAGGATACATCCACCTCCTGAGGATGACAGCGTAGCTGTTGAAAGCACTTGAGGATTGTTTGTGACTGGCCGAATGAGGTTAGGGTTTGCTGCAGGGTATTTGCGAGGTATGAGGCAAATGGAGCGCTACGTAAATCACAGTTGATAGTGGTTTGACTGCCGTAAAATGTAAATAGTGTAATTATGTAGATAGTGGTTTTTAATTGAGTGTATGGAATGTGTTGTATATATAGTACGTAAATGTGTTAGTATGAGGTATATAAAGCAAGTTGCTGAGGGAGGAATGAAGGAAGGACAGAAATAGAATTAAAAAGGGGGCGTAATGAAAGTCGACAACACTCACGTAATAAGTGAGTATGCATCTAGTGTTGAAGAGATATCACACATGTCAAACAGCGGTCAGAATTCAGCGTTTTTTACTGTCCTGTGAATGAAAATATGAATGTTTCATGACCTGAGGAATTATAGTAACAACAACAACCTGAAAGCAGATATGATGAAAGTTTCAACCTTAAAAGGCCAGCTGCATAACAAAATGTTCTCATTAACGTGCACGAAGTGTATAAAAGGAATGAAGCCAAGAACTTTTGGGTAAGTGTTTGGCCTTTCTGATTGTTAAGTCATTAATGACTTGCACGTAAATAGTGCACTTTTTTGGTGATTATTGCCAATGAAGATGCAAATAATATGACAAATCTTCAGCGATGAATTCCATTGGTGTAGTTTAGTTAATTAGAACAACTGCCTCAGGAGCGAGAAGGTACAGGTTCGGTCTGTGTCACCAAAAAATTTGTTTTTACTTTGGTGCCCAATTGTGGAAAATGGATCTACTGGCCGTTGTGTTCTTTGAAAAATGTGTGATGTTTTTCCACATATCGTCTGGAGTTAATGAAAATTCTTTCTTCGCTTCAAAATAAAAAAAAATCAGGAAATCAGCGGAAGGTGATATGTCATACTTCAGAGGTGGAGCACAAAAACAGCCCATTTTTTTTTTTTCTTACTGGTTTATAAACTGTAACAAAACACATTCAAGTTTTACCTCACATAATGACATAGCACTGAATTCCTTAACCACGACTGCCACAGGTGTGCATTTCAGAATGGCTGCTTTCACAGGTGCAGAGCATGCTTGTTGTGTTTTTTGGTTTAAAGAAATGAGACCTGCGACAATTGTTCAATGGAAATTTTGCACCCGGTATTGTAGTGATACTCCCACTAGACCTACAATTTACTTGGCATAAGAATTTTTTCAGAGTGGTTGTTCTGTTCACCATGAGAAATTCCCTGGTTGCCCGCATGTCTCTGCTGCCATCGTGGAGCGAGTGAGGGAGAGCATCATTCATAAACCTACAAAATCAACGTGAAGTGGGTCTTGTGAAATTAGTATTTCACAGCCGACCTCATATGAGTGTTATGACAAAAATTGCACTTAAAACCATACAGATTCCCATTCCACAGTTGGATGATGATGATCAAGAAGGGAGCATTCACTTTCAGCTAGACTGCACACCACCTCACTACTGTACAGACGCCCGGAATTTCCTCAATAAATGTTTTTCAGGTCGGTGGATTGGTCGAGCAGAGTTGATAGCATGACTGCCTCTTTCCCCTAACTTGACACCTTTATTTTTTCTTATGAGGTTTCATTAAAGATTGACTGTTTGTTCCAAGATTGCTTGCAAATCTCACTGAACTCAAAACTTGCATCCACCGTTGCAGTTACAGAAGTGACAACAGATGTACTGCTTTGAGTTTGGAGAGAAATTAACTTTAGGTACTTTAGGTGGGATGTCTATCATATCACTAGTGGCAGTCACAATGAACTGAAATAGCTATGCGAGGTAAAACTTGATGTGTTTTGCTACAGATTAATGTCTGAAAAAATTCTGTAAGTATTCTAAATAAATTTTGGTAAATGTGTAGTTTAGCGTCCTAAATTATTTGGCTGAAAATTTTGACAAAAAGGGATATACATGTCTTAAAGTATGTACCTAATTTGATGCAAAATGGTGAAAAAAATCAGTGGAATGACTTTTTTACGAGTCTTATAGAGGTTATTTTTCATGAAAGTTGGTTGTCAAATTTTCGAACTAAAGCCTAGTTCGTCATCAGGACTACGTCACTGGAGTAGTTGCTGCCACTCAGTTGGAAGAGTCCAACCGCAATTATAAATTCATTTACAACTAGGAAAAAATCAGCTTTCCAAGGCATTTTTAAGATTTTTACTGTAAAATTTACCTGCAGGTACTGGGACGTAAACACACGCTGCTGGAAGTTTACCCCCTGCATTGCTGCGTTGTTGAAACAATTTTCCAATCGTGCCAAGGTGGCCATTTTATGGGCAGAAAATGAGACAGCAAGCCTTTGCATCTTACAACAATCTGCTTTGCTGTGGAAGGGAGTTCTAAATTTACCATTATTGTCTATCTTCCACTCATGCTGAGAGGGCCATTTTAAAAGAGTTCTAAATTTGCCACTATTGTCTATCTTCCACTCATGCTGAGGCAGCCATTTTATAGGTGGAAAACGAGACAGAGCAAGCCTTTACATCTTAGAACAGTCTTCTTTGCTCTGGAAAAGAGTTCTTAATTTGCCATTATTGTCTATCTTCTACTCATGCTGAGGCGGCCATTTTATGGGTGGAAAACGAGACAGAGCAGGCCTTTGCATCTTACAACAATCTGCTTTGCTCTGGAAAAGAGCTCTAAAGTTACCATTATTGTCTATCTTCCACTCATGCTGAGGTGGCCAGTTTATGGGTGGAAAATGAGATAGAGCAAGCCTGTTCATCTTACAACAATATGCTTTGCTCTGGAAAAGAGTTCTAAATTTACCATTATTGTCTGTAGAAAGGGCATTAAAACTCAGTTTTTAAGTGGATTAAAAACATCAACACGATAGTGATCTTCATTTTGGCAGATTCACAAAATCACAAAATGTCCTCCGTAGCACTACTCGAAGTTCATCACTTTGCCAAAGTCTCGAACCACGTTGTGGCAGTCCTGGAGGTGAGCTCATTGCAGTGTGTGTTTACATTCCGATACTTGCAGGTCAGTTTTACAGTAAAAATCTTTAAAATGCGTTTTAAAGCTAAAATCTTTTCACCATTTCATATCAAATTAAATACTTTAAAATATGTGTGTAACTTTTTCTCGAAATTTTCAGCCAAATAATTTGAGATGCTAAACTACATATTTACCTAATGTATGTAGTATTGCTAACTGATTTTTCCTCGCTTCTTCCTGATTTCTTGTTCACCTTCACAATTTTATCTCTATTATGTAATTGAAGCAGCTTCTGTAGCTTGTCCCTCCAGCATGATTTTTGAAATTATGTGATTTGAAAAATAATAGGAAATATGTTTATCATTCTCATGAATACTGTTGCAGCAAGGGATGTGCATTATGCTGAGAAATTAATACCAAACATTTTTTTACCAACAGATTCCTGATCGCAACAAAAAATGTGCAAAGCAGAATGGCTGACAGTGTGACTGGTTGGATTCTCCACAAAGTTCAGGAAAACCTAATGTTTTTGCATTGATAAAATTGATGAGAGATTTTACAAACACTGTGCAGTATTGCATGATACTTTTCTGGATAAAAAATCTTACATTTTGGAGTTCGCTTCCCAATTTAGATAGAGGTCTGAAGGATTGTGAAGTCATATGCAAAATGGCCACCCTGCGCAAGAAAGTATCCTATGGCTGAAATTGCTGATGCTAATGGATTGCATGAATGTGGTGTGCCACACAAGAGGCTTTCAAAAAACTATTTCAGTTCACTTACTCACACAAGCAAAGAACAACAGCAGTGTGAGGTGTGCCATGAGAAATTCTTCTAGAAAAGCAGCCTTTTAAATCATCTGCTCAAACAATTTTAGAAATGCATGAATGTAAATTGTGCCATAAGCAATTTTCTGTGAAAAGCAAACTTTCATGCCATTTGCTCACTCACACTGGTGAAAAACCACATAAGTGTGAAGTGTGTGAAAAGAAATTCTCGCAGAAAGGGATTCTTTCAAGGCATTTGCTCACTCACACAGGTGAAAAACCACATGAATGCAAGTTTTGTCATAAGAAATTTGCCCTGAAAGGCAATCTTTCAACACATTTGCTCTTTCACACAGGTGAAAAGTCACATGAGTGTGAATTGTGCCATGAAAAATTTTCATTGAAAAGCCACCTTTCAAGACATTTACTCACTCACACAGGTGAAAAACCACATGAATGTGAAATGTGCCATAAGAAATTCCCAGACAAAAGGAACCTTTTATGTCATATGCTCTCTCACACAGGTGAAAAGTCACGTAAACCACACGAGTGTGAATTTTGCCACAAAAAATTTTCGAACAAAAGCTATATTTTGAAGCATTTGCTCACTCACACAGGTGAAAAACCACATGAGTGCAAATTTTGTCATAAAAAATTTGCTCACAAAGGCAATCTCTCAATACATTTGCTCTTTCACACAGGTGAAAAACTACATGAATGTGAATTGTGCCGTAAAAAATTTTCATTGAAAAGCCACCTTTCAAGACATTTGCTCGCTCACACAGGTAAAAAACCGCACGAGTGTAAAATGTGCCATAAGAAATTTGCTGACAAAAGCACCCTTTCAAAGCATTTGCTCTCTGACAGAGGTGAAGAACCTTATGAATGTGAGGTATGCCACAAGAAATTTTCATTCAGAAGCCATCTTTCAAGGCATGTGCTCACTCACACAGGTAAGAAACCACATGAGTGTGAAATATGCCATAAGAAATTTTTAGGCAAAAGTAACCTTTCTAGACACTTGCTCACTCACACAGGTGAGAAACCATACGAGTGTGAAACGTGCCATAAGAAATTCTTAGGCAAAAGCAACCTTTCTAGACACTTGCTCATTCACAGGTGAAAATCCACATGTGTATGAAATGTGTCATAAGAAATTCTCAGAGAAAGACAGTCTATCAAAGCAATCTTTCAATTCATTTGCCTAGACAAAATAAAATCCACAATAAAGATTCTTTTGGAGAAGTTAACTTTCATAACAATTACATACAGTGGTGACCAAAATTGTGAACACTTTTTAAATTTCATGTTCTACAGCTTTGCAGGCTTATAGGAAATGTTATGTTTCACTGAATGCAAATATTTATATATCAGTTGAAAGAGAGAATTTATGCTGAGTTCAATACAAGAAAACATAATTGAAATATCTGCAGTACAAAAAAAATTATGCTGCAAATACTGCAATCCAATACAGTGATATCAGATACTTATGATTGCTATGTACTATCAGTATCTAGTTGGGTAGCATGTACTGTTTAAAACAGCCACACAGTGACATCTCATTGAACCTTATAAGTGTTTGAAGCTCTGCCTTTGCTATATTACGTGGTGCCAGGAAGTAATTATCGCCTCTATTACTTGCCTTTTATTTGATGGACACCTCATTCCTACAAGGTTTTTCAAACAGTGACACACATTTTCTATCGTGTTCAGGTCAGGGCTGTTTCCTGGCCAGGTCAACAACAGAATGTCCTTTGCTGTCAACTACTGTTTGCATATTTGTGCTGTGGGGCAGAGAGCTGAATCCTGAAAAGGAAATTGTGCATTGTTGGGAAATAGATCTCTAATAGAAGGTAGCAGTTTTGGTTCCAGGATGGTGTCAATGTATTCTCTTGGTTTCAGCATGGCGTTGATTACATGAAGGCAGCCAACACTATCTGCTGCCATACATGCCTAAATCATTACGCTTGTGGGGTACTTTACATTTGCCTCCATGCAGTCAGGATGTAGCTCTTCTCTCCCTCGACATCTCACATATTTTTGCCATCACTACTGAATAAGGCTGTTTTACTTTCATCACTTCAAATGACTTGCTTCACATGTTTCCATTCGATGTGTACTTTTGCCCTGCTGTAGATTCAGATATGGTTTTTTTCTCACAATCCTGCCTCTTAGTACTATAAAAATCTAAACCTTAAATTTCAAGAAATACTAAAAATGTGCACTCAGTCTTCAATTGCCGCCCCGGTGGCGCAGTGGTCTAAGCGATGGCCTCTGATCATTCGTCCGAACAGGGTCCGGGTTCGAATCCCGGTGAGGCATGGATGTTGTGTTTGTCTTACGGCACTGGCTCTCTCCCTTCCCTGGAACCAGTGACCCTAAATTAGGGACGGGCGACCACTTATAGCCCATTGAGTTGCTCACGGTGGTCGTTAAACCTCCAATCAAAAAAAAAAAAAAAAAAAAAACAATCTTCAATTGTGCTTTGCTTACACTGATAACTGTCTTCCTCTACAGAAAACAAACAGCAAAACTGACTTTCCATAACTTCACACATGATGTATTGCAACTACTGCCATTTGATTGGTTTCCAGAACAAGGACTGTGATTGGATTAAAGGGTTTGCACTCACATTCCACTTCTTAACTGAATCACACCTGTACTTGTTTTCAGCCTAAGTAAGCGTAAATTTTTTCCTACTGCAGATATTCGAATTATGCTTTTTTGTGTTGAATTCAGAATTAAATTATCTTTCTACTGATATTTTAACATTTGTCTTCAGTAAAACATAACATTTCCTATAAGCCTGCAAATTTGTAAACCATGAAATTTTCAATAGGTATCCACAGTTTTGGCCACCACGGTATGCATGGACAAGGGCGCCCACAGGAGGGGGGGGCTCCATTAATATAGCCAATTTTTTGATAAATTTTAAAATTTTAAACCCTAAAATAGACAAAACCTTTCTTTAAAGCATTTTTAAAAATAATAAGATATTAATGATTGATTGTATCAATTATTTTTGTTGTATTTGAGTATCTTGTACATTTACAAAAATGTTTGATAACCTTGAAGGAGGTAAGAATTGTCCCCCCCCCCAAGTGCTCATCATATGGGCGTCACTGTGCATGGATGAACGTTATCAATGTGGAAAGTGTGCAAAAAACATTTTCATAGGAAATTCAGCATTTTAGACATTTTTCCTGAGAACAAATATGAAATACAAAAGGTTTCATAGCAGTATTAAGAAAAGGAAGTCTTTCAGCTCATTTGTCGATCCCCACAAAAGGAACTTCATGTATGTGAAAAGTGCAACCGGAAATTGTCTTCAAAAACTCAAACCATTGTTCGTACAGAATAATAGTAAAGTTTTTGTTCATACAGAAGAAAAGTCCCACTTGTGTAAGTAAATGTGTCACCAAAAGTTATCTGTGTAAAATATTCAGGATCATTTGGTTTGTTCATAGCCCCTGTAATGTAAATGCCTTCCAATTTTTGTGGAAACTGTCTATGCGGCAACACATTACTCTAGAAACCACTGCTAGATGATAGGCCTTACAAGCTACCTGATGATCAGATCTTTGGAAACTTACCCCAGAGCAACATTATGTTAAGAGTCTAGATGCCAACTTCTGAAAATTTCGATGGGTGCTCAAATTAAAATTGTTGCTACTGTTGTCCAGTGTTGAAATTTTAAATGTTTCAGTATCGGTACTTAGCCCATTGTAAAACACACCTTGCAAAATATTTCGTGTTTCGTTAGGTGAAAGAGAATATTAATGCAATTTAATAAAAATTTATATTGAGAAGTTTACTCCCGAGATGAATTTTACTTATATTTGATTAATTAGTTTGCTTCCTTGCCTGTATCAACATATTGTGTGAAGCCTCTGAGCACACATAATCTGCACCTACAGTTGCAAGTGAGTTTAATATTTAACACAAATAACTGACATTTGGGTGCTTCAAGGTCTTTGAATTCTGGGCTTGCTGAGGTGAGCAGTTTCTCCTCAGAACAAAATTCGTGAAAATTTGAGGAGTCAAAGTAGAATTACCTAGAGGATAGCATTCTAGAAAGTTTCAAATGTTTTGATTGTCAGAAGACCCCAAATCTGCTTTTGACTGGTTTATCAAAAGATCCTATAAAAACTGCGATGATAGATCTTTTAACATCAGGATACAAAGTTTTTTAACAATCTGTAAAACATGTGTTGAGTCTGTTTACTCCAGAAAGTGTCTCATGTAATAGTTTTTCAGATTTTACCAGCAGTTTCAGTGTTTGAACTAACCTGACTTAGTCTTATTAAGAACAAGAGGAAATTTATCTCCCATAAACATTGTTTAAAGACCTCTGTGAGTGAACAGTTATTTCGGGAAAAACAGCTTGAAGATACCCAGAATGTTTCATGCTTACAACCCAACATACCTGTTCTCTCAGAAAGGAAACACTTGTAATGCACAGACCATAACAGAATATCTCGGAGCAATCGAAATTTAAAAAGGGTAAAAATTAGAATGTCTAACAGAAAATAGGTTCATGACTGCAGCCAAAAGTCAGCATTGAGTATCCCATCCACACAACATGCTGCTGATGGTTTCTCACCATATGCTACACTTGCAGAGAGATGAAAATTTGTCAGAAACTTATAATTTTGTAAAATATGAAGACTTAAATAAGCTTTTGGGTATTTCCTAAAAAAAACCCTCTACAATAGAAGTCATTTTTAAAAAATTACAGAAAATGAATGGGATAAATCCTGAAATGTCACCCGACACCATCATTTTTAGATCTCTTTGAGTTAACATGTAAACAAACCTTAATGGGATCAAGCTAACAACCTTGGTTTGTTGTGGAATACTTTGTTTAGAAAGGAAACAGTAGTATGCCCATAAAGCATACATACCACTAAGATGTTCTCTGATCTGCCAGTTGAAAGTGATCATGACATATAACTCAAGTCTCACTGACACATATTCTACCCATAATTTGCTGTTACTTGGGCTGACACAACATTGCCAAACCACCTAGGAATAGGAGCCTTATTATTTTGCAGAATGGAGGAAGTGATCTCCATAAAATGACTGAATTTGAGGAAATATTTTTAACAAAATCTCGTGAAATTCTTATCGAAAAATTATTTTTGATAATTCACTTTTGGCACCTTTTAAACTTACACATTTATTTAGGAATCAAATGTAAAGGATTGTGGTGGGTTTCTCTAGCCAAAATAGCTTCTTAGACATTTCCTGGCTTCTAAAATATGCTTGGCAAAAAATGCTGTGGAGCCTCTGTGAAGAAAATAAGCTATCAAAGGATCTTGTGGAAGCACATTTTTAGTCTGTTCAAAATCAAAACATAGAAAGCTTTCTAGAGTATCTAAATGAATGATTGCTCCAAGTCAAAATTCCAGCCCACTGAGGGAGAACTGATCAAGTCATCTGAAGGCATGTGACTACAATAAACCAAATATTCTTATGTGGGTAAGCTTCCTAGGGGTTCACTTGTCAAATTTCACGTGCTTTATAGGTTCTGATAGGAAATTTTGTTCTAACATCAACCTCTGCAGCAGGAAAGGTGAAGCAATATGTTGGGCGAGTGGCATTATCACAGTGGTAACATGCACTTTAGCCTACCAAGAGACAAACCTAGCACAGATGTTTTCCCTTTAGTTTGTGTCCAGTTAATGGATGTTAGTGTAGAATGGCTAATGCTTTGCAATGGAGAGCAGGGCATAAAGTAAAATGCAATGTCTATCACCAGTATTTTACTTAAAAAATACACTCGTATTAATATACTGCTTAATAGTACACTATAGTACCAATATATGTACTATCTGGTAATAAATAGCATATCAGATAATGTACTATGTATAGGTTCAATATGGAATGTGTGTCAGCAAGACTTGAGTTGTGTGCCAAGATCACTTTCATCTGGCAGATCAGGAACAGCTTAGTGATATGTAAGCTTTGTGGGCACACTAATGTTTCATTTCTGTACAGAGTATTCCAAAGTAAACCCGGGTTGTTAGCATGATTTCCCTAAGATTTGTTTACATGTTATCTCAAAGAGATTTATAAATGTTGGTGTCGGGTGACATTTTAGAATTTCTCCCATTCATTTTATGTAATTTTATAAAAATGACTTCTAATGTAGAGGGGCTTTTTTTTTAGGAAGTACCCAAACCTTATTTAAGTCTTTATATTTTACAAAAGCTATGAGTTTCTGACAAATTCTTATCTCTCTACAGGTATAGCATATGGTGAGAAACTGTCAGCAGCATGTTGTGGGGATGGGATATTCAACAGTGATTTATGGCTGCAACCATGAGCCAATTTTCTGTTAGCTCTTCCAATTTTTACCGTTTTCAAATTTAGGAGATTGTTGTGAGAGATTCTGTTTAGGTTTTGTGTATTACAAGTGTTTCTGAGAAAACAGGCGTGTCGAGTTGTTAGCATGAGACATTCTAGGTACCTTCTGGTTGATTTCCCCTGTAGTGAGTGATTGTGTTCACTCATGGAAGAGTCTTTAAATAATGTTTTTCGGAGATTAAAATCCTTGTGTCCTTAATAAATCTGAGCTGTATATGTTCAGTAACCAAAACTTCTGGAAAAACTGTTAACTGAGACACTCTAGAGAGAACAGACTCAAAACATGTTTCACAGTTGTTAAAATACTTTGTATCCTGTTTTTAAGATCTTCATATTTTTATAGTATCTTTTGATAAATCCCCAGTCAAAAGCAAATTTGAGGTCTGTTCACAGTCATAACGTTTGAAACTTTCTGGAATGTTCTTCCCCAGCTAATTTCTGTTTAGATTCCTGAAACTTCCATGAATTGTGTTCTGAGGAGAAACTGCTCACTTATCAAGACCAGGATTCAATGTGCTGATTGAGTTGGCTTAGGTTCTCAACACAAAATTGTGTACACTGTGCACATTTAATATAAGTTTGTCATGTTCACTTGGGCGTAATACCTGAAGAAATGTTCAGTTCACCGGATTTGATGTAAAAGATAGCTATTAACAAGTTTTCTGAAAACTTGTGGTTGGTGCCTGTCGAGAGTTGTCAAGGGTCAATCAAGGTTTTTTAAGACCCATTTTGTGAAATTCTGCATATTTTGTTTTTGTGAAATTTGCTTATTTTTGTGTTAATAGCAATTTTGAGAAAAATGTTAAAAAGGCCCTCAAAAGTACACAAAGGTTCAAAGTGGCTTGGGTTCCTAATTAGAATCATCGTTATCAGGACTTACAAAGCTGGAACGTTGCTAAACTTCGAAATCAGGGTGAGTGACAGAAGGGCTAGTATTGTTTTAGCTGGGGCAACTTTAATAGCAATTTTATTTACAAAACACCGAAAGAAAGAATTTTTATGCTTTTATTGCAGGCTTGAAAGGAATTTGTGCCCATATACAATGGCATCTACTACCAACAAAAACAAGATGTACCAAAGCACTCCCCACTTTCCCCTCTTGCTTGCTGAAATTTATTTGCAAAATATTAAAACATTAAGGATTGCTCCATTCTCCTTAAAAACCCTCTATTTGGTTAAGGTATGTGGATGACATCATCATTTGGCCCCACCAGAAACACTCACTTAATAGAACTTGTCATCCATAACTTCTAAATTCCCAGACATAAAATTCTTATCTCAAGAACAGGTCAACAGTGATATCAGCTTTCTGGATGTTAACATCAACATCAATTAAAACTTCACTTGGCCTCTCTATTTACAGGAAACCTATCGCCAGAGTAGCAGAATGTAGACGTACACACGTACGCCATACACGGATAGTTTCCAAATTATTAGCAGATTTTGCAGATAGTTTTGGCTTGTAGATTAAAAATAATAAAATGGTATTTACAGCAATTGAAAACTAACTCAAGGCATCACTGCGATTAATATATTTAATTCTATTTTGATCTGAAGAACGTTCACTTATTTTTCACATCTTCTGAGTTCTTTTGTTTTTACAGACTTTTCTGGCCTCCAGATTTTATCAAGGCCTGCTATCAATGTATAGAAACTGTATCAAAAGTTTTGTTTACACAGAAAGAATTTAAATTTTATTGCCAAGTTCTTCTTTCAGTTGCCAGTTATTCAATTAAAATATTTTTTTATGTATTTTGTAAGTCTAGTATTTTTGAATTCAGTTGTTGAAAATGCTATTCATAATTTTTTAAGGTTCATTAATGGAGCTGTTTTTCTAGATTTAAAAAAATTTCTTTAGTCTCTTGTTTTTATGAGGTTCATAGTTCAATATTTTTTATATTTTGCAATAAAGGTCTATTTTGCACAAATTGCTGCACATCCAGTTGTATTTGTCCTCACTGAAATCTGTATTGTTCTAATAATTATTTATTGTTTTATTAATTTTTCTTTAAATTATCTTATTCTGCTGTTATTGTGCATGTGATTCACAGATTTGCAGCAAGTTTTCTGTTTCAATGGTTGTGTACGCAGATACATTTTATTTGTATACAACCCTGCCTATTGCCACCCTTAATACCATCCCTTACCATTCTTGTACCTTTGGGAATTATAAATTGGCTGCTATTAAGTCTTACATGCACAGAGCTAACCTTATTTGCAATAGCCCTCCTGCTTTACAAAAAGAATATCAGAACATCATCAACATTGCTAAATTGCATGGCTTTCCACCCTCCTTAGTAGACTGATTAAGAAATTTGAGTCACAGAATGGAACTACTACTTTACCTCCTGAACATTCCACCAACCATCAGTTTATTGGCATTATGCCCTTTAGCTGGTCTTTCACTCATTAAGTTTGCTCAATTTTTAAATCTTTGGGCTACAGGATTGCAGTTAAACCACCTCCACATCTCCTCAACCTTATTCTTAAAGACAGAGATCCCAATAAACCCCTGGATTTACAAGGTGTCTACTCTATTCCCGTCAACACTTCCACGGGCATTACCCACTACATTGGTGTACTTTCCGCAGCATCAGCCGGCGACTGGTGGAACATATCACTGATGTTAAGAAAGGCAACCCTTCTACCTCCCTTTCATTGTTAACTATTAGTGATATGTTCACAATTCCCAATTGGCAAAAAGTATCGCTCCGTTCAGTAGTCGGAATGCCCTTAGGTATTGTGAAAGCATTGAAATGTACTTTTTTTTTTTTTTTGTTGTTGTTGGAGGTTTTATGACCACCGTCAGCAACTTAATGGGCTATAAGCAGTTGCCCGTCCCTAATTTGGGGCCACTGGTTCCAGGGAAGGGAGAGAGCTAGTGCCATGAGACAAAACACAACATCCATGCCTCACCGGGATTCGAACCCGGACCCATCTCATACGAATGATCAGAAGCCATCGCTTAGACCACTGCGCCACCGGGCAACAAAATATACTTTACCCCTAACACTTGCAATACAGACACACCTTTTCAAATCCCTATTATTTGGAAAGCTACTTTGATATCTGGCAACAACTGATGCTCACATGGTTCATTCTGTGTGTTTCATTCCATAGCTGAGGAAGGTAGAAGTCAACTACCAAAATGTTTCACCATTTACAGTTCCATAACATAACTAATGAATGATAAGAGGATATTAGGGATTCTTCTAATTTGTAGTGTGTTGCATGCTCACTGCCAATCCTCCTCACTATGATTACTGCAAACAGGTTTTTGCATATTAAATATTTAAGGCATTCACTTGTACTTTGAAGTATAACTACTACTAAAAGCAGTGACAATACTGTTCGTCACATATTTTCATGTACATGTATGCAATGTATGCATAGGATGAAGCAGTTAGGTCCAAAATAGCAAAATAAAAATATAAACAGGATAAACATTAGCAGTAAGACTTACCTCACTCCTAGTATATTAGGCTTATTGCTTGTGAAGGTCATATTACTTCGCCATAGTAGTTAAGTATTTCCAAAATGAAACAGAGCTCTGTGTGTGAGGGGGCTTGCCGAGTAAAATATAAAAAAATTCTGATCCAATTGGGAGCAGATTTTCAGCTTTTACAAACTAGTGCTCAGCAAATTCTTGGCAGCCACCTGCTAATACAGCATCTGTGTGTGTGTGTGTCTGTGTGTCTGTGTGGCGGGCTTAATACTGAAAATGCAAAATATAAAAGGCTTCTGGTCCTCTGTGAGCAGATTTTCAGGGTTTAAAGAATTCAACTCAAAAAATTACCTACAGGCATCAGCTGCTGCTGCCACTGTGTTGAGAGGATGGGGGGGGGGGGGTTAATTCTTAATATACAAAGTAAAAATAAAAAATTGCAAGCAGAGAACTTCTTGAGTTGGATTTTGTAAATACCAAAAATATACTTCTGATTGGGCTAGAATTTTTTATTTTATCTTTTGTACGTTTAGAATTAAGCCCCCTTCCTCCCAACACAGTGGCAGCTGATGCCTGTTGAAATTTTTTTGAGTTTATGTCTGTAAACCCTGAAAATCTGCTTGCACTATGACCAGAAATTCTTTATATTTTG